>CM024801.1:18643514-19843514 GCA_014281875.1 Nibea albiflora
CTGTGCTCAGTGGCCCCAGTAAAGTCTGCCACAGAGATTATTTATGACACACGGGGAAAGCTCTGCTCTGTTCTTTAACAGCCGTGTCGGTGTGGAGAGCGTTACCCGGAACATGAGCGGAGCTGAGCCAATGCTCTGTTTAGTAAATAAATTAAGTGGGTAAATGAGGGCACCGAGCGGCAAGAGTGGGACCCCACTCCTGTTAATTAAGGCTGTGGGTGCAGCTCTGGGGACTTCCTGAGTTAACAGGTAGGGGTCTGGGATACTGAAGTTTGCCAGATCAGACCAGTCTGCCCGCTGGGAAAGAGCGCTGTGGGGGGATCTGAGACACAAATTATGTGCTGTCAATGGAGAGAAGGCAAATAAAATGCGCGCAGAATTATCTTCACTAAGGAGGCTCCACTCCAGTCGTTTCATTTAACAGCCTGTCCTTTTTTTTTAAGATTCACTTCGTAATCACAGATGAGAGATGTGCACATCAAACAAGACGAGCGACTTTGGTCTACACAGCTGCCTTATAAAAAGCAAACAAGCTATAAATAAAAGAGAATTTTATAGAGGGGCGTCTGTCGGGCATGTGGGTTGAAATGGGAAGAGGAGAGAAGTAGAAAGGAAAGGAAAGGAAAGAGGGATCAGCGAGACATCAGAGACCGCAGTGCATGACATTACCTATTATGAATACAATGTGATGCTATTTAAATGTGATGGTAGGAACAGGTTGGCTCAGGGTGGAGCTGGTGTCACAGCTCGTAATGAGATCCTTTGATGTGGCAGATAAGGGGGAACCGAATAAGGGAGAAGGCCCTCTGGGGAGGAGAGGTGAGAGGACACCCGACCACAACCGCCACAGCAAAGGAGAGGAAAATGGAAAAAAAAGAGGAGAAAAGGGAAAAAGATGAGAAAAGTGTGGGTGGAGGCAGGAAGCAGCACCCAGACAGGACATAAAGGGTTCTCCTTTATTATTCTTCTGTATATAATAAGATCTGGATGCAGCGTTGAAAGTTGTTCAGTCACACGTGAAGCCCAAAAAAAAGCCACTTCCCGCGGTAAAGAAATTACCCAGATGAATGCACACTGCACGCGCTCTCCGGAGACTTCCGGCGGTCAAGCTGGCTAACTTCTGATTTAGCCCTCTGCTAACATCAGCCATCGAACGAAATGGATCAAATTCTGATAATGAAATAAGTCATCTTGTCACGATTATCCACTGTTTGTAGCCACTTGACGACAGGAGTCATCAAAAACTGTAATACCTTGAGTGGCCACTTGAAGTTGGCTACATGTCCATCTCATTCCCCGTTCATGACAACTGCACTGAGTCTGAATGTCTTTTTAACTCACTCGTTCAAATTATATTGAGGCTTAAAGTTATGCATAATTACCAACGAGGCCGCTTTGATTGGCAGGTAAGCGTCGTTACAGATGGCTTGTTTGAGCACTCTCGTGTCATTCAGCCCGCCTCAGGTCCGCCGATGATCCACGTCTTTGCCTAAGACAAGTCACTGCTGCTGGCAAAATTTCGTTTCCAGCAGACTCGTTTTTAAATAAGAGCCCTGTTAAATGTGGACCCTCTAGCTACATACATGTCATTAAAGTGAGGCAAAGGCATGTCCCAGGAAAGAAGCCAGCAACAGTTGATGTACAAGACATGGAAATATAGAAACATCATCCTTCTCCAGAGTAGAGCTGGGTCGTCCTGTACTGTAAATACTATCAGGAAAAAGATCAAGACAGAGTAGGTTAGATTCATACTTTATTGTTCATATTTCCAAACAGTATGTGTCATAAGAGAAAAGGCGTTTAGGATGAGGACCAGCCAATGTTTTTGGTGACTTTAACAGTCTCACATAACCTGTTTGGCCTGGGAAAGCAGGTCAGAGCGGCAAACTTTACTTTAATCGCTATAAACAAATCTGTAGGCAAGGGACCAAAGTTTTCTGGTCAGAGTAGTATTGACCTGTCACATTTGAGCGGACTTTGGTTGTAGCAGTGTGTGCGGAACACACTGGCACAAAACACAATCTCGGAAACAATAAACTCCAGACAATGATTTGAATTTTTATTATACAGAAGTTATCTGTAAGTAATTCATATGCAGCCGTCTGTTCGTGGAGATTTACATGTCTTTCTTGACATACACCTCGTCAGTTTGACTGCAGAAGAAGTCTTGGCCCAGATATCTGTTACCTGTTACACCGGAAAGGCAGAAATATTGACCATTGCCAGGTTGTTCAACCAGGCTGAACTTTGGCCCGCAGAGTGCACATAGGAAATCGCACCGCGTCTGAAGGGGCCAGTAATCATTGTCAGACGATAGCCAATACCGCCTGCCATATTGGACTGAGTGGGTACGCTACTGTGAACTCTGACCTAACCTGCAAGCCCACAAAACGTAGTTGGTTAAGTCTCCTGTTCCTCTTTCTACAGCCCCACGCACACTTCTACGCACACTAGTGCAGAAATCAAAAGCTTGACAGACGCTTCCAGTTATGCTTACTAAACTCTGAGTGGACAAACACCGTTGCAAGGAGAGTTAATTATTTTTCCTTCGGTGGATATAAATAAAGAAACATCCCGTATCAAACATTTTTGCTATGCTCTAGTAACTCTGTTTGTTTGTGTGTGTGTTCAGCATGCAGAACACACACATACACGCACTTGTTCCCTGACCTTAAGAGCACTATGCTCACTCCAGGTGTCCCGGTGGAGTCTGGCTTGGCTGCTCTGCCATTAACAGAAATCTCCACCTGCTGTCTCAGTGCAGCCTCGGCTCGCTTTATTTTTTGACAGAAATCAATCAGGCCGTCACAAACCATCAGGAGCGCGCAACGCGTTCGAGAGCACACCCGCTGTTGCACGTAAAACGCACGCACTCGCGTATCCAAACACAAACAGAAAGCCTGAAAACAAGACGCGGGGCCCCCGCTTGATGTTTTTTGACGGCAAACAAAGTGCAAAGACAGAAAGGAATCATTTGACAGAAAGAGGGAATGTGACAGTGTGTATTCGGAGACCTTGTACTTTTGACACCTGCGAGTGAGGCAGTGTTATTGAAGCTTACTTTGAAGGCAAGGGCAGAACAATAATCAAGGCCTGTTTCTGAAAACACAGAGGAATCTCAGCACAAGATGTTCTTTCTGATTGAAAACAAATTGGTTTTATCATCAGTGTCACCCCACATGATCTTACATACCAAGAGGCATAGGTGGTCTTTGATTTTTTGGGGGGGGTTGCACAAACACAGACTGCTTTCATCTCTAAAAAGTTTGTTTTCCCCAACTGCTCAAATATTGTGCTTTAGATTATTTTTAAGATGCGGTATCTCGAGCTGATCGAGGCTCCTTCTGTTTATATCTCGCCATCAGGCCAGGTGTGGGGTTATCGTTAAGTCGGTTGGCCAACAGAGCTTGTAGTCTCCCGAGCCGCCGCAGACGAAGCTCAAATATCATAATCAATTATCAGCGGCTTCCAGATAATCAGAGACAATCTCCTCCCATTGTTTCACGCAGACAGTCCGGAGAGCACCAAACAAAGGATAATAATCTACCACGCTGTTTCTTTGTAACGCGGCGAATCAAGAAAATGCTGCGAATAACACATAGAGCCAAATAACATGAAAGGGCGTGAAGGAAAGTCGAACCCCTACTCGGTGCGGTGTAGACAACAGTAGGATATTTACAGTCAACGTCTGGGACGAGGAGCTGCGTTTCACCTGGAGACCCATAAGCTCGCAGGATCATCAAAGCAACAACTGCCACAACCTGGCGTGTGTGGGCCCGTGTGTCACACCTCATTTCCCCTGAGTCTTCATGTCTGTTGGCAGGCAAATGACTCGGGGCAAACATTCACATTTACACACCAGAGGTTACGTGCCGTTCCTTTATTTCACATCAGGAGAACTCCATATGGAAATGTGACTCTTACATACTGGTAGTTAAAGCACTGTCAGCTCTGATTTACACACTGTGCCGGTGATATCATTACAATATACATGAATACAATTATTTGTTCTTGTAGTATCCAGCAGTAATCAGATTAAAACAGAGTGTTAATATTTTGACTGGTTCTTATCAAATATTGATACTTAATTCCTAATAATCCAATATTATCAGACTGGATTGAGTTTACATGTAAGCTGATGTTCATATTCATATATTTCTGAAAATGCTGAATCCTTCCTTTAGTCTGAAATGTAGTTCAGATGAAGACTGGAAGCAGCTAACCTGTCTATCTCTTGCTTGGCTACAAACAGAAATGTAAAAAGCTAAATTTCCTTTAGAGTTTAGGGATTAGTGAGCTGTGTTCTCCCATTTCCTGTCTTCATCTCACCTTCTCACTCCATAATTCATGCGCACGTTTGACTGATATCATCTCATCTCACTATATTTCTTTACTTGGATCTGTTATCTCTTAATAGACCTCTATTAAAAGACCTCTTTATCAAGGTAACCTATTCATTTAATGATATCTTTTAATTACAATTCTCCGCATTGTAAAGAGAGTTTAAAAAAAAAAAAGTTGCTGAAAATTGCTCTTGCAAGATGTAATTGTTATTATGCTCGCACGATTATTGCATTGTATTAGGAGTGCACAACTTCTAGTTTCCATGTCAATATTTTGTTGCTCATGCAAGTTGTTCACATGTTTTATTGCTGGGCTGTAAACACCACAGAGTCACTGGGTCATAGCAGGGAGGGGGGGTGCTGGCTCCAGCTGTGAAGCTTTGGTACAAGTTTCACTTCCTGCCCTCCATGCTGACAGCAGGAGAGAGTCTCTAAATCTTCCCTTCAACAAAAAAAAACCCCTCTCCTCTCAGGCCCAGGTTTCCACCCAGCCTGCCCTGACATCCCCCGCACGCTGCAGCTGTGACCTCAGAGCTCTCTCTGCACCGCATGGTGGGAGGAGGTTACGCCGAGTGGAGAGCATGGCATGCAGGGTTTGGTCTCTGTAATGTAGACTATTTCTGTACACTCACTCTTGATACTATCAGCCCCAGCATCTTTAAGAAATGTCACTGATATGATTCTCTAACGTTGCTAAAACACGTCAAAAGACGCAGACATTTGTTTGCCACATTTACCCTCACACACGTGTGTGTACAGAAAGTCAACGTATATTACGTATTTTTAGTATGAAATGATAAAGTATGAACGTGGTTACCTACATACCTACATAACTGCAAAATATCACGACATGTGTGCAGGTGTGTTTCCATTACGTGTGATGTATAAGTTGCAACTAACTCTCACCCACTTTACTGACTTACTATGTATCTGTACACATGTGCATTTCTTTTCATTTGTCTTGCTACATACACACAGTATGATGTATATTTTTTAAAACAAAACATTGATCAAATCAAATTAAAAATCAAATAAGTGTCCGGAGCACGAGGCCTATCTCTTTACGTATAAATCTACTGAAGCTTTGGCAACTCCATGACACCACCGTTCATTAAAATGCAGTGCCATTAAGTAGAGAGAGAGATCATCTGTAATCTGATGGTTCACACTTTACTGATTACTGACGGCTTGATATATCAAGGAATGCCTAAAATATATGCATTACTAGAAATAGTTAAAAGTTATTTCTATCCTAAATCTCCCCCCAAACACTTTAAGCCACTGCAGTTGTCAATAGTTTAGTGAGCCAACAGCAAAAACCTGCCACTCGTCTTTTTCCATGAGCGTGTCTCTTGAGTTGATGACCTCTGCTACTAGATTTACTGTGGTGAAATGAAACCAAGCTCCTCCAATTCCCACCGATCACCAGAGGGCAGAACACGCTTCTCTTTGGTGGGTGGGGTCATAACCTATGAATTTTTAAGGTCCATACATGAAAGGGCACAGAAAAAAAAAAATAGATAATTCATCAAAAGGATTGTTTTAAGGTTTTGCATGGAGAACAAAGGGCTCAGTAAATCATTACTAATCAGACTCCAGAAAGCAAATTAAATCGGCGGTGCAATCAATGGTCTTGGATCGATAGGTGTAAAGGACAGCTGATTTAGCTCCAGAGAGCTGTGGAATTCCAGAGGCCATACAGGAGGCCTCGGATCTGTTTCCACTTTATAGCCACAGCTGTCAGTGCTCATTCCCGTCAAGATGGACCACCATTTCTGAAGGTAGCTCAGCTGGGCTTAACTAAAACAAAACCTTAGAGGGCAGAGCAATATGGGGCAGAAACCAGGCTGATGGAATCTGACTGGATAGACAGACACAAGGTATGATTCTCCTCTGTCTGTCTCTGCCTCTCTGTCTCCCTCTCCTACCGTCTTCCTCTACATGTGGATGGATCTACAGTCTGCAGATGTGCAACAGATGGCTTCAAGTTCACCGATGGCTCATTTCCACGTCTTTAAGGTCACAGACAACAGCTTTACCAACACCACATGCATTTATCACCACGAATGACCCCGTAATGGTAGTAAAACATCATTTAGACAGATTGGCATGATATTTTGGCCACACTAAAGATAACATTATGATTAAATTAATGAATCATCCCTCCTCTCATTCATCCATCCATCTATCCTACCATCTGTTTTGGATTTAAAATTTTTAAATATGCTAGCAGTGTGTCTCTGGTCTGTCAGTTTGTTGGTCTATCCACCACCTAGGACAGAAAAATCTTGACAATTATTAGATGGACTGCTATCAACATTGGTGGGGACAAACAGTCCTTACAGGATGGAAACAAAAGTCTTTGGTGATCCTTTAACTTTTTATTTATTCACACCAAGAGGTTGACATATTAGTTTTTTAGTGAAATATCCTCACAGCTATTGGATGGATTGATATGAGGTTTGATACAGAGGCCCGTGTTCCCCAGAGTATTAATCCATACCGACTCTGGCAGCGCCCGCACTTTAAATCTGGTTAGATTTACATTGTGATTAGTTCTAATAAGCATTTGTTAGCACGGTAACACATTGAACTGAGATAAACATCAGCATGTTAGCACCTGTGGTTGTGAGCATGTTAGCATGCTGACGTTAGCCTTTTGTGGAAAGCACCACTGTGCCTAAGTACAGCCTCAAAGAGGCGCTAACGTGGCCTGTAAACTGCTGATAAAAGAACCAAATTTACTTACAGTAAACGATGACTTTCTGATATGCATATAATAATCTATATATGAATCTGTAAACCACTAATAATGTTAGCAAACTGTATATTTACTGCACATAATCATGCCTAAATAAACGTTGGCATGGCAATATGTTGGTTCACATTAGCAAGGTATACATAATTACATAACGTAGACGCGCAGTTCCAGCACTGAATTACTGTATTGCATTACAGTTTAACATATTGACAATAATCACCTGTCTTTATCCAAGAGCTACCTGAGTATTAACTACAGAACATGCATGTTTACTCCCTCATGCACGTCTCCCACCGTGCTGCCCTCTCTTTGTACGTTTCATGAGGAATATAGTTGTGAATTCCTCCAATGTTTCACCTTGTTAGAAGCTTACAATTATAGCACAGACCCCTGAGGCAAACCTAATCTCAAAGTGAAGGGAAATCTTCTATCATATCAAGTGAAATTACTGTGAGCTTTTCTCAGCCTATTCCGATAAGATACCGATCAGCCAAATAGATTGGCTTTTCCATTATCTGCCGGGAGATCTTGGAAGGCATTGGGTAGATAATTTGCTAATGTTTCCTGTGACCTCCCCAGATTTAAATTATGTCTTTGGCTACATGTCAACTCAATCCTTCTGTTTACCAGGGAGCAAGCACTCAAAGAGCCATTAATATTCACTGCAACATGACTGTCTTTTCACATATTTCTCTGCAGCATTTACAGACTCAAAGGAGAGTGGTCTCCATGCTTCTTGAGGGGTATGGATTGAGCTGGCTGAGTGCTTTACAGACCTTATGGGTGTTCAGAAAAGAAATGACAGAGCCAGAAAAAAAGAGGAAAAATAGGAACAGTATAGAAGATAGGGATGGGGATGGAGGGGGGGCAGATGTTACAGAAAAGTAGGCTACAGAAGTCCAATCCATATTTCAATGAACAACAGAAATCTACTCTCATTTTCCTGCATTTTGAAGTAAGGTTCAATTATTCTAGGTTTAATTAACAAAATGAAATGAGCTGCTTTGATGTGGGAATTTACAGAAATGAACGTGGTGAAATCATTTTAATAATGGGGTTACATTGTCTTTTCTCATTAAAGCAGCTGCTTAATTCCGTGCATGTTTTTAATCGTAAATACACGTTGGCACTCCATAAACAAGGGAGGTTAGCTGCTTAAATGTTGCTCATAAACAATTTAACATCATTAAAAGATGCAAACATATACAAATAAAAAAGGCTGGGGTTGATATTTTTTGTCATGTTCAGTCGCTGTAGCCCATTTATTTGTAAGTTGCAAATAATGTTGCGGCAGCTCAGCACTACTGGGAATGAATGTCCTATCCCTGGTAGACCATGTTCTCTGCTCCTGCACTGACATATACTCTACTTCTAAACAAATCAACCTTGATTATAACAAGGCTTTCCCCCAGTGGAAACTTGTCAAAAACATCAGCAAGTCACTCTGATCTTTCAAAAAGGACTTGAATTACCAGCAGGGGAAGGGAAAGCAAGTATCGTACCCTGAGCACATACAGTGCTGCATTGTTACAAACCTTATCAAAACTGGTCTGACAATGACTGAATGACAGCACAAATTCAGCTCTGTTGTATTACACAGCAAGGAAAAGGAACATGAACCAAAGAGAAATGAGGGCAACTGCCATTTCATCCCGCAATCATATATTTTCAAATTTTCATTTAGCCCAGTGCCACCCCCTCCTTCTGGACTTATTAAATCAGCTGGAAGCAGTGCGGCTCTGTCACACACAGTATTAGAACGCCATCCCCCCTCCTATTACCAGGTGCAGCCCTGTGATTTAAAGCTTTGATTCTGTTCAAATGACAACAAAGGTGAGCCCAGAGCTGACGCTCCTAATTCATCATTCCCTGCTTGATAAGAGCGGGATTAATGCTTTTAATGCGACGGTCGCAGGCAATCATCCATTTTAAAGCTGGCTCCCTGGAGGATGCAGCTAAAAAGGGAAAACACCTGAAACACAGGGTAGGCAGAGGGCACATCACAGGGATATGCTGAGCTCTATGGGGCCTCTTTATAGAGCCTGAGATGGTGCCGGCCTCCTCCTTGCTACCAGAAGCCTGCCCTGTGGCCTTGGCCTGCGTCCCAGGAGCAGATGGTTGCAAGACCCGAGGTAAAGTTTGACCCAAATGCTAAAATTCAAAATTCAAAAAGCACCAGAATTGCCCGACTCAAAATCCATCCTCCTCATATCCTCTCTCCTGCCAGGACCACCGTAGGGGGTGAAGCTTTGAGATTGAGTCCTTTGACCATTTGGGATCTGCGTGCAAAATACCACCGTATTTAGGACATGTTTTTCTCTCCTAATAGCTCATTATGTATTCACCCCATGCTTAATTTAACATCTGCTGACTCCTCCACCCCTGCTCTATACCCCCTAACTTGCGCAAACGCATTGGGAGTTGGACTGAAAATGATCCATTATCCACATGTGTCTGGGCAGAGTGAGCACTATCGCAGCTGTTTCTTTCTGTAGCTGCGATCTCCGCTTTAATGCGCTCTGAACTGTCTCCAAACCAAACCGCTCATGATGAGAAGGCAACTGTTGATCTTGACTGAAATAGACCAGGAGAAACCTGCCATTGTCTCTCACCTGCAGTCCTCCCGCTACTCTCCCCTTTTCTTTAACGGCGTGCAAACGAAACTGCACTGTTAGAGAAAAGTCTGCCTCAATAGAATCTGTCATTCATATACTGATCGCGCAGTAGATGCCTTTAGGGAAGAGCTATGTGCAATAAAATGTGGTATCATCTTCTAATACAGATTCAGGAAACAATAACGGGAAACAGGCCTCCTCCTCTCAGATGTTGTATTTAACCCTTTACCTTGAGCTTCAAAGATGATAAACAAGTTGGGGTGTGCAGAAGAGGAGAAAGCAGCAGACTAATGTGAATTAATTATACACTACAAAAAATATTGTCACGGCACAAATAGAAAACAATGTCCAGAATTAGACATGCTAATTAGGGAAACCCTGTGATTATGAATATTTACTTTCATCTTGAAACAAAGGCGTTTTTTTTTTTTTTTTACGTTACTTTACTCTATATGATAAATTCAGAACAAGTGTTTGTGGTTTATTTATTTCCATTTAAAAAGAAAAGAAGCTACAAAAGCACAGGCGTGATCAGCATCCTGATGAATATGAAATGTAAGGATTTTTTTCTCTGTGACCAGCCAAAATGCAAAAAATAAATAAATAAATAAATAAAATAAGGCTGAATACATTTGAATAAATGTACTGAATATATTTTATGTGGAATCCAAACTTGGTGCTCAATTCAAATTAAATTAAACGTTGCTGCCGTCAGTTAACATTAAAGCGAACTAACAACACATATATCTCCCGTCTGTCTCACGGTATATGATGGTGTTATATGTCTTGTTATAAAGAAAAGGAACTAACACCAGTCTGTAGTCACAAATTATCCACGAAATGATCAAATTAAATCTTATTATCATCATTATTTCTTAGTGCTTCAGGAACAAATTACTCAGTCGTGCTGTGCCTGTTTACCGTTTACCCAAAGTTTACATCCAAACTGGCCAATATATTCATTTGAGCCAAGCCCAAATTGACAGGTTCACTACAGCAATATCTCAGCATCATTTTCAAAGGCTGATGTGACCCACAGTGACCTGTAGAGACTGGAGACTGGAGAGCGCAGGTGTTTGGGTTGAGACCACAGCTCAGAGTCTGGACATTATGTGTAAATCAGTCATCCATTTTATTCCATGCTGTATCAAAAGATACACTTTGTTGAGCCCACTGACACATTTCAAGACGCAAGGCAGTGGCATTTAAGGCTTGCCAGATTATCTTAAAGGAAGATAAGAGGAGTCAGCCAACCAGGATGAATCGCAGACTTTATAGAGTTTTGTGTGTAATTGGCTTGTGTGGAAATAGTGATCCCAGTTCACGTTCATTTTTACTACTCAGCTCAGTTGTAATTGGAGCGACCAGACAGTCTGTACCTTCGCCTGATGTATCATCTGATCGAGAAACGTAAATTTAATGAGAGGACAACACATCACAGGAGTCTGTCATCGCTTCATCTACATTCACTTAGAAGTAATTAACCAAGGTTTTACTTTCTTGCCGGAAAAAGGCGTACCATTTGAAAGCAGCAGCATGTCGGTGTGTGTTTGAGTCTTAAGTACTGAGTCTAGGAACAACCTACATAGTGCTCCTAATCAGGACTTCAGGCCAAAGTAAGGTGCTGCAGGCCGAAGCTCTATAAGCTGTGATGTTTCATTATTATCCCCCTTTAGCTACATCGACAACACAGTAGGCTGCTTTAATTACTCTCCATCAGTAGGGGAGTCAAAGCCACTTCAGAGACACACTCTAATCCCCCCTCCCTTCTTTTTCTCTGCAGGGCACTCATTGTCTCCTAAATATAATTTCCCTGAGCTCTATGCACACTATTGGATTAAAATGTGGAAGTTTTGCTGAAGGGGGGTGAGGGGGTGGGGAAGAGAGAGAGCGAGAGAGAGAGAGGGTGGGGGCTGGCATTTGGGTATTTGAGCTTAGCCCGAGGACCAGGCTGTCTCTGGTAACAGCATTTTAGTTGCATCTGCTCTGCAGCCCACAGAGGAGACTTGAGTCACTGTTCGTCAGTTAGGCCCCACAGACACAGATTATGGCCCTTTGTGCACAAACAATCATTATTATTATTAAGCTCTTCACATTTTAACCCCAGCCTTGTCACTGTACGATTTCAGTTTTGGGCAACAAACGTTCCCTGTATTTCACCCAGTAAGACAAACACAGCTATACAGTGTACACAAGTCATACATTTATGTTCACATAGAGACATTAATTAATCAGATACAGTACAGTATGTACCAGTTTAAATGCTCCAGTCTACACACAAGTGACATCAAGTTAAAAACATGACCTAAAACTTTACATACCTTTACATACCTACCTACTTTACATACCTAAACTTTACATAACGTACATTACATATAGTGACGAGGGGTGATTGAATAGTTTGAAAATAATGTGAATCATATGCTTTGACCTCTGCAGTCACCAGGTCTCAGCCTAGCTAAACACATATGGTAGAATGGGAGAACACCTGTTCAGACCTATAAGCGTGCTGTTTTGAAGCTCAGTGTGGCTCCAGCCATCACTATCTTAGCAGTCCTGCCTCTTCCACCTCCTGGCTAATCTAAAAATTGACAAAGACATGGATCTACGGTGGACCTGAGGTGGGCTGAATGACAACTTAGTGCTCAAATATGCCATCTGTAACAGCAACTACCTGTCAGTCAAAGCAGCCACACTGTTAGTTATGCATAAGTTTAAGCTTTAATATAATTTGAACGGGTCAGTCCTATAAAAATTCACCCTCAGTAAAGTTGTGATGAACGGGAAATTAGCTATAGAGACCAAAACTGTTTTTTGTACCAGGCTGTAAACATGTTTATTTCTGCTGTGAAGTTGGACATTTTAACATGGGGACTTATGGAGACTGACACGTTTTGTAGCCAGCCTCAAGTGGACGTTTGAGGAACTGCAGTTTTTTTGCATAGGCTTCACTTGGTTGCCAGTTGAGTACTGACTTTGGAGGTCAGTGACAGCAAAGCCATAGACGCTAAATATATTTTCTATTGCTCTCATGAAAACTATGCATACAGTGGAAAGACAAAGTAATAATAAAAATCTAGGACCATTCACGGCAATGTAGCATAAACACTGTTACATGAGTGTAAAGGGATAATGGGCTCATTTAGAAAAGTCAGACTGCTGCATGGTAACTCCAGTGATAACATAAGACTCTTGCTCCTACAGCTATGGTGACTGATGTGAGCCATTTTGGAAAATAAAATAATAAAATCCCTCTCTGTGAAATGACTTGCAGGGAGTGTCTCTCTACACAAGATAGGGATTTGAGCGTTCACCAAACCAGTTCAGAGGGGACAGCTCGTATTGTCTTCTTTTACTGCCCATGATAAAGCAGTATTAGAATTCCCACTTCCTGCTCCTGTATGCATGCCAAGGCTCTTTGTTACACTGAATGCAGAGCCTATTCATCTCGCAGCGCACAACAGAACACAGTAATAACACAGTCATGAGTTTTGACTGATGTCAGTGCAGGGCTGCTTCTGTAAGCAGGAACCAGAGCTGGTACACAGAGGCCACCCCGCAGCCCCCCTCACCTTCTCCTCGCTGCTCAGTTGACCACAGAGGCCTGCTGACCTCTGCGTGGCCCCACTCCAACTCTAACGCTGCTGGGTCTTTTACAGACTCAGAAGACCCAACAATAACAGCCAGGCTGTTTAATGCCAAACCCAGGTTAACCTCCTGGCCCCACTTGGCCCCTGCCTTCTGTGGCCAAGAGAAGACTGGGTTGAAGTTTCTTGGAGCTATTTGTTCACAGCTATTGATGTGGAATAATATTGGTATTACTAGTTGTGTGAAGCATCAGCAAATTCATTTCTGCTTGGCAGTGTTGATTGCCACATACAAACAAAGACATTACAGCTGCCCCAATTTTCTCCTAATACACTCTCTGCTCTGCTGTGCATTGTATTCTACTTTGCTTTGTTGCATAAATATGATGGTATGGCAGTATGGTAGCAGATGTTGTGCGCATCAAACAATACAGAATGGGTTAGGAGCTGTCATTATACGGGAACTAGGTCACCATTCAAGCCTACTCGCTTGCATTGACTGTTTCGAGTGACTATTGATTTTCTGACTAAAGCAATGACTTCATTAATATCACCATTAGTCTGCCATCTGACACAAATGGGTAGCTTGGCTGCAGGGCCAGACAATAATTCAAGTGGATATGAATCAGAGACTGGATGAATTAAACATACAGTACATTTCACAGCAAATGTGCATTACACATCGTAAAATTGGAAAAGGTTGTAGAGCTCCTTCACTCAACCGTGTTCAAACCAAATCACCAGAAAAAACAAAGTCAGCGTTACCTCTGCCTTAGCACGTACAAACATAAACAGACATTACCAGCAAATTCTCCTTTCATCGTTCAATTTAAACTTAATCTGTGAAAGATGAGAGAAAAATCAACAGATCGCTTTTCAGCAGGTTTTCGGAACAAAAACAACAATGAAAGAAGGATTATTTTCACTTTAATCCGGGGGCACCAGCTTAGCTAAAACAAAAGCACGGCCATGGGAACGCATGGAGGAATGAGAAGGCTCGCTCTACCCACTAAACCCAGCTCTCCAGCAAACCACAAAAGAAGAACAATGAGTGTGTGTGTGTTGGTGTGTGTCTGTGCAAGTGGAGGAGAGAACGGGAAACGGGATTTGAGATCTATATTAAAACTGCAAATAGCTTTTAAAGATTAGTGACGGGCAGAAGGAGGTGACAGCAATGGGATATGTGGAAAGTGGATTGCCCCTCCCTACTGTGACTATTTTGATAGCAGTAGCGTTGACAAGCATTGACTTGATTGTGAGAAGGCAATGTGCGCTGAAAAGCCTTGACAAGTTTCTTTGAGGCATGTAGAGATCTTCTGGTGACTGAAAGGAACACAAATCAGGATTATGTATTACATAGCCACATTCAAACAGCTGGCATTAGGAGCTCTGAAGTGTCTGGCAAGATACTGTTGTTCAAGGATGTGCCTCCCTCTCTCTGTGTGCACTGTAATTACCCAGATCTTGGCTTTTAGAAAAACATTTCTTATGAAGGCAACCATGACTAGGACATTCACATTATGCCCAACATAAATGTCTCCTTGACCATTTAGCAGAAGAAAAATGTCCAAAATTCGACTGTGTGGTTCTATTCTTTGGCCATTTTTATTTTGCTAATGAAGATATCCAAATGTTTGTTTGTTTGTTTATCACAACACATGCAGCTTTTTTATGTGAGCGCGTGAGAGTACGTCCTGTTCCCTGCACTTATTTAAACCGATCACCATGGTCATCGCAGGCTGTGTAGTCGTTCTGTTGTCAGAGATGTGTCTCACTCTGCAGCATTTGTCAGGATTAGACAGGAGTAATCCCTAACCAAACTCCAGAGGATGTAATTTGGAGATATGTGCTGGAACTGAAACTGTGTCGGCTTACTCCCACAAACCCCATCTTCCACCCCATCTGAGGCATCTAACTCCTTTTTGCCAGCCCTCAGATACATCCAATATTTTGAAATGGTAGAAAATGTAAAATACGGACAAGAAAAAGAAAAAAAAAAGGTTGAAGAAATGGAGCTGCCAAGTGCCCTTCAACTCACTTTCTCATCCCACTCCTGAACAAACCCTCCTCCAGGCAGGTGGGGTGCTCATGATGTCAGGCCCCATCGCTGATATCCGTTCTAATATCCCTCAACACTTGGCTGTCGCATCACCACCCACCATTAAGTCATCGCTTGCGCCCGACACAGGGGCCGATCTGTGTGCTCTGGCCCACTCCCAGCCCCTGTGCCTTTATCACACCCCAACCTCTCTGTGACAGACAGGACTGATCTCCCCTGCAGCAACCCTCCACCCTGCCAGTAAAAGGACAGCAGTGGAAAAAGCCCCCCAGGGCCCACTGAGGATGGACTCATGAATCAAACATGCGCCTGAAGCTTCCTTCTTATCACCGAGGTCAGCCCAGGCATTAATACGCCATGGCTCGAGGGAGCTACCTACTGTGACCTCCCCCAGTTTCCCTCAACAGAAGGGCACAGTCCTCAGGAGCCAGTCCAGTGAGAGAGGGCCTCCCTCCAACACAGTCACTTCACATTACGTCCACACTGAGAGAGGGGGCGACAGAGAAAGATAGAGATGAGAGAGAATGAAAAGAGGTGCAGAAATGAAGCATGAAAGATCAAATAGACAAAGAAGGAGAGGAAAAGAAAAACAATATTCCTTGGTGCAATGCTGGGCAGGGAGTAACACGTGGGCAAAATCGACTGTGTATACAGACCCTTTCAAACACCACCAATCTTCATTGGCCAGACGGGGTGTGATATATGTGACTGTCTGCCAGCGTAAATTAGGCAGTCCAGCCCGCTGTGTGGTAAAGCATGACGGGGCCGGACAGTGCACTAACTCAGGCGGCCTGGTGCCATGCACACCAGCTTCTCTCTGCTTTGCCGTGCCATAAATCACCAGCTGGGGGAAATGAATCGCTGTCCGTCCGAGCTGGATGCACCAGCTGGCACCGCCATCACCTGACCAGCAGGAGCCCATGCCGACACTGGAGCGGCTGAAATCAAGAAAAATGAGGCATGGAGGCAGACGGAGCCATACCCCTGCGCTCTCTCATTAGTCTCCTCTGGGCTTCCTCCACACTGAGCTCGTCTGAAGTGAAAGGGCACACAAAATATATTTCAGAGTGTCACCTGAGGGGAGGAAAAAAAAGGGAAGAAATGATCACCCCTGGTCTCCTCACAAATCTATGTAGAACTGAACTGGCAGACAGTATTAGTGTTCCTGAACCCAGAGCTCTGGGAGACAGCAGGAGGGACTGCAGCTCGAGGGAAAAGCAGAGGCTGCATGTGGGGGACAGCTTTGTGTTCGCTCTTATTTAATGGAGTTATTTTACTGAAAGTAATGACTCAACCCTATTGGGACTTCCACTCTGCATTCAGATGTAGTTAACGGAAAAACATGTTGATGAATAGATTTTCACTTTTCAATATTGCTGAGTTGCTGGTGGAGAGCCCACTTATATGCTGACCGCTGCGATTATGAGAAGCTGTGTGGGCGTCAGAACTGAGGCACTCATCAGGAAAATGGGTTGAAATTACATCAATACAGCCACAGAGAGAGTTTGAGAGATCTAAAATAATATATACTTGATCCCCTACTATGGACACAGGGCTGCTGTTTACCTCTGTTGTCCTGAATTACGGATTCAAAACATTTTTTACATTAATCTCTACATCACGTTGGAAACAGCAGCAACTTTTCGGTGAGAGGGCAATCAAAGTCAGAGATGGATACATTTGAATTATGGGAAAATAGGGCAGTGTAAATGAACAGATGCAGGCTAGATTGACATTAAATTTGAGGCTTGTGGTACAACATTGGGTTGCTGCGAATGATTGGCAAGGCCAATTTCCTGTGAACCCCCACAGCAGTTTTAGCCTAATTTCATTGGTCCTGTGGAGCAGCAAGTCTATCACTGTCTCAGATATGGAGGATTAGCTCCTCTTTCCTGCTCAGATGAATTTGCCTGTCATGGTGTGGTGATGAATGGCAGGAAGGCTGAGGAAATGTGCTGTGGGCTCATTGGAAGTGGCAAGGTGAAGTCTGGCCTGGCAACCTGCCCCAGGTTCGAATCTCACCGCGGTTGTGACCCCCCCGCAGATGTCCAGGTGTACGTTCACATATCGGTAGCCAGCTCATCAGTCGACTGGTCAGTCAGTAATAGACCGCAGCATCGGTTTGACATCTGTTTTGACAAGGAATCCAATTCCATCAGCGTGTCTCAAGGTCCCAGCAGATAGTGTCCACTGCTTCTCCATTCATATGAAAAGGGTATGTTTAAAGGTCAGGCGTAGTTTAAGCACCTGCACCTGTCTCCAGATTAAAAGCAGGACATTTGATGTCATGCTGGATGAAAATCTATTAAAATTAAAACCAGTTCAACTCGACCTTTGTTCAAACTCTCTCTTAATAAAGAGGGGAGAAAAAAACCTTATGGAAATGTAATTACATCAAGCGCACTTTTATCATAGAGGTAGCTGTATCTTTTTCATCATCAAAACATTCCCATCATGCCTCTGTGGATGGCAACAAAAACAACAGCTCTCCATTTCCTGTCCTCTTCTCTGCAGCTGTTACTGTCACCACCTTCCACCCCCCTGCCCGACCCTCACCACACCTCCTCCATTTCAGCTGTAATCACGTAGCCATGCAAATGCTGTGCACTGAGAGGTTCGTGTTGCCCTCTCCGGGACATCATTCCCAGCTGCCTGAGCCCTTGAGTTGACCACCCAGGGGAGGGAGAAGAGGAAGTCATTACTGCTATCACAGTCAGGCACAGTCCCTACACTGCCAGACAGCCCCTCCAACTCATAAAGTCCTTGACGACTTCACTAAAACATCCAATTTCAGTCGGACCCCATTTATAATGACGAATAGAAATCAATCACTCCAAACCACTGCACACTACTCCTGAATCTGTCTGCTTATTTGGCTGCCCAAAATGGCACAGAAAAAAAAGGAATCTTTTCTCCCCTAACGCTGGTATCCTATCCACATCTCCGGGATATTCATAATTCATCATCTTCGATTCCTGACATCTGCCACTGATTGTGCCGACGGGTTGGCTGGAATTAGCCACTCCTGGGAGCGGCGTTAATGTGCTGGTGGGCCAGCACATGCACCTCGGCTGGGGAGGGGTTGCGGATTGGGTGGAGGATTGAGGCCGGAGCGGCAGGAGCCTTTCACACTCCTAATGTGTAATTAGGAGCCATTTTGGAGCGCTGCCTTCCTCCACTGAAATTAGCTGCCTTTTATTAATCAGGCAGACCAGTTCAATGGCACGATGAGTCCCCCTATAATCTAACACAAAATGTTGTTCTTAATTACAGAGGGGGAGAGACAGCACAGAGAGGGGCTACAGCGCCTGCATGATCCCCTCAGGTTCAATTTCTCAACTGCAAAACGCAGGCAAATTGAACATCTTACTGCAGCATAACAGTCCACCCGCTGTGCTAAAAATAATAGTCAATATTGTGTCAATCATTCGTCCAACCTGAGCATTACAGCCTACATTTGGCATGCTTTACATTATGCCAAGCACACGCACGGCAAAACTCTAACAGCTGCACAGTCCATGAAGCCATTTGCATTTGCCGAATGTCAGCTCCACTTGAATGAGAGATCATACATATTATGTGATTACAAGCACTGGTCCTCCTTTGGAGAGTTAAGTGCTGTGACCCTGACCATGCTCATCAGTGCTGATGCCCTCATGACTACAGATGAGGACTAAATACTTTAGTGTTCATCTTCAGTGGTTGTAATTTTTTTTTTCACCACCCCACTCTTGCTACACATCTAATGGAAAAGATCACAAGTACATGAAAAGCAGCCCAGGCAGAGAAAAGTAATCACCGTATTCCTGATATGGATGTAAAACATGATTGGCAACGACAGGATACTTTAAAATGTGTTCAGCTAGAGATAAATCATTTTCTGCTTAAAACAGGAATCAGTAATCGTCTCTTGAACTGTTAAAGTGATTTGAATTCATTACTACTTTCTTAAAAATGAATGCATAATACATGGTAATGAAATAAACTGAAAGAAACATCAAATATGGCATTTGAATGTAGTCCATTTTTAAATGTTTTGCAACATAACTATAACATATTTAGATTAAATAAGAAGATAAATGTTTAAGATTTACTGAATTTTAATGAGATAGAAGGACAATCAAATGTTGTCTTGCTTTAAAGATCAGAAAATCATCTCAAATCTGATTTTTTTTTAAAACTTCTGCCATGTCATTAACATTTTATAATCACATCATTATTTCTGTATAATCTGTACACTATAATCCGAACACACTATATTACAGCAATCCTCCACACTGATTAACATCCTCCCTCGGATACGCCGCTGTGTTTGCTGCATCAAAAAGTGTCTTCTTGTTTTCTTCTGTTTGTTTCCTGTCCTTAAAAAAATACTTTTTTTTTCCTCCACAACAGTCACAGATTTTGTTGGCTAATCAAAGAGCTGATTTATTTCTCAATTCTCTAAAATTGCTTCCACCACAGTATTATCCTCCTGTAATTGAATGCAATCATGCAAAATGGCCACTTTTGTGTTTCTAGTGTTTAACAAAACCCAATGCATATTTATGAATATTCTTGTAGTGCCAGCAATCCCTATAATCTTCCAGGAAAATGCAGGAAATAAAACAAGACAAAATCCTTAAAATGGCTACTTGACTAAGGTTTCTCTGACAACGAAGGACCCTAACAGCTGATAAACAAATAATCATCATACAGAGAGACGGTGACGGAGACCCTTCTTGTCCCCCTGATGGCACCGCAGCAGGACGATCACAACACTGATCTTGCAGCAAGGCCGAGCCTGCTTTAGCATTCGACAGAGTGGCTGCATGAGAGGATAGCCTGCCACTCAAGGCTTATTGATGGAATCCAGAACAAAAAAATCTGATGCGGGGTCAATGAGTGAAGGTCCTGGCCTATCTCTGCTCAGCTTGAAACTGTGTCCAGTGGAACAGCAGCTGTCACAAAGTGCTCACACAGGCATGGACAGCAGATCTGAAAAATGGGAAAATGTCAAAACAATTTATGGATATGCAAAGACTGAAGGCCAAACTGTGACTGAATTATACAACACCCTGTAATCATATGTAAACACACACGGGAGAGCCAGACTCATTGAACTCTGGAGAAGAGTTGATTTAACAAAAACAATCGATCATTACTATCTTATTATGTCACAAACACAGACAACAAAGATCTCTAACAGTGCTAGTTTTCCCCTGTTAGATCACAACATAGTAAATGTTTGTCATATCACAGCAGCATAATGTACGAAAAGGTAAAAGTACTTGGCCTGGCTGACATCTTATTATATCATTAACCCTGCCGCATCGTGTATAAACTGCTTTTTACTGCGGTAGCTGGTCAGGGTGGAGTTCTTTTTAAATACTTTATATATAGTTAGCCAGTTTAGTCCAGGTTCTGGTTTCTACCCCAGGGGCCGGGCCACAGGTTAGGTCAAAAGGTCACAAGACGATTAATGGGAGAGGAAATAAGAAAAAACTAACTTGTGAGAAACAACTATCTGTTTTCAGTTTTTGGACTTTTCTATAATATTTAATTTTCTTTGTAAAATATTGGAGTTTTCCCTTTTTCAACTTTAAAAAATGTATTTAAAACAAACATAAAATGTGAGAAGAGAACAACTGAGAGACATTTAACATGTGACAACTGGCCCCAAATAGACTTTTGTAAGCGGTCACAAGTCAAAAAAGTTTGGGTACCAGTGATGTAATGTTGCAACAATGTATTTATTTTATTTATTTTAAGGTATTGTTAAAAAGAATGTAGTAAAAAGTACGATAACATAAGATGAAATATTGCCCAGCTCTAGTGATCTACACTAGACGAGTTTTTGTTGCTTAACAGCTGATCGGGTGTTTACACCTAAAAAACATATTTTCAATGTCCTGACCAAATCAGCTGATGCTGACCTTCCTCTGACCAGTCACTGAATTCAGGAAGATCTCCGACTTCTTATAGAAAGAATAATGGTGGTAGAAGGAGCACTGTAACAGTTGGAGTATTATAATTAGAATTCAGAGTGAAAGCAGGATCATGTGACCGTTGCCAGAGTTTCTAAGTTCTGGCCCAATGGACAGAGAGTAAACTCCACAGGGGAGTCCCCGGGGAGTGAGACATGCTGGGTTTGAGAGGGGTTATTGGACTGTGCTGTCTCTCTGACTGTGAGCCACTGGGGACCGGAGCAGAGGTGCCTGATGGTGCACTGAAGCCTGAGTGTGACACCTGGGCTGTCTGTCACGGCCACAAACACAGACAATGTGACACTTGACAGGATAGGAGTTGAGGCTGCAACACCAGAAGTCAAGACCCAGCTGACAGTAAGGATGAGAGGCGTGCAGTTCAACTCAATAATTTCCCCGACACCCTTAAATCCAAGCCTGTTTGTCTCCTTCCTCCTTTCTCTTTCTTCCCCTTTCTTCAGCGTTCATGGCCCTTTAAATAAATCAGGGTCCCGAGGAGGCTGAACCCATCAATTAGTCGTCTGATGAGACTGTGTGTGTGTATTAATCAACAGTGTGAGGCGTGTGACAGGCTGAAAAGAGACAGGATGAAGGGCTGCAGTGCCAGAGAGCTTTAACAGGAGCTCTGACGAACAGGCTCTTAAGATGAATTTCCCAGTCTGCATCGCTAAACTAAACTGATATCCAATTATGTTTCCCCACATCGACAAGCTAACGGAGCAGCTGTGAGCAGCACAGGCTCGCAGTGTTAGAATCGGCCAGGCGCAAGGCAGAGAAGCTCAGGACCTTGAAGGAGATGTCACAAGGAGGCCGGAGTCAGCCGCTTGAGTGAGCGATGGTCCACACGCTTGCCTGAAAGCATGACATTGCCGAAGGGGGAAAAACACCATTTTATCATTCAGTGCGATTCGCACCCTCTCTCCCTGTCAAACATGCCATATGTCCCCGTCACAGGTCGTCTTGCTGGCTTATCGAGTGTGACAGGGCTATTCACACACTGCTCCCAATCAGACACCATCTCCTGCAGAAAAAAAATCACCACCATAGCACAGTGACAGGCTGTCAGGCAGAGGGCACCAACCTCCACAGGGCCTTGGCTGAGAGTCTGCCCATCTGGGGGAGGGGGCAAAGGCCAGGGGTTACAATGGGAGACACAGCGCAGGCATCCACACATCCACACACCTCATGCGCACCCGCGCTGGTGACACTTATTCTTTGTTATTCAATCGGCAACCGGGCAGAGCCGAAAATCAAGCCTACACACACCATCGGAGCGTCAAACAAAAGCTTGAAATTAAGTGTTAAGTGTTAATGAAGCTTTCAGGGGGGAGAACTTTTCACGTGGTTTACAAAACTCTCCCCATTGTGGCTGCGAAACAGGTTATTTGCCTGACAGGAAACAACACTGGTATGAAAACCTCACTTGGGACTTCACACTGCGACCTGGTCACCAGCCTATTTTCCTAACCACTAGACCATACGAGCCCCTTATGTGTTATGCCAGTCTGAAGCTGCACGTCAGGACACCCAGAGGTCACTGAAAACCATATGTAGGGCGCACAATCTCAGAGCTCAGAAGAAGATTTGCTTCCCTCGATGCTCTTCTGGAGCCTGCAAATGTTTACTTTGATGCCAAAGAATCTCGGCGGTACTTAGCCACTTGGCTCCAAACACAATAACACTGCAGATGCTGAATATATTCACTAAGTGAGCAATCAGTTGCAAAGTGGGCTGAAAATTACACTTATCCCCCCCATGATGATATGCATAGAGAAATAAGTCAGAGAGCAAGAGAAGGAGCAGAGGGGCAGAGGGGGAGAGGTGTTATCACCTGATCCGTCTTATCTTAAAAAGCGGCGGGATGTGTCACCTCAACTCTTCAGAAAAAGAGATAGAAACCCTCCTGGCACATTTTTATATGAAAGATTTCTGTGAAATGATTGCTAATCTATGCAAAAAAGCAATCAGTGACTCATTCATAATGCATGAGCAACGAGATACCAA
The DNA here is from genome assembly GCA_014281875.1 of Nibea albiflora. Classification (NCBI taxonomy): domain Eukaryota; kingdom Metazoa; phylum Chordata; class Actinopteri; family Sciaenidae; genus Nibea; species Nibea albiflora. The sequence goes on from CM024801.1 coordinate 18,666,850, forward strand.
TTTTGCAACGCTTTCAGATTATTAGATGTTATCGTGAATGCAGCAGATGAAATATGAACACTCCTACCTGTTCCATTGTAATTACATGACTGCAGTGGTCGAGAGATGCGCTGGGCGAGCGGGGGGAAAAAAACGCGGAGAAAGAAACATACAGAGAGAGACAGACAGATAGAACATCCATTACTATCTGACTGTAGATAGCTCTAGATGGGAATATTTGTTTCTAACAGCTTTATGTATCCATTTGTGCCATGATTTATCAACCTAAAAGCTGTGGTTTTAAGTACATCTGGCTGACATTTTAATGGTCCATCAATCACACGGTGTCATGTGATAACAGTTTGAGATCATCCCCCTCCCAGAGACACGGAGAAAAGAAAAAAAAAAAATGAATCCAATAAATTGGCTGCAATCCCAGGGAAATGATGAGAACCTATTTCTAATTCAAAGCAAGTTCAAAGTATGAATGTTAGATAAGCTGCTTCTCAAATTAATGCAAATCAAATTTCATTTAGGATATTTTTGTTCTATATAGATCCTAATGCACTGAATATATTGCTGAGCCAGTTTCTAAACTACAGTTTAAAGCCTGACAAAAAAAAGACTTGTTTGGATTACTGGCTTCAGATTAATAAATGCAATGTATTATCAAAGTATAATGTGTTTCTTGTGCGAGAGCCTCCGCGTCATAAACAAAAAGAAAGAATTACATTGATTTAATCGCCTTTTGCTTACAAAAAAATACTGCTAAACCTCTGATTGATCCACTAACACTGGACATTTCCTCACAGGACCTGCTGATTTGAATAAAAACAGTCCAAACAGGCAGAGCTAAAGTGATGAACTTTGACCTTTCCAGCCTGTTTCCAACACAACCTCGCATTCAACTCGTCTCATATGGGGCAGAGAGTGGCAGACTCCAGCACAGCCCTCGCTTCTTCCTTCTTCTGTTTAAACATAAAAAACAACACAGTAGCCCGACTTTTTTCACTCCGGTGTTAACGTGTCTGGATTGCACCTGGAAGCCTTGTGAAAAGCGCTGACAGATTTCATACTTTTACATTCTGGGCAACTTCGACACAAGGGATTTGCTCTTAAAACGGAGAACAGCAAGGATGAAGGGTGGTATAAAAATCAATGAGGCTTTTCAAAGGCAACAAGAAAAAACAGCGCCTTAGCCTGCAATTAAACAAGAGCGCTCCTGGCACTGAGGAATGACAGAGTATGTTGCAGGTGCCCTCGACTTCACAGAATCAATTACTGGATCGATACAACAACATGATACAATTCCATGATGGAAAATGGGGACGTGGACCGGGAGTCGCTCTGTGTCATGTGTTTCAGATGTTTACAATAATACAACTCAAGCAGGTCTATACACTGTGGGCCCATTTCATAAACATGAGTGAAGCTCAGCTCTAGACCAAACAGATCCTCCAGGTGGAAACCTCATCTGAAATATTTTGTCTATGAGTGAGAGTTAAAAAGAGGTTCTCAACCAGGGAGCAAGAAAACTGACGGGTGGCGAGAGGATTACCAGGACAGGAAGGCAAAAAAAAAAGAGAAAACATTCCTGACAGTTTTGCTTTTTGTAGACATGCTAGCTACAAGCTAAACCTCTCTAGTCAGACAGTTGGTCCACCACTTTGGTCCAGACTATACAAAACTGTGAAAGTCTGAACAGACTTGATAGTCTTCATGGTCCACGGAGGATGGATGTGAATCACTTCTAACCCTTGACCTTTCCTCTAATGCCACCGCGACATTCACATTTTTGGTTCGGGAGTGAAACGTCTCCACGTTCGTCTACTCTTCAGGATGAATTGTCATTCTTTTACCAGCAAAAATAACATTCCCAACCTGCTCCAGCTGTTGTGTTTAGTGCAAATAGCATATGTTAACATGCTAACAAGAAAAATATAAGAACTAATAAACCTGCAAAACATCTGTATGGTAGAACTGTAATTTGCATCATTAGCATTTAGCTCAGAGGCAAGCTACGCCTGATTAAGAGGAGCACAAACTCGGCTGTTAGGGCGGTCACAATATCAGATTTTCATGAATTCACAATAACAATACTATCACGATATCTATAGAAAATGTGATATCCAAAACAGCTTATCCTTATCTGAGAGTCTGAGAGGCAGGGTGCACCCCGGACACGGACATGATAATATCTATCCTTAACTTTTATTGTGTGTCTGTTTCCTGATAGGAATGCGAGAATGAGAGAGGCTCTGGATTATTTACACAATATTATTATATGTGTATCATTAATGCGATATCCAGGGGGGGGTAAGGGTGACCAGTGAGTAAGGTGCTAACTCAGCCGAATGCCTCACTCCAACTGCCTTTTGTTGTGACTAAACAATCCAATGTTCAGCCCTAAAACTAAATCCTCAAACTTCTTTGACAGCACCCTCGTACCCCGCTGTCTTAATTGGACTCCTGCTATTAACACCGTCTGCGACCCCCGACTTACCGAAAGGGCAAACACCCCCAGGAGGATCATACAACGCATCACGGCTGTGAGGAGCTCATGATGTTGATGTTGTGTCAGTGTGCCGGTATGAAATCTGGGAGAGGATGGTCACACAAACCTTCCCTGCTGTGGACACAAATATCATGACATAAATTATAATACTAACACATGTAATTTTCAACAATAGCAGCCGACAACGTATTGTGATGCAAGGCTTTTATATGTAAATGCTCACTGTAGGAAGTCATATCCCGAACCGTGTTTAGTAAAACCAGTGGCCAATAGCAACATGATATCTTGTCAGTCAGGTCTAATTCTGTATTCAAACTTAATGGCTCCTGACAAGCATTTCACCAGTCGACTGCGAGACCAGAGGGAATATGCCACAGTGAGCATGACCACTCAGCAAATTCACATTTAACATTTCATTCCTCCTGCTTGGACAGAATGAATTATACATCCTTGATTCTCTCACATTGATCCACCCAGACAAAACTCCCTAAACGTTAAATGTTAAATGATTTGTACGTCTCCTTCCCCACCGCTGGGACAGAGCACTGTTTTCACGGTATCTCTCTGGTTCTGACATTCTCCCTCTATCCTTGACCCCCTTTCTTCACTCCCTCTGTTATCTGAAATAATCTCAGGGCCTCTTTAGATTCTATTCATCAGAGCAGAAAGAAGCAGGCGCTGACATTGATAAAAAAAAAAAAAAAAAAATACCATCTGTGCCTTGCAGGGGTAAAAGAAGTGAGAGAGAATGAGACAGAAAAGAAAGAGAGGGGCTTCAAATGAAACAGGCTCTGTTGTCTCCCTCTTGTCCCCCCTCGTCAATGCCATTTCAATTGAAAAGCGCAGTGGTAATTAAATTCCAGCAGGGGTTAGGGGCAACTGTGCGGCGCACTGACGGGGGGCTGCCCTGACATAAAGATGACACAATTCAAGAGGACAGAGGGGGCCAGGCGGAAAAGGAGGGAGGGTGACAAATGTTGTTTATTCACGTACACTGCCAGATTCGTACTACTCAATCTTCATGACATTTAAAAAATAGAAAATGAAATGGATATTCAGACTCAACCGAATCCCGCAATGACCTTTTCCCCAAATCGGGGATATTCTAAACAGATCCGTCTTTCTGTATCTGCGGCATGTGCAGAATATTTTGTAATGCTTAGGAGGATGAGCAATTAGGTGGAGAAGAATTTGGGGAAAGCTGGTGTGTGTGTGTGCATATGTGTTAGCACAAATGTGTGACTCACAGAAGGACGCCGCTTGTTGTTGATTCACATTATAGTGGCGCTAATCCAGAGGCTCCAGAGAGGCCACACACTCCTGCTGTCCCCCTCTCCCCCGTCCTCCATTAGCAAAACAACACAGCCAGTTACTCTTTAACTGAGGAAACAAACATTGCATGCCGGTACTTTATTTTGAAATGAATTTTTAATCAAACTGTTATGGATATTTTATATTCACCTTTGAGAGAAAAGTGCTTGGTTTGCATTTTAACGCAGCTTTCATCAGTCTGTATAATAGCGGTTATAAGAGTGAGGTTTTATATTATATGTGTCTGTTTATGACTTTATTATTACCTGGCCTCGGCTTCTTCATTCTCACCGCTGTTGTTATAATTCAGAGAAATATTAACAGTCACTTCCATAAACCTTTTTGTAGGCCTGTGAAAACTAAAGAAAAACTCTGAACAACAATCACCGGCTTCTGTTTGAGAACATAAAAACATTTTAATTTGTCAAACGTTTCCTCCATTATCATTTTGAGTAAAAAAAAAAGAAATTAATTCCACAGATGACCACTTTATCCTCCAGTACCGCAGGTTTCGATGCCAGGAGTGAGCAATTAATGACCATCATTCAATCCATTAAGACAGGTTGGCCCTCCTGCTTTAAACATTTGGCTGCAACAATAAATTAATTCTGCCTGTGCTTCACTTACACATTAATCAATTTATCCGAACCGCTTACCAGAAATCCTGTTTCGGAAAAAGCATTCATGGAACTCTGATGCCATCTAGCGGACAAACAGCTAAGTACATATAATTGTACCCTTGAGTGTGTTTGACAAGCAAGCACTCCGTGGGATGCTTCACCGAAAGATTAAATCCTCTTCATTTTCCCAGTAATTTGTTAGAGACACAGCTGCCTTGTTGTTTGATTCAAAACGATTAGTCAGTCAGTAAAATCTATAATTAACACTTCAGGAGGCTCGGTGTGAAATTTGTCTCGGTCCACTCAGCATCAAGACAACAAAAAAGACAAACGGTCTCTCTTGTCGAGTCGCGTGTCGGTCTCAGTAACTGTTCAAAACCTCCAGGACTTCCTCCTTAACAGAGAGAACAGAGTGCTGCTGGACTCCAGGGCCGCCAATACTTGTTTCCCAGCAGTCAAAGCCGCAGTCTTTCAAGTCCTGCACTGTAGTCTGGATAATGGAGGAGTCGGTTTCTACAAAATAAACAAGTCATAATAAAGTCAGGTCAGGGCGGGATATAGCTCTGCATGAAAATCAGCAACACTGGAAGCACATGAATCACTCTGCAATGTGTGTGATCCAATCAAACATCTGGAAACATTAGAGAGATGACAGATAGTAAAGCTGCGATTCACACAGATGGAAACGCTTGCTAAGAAAATAAACAAAGAGCATTTGGAAATCTATTTAAAAGGATTTTGGACTTATTAGAATTCAGTCTGCTGCAGGCATAAACAAAGACTGAACTTGCAGGTTCTCTGCTTGTTTGTTCTGTTAAAGAGAGGGTGATACAAAGTGTCGTCGCAACCAATTGCACAGCAGTAACCGCACGCCAAAGGCCTCTCATCATTTCCTGCCACTCAAATCATTGTTTCAGGGAGGAAGGGTGAGCGAGCGTTTGAGGGAAACACAACATTTGTTGTCAGCAGGAGTCTTGACACTTTGGCTCATCAAACTTCCCATCGAATTAAATTCATTATAAGACAAGGGCAGAAACAAAGACCGAGGCTTAGAAACTCAAAATACAAAACAATAGAGGACAGGACTGAAAAAATACAACAATACAGCAAAGAGACACAGACTTTGCCCTTTCTACAAACATTTAAAACCCACGCGGTAATGACGTACACAGTACCTGGTCTCAGGAGGGTGATGCCACAGCCTCCTCCACCGGCGCCGGTTAGCTTGCTGTGGAGCCCGTTGGCCAATGTGACCCGACACAGCGTATCCAGGGCAGAGTGTCCCACCCCCATCACGTTCAGATGGTGCTGGTTAATGTCAACGAGCTCCTATAAATGATATGACCCAGCTGTGTCGAGAAAACGCATTTTACATGGAAAACAAAAAGTCTCACTGACGTGGCTGACATGGTCAGCCTACCTCGAGAATATTGTAGTGCTCTCCTGTGATGGGCTCGCTCGTCATCTCAGAGAGGACTTTCTCACAGGTGCAGGAAATAGCGTCAACTGACTCCAATACCGGGGTCATGACGGAGGGAAACTACAGGAGAAAAGACAAGAAAAATACCACGTGTGCACGTTACTTCTACGCAAAGTCATTACTGCAGATTATCTGTAAAACGATGTTTAATAACTCTTAAAACGGCAGGTTTGACTTTGGTTGTGCTCCCACCTGATCACAACACTGCCACAACACCATCCAGGCCTATCTATGTCTGAGGCAGCAATATGCACACCTGCTGGTGTCACCAAGGCAACAGCACACAGGGGTGCTGGCTAAGAGTTTAATTTCAATATTTTATGAAGGCACTCAACACCAGGCTCTGGAGTATGTGCCATGCAAAACCACTGCCTATTATATTAATTACAGTGTCGGCAAGTAACACACGGGGGAGGAAGAAACCATTTAGTACCTTGTTAATCTTGTCCTTCACCCTGGCAACAAGTACCTTGGTGCTACGTGGTACTTTGGTGTTAGTGAGGAGGATTCTTAATAGCGGCACCCTGGAAGTAAAGCAGGCAGATCAGAGAGTTCATATAGATTTTTTTTTTTTTTAATTCACCGTGTACTCTCTCTCTTTTTAAAGGAAATCAAATTAAAATTTGATAATCAGTGTCAATACCTGCTCAGTGGTATTATCTTCCCAGCCAAGAATCTCAGCATGCCACCTACATACAGGGAAATCATTAAATAGATAATCATCGAGTGATAATGAACAGTGGTGGTACAATACTTCGGCGATGCCATTAAAGAGTGCTCTGCGTGAACCGAGACAAAGGGAGGTGCAACACCACGTGCACCGTGGCAGATTATTTCAGGCCTCACCCCATGTTCCTACGGCGTTGTCTACTCCTGAAGGATTACCATGGATGATCATCTCCCCTTGGAAAGCCCAGCTGTTGATCAGCTCCAGGTCCTCCTGACACCACCTGCAATTACTCAGAAATTAAAAAGGAGAACTTTGCAGCCCAGCAGACCCTCTCAGAGCTGACCTCTAATTACCTCTTCGTCTCCCAAACAAACACGAGTACATGGGCGGGATGCGCGGCTCTATGTTCAATGTTCAATGATTATACAGAAGCAATCATCACAGGATTTGCAGCACAATAGCAAAATCCCACTGACAATACATCTGAATATTAAACTGTGTCTTTGATTTTAGGAGATTAGGAGATTTTACTCGATTAGAAATTTGATTGACATTTGTAGATTTAGAAATTCTACCCATGTCGTTACGAGGATTCCAGGTTAGAAACAATGCTGCAAATGTATTTGAATGTTACACTTTACAGTTAATGTAATAATATAAATAAAGGAAAAAAAACAACACCAAGCCTCTTAGTACTGTGTTGCGCCACCACGAGCTGCAAGAATAGCCTCAGCAGCATTTGTTCTACAAGTCTCTGAAGCTCACACAGTTCTTCCACAAGATATTCCCACATTTGGTGTTATAATGATGGAGGTTGAGAGCACTGTCAAACATCTTGATCCAAAATCTCCTATAGGTGTTCAGTGGGTCGAGATCTGGTGACTGCGAAGGGCCACAGTATTTGATTGACATCATTTTCATACTCATCAAACCATTTTGTGAGCCATCTGCACCCGATGGCATATGCACTCATTCGTCTCCGCTCATTCATTCAGATTTTTTTCTGTTACTCGTCACCCGCCTGTACTAGAGCCGTCACGGTTTCCTGCTCTCGTCTGTTTCAGCAGTTCATACAGATCTTACTAAAAGAGCATTTGTGTAGTTGAAACGAGCTCCAAAATCTTATTTTCAAGTGACTAATGTTTGTATTGAAATGAGGAAGTGCAGTATTTGAATACAAAACTGACCTGTTTTGTATTCTGAATTTCTCTGGAGTTTGTTTTGTGTGACATAACTATGCTACAACACTAGTTAGACCTGGTTAAATTAAAAGTGACTTAAGAGCTGACACTTTCTTCAAAATTGTAAAATCATAATCTCCTCAAAGATTGCACTTTATTACACGCTACATTTTTTGGATTGCATTGTACTGTCATGTTACAGTGTCGTCCCAAGACCACCATCAGCTTTTCTATTTATTAACAAGTATAATATTGTGATTCAAGGTCTTTCATTCTCAGTTGGTAATTGTTTACACAGCAGGGAACATGTGTTAAAGCACCACTGTGATCCCTTTTCAGAGAATATTCATTAGACCTAATGATTCAGTCTGTACAAACTGCAAACACAGCTCATAAAAAAAAAGACCTTCCTTTAATATAACGTCGTTACCTGGCAGCGTGATCCCACTCTTTGAGAGGAGTGGGAATGGCTCCACTTGCACAGAGCAGAGCTGCAGCTAAACACACAGAGTAGGCAGCACTTGACCCCAGTCCTGCTCCAGTTGGCAGCTCCGACCACACGGACACTGTCAGGCTGGGCAGCTCGCTGGGAAAAGAAACATAAAAAAACTGAGCGCCTGTTTGCATATGAACACTTAGATATAATAGATTTTTACTGTTATTAAGAGATGACAGATGATTTTGACAGTATTTAGCGCACAGGCCATAAATATTTATAACTGCTACCCCAAAATTTTAACTCTATAAATATATAATAAAAATATTTTTCATTATTTATAGTTATTTTTCTTTTACTATCACTTATTGTGATTTTGTTTTTTACAAAGCATTAAATATTAACCCTTTCTTTATAATCATGTTAAATGGTACACTTCCAGGAGGAGGATATAAGGTGTGTGATAAATAATCCATACAATTCTATAGGCAACAGAGACTTCCTTGACATTGCTGTCGATGTCTGTCAGGGAAGCTGCTTTTGGGCAGACAGGAGAATACTCTAAACTAATTGTCCGGATCTTCTCTCGAGGGAAAAACACATCCAGACTTGTTAAAGGCTGCAGTGTGGCCCAGTGCCAGACTCTCATTAGTAGCCATCCTGTCAGAACCCATCACCTCTCTCAGACACGGTAGCACCGTGTCAGCGCCGATTAAACCTCCCGACAACCTGCAGCTCTAATGTTCCTGAGCATCTTTCCTGTTCACAGCTGCCGGAGTCACAAAAACGAACATCCGGCCTTTCTGTCTGTCTCTCTTTACTATCTTCATTTCAAGGTTGGAGGATTTTTTTTCCCCCACGCGCAGTGAAAAATGGCCCTCTGCTCCCAGAACACATCTACATGAATGGTGAGAACATTTTTTACCAAAAGAGCAAACTGTGTGAAAACTGTGTGTGACTACATGAGAGCAGTAAGTCAGAAACACTCGTGTGATAAATCAGACAGCAAGCAATACCTTTGTTCTATTCTGATAGCTTTGTTTATTACACAGGAGCTGAATATTTCAAGTTTTTATGTACTGTATGTCTTTGAAATTGTACATTAATACTTATACCATCTATTAACTAAGATTAAATAATGAATAAGGTGTTTGGCAACACTAGAAGTTCCTTGACATCCTCCCAGTCATCCTCAATATTTTATATATGTTTACAATAAATCTATCATGATTGTCCATAATGTCATTTTACTACATGACAAATAATGCATGTCTGTCCGTCCAAAGGGAGGGAACCCTCCTCTGTTGCCCTTACTGAGGTTTCTTTTCTTCTTTCTCATTTTACACTTTTCCCTTATCCAAATCAAGGATTCAAGGATACAGGGTGTCATGTCCTGTAAAGGACTGTAAAGGCAGTAGAGTCCTTTAAGGCAAATTTGTGATTAGTGATATTGTATGTTCATATTATATACATAAAACTGTCTTGACCTGACTTAAATAAAATGAAATATTATGTCACATTATCCTCAAGAGGACATTAAATATGAAAAGAAACAGCTTCTGTCTGTAAAACGTTGTTCATTTTCATTCATTATTATTTCTCAGATCAGGTGAGGACCCCCTCCTCTCGCTCTTCTCCCCAAAGCACACAGGAGGAAACTCCTGCATGAGCAGAGGACTCGTGGTGAAAAGTTCCCAGCATTCAGCAAAAAAATGCTTCACCTGGCAAAAATGTAACACCTCAAACTCTCTCACACAATCAGTAGCTGCAAAAAGAGGTGGCAAAAGTACCAAATCTGCAGATGCTATTGCTTTCCATTGCTTGTAGATAGAGCACATTGACAAGCATTCGTCTGCATTTTTTAACTGTCACTGCCCTTACTGTAGCTGCTAGATTGGACCGGAACTGCAGGTCTGAAACGAGTGCTGCTACAGCTCTGCGACTGGGCCACCGGTTTTCCATAATCTGTGAAATATCTGTAATGCATGATGTGATTTTTGTGCCTATCTGAGCCAACTTGCTGAAAATTTAAAATGAAACGAATGCTGAGCAGAACAGTAGTATGAGCTCACCCTGACCCAAACAGCGAGAGGTAGATGTAGAGGAAGGATAAGATGGCCATGTTGCAGGTATCCAAGTTTTCAGCGGCTACACCAACAAATTCACGCAGCCTTCTCACAAGTTCAGCATCCAGACGTTTCTCCTCCCTCTTCTCTGTCAACAGGAGGTGCACGACACATCAACCATAAAAATCACATACATAATATCACACCATTTTATCTCAAAAGAAACATATGTTAGTGTATATAATGAGAAATCCTGCTAAATGTGGTAATTCACATATATGATGTGATATGCAAAATGTCTCAACACTTTAATGTCCCTGTATCTCTGAGATGAGTTATGCAGACGTAACACATGATTTTCAAGTCATGACAAGTGGCTTTCATTCATCTTCTACAGTCTAATTTAATGTTATATCGTTTTTATCTGTATTTCTATAAAAACATTTTTCTATTGTTTTAGTTTTTATATATAGTTTTCAATTTGAACCTTTGCACAGGTTTAATTTAATTCAAATTCAGCTTTATAGGTCCAAAATCTAATGTATGTTTAATGTGTCTCTGCTGCTGCTGCATGCCTGAATTTCCCTCAGGATCAATAAAGTATTTATGGATCTATCCAAATACAAATGTCAGTGTATGTAGGTGCTCATGGTCCGTAGTGTTGTAACACCTCTTACCACATAAATAAGGAATAAGCTGCTTTAGCTCAGACAGGTCCCAGCTGACAAATGTGTCAATATTTGGCAGGTTGATGCAAACTTTGCCGGTAGTCGTGGCTTTCAATCGTAGATATGTTCTCAGGTTCAAACTGACAGCGAGAGCCACCTGCAATAGAGCGAAGAACAGGATGATTAAATTGACTTTTTTAATCATTATACATATGATTTATCAAGTCTTAGCCCATCTAGTGCACATGTGTACATTTAATATATATATTATAGTTTGTTGTCTTTTATAGGTGTTTTCCTACCTTATAGGTAACTGCTAATTCCCATGAATTTGGGGTACAGTAGGAAAATCAACCTGCAGAGATCAATGAATGGAAAATAATGACTGCATTACCTTTCCATGCACAACTGCATGCTCTCCGTGGAGGATCGCCTTCCCTGGGGCAGACACGTAGATGTCCTTCACTTGCATTTCTGTAACAGTCTGCAGAGTATAAAATTGAGTCCAGGGCTGGGCTGGTCTTCAACTCTTCAACCTGTCACTGACAGTATTATTAGGTAGCTTAGCCACCTTTAGCGAGCGTTAATCTCCCCTGAAGCAGCAACAGTCACTCGACAGCTCAGCCCCAAACAGCTCTGCGCTTCTCGTGAAGACTCGGCGGATATAATAAAGTTTAACAAAGCAGTTTTACAAAGTTTTACTCCTCAAACTACAAGAAGAGCGCAGACTCTCTGCTCAACACGCCGTGGTTAAAACATGTTAACAACACGGCTGGTACACAGGAGGAGAGCCTGGCTTTCAGTATCCAATCAGAGCCCCGGATGGTTGAACTGATATTCTTTTGTCCAATCAGCGTCCAGTATTCTCCCTTCCACCGGGTGAGTTGACCAATCATGCGATGAAAAAGAAACTCCCATTAACTACGGGCACCGCGGAAGGACACTATTTTAGTCACCTTTAGGCTAACGACTAGCCTTTAGCTTTGACATGACATCGTTTATGATGAAACCTGCTCACCTCCGCTGTGTTTTCAGGACATGCAGGCTCATAAGCGAGCGGCGGACAAGAACAACATTGTGTTTACACAGAAGGTAGCTGTTCTTCCCTGTTATTTGTCAAAGTACACCTTTAAAGCTCCTCTTCGTGTCAGTCATGTAACTGTTAAATAGCAGAGTGCTGGCTAGGTAGCTAACACACAAGCAAAGGCAATGTTTGCACAAGAGCTAAATAAAAAACATAATTACTGTATACACGTGTTAGTTGTAACATTACATGTGCAATATCCTGTCAGATATAAATTGCACTTACTGTTTATATTTAGTTTTTGCTCATCACTCTCAATCAGCTCATACTGTATATACTGTAATATGTATCTACCTCATGTATATAATACAACCTGCTGTATAAACCATCTTTAGTCTCAGTCTTCAAATGTTATTGTTAAGCGGCACGTGTCTATATATGTACACTGACAGCAAAGCCTAACCTGAGTTAAATCCCTCGTGTGTCTACACATACCTTCCTGATATGTTTGTATTTTATCTTCCCAACAGTTATGCCACTGATGGAGACAACAAGATTCCCAAAATATACACCAAAACTGGAGACAAAGGTTGTTGTTTTTCAACTAGTAAAACAACACGTTGCAGTTACAGTAAAGAGTTCTTACAAAAGTTGACTTGATTCTCGCTCTACCCCTTAAAAGGTTTCTCGAGCACATTTACAGGAGAAAGGAGGCCAAAGGAAGATTGTATATTTGAAGCCTTGGGAAATACAGATGAGCTGTCGTCAGCTATTGGGTAAAATGTCAACTATTCAGTGTCACAGTTCGCAAATATAATCTATTACACCTGAAGTGATCATGTTTACTTCTACAATGCAGCTTGGCCAGAGAGTTCTGCCTCGACAAAGGTCACACATTCACATATCAGCTGGACAAGGTTTGATTTTCATGTCGCATTTATTAACTTCCTTCATTGCAAACATTTTACATTAGCTTGATATAAGGTTTGTTGACATTACTTTGTTTTTTTTCCGTTGCAGATACAGTGCATTTTACAAGACGTGGGCTCCAATATTGCCACCCCTCGATCATCAGCAAGAGAAAGCCACATAAGTATGCATGTGCTGGCTAGTCTAATGCAGTGAAATACTTTGTCTTGTGTGCTTGACGATCTCTTGGATTCTTTTTTTTCTCTTCCGTTTTTGTCAGAGAGAACACAATTCACTGCTCCATCAATCGCAGATCTGGAAACCTGGATAGATAAATTCACAGAAGAACTCCCTCCACTGACCAACTTCATTTTACCTGTAAGCTCATTTGTGTGTGTGTAAAACGCTGCCTGAGTTTTTCTTGTTGCATTAACACTTTTGCTTTGTGTCTAACAGTCTGGGGGGAAGAGCAGTACAGCTTTGCATTTAGCTCGGGCTGTGTGTCGGAGAGCAGAACGCAGGTAGGTTGCAGCATGTTCCTTTCTTTGAGCAACAGAAAATTACCCCCTTTTGTCTTGCTTCTCTGACAGGTCTTTGTTCTTGCTACAGCGTTGCTCCAGTTGTACGGTCAGGCGAGGCAGATCCAGATGTTGCCAAGTTTTTGAACAGGTCAGTCAACTGCTTTCAAATTGATGATAATGAACATGGTTCCTCTGCTTCACATCTGATACATTCTCCAACATTTTCCACTCAGACTGAGCGACTACCTGTTCACTGTGGCCCGATATGCAGCCATGAAAGAAGGCAACGAGGAGAAAATCTACAGAAGACCGGAATGACCAGATTGGAGGACTAAGACTAATTTGTTTTTGATGAGATATTTAATTTTCACTGTAAATATGTTATAAATAAATGAGGTCCAGAATTGGTTTCTTAGTTTGGTGTAACTTTCTTAGCATAATGTGAGCATGTAGACTAATAAACCCAGACTGTGGTGATCTTAAACCGTTCAGCTTATATTGGTACAAAAATGCTCTAACAGACCTTGTTATTTCATTTTCTACAGGTAATGTTTCATTCATACGTGCATCCATTCATACATTCAGCTGAGTTAGTGTACACTTATGGTAATACAGCAAAATAACTTTAAATAACAGAGAGTAGTTTTTGTTCCATTTGGTTTTTGTCATCACCTAGAGACTGAACAACGACTAGGCATATCGCTCTTCCTCTGTCAGATGTGGCTGTACCCCAATAAGTTTTGTTCTCATCTATGTTTAACAAACAAACATTACACTTGCATGTCAGGACTATTCAGGACTTAGGGGGAATTCTTCCAAGATGGCTCTGTTATCACTCTCCCACACAGTCACAGGATCTGGCACCAGCCCTGGCTCTTCTGGGACACAGTGCTGGCCCATGTCATTAGAGACAGATTGCGGTCCTCATAGGGTGGATAACGCAGATAGGTTACACACTCAAACCGTGTGCTTCTTAGCAGGCATGATTTCCTGTGAGAGAAGGTGTCAAAGCTGTAGCGACCATGGTAGGAACCCATTCCACTGGCACCTGTCAGAAAGGTGTTGGGATAGTTGATATATTGTAGATTATATTTTTCCACCGCTATGGTTTGGTATAATTTGCACTCTGCTGCCACTGACTTACCAACTCCGCCGAAAGGCAGAGCCACCATCAGACTCTGCAGGATACTGTCATTGGCACAGAAGCTTCCACTCGATGTCTCACTCATTAGCCTTGAGATCACCTGTCAGAAAGGCAACCACATGATCAGAGTACACACTGGCTGCACCAGGCGCCTACAATGAATACAGGGTGCATTAACTCTAATCTCTCATGTACCTTGCCGTTTCTGGAAAACGCATACACACAGAGGGGTTTTTCTTGCTTATTAATCAAGGAAATTGCCTCGTCCGTATTGTTTACAGTCAGAACAGGAAGAACCGGGCCACAAATTTCCTTTTGCATGATGGCATCCGTTTCTGTGACTTCTGTCAAAATCGTTGGGGCTTCAGAGAGAAAAGAACAAGTGTTAAATCTAATGTAAATTACACAGTTGGCTTTGTTTCAGAGAATCCCACAGAGGATGCTTACCAATGTATTTCTCTGCTTCTATCACTTGCCCACCCACAACCACCTTGCCAGATCTCCACAGCATGTCTCTTGTACGATTGAAGAGCTCTAGATTGACCATGCGGCCGTAACTGCAGGACTCTCTGGGATCACAACCATAGAACTGCATCAGGTAGTACTTCAGCGCCTCCACTAGCTGTGCTTTGACATCTGCATGGCACAAGACGTAATCAGGAGCCACCAAGCTCTGTCCAGCATTTTGAAAACGTGCCCAGGCGATGCGCTGCGCGGTGGTGGCAATCTCACACTGTTGGTCTACATAACACGGGTTCTTGCCACTCAAAAGCAGGGTGACGGGTGTGAGTGTGCGAGCTGCAGCCTGAGCAATTCTGCTTCCATCCTCTCGGTTTCCTAAAGATTGACAGAAAATCTTAATAACTGAAGAACAATCCATTAAACAATCAAACTTGTTTTTAGTTTGTCGTTACCTGAAAAGAAGACATGGTCAAATTTAAGTTCCACAACTTTAGGCAAGTCATTCACGCCTGAAAGAATCACATGGAAGCATTCCTTGAGGAAAACAAGAATTTTAGGTCAGATCATTACATTTTCCTGTAGCTCCGTACTGTCAATTACACTGAGTACAACTGCAAAATCAAAGCTGAGGTTTCCTCCTCCCAGATTTGACCACGTCAAACCTCTTTAATGTCTCATCTCATATAAGAACTGCACATGAGTCTGTGAACAAATGGCTTATTTTAAAGAAGACAGACTCACAGCTGTTGTCTTAATTAGATTCATAGAAACGAGTAAATAGGCTCAAATCTGTGTAATAAAAATCCAAAGGTTTTACTCGACTACTATTAGTATTTGAGGACACAAACTTGAAAAGTCAGCCTTTGTGAGACTTGGCCTGTTTCAACTTAATTAATGAAAACTACCCAATCCACCCCCCCTGCAATGTAATTACTCACATTATCCAAGTAGAAGGGGATGAGACGGTGAAGAAGCTCTGCTGTGTGAGCAGTGAACTCAGAGGGGCCAATGATTGCACAATTTCCTACACAAATTAACATACCATGAGTAAGCCTGTGTGTGTGTGTGTGGGGGGGGGGGGGTAATATTAGAATTAAACTAATTAAATGAGTCTATTGAGGCTCTGCACCTGCTGCGATGGCCCCTACCAGCGGCACCAGACACATTTGGATAGGACTGCACCAGGTCCCTATGATAAACACCACCCCCAGAGGCTCACTGACCACCAGACACTCATCCATTGTGGTGGACTACGGCAAACAGAGAAGCTCAAAATTAGGTTAAACAGAACTATGAGTGAAGGAAGGCATCATTGCACAGATTGGCAAACAGAAACAGAAATTAGCTCAGTTCATTCTTACGAAAAGGTTCACAGCAACTTAAGTTTTAATCTGCTTTGGCGACACAATACATTTCATTGTGGCAGCCAGACAGAGTGTTCTCGCCAAATGTGTGCGCCGTAAATAATCCCAATAATATGTTTTGGGAGGAGAAAATGAGGCTTTTACAAATAAACAAAACACAAAAGGTCTCACCAGGTTTCTTTCCATATGCTGTGGCTTCATCCACTTCTTAAGGTTGTTGATGGCATGAAGTGCCTCATTCTTGACGACAGTCAGTTCTAACAAAACTGTCTCAAACCGTGGCTGGTTAAAAATAATAAAAGAATGAAGACAGAAATGCCAAGAAATGACTATTTGGACCATTATGTTAACTCGTATTAAACAAGTACAGACATTGCATGCAAGTACCCCTCACCTTGTGAAGGTCCCTTGCAAGAGCTTCCACAAAGTCACACTCATGTTCCTCCAGAAACCGAACCACAGCCTCCAGCTGAGTCAGTCTAAAGACCTCCTTGAGGGTACGTCCAGCCTGAAAAGCAACTCTTGCCCTCCTCAGCAGATCCACACACTCCAGAGTATATGTCTTCAAACATGGCTCCCCGAGCCTGGTCCTGAAACAGCAGCCACATCACTCGTTTTAAAACTACAGGGCAAGAAAAACACATCCAAAATCCCCATATGATCACTGTACCTTCTGCATGTTAACCGGCCGTTCCTCTGACAAGCATTGCATGCCCTTACTTTTCCACTCATGTTTATTCCAAGTCAAGAATCCGCCACTGCTAGGCCTTTCTAAATGGAGTTAGTGTGCAGTTAAGCCTGTGCAGTTGAGTAAAAGCCCCACTGGCAGGGTGGATAGTGAAAATCCTAAACACTCCAGCCAATCAGGTGATGCACATAAACTAACAAAGCTGGAGTCTAATAATCTTAAACTCAGCCACTCCTTATGTAGGTGAAGAAAGGACACCAGAGTGTATAAACAGTAACACAAGTGAACAGTTCTTATTTAAAATAATAAGTACAGCAGGAATTTCTGCTTCGACTTCGACTCTGCATGCAGAACAGCTCAAAAGTCACACTTGTATTAGTACTTTATTATGAGGCGGACCTTGTATACATATATTTATACATTGGCTGTATACTACAAGTGTTGCTGGATGTGGTGCCTGAAAAAGTGTGTGTACTCCTATTATAATGTATGCCCCAGATTTTTTCTAAAGCGACCACCCAGCAAAGGATAAACAGCCTGTGTTATGTAAGCCTACCCCAAAAATGGGCCAGAAGTCAATTGTTCATTAACTTCTGCAGCTCGACTTCAGGGAATAAAGATTATTATGAAATTAATAGTATCAGCACATGAGGCGCAGATTGTGCAATAAATACTAAGCAATTATGAAAGTGGACAACTATGGCACGCCATCGCCATCCAAGGAAAACATTAAGCTCACAGAACATGAATGATGCGCATTAGATACTAAAGGCCGAATAAAAAATAAAAAATAAAGCAGGTGATCCGTAAACCTACACTTCACCACTGGTTCTTGGCTGTAACATTACCTTCGCAGCTTGAACCACCGGGCTGGAGAAGGGCTCGGCGGACTGCTCATGGTTATTCTGCAGGTTCGGGTGGCAGCAGGTGAACACAATCCTCACAAAAACACCGGTCACCTCTCACGAACTTCACATAGTGCGAGCACTAGAGGAGTATATGAGTCATTTACGCCGTAATCCACCGTGCACGTTATGCATGAAAACAAGAACACGTGGTGTTTTGAGACATGTTCAGTGTTTTAAACGTGATTGCTGTCAACAGACACTTTTTTTTTTTTACAGCAGCCATTTTAACGTGAAATAGTAGATAAGAACAGGTGTTACCAATAGTACTAATTAAGGCCCAGTTCCATTTAGGTCGAACGGAAATGCTAAATGGAACTGGACTTTAATTAGTATCATTAGTGTTGACACTACTAATTCAAGGTCAGCCAATGCTTTGAGAGGGAAAACACACTTGTGTTTAAAGTAAATGATTTATAGAACACTGGTGTACATGATTTAACGTTACAGTGTGCGGGTATCTTACACATGGACATATCTTACATTTTTAACACACTCCACACTGTAGTGCAGCCACTTTCAAACACACTTTGAGAAAGAGATGGAAACTTTCACATGAAGGGTGGGAACATTTCCAGGATCGTTTTTATTTCTTTTTTGTACTAAAAGGGTGGATATTCAAAGTCAGCATCAGCAGTCCACAGGTACATTTAAAGCCTACTCTTGACATCATTTAAAACAGATGAGTCACCTCATCAGACGAGACAGACAAGCTTCTGAGGTATCTTTCATCCCTCTTGCACGCAAACACACACACACACACTCAAGCGTAGTGTGTCGTGTAAATATCCATCCGTGGTGTTTCCACTTCTTGCTTGAATAGATTAAAAAGGAGGAGAGCCAAAGCGAGAACCTCCTGACTGATTTGTCATGTGATCTGAAAATAGATTAATCTCATTAGTAGACTGCAGGTTAATTCAATACAACCAGTGTCATTTATATATACAGTATATATATAATGGTTGCATTTTAATTATAATCACTTTTTTGTAGTTTTCACACAAGTTAGTGGTCATTATATTACTAGTTAGAAACATGGCAATACTGACCAGTATATCTATAGCTTGTGTTGCTTATTAACAAAAGGTATCCATAATCATTCATGACAGAAAACATTTTTTGCATAATAAAGAACTTGGTATAGATATTTTCTTGAAACCCTTTCTTTGAGAGTTGCAGTCCACTTTCTGGTTCATGACTAAAACGTCTCTTTCTTTAACTTTATGATGTAGCTGAACCCTGTGTGAAGTAATATTTAGGCTTATAAGGTAAAACATTCACCCTCATGTCCCTTTTCTCAACAGCAGAGAGGTGTGCAACATTTCCATCCAAGGGAACATCAAATCAAGCAGTCACATTTGGCTGACGAACCAGTCCATGACATCATGTTAAGAGATTCTTTTCCACATGGCTTAAAAAGTCCACAGAGATCGGAGGGCTTCATTGAACAACCCTCCCTGGTTGTCGGTGTTGTTTTTGTAGTGGTAGTAGAGATAGTTAGAGTAGCTTTTTCTTGTTAGTAGGAGCAAAGAATAAGTCCAAGTACATAGCCCCCCGTTTCTATGGCTTGTTTCCAGAATACGTGGTTCTTGGTTACAGTCTGATGCGTGAGAGCAAGGGGGAATGGCATTATATGAGGCACTCAGCGTTATTCAAAGGTGTGAGAAATCTTCAGTTTTACTAGTATTAAGTACAAAGACTAACTAACGTTACGCTTCTTTTTTTAACTGGAGGTCAAACACGGATGCCTGACAATGAACAGCTGTGTCTGCTTTACCGGGCAGATACAAATTAGTGACAGAACATTTCCAGTTTTTGTTTACTCAAAAGTCAAATGCTACAGCGAGGACATCTTTTCTAAATCAAACAGCAGATTTTTTATTTTTTTTTAAATCGTGTCAAGAAAATCTGCTGCTCCGTCAGAACTTAGACAGACAATAGATTTCCAAAATGTACTGACAACATAAAAACCAGAGGGTGGACGTCTATCAGGTGACTGCGGTGTCTTTTAGTGTGGGAGAAATGAGTTTCCTCAAAATGGGACATAATGTAATAAACACAGGATCACTGCTGTGAGCCACTCCTCCTTCATGGAGGTTGAACACAAGACATTGATTTGTCTTCCATTTATAAAAGATGCATTATGTTCAGCAAAACATTTTAAGACTCATCCAATATCAGCTAAAAGTTGCTTGGATAATGGAGTCCAAGCTTGTAAGTATATTAACAATCGCTTGGTTTCACTCGGGTGAGTCAACCACGTGTCTAATGGCTTGCATTGCATCTGTATTGCTTTCCAGTTTGCTTGAAATGGGAGTGTTAGATCAGAGAATGATTCTGTTAGGCCTGAGAAACAGAGATCTAGCCACTGTACATCCGTATTTCATCAAGTTAAATACACGACATATTGAATTTTTCGGAGTGGCAAAGGGAGATGCTAAAAATTGGATTGTGCTGCAGAAACAACATCCCCTTTGAAAAAGAGACAAAAGGAGAGTTTGTAGGTCCTTCATGACTCCCCTTTTGTTTAGGTGACGACTCTTTGATGTGACAGGCTCCGGTCCAGGTAAGCCGAGCCTCGTGCTTTCAGGCCACTTCATACAACCCTCCTGTGAAGATTGTCCTGATGCAACTCGGTTAGGAGAGCTCAAAGCCTGTGTTCATACTGATAGCGTAGCGCAGCTTGTCGCGCAAGATGCTCTTCTTGCTGTAGTTGGGCAGCTTGAGCAGGTTGAAGCACGTTGATGAAGTGGGAAGTCGACCACCGGGCTCCTTCTTGCGAATAGTGAAAAAGCCTCTAAGAACACTGCCAAGGGTGTCTCCAGTGTCCTAGATACAGGAAATGCTCCGTTAGTACAAACACGAAGCTACAACACAAACAAAACTTGTAAGCAGCATCGATTTTCTTCTTTTTTTAGCCTTACCTGATCATCTGAAACTTCAACACAACGGATGGAGAAAGGCGGTTTGAGGTAGGCAAAACCTAGCAGAGGCGGCCTCGAGCAGCTGGTAACAAACTGTAAAAACACATTTAAAAAGACAATAAATGAGACAATGATGAACCACGTCGCTGTAGAAGTGAAAAGTGTTTACAGTTAAATGGTAAATGGACTGCCTTTCTAGTCTTCCCACGACTCAAAGCACTTTTCCAGGACAAATCTCATTCACACACATTCATACACTGATGGCACTGGCTGCCATGCAGGGCGCCAATTGCTCGTAAGTTTGAGGAGCTAACCATTCATACACATTCACACAGCGATGACACAGCCTTCAGGAGCAATTTGGGAACACCTCGACACGCAGACAGGAGCGGATCGACCCGCCATCGACCCGCTCTACCTCCAAGCCACAGCTGCCCCGCCGTTTCAGAACAGTTACAAAACAGATGACAGTTTACCTTAAGAAACATAGCCCTCTCTTCAGCGTTGAAGTCAGTGGACAGGATGTCCCACAGCCAGATGATGACACGATGGCTGCTGTGAAAACCTCCATAATAGACTGTGTGTTTCCTGAGAAAGAGAGAGGAGGACGAGGATGAGCATCTTTGTACACAGGAAGCCCGGATGACGGAATAAGTCTGTTTCGTCTCATGCTATATTTTGGACTGGTTGTAGCTTCCATTACAATGAACATAGCTGTACTGTATAACTGTACTGTACTGCACTGCAAGTTAAAAAAAAGAAGAATTTAGTCCCCATTAAAGACACATGAAATGTCACATACTTGAGGTCATCCAGATCAATCTCAGCATTGTCTCCCGAGACAAGACGCTGAACCTCAGGCGTGGAAAACATGTGCAACCACTCTGGGTTAATGATGCTGCGGAAACCTCGAATGAAAGCTGCTGTCTGCTCCTTAATCTGTGTGTGCATTCTGAAGTGAGCCATGAGGTGGATGTAGCTAATCCTGCAGGAAATGGAAGAGTTGAACAGTCATTTCTATTGAGTACACAACAATAAGCACAAAGAGCCTCTAGTATTATGTACAGTCTGATGTGACTTTGCATACTTGTTTTCGTTGGTGACTGGCATGGTTTTCCCCCCAGGTATCAACTCGTGACAGACAAGCTGTAAGGCAACATAGAGAGTAGCTTTCAGCTTGTGAATTTCATGTACTTAGCTACACTACATCATATCTTCCATTCTTACCTGCCCCATAACATCCTCATCATAGGATAACGTCAGTCCTAGATCTCCTACATCTCCATCATAGCGCTGGAAAAACAAGTATAATTTGTATATATAAATAGTAGGTATAATAGTAATACTATGTATGTGTATATATAAATAGTTTACAATTGTCCAAGTAAAATTGTAACTGACCTTGATGGATGTGAGATTTTTGTAAAACTCAGAGTCGAGCGAGGGCAGCTCGTCGATAGAGCTGTAGAAAGTGCTGTGGTGGTGACCCAAGACTTGACTGAGGAAGAAGGAGGCGAAAGGGACGTCCACGACAATGCCCTATAGACAATGAGTATAGAGACAGAAGTTACCATGACGTATTCACTGAAGATTTCCTTAAACACTGGCGTACAGAGTAGAGAACAGCAGATGAGGTCACAAATATACCTCATACACGGCTTTCCCGAGCATCTTCCCCACAAACTCAAACAGCTGCAAATGGTTCTCATGGATGTATGACGTAGGTGAAGGATACAGCCTTTCATTTCCACTTGTAGTCTACAGAAGATAAATATATAAATTACATACAAAACAGTCAAATTAATGTCAGCAGCAAACGTGTGGTGGCTTTCCGTTTGCCTGACTTACCTTGAACAGATTGAGAGCAGGATTGAACACCTTCTTAATGATCTCCTCTAGAAACTCTTTGAACACGCCGTCCTGATCGATACCAGCCTCGTCTACTCCCAGGTCATTGACAAACTTCACACGAATGACGCCTTTTATCGAATTCGCTGGTAGTCGGCGCAGCTGGTCATAACCATCCTTAAGACAGGGGAAATACAGGTGTTATCATCGAGAATCTGACATACACTAAATCTATCCCATCTGTTAAATGAATACCTCTAACATCCGTGAGCGACGGATGGTAATGTGGGTGACATGTGGTGAAGCAGAGCTTGTCTCTATCAATCCTAAACTTTCTTTTTCCTTTGTGACGATGTTCCTGAACAGCAGCACCCTCTAAAACGGGAGAGACAGTGGTTATACAGCTGACAGTGAGAAATTGCTTAAATGAAAGGCGTCGGTTTACTCACGTTTTTATGTGGAATGACATGTGGGATGTACTGCAGCAACAGCTGGGCTCTTTTCTTGCCTTTCTCCAGCTCTTGGAACAACAAGCTCGGCTTTAGGTCCCTGAAAGCAACGTGGTAAATACGTAAAAGGTGGAGTTTGAAATGTAATCACAAAGAAATCTATCCTGAAACAGATGGCCGCTGTGTTTAATGTGTGTGTGATGTATCAACGGCTATTCAGAGTTTGTATTTACTTGCGCAGCCAGTGATCATCAGGGGTGAATCGCCGCCTGCAGTCTCGCTCATAAAGCACCATCAACCAGCCATGAACACTGTGGAACAACTCCAGTTTCTCTCCCTTAGCATTTTCTATCAAACACAAAACATAAAACAGCTTCTCAATTAAATATATATTGTCAATCATCATAACTTTCAACATTCAGTGAGGCCACACTCACCTAAAATGCCATCCCATACCATCTTGTACACAAATGTGTTCAGAAATGAGGAGATAGTGAGGAGCTCCTCTATCTTGAAAGATGTTTGTTCTTCATAAACCTCAATGTCATCCAGAATTCTGTAACGATATTAACAGCGTGTCATAAAAACTTGCTGCTACTTTGGGAATTTTAATGCACAACGCAGTAAAAAATTACGTGTGTGTGTGAAATTACGTGATGAGGTGCCGTGAGCAGTCACAGAAGAGCATGAGCATTGCCAGGAGCTGCTTGGACTCTTCTGTGTCGTTGTTGAGACACTCCATGAAGAGTTTGAGGCCTCCCTGAGGACCAAGCTCACAGATGAAAGCCCACAGTTTGGGCAAAAGGTCATCGAGATGCGTCAGACCTGCGGAAAAACAGAGAATGCACAGTTACATACACCAGGATGTTTCCAGAATACACTATGTTTATATAATACAAATGCAACAGTCTTGTACTGACCCGTGAGTATCTGGAGTCGTATTTGCGTTAGTGTGGACAGAGCAGTCTGGTAGAGCACACAGATGCTGCACACCTTCTGAACTTCCGCTGAGTCGACTCGCTTCCCTCCGACTGGTTTCAGGATGTTCCGTACAGACGCTGACTTCTGAAATGCTCGCTTGAAGAGGTCTGTCAAAACACAGACACACCAGGCACACAGAGAACAACTCAACACACGGTACTCACTTTAAGGCGTAAGTGTAGGTTTGTGTTTATAACTCACTTTTAACCGGTAGATTGTTTTGCGATGTGCTGGGTTGCGGAGGCGGCGGAGTGGGCTCCTGGCTCTCCAGCTTTTAGAGAGGACGTCGCTGAAAAGCGTTCGAATGACTGAAACACCCCACAGGTACTGAAGCTGTTTAGTTACCAGCGGCATTGACTCATTCAGTCTGCAGAGAAGACAGAGGTGAGACAAAGTCAAGAACACCCATCTGGCGTTAAGAACTTTCTGTGCTGTCTAAAAAAATATTTACTTCTGCACACAAAGTGCCTAAAGCCCTTTTGTATACAGTTTCTGAATATTAAGCTGAATTATTCAAGCAGATGTGAAGCATTTCACTGACCCGTAGTCTACAGTCTGAGAGAACCATCCAAGAACAGGGTGCCAGTGGGTAAGGTTGGACTTCTTTTGGGATACGTATCTCTGGCAGTAGCACAGCATGTCAGTCAGGTCCTTCACAAAATGGTTGGCCTCCTCCTCGAGGACTTTCTCATTAAGGAAGCCCAAATGAATCAGGTTGCCTATTAAACGTGAGAAAGATGCTATGAAATGAACAGTCCACACAACACACTAGATTGTCCATATTTATGTAAAAAAAAACTGTACCAAGTAGGCAAAGTGTGTGGCTCCCCTCAAGACACACACAGATGTCAACACACTGTTCTTCCCGACTGAGAAACAGAATGAACTTCCGCAGCAGGTCATGTGTCTGGATGGACGCCATGCACTGTCGAGAGAGCATATATTAAAACCTACTCTATAATAGCTCGAATTATTATATACAGCGCAACTTTGCAACAAGAATATGTGACAGATGACGGGGCTTTTACCTCTGGAGTGAGGACACTGAGGTGGGATACTACGGCTGGAACTGACATGATGTGAATGAGAAATGATCTTAGCAGGTTATCGGAGAAGTGAGCAGCAATGACTGGCCTGAAAAAACATTAGATTTAGTTAATGATGGCCTGCAAAAAAAAAAAATAATTTAGCAGTTGCAGCCACTAAATTACCGGCTTCCGGCTCACCTTAATGACAAAGTGAAGATGGCCGTCAGAGTGCCTTTGGAGAGAGACGGTTTGGAACGAGCCAAGCCATTGGTCAGCAAGATCTACACAAGAAAAAGTTAAGGTCATACCATGTGGATTTTTATTAAAATGGAACCTGACACTGACAAAGAAAATAGCTGTAACACGACTTCATTGCATCTCTTGATTAAAATATGAGCTGTAATACTGCACCTGCAGTGTTGAATAGAATCCCTTTTGATTGAGATGACCCATGATATTTTCACAAAACCTGGTCAAAGCGGGTTTGAGAGCTTCTGTAACAATGAGGGTTAAAAAATATGGTTTGTCATTGCAGAAAGCATGATGTGTTTATGATAGCAACCTCAGTTTGACTTGAGACTCACCCTTTCCCCTGACTATCCGCCAGGTTGAAGTGTCTGTGAAGGTCACCAGCATGGTGAGGTACAGCGTTACCAGTTTATTGTCCTGAAGAATGTCAGGCTGCAAATCAGAAAACAGACAGTGATATGTACAATTAAAGACATAAATTTAATATTTAAAAAAAACTTGCTTCAAATCAAGACTAACCTTTAAATTTTTCAGTCGCTGACAGCAGACCCACAGCACATCTTTTATCTGTTTGAGCCAAGGAATGGTGAGGTCTTTGGAGAGAGCCAAGGAAACATACCAGACCTGAGGGCCAAACGCAAGAACGGTCACTGAGACAAAAATCACATTACAAATAATGTTGACACGTGAAGGCTATAAACATGCACACACTCACTTTGGGTTCATTTTCAACCTCCATGCTGGCGAGAATAGCACGACAGAGCTTCTCGAACCTCTGTGTGACGCACAAAATTACAGTTATCCGAGTGGCACATCCCAGAATAAGTGAATAAACAACTTCTCTCTTGTTAACAAACATCTGCACAAAGGTAAGAATTAACAAGCAACAAACAGTGAACCGCACTTCTACTTGTGTACTCACCACCTTATCCTCTTGGCTATATATGAATAGTAACTTCCGAGCAATTTTGAAAATGGAGAGTGCATTTCTTTTTGTTGTTCCAGTTTCAGCAGTTTGGAAATAGTCATCAATCTCTTTCCTGGTGAGACACAGAGCGCTTACATTGAAGTTTGACTGAGCAGCGATGATTTAATTTCAAACAAATTATTTTATTTATCAGATTTATGATACCACGCTAGACTCAAGGACCTTCAAATCACAGATGACAAGCAATAACTAAAATTTAGAGACTACCTTAATTGCTTCTGGAGTCTGCAGCGACACAGAAATCTCCTGACCAGGGCTTGGATGTTGGTTGCAGCTTTCTCCTTGTCCTTGTGTCCTTTCCTTTCCTCCCTGGCCTGCCTGGCTTTGTCCAGGAACTCGGACTTGGAGCTTTGAGGCACACTAAACATTGTGCACCCTAGAAAAAAATAAATAACCCGCTGTGTTACAAAACTATACACCGATCACCCGCATTGCTTGTTCTATTGTGCGCTTGTGTGATAATGCAGCATCCTGACAACTGCACCTCATCACATTGTTTTGAGTGAGCATAACAGTGAACTTACCTGCGATATTTCCTCAGAATGAAGCTTTTGTCTGGGGGCCTTCAGGCTCACCTAGCGCTATACCTCCTCAGTCATCTGGTTGTCCTTGAGATCCAAGCAGGAGGAAAGCCAGACGAAAGCTGAAGACTAACTTGCCATCTCTGCAAGCAGCGGGGCGATACAGTAAAGATGGAGCACTGATAGTTAGCACACACAGGCTAGTTTGCCGCTTGTCGACTTGATACTGCCTCGGGGAGAGTCCTTTCACATTAATTTAGTGATATTTGTCATCATTGCGGGGTTAGGTTTGATCTTGTATCAATGACAGCCTCAAAAACACAGAGAACATACCGTTTCGAAATGTAAACAATGAGAGGAGATCCGTACGTTGACTGCAGCCATTAATCCCCCCCTTGTGTCGCATGAAATAATTCCGGGTAGTGTTTGTCTACATGTATAAATACTCACATTACATTATTTATCGTTAGAAAGTCTAAGAGATGCCAAACTATCTCTGTTTGTGTCGTTAAAAAGCAGCGACTCAATTTCTGGTGGTGGATAAAGCCTTCGTCCGGTGTGTTGGGTGGGTGGCGTGGGGACTGTTATCGCTGTTACTCCTTCAACAGCGGAAATGTACAGGCTAAAGCGAACTTCATTAAACCTTTTTTAATTAACATGTGAATTAAAAGTGCTGTAACATAATGCGGTGTTCTTTATTGTTGTTTACGTCTCATTTTGATCACACCTTGAACACTCTGTAACTGCCCGTTAACCGTTAAACAAACTAACATTTACTGTCCCTTTAAATGGGGCAGTGGAACGTGCGTGGACGTTGACGTCATTTTTTATAACTGCGCAGTGTTGGACCGGAAGGAAGTGGGTGTGTTAGCTGACTGACGTTAGCGAGCTACAGTTAATAAGTCTGCTGCGGCTTCTATGGTAAGTAATCTCATATTTAATCAACAACAGGTGACAAAGACGCTGTAAACTTTATGTCGAGAAAGTTGTTCGATAGTCGGTGTCAAAATATGTGTATGTTTTGCCAGATTTCTAAGCACATCGGTAACTTTAGTTCATGCTAACTGGCGAGCTAGCTCATTAGCCGTGGTGGCTAAAATCAAATTACTACTTAGCTTAGCTTAGCTTAACTCACGATAGATAGATAGATAGATAGATAGATAGATAGATAGATAGATAGATAGATAGATAGATCCAGTAGCAGCATGCATTACAACATTCATTAAACATACATTATAATGAACCAATGACACAGTAACTATATGTTAAATGGTTACAATTAACCTGAGCTAGATCTACATTTAAACATGTGACAAAGAAATCAAAAATGTACAGGGGAAGAAAACATTTGCCTAGAAGATAGATATAAAACTGTTAGCCCGTGCTAAACATCTATACAAAAACTATATACAAAGTAAAAAGTGACTGTAAAAATAAAAATGTTTAATAAAAATATGAGAAAGAACTGCAAATGGGGGTAAAGGGCTGCTTACAATTAAATTAGTATGTAAACAGATGAATGAAAGTCACAGTCACAGCATGTAGCAGAGAAATGTAGTCAGAAATGACAATGACAGAGGAAACAATGTGATTTATTAATGTAATATTACTGGTGGTTTGATAAAGGATAGCAGCCGTCTATAATGTTAAAATTGTCTGGATGGTCTCTGTCCAGTTCTAGTTTTTTCATCGTCATTTACTCAGACAACCTTAACCTGAACCTTAAATTGTACTAATGCTTTGAAAGACCCCAGAAAGAACTTTTTTTTATTATTATTAAATCTCCCACTGGCTCCCTACTATGGCAGAATGTTTTAAAACTCAAAGATCTGATCTCTTTGAATGCTTTTAAATCTATGTTGACCTGGAAAATGAATCATTGAGGTGGTGTTGTTTTAGCTGATGTTGTTGATTTCATGAGTTGTATTGTACTTGTAGTATTTTTAGACTATTCTGTGTTGTAATATTGTCTGTGTGTCTGTTCTTTGTGCTGCTGTCTGTCTTGGCAATAGGGTATCAGGTTTATTGCCAAGTAGGTTTCCACACAAAATGAATTTTCCATTGTGTGTCCTGTTGTGTACATGTCAACATTTTGCCAGAAAGCCCATTTTTAAATAAGACATGTGCCTCCCTTTTCTGACTCTCTAAAAAATACTGCATGTATTATATTTAGCAGCTTACACATCAGAAAGGCATTGCCCGCAAATCTCACAGGAAAAGCCTGCTATAGACTGCTCGTCTGAACCATTAGCCAGTCAAGATCTTATCTATGAGACACACCCTTGCACTGAGTAACATGTTCCTTCATTGCAATGAAAATGGACACTCTTGTTTGGTCTCTCTCAATCTGACTGCTGTAACCACAACATGTGTGTAACCTGGTGTGTATCTGTAGTCACTGACCTGCGTTTTTTATAATCAAATTGTTTTCAACTATGTTCCCTAAACTAACTTGATTCAGTGACATATCAGTCCTGTTCTAGGTTTAACCTTCATATTTTATCTTGTTTTGTCTCAGGAAGAGATGTCAGGAGAGAGTGTGGTGAGCTCGGCAGTG
This sequence comes from Nibea albiflora, assembly GCA_014281875.1. NCBI lineage: Eukaryota > Metazoa > Chordata > Actinopteri > Sciaenidae > Nibea > Nibea albiflora. Next base: position 18,696,338 of record CM024801.1, read on the forward strand.
CCGGCAGCTACAACCCGGACTACATCTTTCAAGGGATCCAGCCCCAGCTCTAAATATGTGAAGCTAAATGTGGGTGGGGCACTGTACTACACTACAATGCAGACGCTAACCAAACAGGACACGATGCTCAAAGCCATGTTCAGTGGCAGGATGGAGGTCCTCACAGACAGTGAAGGTGAGCTGTTGAGGATGCAGGGTTTCTGTCATCCTCACATTGGCAGTGAGCTTTTACTGAATCATGTTTCAACCATTTCACATCCACAGGTTGGATCTTGATTGATCGTTGTGGGAAACATTTTGGAACAATCCTTAACTACCTTAGAGACGGGGCAGTGCCGCTCCCAGACAGCCGACGGGAAACCGAGGAACTCCTTGCTGAGGCCAAGTATTACCTTGTCCAAGGCCTAGCTGATGAATGTACAGCTGCCTTACAGGTACCGTCACCACAGAGATCTGTCATATATCACTTGGTATACTTCATTTATCATCATATAATCAGAATCAGATTAGCTCGCAGAGTAGCGTGTACCACATATCAAGGGTGGGTCCTTACTGCAGCAGCCGGATTTGAGTTTGGCTCTGACCCTTTGCTGGAGGTCATTTCATTCTTGGTTCATTTATTTATTCATTTATTCATTTATCATTAAAAAGTACAATGTACAGGAACAGATGAATATCTGACAATTTTGATGAACATAAAGTGGTAACTAAAACAATGAACCTTAGCTGTTGTTGAGGTGGAGATTGCTTGGCAGGTTCCATCTTTGTTTCTCTGTTCCACTGGGTGGCCTCCTTCCTCGTGTATGTTGCAGTTTTGTAGGTGAAACTTCTTTTAATGGAAATTTTTTTTTTTTTTTTTCATCCAGAACAAAGAATCGTATGAACCCCTTTGTAAAGTGCCTCTGATGACATCATCTAAGGAAGAGCAGAAGCTTATTGCAACCTCAAATAAGGTAGGTCATGTTGTTTTTATTTAACATGATGTGCTGTTCAGCATCAAGAGAAATTTGTCATTAAGATTTTTTCTCTCGTCTTCACAGCCTACTGTCAAACTGCTGTATAATCGAAGCAACAACAAATATTCATATACCAGGTGAGTCCTCTTCAGCTGATATCAGGAGCTAGCATGATGACTGAAGAAGGAACCAACAAGTTGTCTTATTAAGTGACCGTCTGGTAACTTTTTTCTTTTTCTTCCAGCAATTCTGATGACAACATGCTGAAAAATATTGAGCTGTTTGACAAGCTGTCATTGCGGTTCAATGGTCGAGTACTCTTCATCAAAGATGTGATTGGGGACGAGATCTGTTGTTGGTCATTTTATGGCCAGGGGCGTAAGATTGCTGAAGTGTGCTGCACCTCCATTGTTTATGCCACAGAAAAGAAGCAGACAAAGGTGAATGTGTATTTTATATACTTTGTAGTTTAAGGATAGAGCTACAGCACGTTGTTTTAAATCTCTCTAACCTAACGCTGTACTTCTAGGTGGAGTTCCCCGAAGCTCGAATCTATGAGGAGACCCTCAACATCCTCCTGTATGAGTCCCACGATGGGAGGGGCCCAGACAATGCCCTGCTGGAGGCCACAGGGGGCGCTGCAGGACGATCAAATCATCTGGACGAGGACGAGGAGCGAGAGCGAATTGAGCGCGTTCGTAGGATTCATATCAAACGACCTGATGACCGCACGCACCACCACCAGTGACCTTTCTCCTTCAACCCGTCAGCCTGTGTCTCTGACCCCGGACAGTCTTTGCACCACGCTTGTGCCTTACGTCACCCAGCACCTCTCTGTCTTCACTCTTTCTTTACCAGCTTTTCCTCCAGGAGACTACTATGAGATGAGTGGCATACAAAAGTGTGTAGTGGTGAAGTGATTTTTGTGACTGTGTGTGTGTGTGTGTGTGTCCACTTGTTTTTGTTGTGTGATCTTGACAGGCTGTAGTGTTTTTGTTCTCTCGTTTGTTTGCTAGTTACGACAACTTCAATCACTGTTTTCTGCTAGCCTGCAGAAAAGGCCCAAAGGTGTTTGCATTCAGCACTGGAAGTGACCACAGTTTTACCTGAGAGAGAGTATGTGTGTGTTTGTGTGTGTGTGTAGGGGAGAATATAGTATTACTGGTATAAATCTTGTCATTTGAGGTCCTAACTACATTAAATCCAGAAGAACAAGAATTATATCATTTTAGCAGCTAAAAATTAATGTACATAATTTCTGCTTTTCCTTATCATGGTTCTGACGGGTCCACTGTAAGGTCACCAGTGGATTAACTAGGTGTCGTACACAAAAGAGCCACACGGTGGCGCTGTTTTACTCTTTAGAAGATGTTACCAAGGCTATTTTATAGCCTGCAGATAATAGCAAATAAACCTTTTTTAAAGTTTATTAATTTTGATACAGTTAAGATATCAAAGGTGGATGCAACATTTCACTGTACTGTAGTGCATCTGTCATATTTAGTTTTTAACATTTATGCATTATCCCTTCACTCCACTAAATGGTCGTTATTTTCAGTGGAGGGAACTTGAGCTGTGACCTGAGGTGTTAAATGTACTCGGGTGATTGAATGATGGACGCTGAGGTTGAAGTGAATGACTGTAACCAGAGACCTCCCTGGCAGGAAGGGAATCCTGTCTACAAGCTTTTAACAGGGGGAGAAATTAGACCTGTCCTTCATCAGCACATTCATCAGAGAATGTACTGTTTGCACACAATAGGTTTGAGTTGAAATATGTCTAACAATCACAGTACTTGTAGGTCTGTTGTATGAAAGTGAACATATATGTATGTTTTATATTTATACATACTTTATCACAAATAAATTTCTACAAACATTTCTTTTGTTCTGTTTTTTTTTTAATCTGCATATTCCTGTTAACCCGCGAACATACACAATTATGATACATATGGCTTCATTTTCAGAAATCAGAATTACACATTCTCTGAAGCAGTTTACGAGTAATGTTGAGTGCTTTGTAGGTTTAAATGTTTGACAATCGAGTGTGAGCTTCTGCTAAATACGGTTATTTTAAAACTTTAATCTTATGAGTTATGTTATGATATTCTGTGATGGGAAAAGTAAAGTTTATTGACTAGTATATGTAGATGAAATGTGTGCTGCTGTACAATCAAACAAGCCCATGCAGCGTTTGTTTCGAGTGTTGTTTCTTTCTGGTGTGTTTCCTGTAGACATGTTGATCTCCCCTTAGGGGTCTCCTGATGAAATATGCAGGGGCTTCTTGTGTGTCTTCACAACCCCACGCGTTACCGTGTCCTCGTTCGAGTGGCAACCTGCAGTGACAAACGCGGTCATGAGTCATGATGTATCGCCCCGTGAGCAGAACAGTGAGCGCGCTTTTCATAGCTCATAACACTCACCACCATGAGGTGCCCGTTCTTGGCCTTGTACACCATCGGCTCCTGTCCGGTGGTGAAGTCCACCGCGCTCTCTTTACCTGCCTGGATTTCTATCTTGATGCTGAGGATGAATAAAAAGGGTTTTAGACGGAAGCAAATATCAAATCCAGTCTCTTAAGATCTATCGTAAAACACAGACTCACCTGCCCTGAACCACTTTGACTGCGTTCTGTTTGTTCGCAATGACGCAGAGCTTGGTCAAAAACTCAAACAGGTGGTCGCACTGCATTACAAGATCCCCCTGAAACAATCACAATATATACAATCAAGTGGAACCTGCAAGCTGTAAAACGTGCTTTTGTACGTGTTTTTTAGGAAATATCTGACTGATGTTCAGTAGGATAAAGCTGTTTAATTTCTCTGTTGATTTGATTGTTCCTCCATGTCTGCTGCAGTGTCTCTACATACCTTCTGTTTAGGATCCTCACACGTTATGTGGAATACAATGATGCCGTCAGACAAGTTGCTGACTGAAATACCTGCAAACAGTAGATTACAGACACTCTTATCTCAATGTGAACACATCCCAGATGTCTGGTGAAATACATATCATCGTGCTGTTGTCCTGACCTTTGAGGGAGGTGTACAGCACTCTCTGTTTGATCTTGGCTTCCTCTATCAGATAAGCAGCCGTCTGGGTGAGGATGAGCTGTCTCGGCCTTGGTTTGAAACCTTTCCTATCGTATTTAATTACCGGGACGCTGTACTACAAAAACGCAGAATACAACACAGTGAGTTTGTTGTGGTGCTGTGTTTCCTCTGGGTTGTGTAATGGCATTTTATTACCTTAATGTGCTCGTTGCGAATCATCTGGATAACCCTGATGTTTATGTCTTGTTCGCCTACAGATATGAAATGATATTAAAAAAAAGATTGTTCAAAAGAAACTGGCATTGTGTGAATGTATCTGAAACTTACTGATTCTGGTGTCCACAAAAGGTTGAGCGACACTCTGTGGATAACTGTCCTTCTTGCCCTTGAAGATGGAGCTGGTAATGTACTTCGACTGAAGCTGAAAGGACAAAAAAATAAACAGAATCACTACAAAACATGTACGACGATTCAGTCATGCTTATAATATATTTACATGTGTGTTACCTGTGCTTTTTTCTGGGGTGTGATTCCTCTCACGTACTTCCGCACCATGAGACGGTAGCAAATCTTACGCAGCATCTCAGATGTCTGACGAGAGCAAAAAACATGCACAGAGTCAAGATAAAATGTTGCATTCGAACTCTTCTACAATGAAGAGGATTCATTGCTGTACCTCTTTGAGTACAGCTGGTGGAGTTTGCCATGTCGTTTTGTCCAAAACGTTCTTTGGCAGATTGTCTTTAAGCCTGTTCAAGTAATTTTGTCTCACAAAGGCCAGGTACTCGGAGTTATCAGTATTTTTTGCTTGCCCTCTGGTCATGTAGCCTTTGATGAATCTGAAATGAAACACTGTATTTGTGAAAGTGTGACTTTGAGAGGAGCTGTGTAAACGGCATCGGTTTCATATTTCCTCTTACTTCTTGATGACTTTTACAGCCCAGGCTCTCTTCTCTCTCTCCTTCCTGGCCTGCACTCCTCTCCAACAAGTTTCAATCTTAGTGGCTTGGAGGATGTAAATATATAAGAGGGTGTGTGATTGGCCTTTATTAACATAACAAAACAGCACAGTGCATCCTGCATTCTGCATCATTACCAGCTTCTTTCTGTTTTCTGAACTCTCCCTTTGCTCTGTACCCTTTGTATTTGGCCTGGAGCCTTGTTGCTGCAAATTCAGAGCACAATATTAAAGTGACTTTGGAACGACTCAAAATGAATCATGAGCAGCTCATTCAAACTCACCCAGTTGGTGTTTACATTTCTCATAAGCGTCCTCCGTGGCGTAAAGTGTCCTTGGATGACGGATGAATATTTTGGTGCTATATAACAAATGGAAATAATATAAATGCTTTTGACCTGCTGCTGTTTTAAAGTGCATCTGCTGTGTTGTATTTAAAAAGCGCTGTCCTCACCGTCCCATTTTGTACTCATATGGCAGGTAGCCCAGATGTTGAACCAGCACTTCCACTCCATCAGCAGGCATTCCTCTCCAGTGAGGCCAGGTGGCTGGGCACAAGGGTTTGTATCTGTTAAATGCAGCAAAAAACTCAGTCAGCACTGGAGAGGAACTACTTAAAGTGAGTTTTTAAAAAAATATAATTTGTGGTCCTTCATACCTCTTTAAAAAGACGTCATATTTGCGTCTGTATGCAAAGCCAGCTCGTCTGACTCTGAGGTGCTCCATCAGGCCCAGGTACTTCACCTGGTGCCTGATCAGTGCTTCATCAAACTGACCTATGTTTGTGCAAGAGAGGGTCAAAGCTCCATCCTGTGATTAAAATAGCTACATGTGCCTTCTGTTAATTTATGTACCTGGCTGCTTGGACTCATTTGACTTCAGACAGCGTATGTACCAGGCCTCTTTAGCCATGAGGATCTCTGTCAGCTTCAGCAGGCTGCTCTTAAACTGGGTCGCCACCTACAGACACAACACGAGGGTCATAATCCCCAACAGTTCATCTGTCAGATACATATGGCTTAAAGATGACACAGTCAGACTGCCATTGACAGAGAAAAAAAAATGTCTTCATCTCAGCGGTGAGTCTATCGGATTTGTTTCCTCTTATTTATAATCTCTGCATTGTACAAATTACTTTGTTATGTACTTTTGATGTGCGCATAATAAATTGTTTGGATCTAATCGGTGCTCTGTGATCTTCTAATTGTAGAAGGAGCTCATTTTTTTCACATTTGAAGGACATGGGAGGGTCAAACATGGTGTGTACTCACTGTTTCTGGCCTTCGCCTGCTGACTGGATCCACTGTGGAGAAGCACTCTCTGACTATGGCATTTTTAGACTGACAAATCAGCTAAGAGAAGGTGGGAGAGCACACATAGATCATCACAGATTACCCCCTCTTGCATTACTTACAGCAGTGGAGGGGGGACAAGTTGAACATTAATGACGTGAAAAAAGTCTCCATTCATTTTGGCACAATGAACAAAAAATGAATTGCCTTCCCTCACATAGTATAAAATGTTAATTTGCAGACTTACATCCTTTATGTTTCTATATAATAAATCATTGTTTTTGTCCAGGAAACCTAGAATGCCACAAAAACAAAAAAAGGGCCGTTAGTCAGTTGATTTTTTTTTTTTTTTAAAAGGTTGAGATGTTTGATTTACAGAGGCTGACACTGTGGTTTCTTTTACCCACAACACAGTAGGTGACCTCCCCGGCATAATGCAAGAGGCGAAAATCTCCCCTCTCCAGAGTCTTACGTGTCATTTTGTCAGCCAGTCTGTGCCTGCAGTCAAAGAGGTGGAGAGAGACAGAGGGATGAAGAGTGAGAGGCTTTACAGAGCAATCCTAATCCTCCATCTCTATCGGCTCACTGTCGGCTCGCTCACAAGACACCAGCCAGCAGAGAGTTTAATGTGTAGGAGAAGCTATGAATAATATAATTTATATGGAGGTTTTATTTATTTAAAACAAAGGCTTAAATACACAATGTGCAACTCAAAATGATTACAAAAGCAGATATGACTAGTGTCCAATTATTGGATTTTTCAACACAGCTCCCTGCTTGTGAAATATTCTGTATGCGTGTGTGTTTGGTAAATTGAAGTTGGGTTTTAGCTCACGTGACAAAGTGAGGGTGATTTCCCATCTTTTCTTCCAGTCTCTCCAGGAAGGTGAGATCTGTGGCATCTCCTGGCCTCAGACACTCCTCATCCTGCAGGATTACCGTTAACACGTGATCATATTTCACCTTTCTGCGTGTTAATATTCCAGTATAGTTCTATTCCAGTAAATACACACCAGTAAGGATATGATTCCTCTGTGTTTCTCCTCAACAAGGTCACAGATGATCTTGTTGTTGAAGAATTGCACCGGCTCCCACTGGGGAACAAGTATACAGCAGATGTAAACATACTCTTGATTGATTCATTATCCCTCCCATGTTTTTATTTCAGGTTTACAAGATTACCTCAATACCCTCTGCTTCATACTCGTCCTGCTCGGCCTTCAGTGTCAGCTGGATAAAAAGCTGCTGCAGCTTCTCATTGCAATAGTTTATACAGAACTGCTCAAAGCTGAGGAAACAGGTCAAGCGCAGTTAAATTTGCAGTTTTCCTAATGTGCTTCATGAAGTTTCTCAAGAGGCGTATTGAGAAAACTGCACTTCAAAAACAGCCTTCATCTGTGTATCAGACATAATCAAAGCAGTGTAAGAATAGGAAATGTTTCTGCCTACCTGTTTACATAGAATACTTCAAATCCATATATGTCCAAAAGCCCTATCACAGTCTTCCTTGTAGAGTCCTGATGAAAGTTTGAAGTCAGTAAATGCTCATCCTCACTGCCTAGGATTTGTCACTTATCTTACACTTACCTTGTTCTCCATGGACTCGTTGATCTTGTTGACCAGCCAGGTGAAAGTTTGCCCATAGATGGCTTTGGCCAGGGCGTCTCTGGCATAGATGGCGTGATCAGTTGTGAACGGACTGAGGACCTAAATTTGAACCACCAAATGGAAAGTTTAACCAAAATCACAACCTTGTCATAAATCAAACCAAAGGACGTTTTAAGATGCGTGCACCTGATCTTGTCTGGCTTCAATCTTCCTGTATGTCAGTCCCTCTCTGAGACCGTGAGCATCTATTCCGAGTAACTGCAGGGAAAATAACATTAAATGAGTTCTTTGACTTTTTTGTAATAATCCTGGATATCTGAGGGGTTTTTATTTCCTTACATTCGATACCCAGCTCAGCTCTGTATCGCTGTTCATAAGGGCTTGTCCTTTACTGTCAGAGTCAAACTGAATATTCCCCAAGTGGAGAACGCTTGCAACAATCCCAAACAAGTTCTGCACAGAATGAGAATTTGTAAGGCAATGCAACAGCAATAGGAATGGGTGAATTGTTTACATCAAATCCAGCTTACATTAGTGTTGAGCTCATCGATGTTGATGATCTGCAGGGCATTTTTAACTGTTTTCCAGTCATTTCTGTCATTAATGGAAGACACGATGGCACACTCTCCCTGAAACAGCAAACATAGCAGCAGGTTGTCAAAGTTTACTTTTGTCTTATAGATCTATTTTACTAAAACAGGGTCACCTAGTTACTTGGGTTAGATAGTAGTAATGCTGGGAGTCTCTCTCCAGGCCCAGCTCGCACAGTAGTTTGTCCTCTCCTCCCTCCACTAGCTGGTAGAAGATGTGGAAGTTTCTCTCCCCGTGATTCTGATGCACCACCCTCGACTTCTCCAGCAGGTAATTCAGGATATGGCCTCCGACAGCTTCCCCCTATGGGCATCATGATCCTAAAGACAGCAGCTCTACAACTTGCAGAAAAAACACAGCCTATGGTCCAGTGGACAGATTTAATTTAAATATCTTCTTAGGATCAAATAGCTTCTTCCTGAAGCACGAAGAGTGTTCGTTGAGTATTTTGCTGATTTTTTTTATTTTTGTGGATGAACAAATTAATCTTTGAGTAAATTTTCCCTTTAAGCCATTTTTTAGGCTTACAATTACAGTGAGCATTCAAACTAAACATTTTACAGTTAAACTTAGCTTGGCATTTTTTTATTTGGTGTACTTCATCCACCGTCAAGTAACTATACAAACTATAAACGTACCATGATTTTTTCAACTTGCAGTCAGGGGGGTTGGATTATTGTTTGAGCGCACATTTCTGAGAACCTCAAATAAAATTGAACTACATCAATCAGTCATAACATTATGACCACCTGCCTGATATTGTGGCGCCCATGATCCCATCACCCTCCTTGGTCCACTTTTTATTAGATACTAACCATCACAACTTGGCTCTTATCAACAAGCTTTTTCCTGCTTCTCACAAATGCCATCAGTGGTCATAATGCTATGGCGAATCGCCGCATATTTAAATGACTTCTCAGCAGCGACCTGATTTTTTCTTTTTTTAGTTATAACTGATTACTTTAATCCTTAAAAGTGTTTCTGTGAATCTGTCGTCTGATTCTTACCTGGCTGTCAAACTGAATGTCCATATACTTCCCAAAGCGACTTGAGTTGTCATTTTTCAGTGTTTTGGCATTGCCGAAAGCCTGCAGGGAAATACCACATCATACGGACTCATTATAGTTAATGTGACCTGCTTTTTCCGTATGTCAAAACAATGAAGTAATATAAGTAATCATCAGACCTCGAGGATAGGGTTGGACATGAGCATTTTGTCCCTGACGCTGTTTAGTAGTGTGGTGCTCGGACAAGTGACAGCATAATACTGCAGGATCTTCTTGGAGGCCTCCGTCTTCCCTGCTCCACTCTCACCAGAGATGAGGATGAAGTGATTGTTGTACTCTGTCAGCATGGTTTGATAGGCGTTGTCTGCCAAGGCATAGCTGACGGAAAGCAGACTATAAGTTACTCCAAGCTACTATCAAGAAATATTAATAGTTTTGATTATTACACACTCACATGTGTGGTGGAAGCTCAAAGAAGTTGATACCCATGTAGAGCTCCATCTGTTTCTTATTGTAGATGTCCAGTTCTTTGTAGGGATTGACGGACACAATCAACGTGCCAACGTAGGTCTAAAAGAATGAGTTCAAATGGTGAAATGAATTGCAAAGATGCATTTCTTGACAACAGAGTTTAAAAAGTCCATTCCCGGACTCACATAGATGAGATCTTTGCTGAAGCGTTTCTTGAGGTTGCTGAGGACGGCCGTCTCTGTGGTTTCATCCAGAAGGACAAAATCCTGGATCCCAACCCGGTCCCTGGCAATCAGGGCACCCTCCATGTCCAGCTGACCCTGTGCAACAAGTTGTATCAACCACAAGGCAGCCAAATGCACAATCTAGTATGCTTTCTTTGCGTTTAGCATCATAATGCAATCGATTTTTCCTTTTGTAAGCCATATTGCACATTTAATACTTAATTTGTTAGGGTTATCAACTTTATAAATGAGTGTCTTTGTCAGATTAATTCTAAACATTACAGGAAGCAAACTGCTATAGTAACAATAACAGGTGAAACGAAATTTGCATGCATAACAATTATATTCAAAATTCTCAGCCATGTATTTTGACAAATGCGGCTGGATGAATGAATGTTTGAATAAATGGCTCCGTGGGAGGGACGGGGCTGAAAAAAGCACCAGAAAAAGCACAAACATGGTCCATGTTAGTTCTATTGAAATAAGAGGTCTAGAGGTCCCATGTGTCTTTGAAGCAAAGCTCTGTGATTGTGCAGACGAACAGACAGAAGCTAATGATCGCTACACAGCACACAGGGACCTTGGCTTGCAGCCCGAAGTTCACTAGAGCTGACACACCAACCAAACACAACACACTGTGCAAATGGACTCGGGGAGCCCTAAACAGCGGCACATTTAAGAGGCATAGTGGGAAAAATTCCACCAATCTGTTTTGCATTCTCAGCACCAACACTTAGACCAAAGGTTTTCACAGCTTTTGTTGGTTTTGTATTTTTTTTCTCCCTCCTTTGGAAGCAGAAGTCCTTTGATTCTCAACTCTCTCTGTAAAAACATTAAAAAGATAATCCATTGGATCTAATTGACACAAAGCCCTCCGTCCCCCCTCCTCCCCAGCCTCTATCCTCCGCCTATGGCCCTCATTTCTTCTGAGAAAGGCCAAGTGTTTTTGTCCTGTAAATACCACGGAGCAGAGACAAAAAAGACGTCTTTAAAATGCAGTCTACAATCCATTACACAAATTCCCCCTGCATATCCATTCAGTAATTATTCATTAGAAAACATTTAACGTCACAGTGAATTTCACACTAGGCAGTCGAAACACAATGGAGGAGATTTGGCCTATTTTGGGGTGAGGAGTTGGGGAGGGGTTGGCTGTACAGAGGAAGGGTGAAGGCAAACGAGGGGGGAGAAGGGTAGCAGTATTTGTCTGATCTGAGAACCTCTGAAACGGGGCCGTCTTGAGACAACGGGACAGACTAAATAGTGCAGTAACGGTCTGTGCCCCGCTGCTTGCTGTGACACTCATTTAGTGTGCCCCGAGGGCGAACAATAGAGGCTTGTTCTTAGCAATCCTGTGCTGTAATTTGGACTTCATTACTTTGCTCACACGGGGCCCCATGGATGGATAGAGGAGGCTAGTCAGATGAGAGTGTTTTTTTTTTTTTCCACCTGTCAGCCATGCACCCCCAATGCTCTCACCCCTCTCCTCAACAATACCCCTCACCCCGTGTCCCCACCAATAACCCTCACCCGACCCCCTTCCCATAGCCGCCCTCCCCTTCCTCCCTCCCAGCCACCCACTTTAAGCCAATGAGACAGGTGAACAATATCATTGAAGGAACCCTTTTTTGGACGTCAGAATCAATCTGGTGATGTGATGGTAGTGGTGCTGGTGTGGGGTATCTGTGACACCCCCTTTCTTCATGGGAACAAACTTCTCTCAGGGCAGCACAAGCAGACAATATGCTGGGACAGCGTGACTTAGGGATCTGCCATACAGTATTACAAGTAATAACATGAACAGATAAGCTCCTGTCAAGAGGAGGATTAATGAATTCAGTGGCGATAATAATGCTAATGTTTTAGGTTTTTCACTGAGTGCTGTTTTCCATTCAGGTTTCCTTTGGTGTCCTGCAGGTATTTCTTTTTAAGAAAGCTGTCTGCAGCATGCAGAGGTGTTTCTAAAGACACTGTGCTAGAAAGGCTGAACATTGAATGGGCGTTCACAGTTCAGGAGGACAAGAAAGTCTGAGTTGAAGAAAGCGCTTAACTGTACAAAAAAAAAAAAAAAAACCTCTCCCCATGCATGTGTTATTTGTAGCTTTATATAATACGAACCAAGCCTGGACTGGACTGTAACTCTAGTTATAATTAAACGCATAAACTGATGCACAACGGAAAGAATGATTATATAATGAGTCCGCTAAGCCATTGTCAGATCAGGTGAATTGCCTTGCTACCTCAGAGCACAACCAATTGTATTTTAATTAAGAGATGGTCCCTCATCTTGGTCTAGAGTGTCAGTGTTGCCTGAGACAGAGTGACCTCATCAGTGTAAGAAGGAGAGGTAGCTTCAGAGGGGCAGGGAGGGAGGAGCGGAGCTTCTCGTAAGAAGCAGCAATTTGCGAATCAAGTAACTGGAACGTTTATCTCCCTCGTAAAGAGGATTCTGTCTAATTATCTCATGTATTGGTAATATCACCTCTTAACTCCAAAGGTCGCTCCGATGCGGGTTTGGTTCAGCTCAGGTTTAACAGACCTGAGACCGGTTTCCTAGAATCATTTTCAGGGAATAGTTCATCAGGTCAGGATGCTTATTCACTGTATACTTACGTCTGTCCCAAGACCCAGTGTGCAACATTGGCATAAGTGGAATATAATATTCACAAGTATGCTTTCACATATATAATCACATGAGAATAAGAATCCTTGTGCTCTTGTTACCTTTGAACGAGCTCTTTATAGCTACAGAAGCAGGATGTCCTCCTTCACAGAGGCCGGCGTGTTTCTACAGTAGCCCATGATGGAAAAACTGAACACTGGCTCTAGATTTCACGTTTTCTCCCCAAGTTTCACAACACATGTATTTTCCTCCACACACTTGCAAGGGAGCGGTATTCAGCTGGTTGCAATCTGCAGCCTCATCATTAGATACCACTAAATCCTACACACTGCACCTTTGCCAGTTAGCTTATCTTAGCACAAAGACCACAAACGAGAAAAGCAAAGGTAGTAGATCATTGTTTTACATGGATTAAACAAACAGTATAAAATGGGTTAACTAATGAGCATTAGAGATGTTGTAGGGCAGATTTTGTTACCTACTAATCCGGCTAGAAACAGATAGCCTGGAGCTTAGTGTCTGTGCTAATCTAACAGGTTTCTGGCTGTAGCTTTATATTTAACCAGGTATGTATTGTATCGATACATGGTATTGATCTTCACATCTAATCAGTGAGAATAGGTGATAGATTAACACAAAAGACAACTCAAACCTGCATTTTGAAGTTTTATCGTTCTGCTTTCAGATGCAGAATCTCAATGAGGATCCAAACTGGTAAAAAAAAAAAAAATCTCTTCAGAGAAGTTAGACAAGAACTGCGAGTCCTCCTGTGTCTGCTTGCATGGAGACAATCAGTGAACCTGTAAACACTAGATTGCTGACAGTTAGTTGGCAAAAGTCCAGCTTGTGAAATACTAATATAAAAAAATGACTGTCCTCTCCCTTGGTTTGCCGGCTCATTCATCCATCATGCAGTAGTAGTTGTAGTAGTAGTGTTGCTAGTGATGCTGCGTGGAGGCCTGCGTGCACATATGCTCATCCACATCATCCTGACCCAGGCTCAGGGCACTGTGGACCGGGTACTTAATCATTCATGTCGTGGGAGGTGGAGGGACAGAGAGATCTTATTCAGTGCTTACCTGGGTATCTACTGCTCTACTGAGTGTAACATAACGATGCAGAAACAAGATCCAAACCACACCATTCCAACCATCCCCCTTTCCCTCTCTTCTTCTTCTTCTCTGTTTCTCCTTCTCGCTCTCTCTAATCTCCATTACATCACTACCAACAGCGAAAAAGCCCTCAGTCTCCCTGCTGGCACAGTGTAGGTCTTGTTACTGATCTTTGATTAGATGGATACATTACAAGCTAATCACCAACTGCTTTATTACTCAGTGTAATAATAATGGTCCGGGGAGCAGCATTGTTTTGAGCAGCCGTCAGAGCTGCCAGTGCTCAGCGTTTGAGCAAAATGCCACTGGGTTGATGCCCAAATTCAATTAACTCATTTTTTGCTTGGCTGAAAACAATTATCAGATAACTTTACTATGACAGCATTCAAATGTCAAATTTGAACAGATTTTATATGACTGTATTAGAGAGAGGTGACAGGAAATAAGAGGAAAGAAATATGGGGAACGACGAAGGGCAACAAAGGTCACTGGATGGACAGGTCACCAGGGTGCCACTGAAATCCTTCGACTTCAGTTTCTAGTTTAACTTTATTGAACCCAAGAAACACTTTGTCCTGCGGCCACAATCCAAGCAAGCTCACATAACACACTGTAGGCAACACAATCATTCATTTGTCTAAAACAGAAAAGTATGCAGATCCAAAATAGTTTTTGCTGGCTGTGCAAATGCTAACATCAGACTCACAATGACAATGCAATATGCTGATGTTTAGCGGGGATAATGGTCACCATCTTAGTTTTAATGTGTTTAATGCATAACAGTTGATAGTTGGCACTAAACTCCAAATGTCAGCAGGTAATCTGATGGGTGGTGTTGGTGAAAAGTCACCAAAGTCATGGGAGTGTATCCTCTGGGAACCATGAATGTACAAAGTTTGTGCCACTCCATCTTACAGAAACTTTAATCCCTTCCTGACTCACCCGAGGCCGTTCATATCCACTAACAATTACACATAAATGGATAAATCACTAATAAATTGCAGGATTTGCTACAGGAATACAAATTAGTTATTAATACTCAGCTTTTTATGTGTATGTTTTAAATGACTTAAAGTGGTTGCATCTTGCGGGTAGAGACTGGGTGGGATTAATAATGTGTTTACCTCTGTAACCTGGTAACCGACATTAGAAAACACACACCCTCCAAGGTAACACAGGTGTCCATTTTCTCTGCTCTGGTGACCTAAATGTGTGGAAAGATCAGGTTTCACCCAATTAATGGAGTGATTAATGTTTGGAGACCTCTCCGTCAATTGTCTATGATGGGTTGAGCGCTCAGCATATTTGAATTATTCACTCTCCACTCCAGAAAAGTTGTCAAGGTTACCTCTGCCATTGCCCCACCTCTCCCCTGGCCCAGCGGCCCAGCAATGCTTGTCCAATCTTAACAAGCTTTGTGCTACCCACTGGGCTCTGATTCAGCACGAGACCCGGCAAATCCAATTACACAGGAGTCAGAGAGGTTGATTTTCCCATTATAGATTCCATGCTGAGAATGAGAGCTGATGATAACACTCACATCACACCACTACTGCCCCCTCTCCTCTCTTCTCTCCTTCTTATTTTGTCTCCATTTCACTGTTTCCCTCCTTTTATTTCTCCCTCTCTTCCTATCTAATTCCTCTTTTCCCAAAGACCTTCTTTCTTCCCTCTGTCCCTTTCTTCGGATCTCTCTTTCTTTCATAGTCCATTATTCTAATTCTTCAGAGCAGCGTAACGAAGCCTGTCATCATTTCAGTACCAAAATGCAGAGCTGGGGCGGTTACTTCATACCCCACGTTGAAAATATTTGATCTAACATTGCAGATATGAGATGGACGCATAACATCATTACATCCCGCCTGTGATTGTAATTTCTTACTCTGTTCCATTTTTATGCACTGTACCGTTAAATATTTCTTTGCATTACACCTGATTAAACAATTTCCTTTACATAATACCCGTTTACACACCAGGAATAAAATATTGTCAGCTTGGGTAACCTTTGTAAGGTCATTGCAAAAACTAAATGCACAATAATTCAGACAACTTGACTCTCGGGTGTCTGAGTGCCATCCTTACGGGACACCGCATGCCCGCTGTGACACATAAAAGTTACTGAGCGCTCTTTTGGAAATGAAGCTCTTCTACATTCAGGCGGCTGTGAAAAAGAAGTGGACTTTTGCTCCATCTTTAGCCTTTGCGGCATTGAAAAGGTCTGACCTCGCCTCAGACCAGAGGCTTTGGTCCTCACACAGGTCACTCAGAGGTCAACACCACTGACCTCTCTGGACCTTCAAGATGGGCTTTTCTGTGATCCTTCAGGACAATGGGATTGTGAAGTCCAGCAGTGTGTCCAGAGGAGTCGTCTACCATGTTGGGGAGACAATGGTGTGACGTGACCTGCGGGGGCCAATGCCGACCAATACTCTGTCAGTGCGTAAAACATCAGCTACTAAGCTTGATGCAAACTGATGGATGATGGTGCAAACTCAAGTTCTGACGATCACTGAAATCCTTTAAAATAAAAGAAGCAACACTGTTTTACAAGTACAAATCTGTTGTGCAGAAAAATGACTGTTATACTATTATATCTCATGTGTTTATTTATATATGTACTGTCAATATTTTAACTATTTCATGGAGTATGATTTATAATAATGCATTATATTCTGAAAACTGATCATCGGTTTTGTCTTAGCCTGTACAGTCTTATATATACACAGTATATTATGTATGCAGCATCTTGAGCTAATTCTTGTTAATGTGTCAGTTCATCTAAACACAAAAAGATAATATATTCTTACAGCCATCTAGATTTGTATTTATATTTTGTTTTATACATTTCCTCTACTGAGAATTTTGTCACCACAATCAACCCCCCAAAATAGACGTGTTTATACAAAACATTTTGTCGCAATTAAAAAATAATAATAATAAATAATACATTTAATAATGACTGAATTTCATTTAGCTGCTCCAGTTTCAGGGTCCTGGTATTTTGCATGTTGACTGTCACTGTTTGCTGGGTCAGAGCAGAGTCACTGTTAAAGTCACTGACTTTTGCCTTCGCAGAAAGAAGGTTGAAGGAAGTTCTCTGTGAAAACAGCAAGTTAGCCGTGAGATTTTTTTTAATGCATTGAGCATCTATTGTAACGAGTTACAATGAATTATTAAAATGCATTTAGTGGCAAAAATCTAAATCCACATATAATCCATTTAATGTTCAAATAACTACTCAAGTATACACTATACTATTTTCATCTTACATAATGTCCAAACTGTGCATGGCTACATGCTGCGAGGGATTATAAATGATTTTCGTTAGTTAGTTTTTCTGGATGTGATTTAGAGGAGCTGCTGAAAGTCAATAGGACATAACACACAAAACAACAGGTAGTTGTACAAAAGGGTTGAGTACACCATGAAACATTAATTGAACTTTGTACAACTGATGTTGTGAAATGTAATCAATGATTTGTCGCCTCTTCCCCCTGTGAAGGTGTAAGAACACTGAAACCTGTAGTCTGAAGTCTGACCTTTGACAAGGCAACCTGAGGCCTGACAGTCTGGACACTCTGCTCAGTCCGGACTGAAGCTCCAGTGAGAAAACAAAGTCTTTGGCAGGACACTGATGCTGTGCCTTAGCTAAGCATGGCTGACAGCAGCTTCCTCTGTGTGGCCGGAGGGTCACTCTGGGTGACACGTTGTTCTGGGGGTAACACTGTGTCTCTGCCTGCAGAGGAGATTAGAGGGGTGAGCTGACCTCGTTCTCAGAGGGGCCGGTGTGTTTTGAGTAAACACTTGGTGCAAGACAAAAACACAGGATACAAACACAGGCCAACCCTCAGGCGAGATCCCATTGTTTCCCCATTACTCCTCAACAGGCATGAGAAGGGAGAGCCGGCCCTCTGTGTTTCTGAGCTGCAGGGAGTCCTTGTGCTCTCTCCTGAGTGCACCGCACCACGGCCAGGTCAAGCTCTGAGAGCTGACCACAGGTCACTGCCATTAACTTGATACTAAACATGTGGGGCAAATATCAAATGTTAAGATATCCAAAAATAGAAATTCACTTGAGTCAGTTGATTGTTAATTAGCATTAAATTTAAATCTGACACTTACTATTTTTACATATGAGGATTTGAAGAACTGAACTGAATTTAACATTGCTTGAAGGAGCAGTGTGTAGGATTATAGCATCTAATGTGGTTGCAGATTGCAACCCTCACACCTCGCACCCTCCTTACAAGGTGGCTGAAAAACTTAGAATAATCTGAGAGTCTCTCTAGATTCAGTGTTTAGTTTGTCTGTTCTAGAAACACGACAGTTCAACATGGTGGACCTGCACCATCTGTAGAAAGATACATTCTGAGGTAACAGAAACACAACAATTCTGATTTTAAGGCGATTATACACTAATGAAAGCATTCTTATTCAGAGTATTACATTTATTCCAATAAACTTCCCTAAATCTGACAGACTGGACC
The DNA here is from genome assembly GCA_014281875.1 of Nibea albiflora. Classification (NCBI taxonomy): domain Eukaryota; kingdom Metazoa; phylum Chordata; class Actinopteri; family Sciaenidae; genus Nibea; species Nibea albiflora. Next base: position 18,714,719 of record CM024801.1, read on the forward strand.
TTTAAAAAGGTCGGACAGTGTTCAGGCAGTGTCCGGTGCATCAGTTGCAAAACGCGACATAACTATGTAATGTGGTGTAGTTAACACGCTAACAATAGACCATTAGACTAAACTCACACTCACAGACTGCAACATGATATTTGCTTAACAACACAACAAACTGCAGATAACAAGATCAAGTTGAACGAAAGTCTTACTAAGTACGGATCAGTAAATAAACATGGTTTATTGCAGCATCATTTTTCCAAGAGGGCAGCAACTAAGAATCATTTTGATTATTGATCAATCTTCCAACTATTTTCTGCATTTATCAGTCATGTGTCATCACATTGCTTGTTTTTCTAGACCAGTATATCAGTATAAGTAGAAATATTACAGTATACAAATAAACATACTAATTTCAGTGAAAGTCAGTGTCATACTGTTACATTAATGGATCATTATTAATATGTAAGAAGTACTTTAATGCTGTTGCTGGTCATGGTGGAGCTCATCTGAACTGCTTCATATAGTTTTGGTAGTTTAATCTCTATATTATCAGATTAAAATGTAATGCATGTCTTGGTTTTCTTTCGCTTCTAACAAAACGAAGGAATAAAGTTCAAGCATCACAATCTGATTGTGTTTTGTGTGTAAAATCTTAATTTAAAAAGTAGCTCTTTCATAAAAGTAGTGAAGTAAAAGGTACAATATTAAGTACACTTGTACTTACTTTGTACAAGGACACTTTCTTTGGCTAATGTAAACCTGCAGAGTTTATAAGCAGAGGTCATCCTGCTACCATCATGATCACCATCACCATCTTTTGACCTGCACACACAGCATGAGCCCTCGCCGTCCCTCGGTGTGTCTCCCCCGGTTCCAGCTCATAACCCCGCGGGCTTTAGGACCTTCAGGATGTTGCTCTCGGAGGATGGTCTTGTTTTTGTCCGTTACGTTCATGCATGTAATCATTGATTGTGCCTATTGTGACAGGCCGATTTACCATCTGTAGGGTCCCATGGGGCTGATACTGCTGTCACTGCAGTCTCCCCACAGACTTTAAGGAATTCACCTTTAATTTCCGGCCTCAAATTGTTTAATCTCCAACCAGGGTTAAATTATTAATTTAAAAAGAGAGAGAGAGAGCACACCTGCTTGAGTTATCAGACGGTCTTAGTCATATCATGGACTTTTTATGGAAGTGTAAAACAGTTTGAAGTGAGATGTAACCAAACTGGGAGACCATCTATTAAATTTCTTGTTAATTAAATAAGAGAGGAATTTATCTTTTCCCTCATTGGGGACCTGCATTAAGCATAATGAATTTTCCCCATAAATTCTATGAAAAATTAAAGAAATAAACAGAGGAGCTGCATCTCCACACTACTTATCATGTTCAGTACTGATTTAAGGATTAATCCTCCCACTTAAACCTTCAGGAACACAAACATCCTCGATGAACGGATGATGAATGTTTTTTTTTTCATGTGTAAATTTTTATGTAAATGAGCAACAACTCAGTAAAGTGCGTGTTTACTTTAATGACGTTGTGGTGACTCAGTAATTTCGTATTTTCTGGATTGGCGAGAGCGCTGTAATGTGTGTGTGTGTGTGTGTGTGTGTGTGTGTGTGTGTGTGTGTGTGTGTGTGTGTGTGTGTGTGTGTGTGTTTTTTTTTTCTTCCTGAAGTGGACTTGCTCTCTTGACTGAGAGTTTGAGTCTTTGCCGCCTCCTGCTGCAGCCCACCCGGCCCCCTGCCCTCCTTTTACGCGCCTCCCCGGCTCTTTTTCCCACTGCTGAGAGGAGCAGGACGCGGCCACAGCGGCGGGAAGCAAATTATCTACAAGCACTTCCCTAAAAAAAAAAAAAGTTCAGTTCACGCTCACATACATAGATGCCACCACAAGTAGCGACTCACAGCGTCTTAGACCTGACCGAGGGAGCTCACTGGGAATAACCTGACAGGATAAAGTGGAGCAAAATGGATATTTAATGTTTACTCATGCTTTTTTGTGTCTTTAACTCAGGTGCTTTTCTCTGTTGCTTTAACTACTTTTTTTGCCATACTAGTCTAAATAATCTTATTAGTATTTAGGCCTGAACTCATGTATTTTGTGGTTTATTAATACGCACAAGGCGCACCTTGGAGGAACAAGCGCAAAGGACAGTTTGAGAGAGGAGGAGAGGAAACCTTCTTTAAATATAGATCATCTTTACTAATCATCCTATAACAGGACTACAATGTCTGTTGGAGTATGGCCTGACTTTTAATGCAGCAAACTTATGTTTGGCTGCTGATGGACGGAGTGGAGGAGCGCACCACGAGCGCACTGTGACGCAACAAAAAACAAAACAAAACAAAAAAAAAAACTAAATTTCAACATCGCTTCTTCTTCTTCTTCTTCTGTGGGGGAGTGTGGATGTTGTATGGACTGTTAACAAGCACTGCATTAACAGCAGCTGTCAAACTCATGGGATCCTCCTGCCCCTCGGGCGACTGGAAGCTCTGTTGAAGATTCTCCACTGCGCATGTCAGAGCGCTGGACAGCTCCAGAGAGGGAAATTTAAAAACGGTTTTTGGAGAATCAAGTGCAGCACAGAGAAATACAGTACAGGGAGCTCGAGTCCGGCTCACACCTTCTTCAATATCATCCAAAAACAGGTGAGTTTATTTGAATTATTTTTCTAGTTCAGCTTGATCTTTGTCGGATTGTTGAGTTTTTATAATAATGTTGACATTTGAATGATTTTTTAGCCATAATTTCCCTACAGGCATGCTAAATGATAAGACATTTAAACTGTTGTGTTCAAACATTTATTGAACAGATTGTTTACTGAATACAAGTAATATCACTCTATTTGTAATATGTTTATTTTATTTATTATATTAAATTAGTGAGAGTTTCAAAAGCATTCAAAAAACATTAATTCAATATTCAACATTCAGACAATAACATGAACTCCAGCTACAACAAAGGCACACTGATGCCACATAAAAGTGTGTGTATGCAAACTTTACTAGTTTATTTTATTCATTTATTTTCCTGTTATATGTTCATTGAACCTTAAACTTTAAAATTTTAAAGGTTTGATTTTCAAAATTTTGCATTTTGATAAACATCGCATGCTGTTCCTCCTTGTTTATTTACTGAAGAAGATGCTATCTGAAGCTATTCCTATTCATATTGTTATCATCTCTTTGACATAGCTTGTTTAATTTAGTTTGACAGGGGAGCAGAAAAGTTCATTTCATTTATTTCATTGCAGAGGAACCACACATCCCAGGAAATGATAGAAGGTGGAATTACATCCAGGATGTCAGGAATAATTGAGAATGCTGGGCATCATCCATCTCCACAGGACTACAGGTAAGAATCATTTAATATATATATTACAAACAAACTCTAACGTGTTATTTTTTTTGGTCACATATAGTCAAAAACACTGTGAGGCGCCTCAATAGATGAAAGGCATATTTTCTATTAATCAAACCCTCAAAAGGTGTTTCTCAAATGGACATGGAACAAACTGTCTAACCCCTCTATGTTTAATCTAAAGGTAGATGGACAGCTCTTTTTGTGCGTGGGGGGGTTTCATGAAAAAACCAGAGAGAGAAAAAAATCCTGAAGAATAAATGATTTTCAGTCTGAATGGATCTGTCAGAAACCATCAGCTCTGTTTACACTCCCGCTGTCGGCACACGGAGAGCCTGAGCCTCTTGGCCTGCCGGCTCAGGGGGAGACGGGGCGCTCTGGGTCACCAGTATGCACAAGTGGCTCCCAATTAGAAAAGGAGGGAGGCAGGGAGGAGAGGAGGGAGGGGTGGAGGTGCAATATTTAGTGTTGTTGAACCTCTGGGAAGGGTTGGATGATACACGGAGACACCGGCTCAACATGTTTTGCATCAGTGAACAATTTCTATGCTGCTGGTAGAAAAAGAGAGAGAGGAGGGGAGGTGGGAATACCTCCCAAAAAGTGCAGTCTATTCTAGTTCCTACCAGTATGTAAAGGGAAATTGTGATTAAACCATAGTAGATTTAGAGTAGTAGAGTAGATATGTGATTTAAAAGTGTAAAAAACCAGCCAGAGCAAAAATAATGCACATAGTTTTGCTTCACTTTGAGTGCCTGCACACCTATTTTTGTGATTTACATATACAAGATTAAAGGAAATAAAGACAGTCGTAGACTTTCATATTGTTACGCTCGAACATTATTCCTTCATACCCTCAAGAAAAATAAGAGATGCACTAAATTTCAAAGCTCCAGCTGCGTAATACTTTTCAGGGTGCTAAACACGCTGCTCCACCTGCTTCCCTCCTCATCACTTACTGGCGCATGCAAGGTGTTCGAGGACGTGTGCTGCTGATTCCTGGCTGCAGTGATGTCACTTATTCAGACGGCAGACACACAGCCCTGACCTCAAACTACATTTTCAACCCCCTCCCCTGGCTCGAGGCTCCGTTGATTTCCCCATTTAGGGAGGACAGGGAGGGAGCTGAGGGGGGATAGAGGCTGGAAAGGGACAGGGAAGCAGATGGCATCCTATTTGTCCCTCTTATGTGAGGGCTGTCATTCCAACAGATTAATGCAAGGGTCGGGTAAAGAAAAGAAACGACAGAGACAATCAAGGAAGGGTCTGGGGAAGACAATAGAGCCACGTGCCACTGGGCAGATTTGTCGTTTGGGACACAATAGGTGATCATTTTTCAATAGACAAGGCCAACTGTTGCAGGCAACATGTGCTGCTGTCCCATGTTTCAAACGATCTCATGCGTTGTTTACTTATGATTCAGCCAATGGTTAAGGCGAGAGCGTGGTCACCTGACACAGGGTTGATTTTTTTATTAGGAGATTTGGTGTGTGTGTGTGTACAGAGAGGGGGGGGGGGGGGGGGTGTACTCCAACACTGTCCACAGACACACAAAGTAACTGAATAGTATGTGTTGTCATAGCGACCCCAATTACTAAACCCTTGCACAGAAAGTGTGTATCTGTGTGTGTGTGTGCAGAGAAGACTGGAGAGGATTCAAGAGGATTCCTCTATTTTCTTTCTCTCTCTTTGAGGCTCGCCACAGAAAAAAAAAAAAACATAATGAATGAAAGCTGATTGGTGCTGGCAGTGCACTGGTTAAACAAAAATCCTGTTTTTAATAGAGTTTAGTGCAACATTTATAAACGTACGGGTTGGAAAAATATCAGCTGAAACATTTATTACAAATCACAAATTTGTGTTTATCATCCACACAAGGCAAAAATATGCATAAGAAAACAAAGATCAGTCGTATCTCAGCAGATGATTTACTCTGAATGGAAAGCTTGTTTAACTCCCTCATTGTTGATTAAAACTGCCACTGCTAAATAACACTTGTAGTTAATCTCCTTATGCTAAATCCTGGATGGTACGGCTAATACACGGCTTCACTGGGCAGCTTTCATCTCCCAACATTCAGACTCATTACGCTTGTTTTGACTTTGGAGGACAAAATGTTCCTTCAAGTGTTTTAGATTTAAATTCCACTTTTGGTCTATGTGTGTCTGAGCTGACAGCCGTGTTAACCCCCCCCCACCCATCGAACCACCACCACCACCACCAGTAAAACCTCCCCCCCTTTCCTCCTCCTCTTTCTCCCTCGAAGGCTTCTGACCACGGACCCCTCCCAGCTGAGGGAGGAGGACCTCCCTGGGGACCTGCAGTCTCTGTCATGGCTCACCTCTGTGGATGTGCCCCGACTACAGCAGATGGCTGATAGCCGAGGCCACAGTAACGGGCCCTCCCAGGGCAGCTTGTTGGAGCAACAGACAGGTGAGGTGACAGGGAGGGGACGGTGCAACATTCAAAAACCGCATCATCTCTCTGATTGGATAGATCTGGACTGCTGCATGCTTCAGGATCTCTGGCCTCTGCAGATACACGATTTCAAACAGAGTTTTGTAAGAATACACAAGATTGTGTTGAACAGTTAAACTGAAAACTGTGCAGAAGAAAGAGGTAAATGGTTATATAAGTAGAAGTGAGGCTGCTGCCGAGCTTCTTATAGATTTTTGGTGCCATGAGCATCCAAACCAACCATCATTAATCCCCATTCTCCAGCCAACGTCTTCAAATTTAGAAATCACGTCACAGCTATCTGGATGAACAGAAAGCACTTGAATCTAACAACAGCCTGTCCGTTCCTCCTCACAGCTCAGCTGAGCAACATGACGATGTCAGCGGGTCAAGGCTCCATGCTCCACCTCCAGAGCAACATGCAGCACAGCCCTCTGGGCATCAGCATCATCAACACCCACAGCGGAAGTGTGAGTTTTAACAGCATGTAGGAGAGAAGATAAAATGCACGTGTCATGTTTTGGTAGACTGTTAAATATCCGTGTCGTCTGTTTCACAGATGTCTCCATTCTCCATGAATGGCCTCCCATCGCCGGGATACCAGTGCCCTACCTCAGTCTACCAGCCTGCGCCCCAGCAGGTGTACTCTCTAACCCAAACTGGACAACAGGTAACATACCTTTAACCCAGAGCCTGATTTGATCTCACAACTAGAGTTATTATGTCTCTATTTATTGCTTTTATCGCTAAAGTTCTTCATCATTCCCTCCTTTTTCTCATAGTGTTCAACTGGTGGGCTTTATAGCAATGTCTCTTTCAATAACCAAAGTCTATTCACACAACCTCGCCTGGCTCCACAAGACCAGGAGCTGCAGCCCAAGTCTTTCCCCAAGCCAATTTATTCATACAGGTCAGACCTCACGTATTCAGCTACCAAGAAATACATAAAATCTCCTGGATTTTCTTTGAATTATGTTCAATTTTCTGGTGATTTCTTTCAGCTGTTTGATTGCCATGGCTCTGAAAAACAGCAAAACTGGCAGCCTCCCAGTCAGTGAGATCTATAGCTTTATGAAGGAACACTTTCCTTATTTCAAGGTACGGTATTAATATTACAGAAAAGGACTAAAAGAGAACGTGCATGTGAATAAAGAATGATTACACACTGCTCCTCTCTCTGCAGACTGCACCTGATGGATGGAAGAACTCAGTCAGACACAACCTGTCCTTAAACAAATGCTTTGAGAAAGTCGAGAACAAGACGAGCAGCTCATCCCGTAAGGGCTGTCTATGGGCGCTGAACCCTGCCAAAATTGACAAGATGGAGGAAGAGATGCAGAAGTGGAAACGCAAGGACCTCCCAGCCATCCGCCGCAGCATGGCTAACCCTGGTCAGAAATATATTTTGTGAAAAGTAAAAAGGTCTACCACCCAACCTGACATCATCAGAAACTGATAATCCGTCTTTTTCCCTGCAGATGAGTTGGACAAACTGATCACAGACCGCCCGGAGAACTGCAGACGTAAGGCTTTAGAGCCCGGCATGACCCGGCTGCCCAACTGCCCAACCGGCCTCCCACTGTCCGTCCCAGCCCAGATGGGGCCTCAGCCTATAGTCACGCTGTCCCTGCCCTGTTTACCCATGCACCAGCACCACCAGCTTCAGGCCCAGCTCCAGGCTCAGGCCCGCCTGGCTCCCATGTCCCCTGCACCAGCCCAGACACCTCCCCTCCACACGGTCCCTGACCTTTGCCACAGTCCACTCACTCAGCAGTCCAACAAGCCGCCAGATGATTTCTACAGTGTGCATGGTGATACGCACACAGAGGTGGATGCACTGGACCCTAGCATCATGGACTTTGCCCTTCAAGGTAAAAACAGTGGTTTAGTCTGTCTTTTGTTTGTTTGATAGTTGAAGTGTTGCATCAGTACACTAACCTCTCTACCGGTCTTTCTTTCTTAGGTAATCTGTGGGAGGAAATGAAAGACGACAGCTTTAACTTGGATGCTTTGGGTACCTTCAGTAACTCCCCCCTCCGACTATCAGACTGTGACTTGGGAACAGCCAACCTCCCTCCCATCTCCACTGGAGCAAACCTGCCGGTGTCAGATGTGCAAGTGACCGGCCTCTACACCTCCTACACCTCCCAGGATCCCCTGTCCTCCCAGTACATGGTCACACCATCCAATAGCAAGCCCATCGCCCTGTTATAAAGCAGCTGCACTGTCTCTAACAGATTCAACTGTCTGTGGATATCCGAGGACGCCGTCTGAGACACTGCTTTCCTTCAGTCGGCTGGGACCTACTTGGAGAGGGACGTTTAAAAATCATTTTTTCACGGAAAATGCTCATTGAGAACTAAAACTACTGATAAATAAAGAGACGGCTGTAAGAAAAAAAAAAGTATGTAAGACTTTAAATATCAAGCTTTGCCAAGCAAAGACTCAAGAGTACAAAGACTCTATGTGGAGATGTATGTGTAAGTTAGCATCCGCCAGTTTTTTCTACTGTTCACTTTGCGTTTTAAAGCCCTACCATACTGTAGCTCCCCGTCTCTCGTCTGTTGTATCGTGCTAGACATTATTGCTGTGATGTTTTATTTATATTTATAAAAAAGGCAGCTGGAGGAGGTGATGACTCTATCAGTCTTTTGCTGTATATATTTGAATGTTTCAAATTGCTATCGCCACAGAAAAGCTTTCTTTCCACTGTATTTACCCACTTCGCTCCAAAACGCTGACGTGTGCCAACACTTTGAGTAAAGCAGATTTTTACACATTTCTCTTTTACACACTTTGATTAACGTGTCTCGAGGTCAGATGTATGTTATGCTCATTAACTTGATCATAATAAAAATCAAATGGGTAAATAAAAGAAGTTTCTTTTGCCAAAAAAAAACAACTCATTGACATTTATTAACAAACTTTTGTACAATACAAGACACAGTTTTTATACATTCAAATAGTTGATATTTTGATCAGAGGTAAGGATATTAAGCCATCGTTTGGGGGTCCACTTTGGCAATTACTGTCCAACCTGAGTCTTAAGAATTACTGCATTAATTCTTTATATATTGAAGTATCACATACAGTGTTGCAGTCTCTCCTCTCATTCATAGCACAAAAAATACAGCACCGATAAACATAAATAAACTGATAAAGATAAGATGGACGAAAGAGTCCGACGTCAGTCCAACAGTGAAATGTACTCATGATAGTGCTCATTAGAAAATGCTTCTTGATTTCTGCATTACAATACTGATAGTAATGTCATCATTTTAAATCAGTGCAGAAAAAAAAGCTCAGAAAACACAAATTCCTCATTTAATACTTTTAACTGAGCATGACAACCAGCACCTAAATATGAAGTCTCTGACTTCATGTATGACTCTGGCCTCAATAGACTGCAGAGAGTATATTTTAATTGAAGCTTAATTTAACACTGATAAACCATTAAGTAGAAATCGCCTGCTGTTCGCGTTTGTGGACAGAAAGTTCCCAAACCGAGCAGCTGAAATGTCTGATTGCTGACCTCACAAATTTAAAAGAAAAACTCTCTGCCTGTCAGTCGACAGTGGAACAGATTATGACACTATTCACCGCCAATGTTTACAAAAGCCAGAGCACTGGAGTGGCGATAAGTCTCTTTGTGCGCATGATTTCTTCTTCCTTTAGCTTGACATTTTCCACCTCGTTATCTATACAGTACAATCAACGCGGACGGAGCTTTTTGTGCATTTTAATACTATAACCTGACGATAAAGCCGCCTCAGCTTAACTGGTGCTGGCGCTGTCCATAGTTGCGAGTAAATGTGAGAGTTTGGCCCTCTGCGATGGAGTGATATTGTGGCTCATGTGGATGATGCAGTCCATGGCTACGTCAGGGTTGGCCTGCACCAGGCTAGAACACAAGAGGAACATTTTAACACAAGCGGTAGTCAACAGCTGAGAATATGTGGGAAGATGAATATATGGTCAGTGTCAGTATTTTAGATAAACATGACCAAACTGACAGCCAGTACTCAGGTTGCAGTCTCTACAATGTAGCTCTCTGTAACTAATATTTCGCAGCTACAAATCTTGAACATAACATGGGGCTTTTTGCTATTGATACCTATTCATACCTGCGGATGTGTTTCAAAGTGTTTTCCCTCTTCAGGTACTTGATGTTCTCTCGGATCGCCGATCGAGCGCCATCCTCTTCAGACAAATGCTCCTCAAGCCACTCGACTACTGCTTGGTTATTGTCCCACAGGTAAGCCTGGAAAAGTAGACAAGCACGATTTATAAAGCAAGATTTGTGGGCCATGGGCATAAACTGACACTGGAGTGCTTAGACCTGAAACACTAGGGATTGTCTTAGAGTTTTATAGTATGTAAGCAGTAATCATCACAGTAATGAACAGAGGTAATACAGAGTTTAAGTAAATCTGACCCACTAGGTGGACCACTTTACAGACTGTGCGGTCATACCTTGACTGTTCCTTCCGTTTCAACAAACCAGCGTCGCAGCATGGACTGCATGTGCCCGTCACTGAGGTCCTTGTTGGCCTGCAGAATCTCACACTTCACCACTTGTTCCAAAAGGAGGCGACGAAGACGCCAGTAGAAGAAGGTCCGCACATTTTTCCAATCCAAAATATCCTGTAAGGGAACAGTAAGCGTGAAGCTCTAAATACAACCTATACATATGAGTTCTTTCTTTCTGTCAGTCATAACATCAGAGTGCTCACTCACAGTGATGACACCCTTCTCCTGCATCCTTCCTGGGGTGTCATGGAGCTCTACAAACTGCACTGCCACCTGGTGGTAGATGGGTAGCAGGAATTCCTCCCTCGCTTTGAGCTTTGACTCCAGCTCTTTGCACTGTTTGTCAGACAGCTCTAGGGAAGCTGATGGAAACACAAGACTTGCCAACTATATTGCAAAAAAAAAAAAAATGAAATTGGTTGTGTGAGTTAAGAAAGAAATAGCCCTTACCAAGCTGCTCAACCAAGCCGGCATAGACTGAATCAAGTCTTCTCATCGTCTTTAGCAGGTCCTTCCTCCTGAATTTGATCTCCACTGTACCCTCAGCCTCCAGCACACCACCTCTGGACACAGAAAGCACAACAACAACAACAACAGGGAGACAACAAAAAGGCAGAAAGTGGTTATTCACACACACACACACGCGCTGCTTAGGGTAATCATTAAAAAAACATGATTGTTTCATGTACCTGCTCTCCCTGTCTGCATAGAGCTCCATACACAACGGGTTGATGGTTGGGTCTATCACCACCCATGAGCCTCCTCTCAGCTCAGCCTGAGGTGGGATGTACACCAGCACCGGCTGACGGAAACCACGCAGGGCGTCCACGATGTAGGCCCCAAACTTCAATATCTGATCATACATATCTGGGCGGGAAATGGTCAGAAACAGAACTTTTAGATCAATAACAAATGTTCTTGCATGTAATGAAACCTCTCTGTCAAGTTTGGCGTTCCTCATTTACCCTTCATTCCACCAGAGAAGCCCCTCCAGTTGGCAAACACCATGAGAGGCAGACGCTCCCGGTTGAAGTCACTGATGGCCTGAGCGGTTTTAAACGGCTGAATCTGGAAACCACACCTGGCCGGCCTGCTGCAGAACCTGACATCAACGCACAAAAACATGGGCAGGGGTGAAACACTGTGATGCAGAAGAAGTTTAAAACATAAACACATGATGAGATTTACTCACCTTAGATTCTGAATCCAGGTTTGCCGGATCTGCTGGGACTGTGAACTCAACCGTACGTGTTTCAACAGCGATGACGCCGAGGGCAATTCCTCCTAACCTGTTTTTCATTCAACAGAGTTATTGATCAATTTACCTGTAAGTCTACCTGTAAGTGTCTACAGTGAGTGTTAATAGACTTACCTTGCTCTGCCCACTACCACTGTCTGAGCCCAAGACCCCATGATCTCCATGAAAGAGCCATGATCGAAGAATCCGCTCTGCCAGGCACCTCTCACCGCTAAAGACACAAAAAAGAAATTCACCAGTTTGATTACAGAAATACAGAACTTTCACAGCGGAAATCTCCTCTTGACACTCACTGGGGTGAGGTCTCCCAGCCAGCATCCAGCGGGGGTCATACGGCGCTTTGGTAGGAGTATAATCTATCTCCCTGTCCACTGGATCTGTAGTTGATATAACGGGCACGGGGGAGTATTTGTTCTGTAAGGAGAAGAACTCGAGTTAGTGGTCTGTACTGGTCAGTTACTTTATTATTTTTTATTATTTCACACATTCAGCCAAACCTTCGGCATATAGGAGAGCCACCGGAGGATGGTGAAGACGCCCTCAAAGTCGTCTGGCACAGTGGTGTGTGTGACTCCATTGTTGTGCATGATCTGGATCCCTCCCAGCTGGTTGTTGGAGGTATAGACCTCTCTGCCCAAAACCTGTGCGGAAACAGGGACTTTAATTAACGGACCACAAAATGGAAATGTTTATATGCATTCAGTTTGGTCCTCTCTCTCACACTCCTTATCTTGAAACAACCCTTAACCTGAAGTAGCTGCAGCAGCAGCTGTGTTTAAGAGGACCAACAAGGTAATCTCCATTTTAATTGTCTGCAACACATTTTGTCTGTTATTCTTCATATTTGATTTATTCTCTACTGCTACTACTACATACGTGCCTCAAACCACCACATGTGTTGTGAACAATATTCCCAACAAATTGCACGCATAGTAAAATATTCGTAAAATAAAACAGTAAAATAACAGGAAAGCAACCCTGGCAAACCCTGACTGACCAGATCTAATGTGCAATGTGTTTATTCTAATGATTTTAATGAATATCGTGTATTCATCAGTAATAGTGACATCGATGAAACAAACAAACCTTGTTCAGAGCGCCTGCTCCAGTCAGGATAATATGAGAGTTTTCCACCTGAATCACTCTCTGTCCCAAACGCACCAGATAGGCTCCGATTCCAATAGCGCGACACGTCACCTGCAGGAGTAAATAAATAAAAAGCAACTCAGGAAAAATGTCCAAGAGGATCACATGGGCTCTTCTTACTCGCAGAGATCCAAATTCTCACCATACTAATTGTAATAATCTCCTCGTAGGCCTGTGAGGATTCCCCAGCGATGGTGCCAGAACCTCGCAGGTTCTCGACCCCAAGACCATCGTCCTTCCCGATGATGTCAGTGATGATGTACCTGTAACACACGGTCGCGGTGATGAAGATCGAGAAAGAAGAGAAATCTCTTGTGTGAAAGCTCAACAAATCTTGTACCTGGACTCTCCACCTTCCTCTACGTGACGACAGTGAACAGCACTGGTGGAGCTGATACGCGTGTAGTCCTGCGGTGTCAGGTAAAGATACTTGAAACCCTGCAGAGAAATGGAAATTTACAATAAGAAATCACACATATATTTTGCGACGGTGTGGTCACTTCCTTGACTAGTGTATGATGCAAATATGAACTTCAGAGGTCACCTTGTAGGGGTCAGAGGGGTCAATCCAGGCCACCTGGAACATGTGTTTGATCTCCTCAGCGAGGCCGATGCGTGCTCCACTGTTGGCTGCGATGTAGACGCGCGGGATGCCCTCAGCCCGAGCCAACTCCGACGCCTTAAGGAACAGCTCATCCTCTTGAGGACCAAAAGATCCGATCATGTGAGTGATGTCGTTGCAGATAACGATGATATCTCTGCCTTCTGGGTACTCTGGAGTCTTCATCTTCATCCTGAAGGCAACCATTCCCACCTGGCGAAGAAGGGTAACACTGTTTATCAGCATCATCACACTGAGAAAGGGTGAACTGACAGAAATAAGTGTCGTACATCATTGTCTCCAGGCAGGCGATTCATCTGCACAAGTCGACCTTGAGGGTCCAGAACCAGCTCTGTGCACATCAGCACGTCTTTAGGGTGTTTGTCTCCCGGACCCCACTGCTTAAACAGTGCCTGTGGGGAGATTTTCATTACGAGTCAGACATTTTAGAGACCACAACAACAGAATTAAACCTAATTCAGTGAATTAGCATTGCCTGTCTGAACATCTCAGGGAAGTCGTAGACGTATGTAGTGCCCAGAGTTTGAGCCTGGAAGCGCTTGGCCTGCAGCAGGTCTTTGGTCACATATGGAGTGTTGATCAGCATGCCATGCAGAGGACCCTGCTTATCTCCGTACGACTGGAACATGATCTGAAAAGAGACAGACGACGAGGTGAGGCAAGGCAGTGATGCAACCATGAAACAACAACACATAACAAATCCCCACACACAGTCCTCACCTGTCCAGAACTTGGGTCAGTCACCTCCTTGTACAGGCTGATGTCCAAGTAATAGCCAGACTCATTAGTGAGAAACAGGCGGACAGGAATGGCATTCCCAGTTGGTGTCAAGCGGATGTTGATCTTCAGCTCAGCCTGCAAGACCCTCAGCTTCCAAAGACGGCTGCCGTAGCGCATCACCATGGAGCGAACAGACTCCTCTATCTGAGGGTCCAGAAAGAGAAAATGGATAATACAAACTGAGAAATAAATCTGGTATTCATGCAGAGAAGTCTGTAAAGTCAGTTAATTAACTAGAGAAATAATTTGTTGGACACTGACTTTAGAGGGGTCCATAATGACAGTGGGGACAAAGTTGAGGAAGATGTGGTTGCAGTCTGTGCGGACGCTGGTGTTACTGAAGGCCACCTCCAACTCATCCATGGCCTCCAACAGGAGACGTTCGCCTTCATTTTGAAGGTATTCAAAGGAGGCTTCCTGGTTGTGTTTAAAAGATATTTAATCACCAAACAATTTCTTCAATCAGGCAACCATCAATAAGCTGTACTTTCCACTTGCTCTGCTGACCTTTGTAATGAGATCTGAGTGGCGGATAATAGCTCGTATGAAGAATCGGTAGTCTGTGACTTCTGCCCCCTCCTGGACACGAGCAGCACCGAGGTAGAGTTGCATCTTGTGGTTGGCACAGGGAACGGCCGTCAGGTCAAAGTTCCTCATGCGGTTGAGCTCCAGCTGGAACGCTAAAGCTGGCTCCAGATTACGGTAAATACGATCCTCCTGGAACTGAGGAGCGGCACAGTTTGGTCATGTCCTCTGGCAGGAGCGTATCAGCTCAGTGACTGACGGCAATCTGATTATCAATCCTACGATCACAGGACCTATTAAGCTCTATTAAGAAGAATAAAACTTACCCCATCTCTAGCTCTGAAGGTGAAGAACTTGGGAAATTCTCTCTGTTCAAATGAGACATCAGAATAATAATAATTAGATCATATGAAGAGGAAATGTCAGCAATATTATTGTAGTATAAAAAGGTATGAATTGCCACAGTATGTTGTGAAACTTTCAGCTTAAAGGCAATGTAAGGGTTTGACTGGTACTAGGAGATTGTGGCTCAGAGAGGACATGCATAGTAAGATCTAAGAGTATCTACATTATTATACGTTGTACTTTTATTAAAAAGGGAAGATAACCAGAGTGATACATGCAATATAGAGAACATCATATGCAGATAAACAGATGCGTTATTATTTTTTTAAAATATGAATATTAGCTTCAGATTCGTTCTCTTACTCTCCTACATATTAATGATTCAGCTGCCACAGTAAGTCCAAACTAAGTAGTATGTCAAATATAGTGTTTTGTTGCTGTTATAGTTATTTGTTGTTGAATTACCTTCTGTGCAATCAAAAATGTGATTCTCCTTATTCCGTACTCAAAGAGGACAGCTTTCTGAAAGAAATACACCATTTTCAATTCAACATAAAAAAACTGAAACATTATCTCACATTCATGTGAATTAATCTTGTGTTAAGAAACTAGGTCAGGAGGTCGACCTTTGATTGGGCAAAGGCAGTGAAGGCTGTGACCAAGGCGTCGTCATCTTCAGTGTCGGCTGTTTTTATGGACACATTAATGATGTGGATTGGGTTCTCCCTCGTATTCTGCAGATGGGAGAGAAATCAGTGGCTGCGGAGACACAGATGACCAGCTGTGTTTTTGTGGATAAGCCTTACACACCCACAGCACTCACCTTGAGGTTCTCATCCTCATAGAGACTGGAACAGGCCTCTGAGAACGGAGAGCTCTCTAAGAGTGGTTCTGCAAAGCTGGAGAGAACTTCATCGACATTCCTGTAAAAGAAAAAGAAACACATCAACTTGCGTTAACATCTGTTTGCTTTGATTGTCGTCATAAATCGGAGGAAAGGAAGGTAACCATCAAGTTAAAAGTGACCTTTTGAAGTCATCGAAACACTGGAAAGCCACCATGGCGCCCATGCGCTGGCAGGGTGGAGACAAGGCTCCCTCCAGGAAGAGCTCACTGCTCTGTCGCCTCATTTTAAATTGGCCCGATCCATTGACTGGCACGGGAACCCTGAACATGAGACACACACAGGCAATGACAGCAAACCACTGACTGATCACAAACAGAGGTCTGCTTGAGCCTAAAAAAAACATTCATACAAAGCAAGTCTGAATGAAAGTATTCCCACCATCATGTCCAATTATAATTACATACAAGCGACAGGTACATTTCATGTATTGAATTGAAAGGGATTATGAAGTATTGTTGTCAAGAGCAATTGTTACTCTATCAGATTTGAGAGTTGCAAATCAAGATTCAACGTCTGATGCTGGAGAAAAACAGGCTCTGCATTCGGTAGCAGTCAGCAAAAATGGCAGGCATGAAGTTTTCAAGAGGAACATGGAAAAAAAATAACACATGATCCTCTTAAAAAGTTCAGTATCGCTTTACAAGTTGAGAAAAGCAACGACGGGAAAAAAAAAAAAACATATGGAGAAGCTGAGCTAAAAAGTGGATGAAGAAGGACTTGTTAGAGGAGTCCTTAAGCAACATTCGACATGCATTGCTGTGAGACATACACACGATCAGGTGGTTTGGCCGGTTTGGGGAGGAGCTTTACTCTACCTGTTCAGAGTAGGGCTGCTCCCTCTGAAATAAGATGATTGACAGGTGAATATCAGCAGTGGATGATAAAACTGTAGCTCTGTCTCAAGGCATTGTGATTAACGCACTTTACAAGAAGCTATGCACAGCCGCATTAATGTGAGGTGGGTCAAATCATTCTGCATTCAAAGTTAGACCAAAGCAGCTGCAGCATCAGTTCACAGACCACTCTCTGGGTCCAGAGCAAGCACTTTATCGATTTATCACTACTGATCTATCAGGCCGATGTCATGTTGAGGCTGGCCAATTTTGGAAGTGGTGGTGATTCATCAGCAAATCAATAATTACACAACAACAAAGAGTCTTTGCGGTTTAGTTACCTGTTTGGATGTGACGACGGCAGCATGAACTGGAAGTCCACAGCGCACGTTCCATCCTGCAGCTGGTGATGCTGGATGCTGTTCAGCTCATAGGCGATGTAAGCTCTGCGTACGTACACCTGAAAGTCGAGACAGGCCAGGTCAGTGTCACCGTTTAAGAAGTAAAACAAACTCCTGAGTGTGAATCCACTGATCGTACCTCCAGGGCGGCCATGCAGACAACTTGATTGGAGTGATAGAAGAAATTTGGCAAAACGTCAAAAATGGAGGTCTCCGAGAGGATAAGTTTCTGCGGCAAATAGAAGAAACACACAGTTAAATTTGATATTCAAGCTGCTAAAATGGATGATAGCAATGAAACGTCTCCACACGAGGCTGACCTTCAAGTTTTCTGGACAGAACTGGTGGCCGTACATGTCGATGGCTGACAGGAAGATGGACTCCACCTGGTTGTGCCTCAGTTCGTATGATGGTAAATGGGAGGCAATCAAAACCTACGATACATTCACAAATTTAATATCTAGACTATGCAGACAGATGGACTGAGTAATCAATATATTCAAAACAGAGTGTGTTAAGTGTTAAACTGAGATGCAGAGCGTCTCGTGTTACCTGTCTGGCTCTCAAGGCGACCTTTGAGTTCTCCATCTTGCTAAGCTGCGTGAGCTCATTCAAAATGGTCATCAGCTCTTCTGCTAACGTTGAATCTCTTCCACACAGCTGGTCCTACACAGTGCACAAAGTGTCCTTACTAAAAGTGTCAGGAGGATTGTTTCACTTAAGCATGGCAGTGCTGAGGTTGATGAACGCCTTACTATGAGCATTGTGACAAGGATGTTCTTCTTGGAGACCTGGGCATGAGAGAAGATGTACTCCAGCACATGACTCATGTCAGGTTTGTGCTGCTCTCTCAAGTTGATGACACACTTGTCGTAGTGAGCTGTGAGAAAAATGTTGTCAGCTCTGACAAATACAGACTGAACTTTAAGATGATTTTTTTTTGAGTGCATGAATATCACCTTGCTGAAACTGCATCTCCACTTGCAGGTATCGCTTCAGCAGGTCGAGAACCACAGACTTCATATAACCACGGATTCCACTGCGGTACCTGAACCAGACATATTCAAACATGTTTCAATCAATGCAGTATCAACATTGTTTAATACGTCGTGTATTACTGCTGTACAAGAGCAAAAACTAACCTCTGTACCAGCTGAACAATACTCTGAGTGTTCATGAAGAACACCTCGCGATCAGCTTTCCTCTGCAGGGTTGCTGCATGGCTGTCTAAAACGTTTGCAATCTGGACCAAACAGAGTCAAACATACTCAAATCATATAGGCAACAGTGATTATTTGTATGCACTTCAACCAGCAGTAATGCCACTGTGCATCTCTCACCCTTTGGCTAGGGAACTGGCAGAGGACAGAGGTGATGTTGCTCGCATACTGAGCCATGACTTTACGGATGTCTTTCTCTACACCGGGAGGAATCCGACCCCCCGACGCTCGTCATGATCTCCTGAAGTTCCAGCAGCGGTAGCGAGGGGTCCCTTAAAGTCTTCATCAGGGTAGTCACCCATTGTTTGAGCTGCACACATGCACATATTATTAATAAAACGACTGATGATATCGTTCAAGAATCTGTACTGGAAGAGGCTGCAGCGTACCTTGCTGCTGAATAAGGGCTCCTCGAGGCAGTAACCATCCATGACTTTACCCAAGTTTTCCAGCACACTGTGAAACACCTGGTGCAGCTTTTCCCCAACAATGGGCAGGGGTTGCTGCGGTGGTAGTATGGCTGTGTTGAGCTCCACCTATGACAGGAGGCAAAAGAAAAGAGGTTCCAAAATTATCTGCAGTTACTTAACAACAACTAACTACCAGAATTAAGAGAACAATTGTAAGTTTACTTACCAGATGTATGCTGCTCGGGTCATCCAGCTCTATATGTGCCACCACACAGCCCGGCTCCAGAACAGCTCCAGGTCTCTTGACAAAGTGGATACAACCAGGCTGCTGCACAGTCAATGTCATCACCATCTTCATGACCTGAAAACCACAAGCACAAACAGTCAGTCAATAAAACACACAAGAAGACACAGCCTGCCCCGAGAAGTCAATACTAGCACGTTTACCTCGATCTCCGCGTAGGTCTCTCCTGCACAGACGTGAGCTCCATCCTCACAGATGTACTGAAGCAGTTTACCAGCAGAGGGCGACCTCAGCACCGTGGGATCCTTCTCCTTCTCAAATACACACGTCTTGTTGCCGACAGTGATGCGGTAGCTGTGGGAATTAAGCAATTCAGAAAGCATGCGGAGCACAAACAAACAGACGAATCCAGATGTTTAGATTCAGGAGCTCTTGCCTGTCCACTTCCTCCTTCATGTAGGTGGTGTGGCTGCTGCCGTCATAGGACAGCAAGAGGCCGCCGTCGCTCAACCTGTGGACGTCTATCTCAATGTTGGAGCCGTTCATCATGATGACGTAAGTTGTCGGAGATTGGCGAGCCACCTGCAGGTCACAGGAGCGATAGTTTATTGGGTAAAAAAGTTAAGAGGTTGAGTCAAACAAGAAATGTGCGAAAGGAATAAAGCAGGTACCCTGAGGCAGTACTTGACTCCTTCATATATTAGGTCCACGCTGACAGAGTTGAGGAGACTGGCTGCAGGCAGTACTTGGCCTCTGTAGATGTTTTATAAGTCAATTATGTAAACATACAGTGAGAGCTGTTGTGGGACATTAATAAGAGAGGACTGTGTCGACTGACCTTTCCAGTGAATGCAGGTAATCAGACATGCTCTTTCGAAAGCTCGCATCAGCAACATGCAAAGCCCCACAAACAATCCCCAGCATCGTATCCGGTCTCTCCGCCTGCAGGAAGGGCACACGGCTTTGTGAGACAAACTACACAGTAAATCCTGACCGTGTCGTGATTTATGGTGCAACATCTACCTGCACTTTCTCTGCGATCAGGTGATCCAGCCAGCCCGTGTCGATGTCGTTGTTTCTGAAGCTTTCTGTCTCCAGTAACTTGATGAGGTACTCAACCGTGGTCCTGAAGTCACCTCTGATGGACAGCTCCTTCATAGCCACGACCATGTTCCTGAAGCACAGAAAAAACACTCAATAAACACATGCATCATGTTTTAACTTCATATTATTATTGTGAGAGCCATAATACAACTCACAGGTTCTTAGGTCTTTTTCACACCTTCACTGAGCAAACTGATGACCGCTGACTAAGTGACATATTTTATGATAAGAAAAGAGAACAACTGATAACCTGTACAATAACCCCAAATACTGAATACAATAACTGCAGGAAGTCGTTTCCTGTGTTTTCGATCATTTCCTGTGCATATTGCATCAGATACAAATTGTTGATACAGTTCTCATTTCTCTTTTTTTTTGACAAGCTCAGTGTTTTCTTCTGTCTGACAGCTGACCGCTGTTCTATGAGCTGTTAATTTAGTTTTAAGCTGCAAAAGTATATTACACAATTGTCTGTAGGGCAGATACTGTGCTGCTGCCTGTTGCTTTAATTGCTAATGATCGGATCAGATATCATTAGGACGAAAAACAAAAACGAGCTTACGAGATGGCTTCTTCACGATTCTCTCCCCAGGAGAAACAGTGTCCGAACTGGGAGTCTGCAAATTCATGCAGGCCACCAGTTGCTCCCACGCTGAAATAACCCCACACGTTTTTACTGCTGCGGAAGTTCAGCTCCTGCACGGTGCCCGAACTGGGTTTGAAGCCCTGTGAGTGAGGACGAGCAGTCAGTGGTGCAGATTAAAAGGTACGTAACAAAACAGTGCGTTTTGAATGGTGATGACATCGAGCTCTTACCTCATCAGGGTTCTCACTGGTGATCCGAGCAGCTATGACGTGCCCTCTTGGACTTGGTATGCACTCTGGAGTATCAAAGTTAATGATGGTGTCACCCCACGGAGTCTCTCCATAAAGTAGGCGGATGTCCTTAATTCTATAAAGGGGGATGCCCATCGCAATCTACCAGAGATGAAGCACAGAGTTAAAGAGGAAGGGTCGGATCTCTGGCTGTAGTTGTGCGATAATTCTTCTTCGTGTCCACCGACAGAGGTTTACCTGAAGCTGGGCAGCTGGCAGGTTTACATCTCCAATCATCTCTGTACAGGGATGTTCCACCTGCAGGCGAGGATTCAGCTCCAGGAAATGGAAACTTCCGTCTTCAGAGAAGAGATATTCCACGGTGCCTGCGCTCACGTAGCCGACCATCTTGGCCAGTCGCACGGCACACTGAGCCAGAAAGAGGAGACAAAATGTCAAGTCTCAACTAGAGCGAACTGAACTGACAAAAAAACAAAACAAACAGCAACCCACCCATTCCATTTGCTCAAATGTTGAGGCGGCAGCAATGGTGGCCGGAGCCTCCTCTATGATCTTCTGGTGCCTCCTCTGGATGGAGCAGTCTCGTCCAAACAGAGAGATGGCGTTTCCATACTCATCGGCCAGTATCTGAACCTCAAGGTGTCTCGCGTGCTGTGCCAGCTGCATGATGAAGATAGGCGAACCGGGTACCTCTGTCTGAACCTGCATTCCAAAAAAAAAATACCAAAAGAAGTGTTAGGTGCGTGAACTGAAGTGAAGAAACGGAGCATTAGGAGGTAAAACGTAGTAACACAAACCTGTCTAAAGAAACCTGGAAAATCTTCAGAGCATTCTACTTTACGGATGCCTTTCCCACCTCCACCCTCAGAGGCCTTGATAACAACCGGATAACCGATTCTCTCAGCTCCCTGCAGAGAAACGCCACATCAAACACACGTTAGCAGAACATACTTGATTTAAAGGAAGAATTTTAGGACAAAAATGATCATCAAGCTTACTGCCAGCCCATCATCAACATCCCGAACACAGCCCTTTGCGTAGACCTCTGAAGGAACACTGATTACATTGCCCAGTTTTTGGTCCTCCTCGGTCCAATCCACTCTTAGACCTGGAGCACCGCGACACACAAGGACAGCACATGAAAAAAAACTGTGTTCCCTCCATACAGGCACACAAATTTAAAAATAAACCCACATCAGAGTCCGCAACCCGTGTTTATAGTGCAGCTGAGACAGTGTGGGAGGTAAAGCATCACCTGATCCGCTCCATGGTAGTGTGGGAATGTCAGCACTCTGAGCCACAATAGAAGAAGCCACCTTATCTCCGAGAGCCCACATGGCCTTACTGGACGGCCCTGAGAGGAGAAGTGCAGTCTGTCAACAACGAGATCTGACATGGCTACGAATAAACCAAATAAAAATAATGTGTCTGTGGACTGTGGACTGGATTTTACCTAAAAATGAGATTCCTGCTTTGTTCAACAGCTCAGGCAGTTTGGGGTTTTCAGAGGCATGACCCCATCCAGCCCACACAGCCTGTTAACAGACATATTATCATGTATCACAGCTTTTTATTAACATTAAGATCACTGTAGTTTAAATAAATAAACTTACCTGCACAGGGATCCTTTTAGCAATGTCTACTATCAGCTCTACGTTGGCGTAGTTGTTATTGTTAGGCCCACCGGGTACAGGAACATAATGGTCTGCCATTTTAATGTATTCTATTAAAAGGGAAAAGAGCAACACATAACCAGTTATTCAGTACAAACCTTCCGTGTCAAAACTCGAACACTCTCACTCAGATAACGGCTGGGTAATAAAAATGATAAGTATCAAGCTTTCAGTGACCTGCATTAGCTTTCAAGTCTTCAGGGGTTACCATGACCACAAAACGGATGGTCCTCTCATTGCGAAACATTTCGTAGGACCAGCGACGGATAGAGCGCATACATTTCACAGCAGCAATGCCGTTGTTAGCTATCAGCACCTGTAACAGAAATAGAAAGCACTTGTGTAGCGTTATGAAAGACAGAGATGCTGCAATGCCGTGAAGCAATGAAAAACAGAGATTCAAAAAACAGAAGAAGGGACTTTGGTTCTTACTTTTTCAATGACACGGTTGCCACCAAATCTGGTGACGAACTCAGCCGGAGAGGCCACAGTGAAGTCCCTCTGTAGGTCCATCTTTCTGTGTTCGCGTCCTTTTCTCACCAAGTGAAGACCAGACATGCTAGGCCTGCAGTGGGAAGCTTGTGGTTAGTGTATTCTTTTCTGCAAGCTCCAACAAACACTGAATAATCCGGGAAACTGCAGGCTGCATATCATCCTCCAAAACGTCCCGACACGAGCTCGCTCCTCTACAGTCACAGTGGCTTCATTAACATGGTGAACAAACTACAAGAAGTACAAGAACGATAGCGCTGAAAATCAAAAAGTCAAAGTTCAATCTCTCCCTCCTCAACTGTGGACCAGCCCATTTGTTTCAGACCTTATCTTCAAAACTGAACTTAATCACTGCTCTTCACAGTCCACAGAGGAGTGCAATCTACACAAACAGCAGAAATTACATTTACATTACCTTCTCTGTGCCCGCCCATCACAGCAGAGACAATAAAAGATAAACGTGTCGTCATACAGACTGTACCTCAGCCGAATCAGCAAAGGCTGTTTCCAACAGTTAATTAATTCATTTGGCCTTTAAATGTCTGAGTATCTGTAAATTCTGTTGCGAAGTCCAAAGTCTTTAATTTTGAGATTATTTTGTGCCACATATGATTCAAAGTGACCTCCAGCCTTCATGTTTAACTATATTCATGCAGCACTATTAGGTTATTCAACATAGCGGCCAGTTCTAATAATTACTGACAGGGTTCACTGGAGTTACTCTAACAATCAATGATGAGGTCAATGAGCAAGGAAATGTGCTGCTCTGCTGTCTGGTCGTCAAAGTCAATGTGATAATCTAAATCACACGTTGCAAAAGTGAATAATCTCATCTGGTTTATGATTACAGATCTAAAATGTTCAAATATGCAAATCTGAACTTTACTGACCTGATAATCTTTTTGTTTGAAATCCTTTATAACCTAAATACCAGCAGTATTACAACACATCAAGTACAACACATTGTTGACACTAAGGCAACGAACGTAAAGCAGCTTTTCCATGTTTTGCAAGACGAGCTGAATAAATACTGCCATAACTTCAGGTGATTTTACGTACCATGTTTATCAGCTGGCTCGTTCTTCGTTCATTGCGCCACAACCCGCCTCACAGACACTCTGTCACATGTTGAGAAACCACTGAGAAGCACCTGTGTTGCACCAGCGAGCTATACTGTAAGGCTGTGTGAGCAGACATGAACTTTAAACTCCGGTGTTGTCTACTGTACTGTTCATTCAGGAAATACAGATTGCACTCTGCCGTGGAGAGTTTTTGATAACCTCTTCCAGGGTCATGCAGTAATGATCCACTTTCTGATCTTTTTCCATGACATGAGGCGTGACAGGGCAGGGTTTACTTTAACCAGATACCTTACTGAACAAACGCTGAGTATCTGTTCATAAACATAAGGAGTACAACGTGTGCTAGAAAATAGCAGCTCATGACAGCACTGCCACATAAGGACAAAGTGAATGTGGCCCTGTATACATTGTCGGAGTGGGTCTTTTTTTTAAATTTCCTCTTGTGCCAAAACAAGCTCTGGTCAGTTACATAACTACATTATGTCCGCACGACTGTTCTTTCCTGTTCACAAACTTGTCTGCAGAAAAAAGTATCTGAATTTTACTTTGCTGCAAAGTAATTCTGTCATGTTTTCTTTATCTCTGCTGCTGTGAGCGCGCGATAAGCACCGCAGCAAACGTATCAAATTACAAAGAACAGTGAACAGCCTTTAATGGCACTTACTTTTGGAGATACGGGAACAAGCCGTTTCCCTCCATTGTACGGACAACTTTACTTAATAGTGAAACCAGACTGAGAAAATCTAACAGATCTCTGCAAATTGTTCTTTTCAGTCGCTTCCTCCTTCTTTCTCCCCTCCCACATTTGCAGCAAAATATTCCAGAGATCCCCTGTGACAGATCACACGCCGTTCCTTGCAAATATACACAGAGTCAAGGGCAACAACAACAAGGCTCAACTAGTACCCACGCAAAACGTGCAGCTGCACACAAGTACGAGTAGATTCATTTCCCATTAAACGTTAAACAAAAGTGCATTTTCTTGTGCTGCAAAACTCAAACTTCTAAAGCTGAGATTAAAGAGAGGAAACCTCTTACCTTTCTCCCCTTCATATTGTTTCCCACAAGTCCTGCTAGTCCTGCACAGCGTTATGCATTTGATAAAGTCGATCCAACTAAACATGTCAGGTTGAACATGTAGCTGAGAGCACCAAACAACAACAACTCTGAGTCACGATCGTATCACACACCACCGCTGGGTGTAAAAATAACTCACGCAGAGTTTAAAAGGAAAAGTTAAAAATAAAAATTTGTTGGAGTTGAAATGTGTTTTTGTTTGCCGTGTTGTGACCTAGAGACACGCACGCCACAGTTCTCAAAGTCATTTGGTTTGGCCTCTTGTTCCAATAATAGAGCCGGGGTGTTTGGCATGCAACTATAACGCAGGTCAACCCGATGCAGTCAGGTGATGAAACACAGGGCAAGCGTGAGCACATGGGCACGACGCCAGCGTAAAAGTTTATACTGGTCACTCAGACTAATGTTTGGCATGCATGAGATGTTTACGTCACGTGCCAGAGGAGCAACCTCCAGACAGACAAGACATTTTCACCGATGCGTAGTCACACCCCGAACGGCTGGTGTTAAATTAAAGTTAAATAAAATCTTACTTGATGCCTGAGGAGCTGGATCGTCGTGCTGCAGAGGATGCCTCCTGGGAACAAGATTTATTTGTGGAGGCCGGTGGCTGCGATGCGCCGCTCGGAGGTTTGTTGACCAGAGGCTCCTCGTCTGAAGAGTTGTCCTCCGATGCCCCGAGAATGAACTTGAGGCGTTCCCTCCCCTCGGGCCCTGAGTTGAGCATTGGCACTTTGGTTTTGGAAGATGTCTGCGTGGTTGGTGGCTTTTTTGAATTTGCCTCCTGCAGTGCCTCCGTGTCCACTGTTTTAACTTGACCCACAGAGGCACTGCAGGCCTGAGGACTGTTGTCCTCATTGTGCGCCGAGGTAGTAGGAGCTGTTGACAGGGAATGTTCGCCTGGATGAGGGGATTGTGTAACAGGCATGTCCTCCTCAGCTGCAGGCGGACCACAGCCAGACGGAGATTCCTCTCCTTTCACGGGCATCGCTACTGTCTTGCTGTTAATCCTCCACAGTAGCAACAAAATCCACAGGATTAATCCCAAAACTGCAAAAGGGAGCATTCACAGACATCCTCCTGAGACTGCAACAAGAACAAAATAAGCATTATGAGTCATACAAGACAGGCATTACACACTTTATCCACCATGGGACATATCTTTGTCAAAGTGTCTGAATAACCTAATTTAATTTGTAGCGTTTATGTTTGTATTATTCATCTATTTCACACTCTTTCGTATCGATACTGGCCTCAAAGATCCAAAATCAGTTGGACAGTAGTTAAGAGATTTTTTTTGTTTTTGTCCTTGGTCAAATGTGAATAAAAACTTTCTGCCACGTCGCATTTCTGTCTGTGCACTATTTCTATTTCATTTATTTATTTCAGACATTTCTCCAAAGGCCAAAGGCCAAAGGACCTCTCAGGACAGGGGCATGCTGGGTAATTTGAGATAAGCTCTGTGGGTCGGGCTCAACTTCAAAAGACGAGAGAGAAAAACAGGTAGAAAGGCTTTCCGCCGGCTCGACCCCAATAAAACAACTGAGGCCTTTTCTATAAAGAAAAATCAATTAAAACGATATTACGAGCAATCATTAACGTATCCACGCTCTTCTTGACTTTGAGTCCTATAAATTAATAAATGAAGATACTACTATGCCAGCACGGTCTGGCAGGGCTACATTTCCCAGCGAGCGTCCAGGGAACAGATTGTCTGTGACAGCTGACATGAGAGCCAAGTGGTGGCTGCTTCATTTGGGCTAAAGGTCATCACTGAGGGATTGAAAGGTGTGGAGGAGGAGAAGGAGGAGGAGGAGGAGGCACAAACATCCACACAAACAGCCTTCACGAGCATCTGAAGGCAGCAAAATGAAGACGCGGAAATGAAAAATAAGTATGTATCTCTAAAATAAATAAAAAAATAAAGGATGTCCATGTGAAAGAAGCGGTGTCCGGGTAAGATCTGAGGCTGGTGTGTGCAGCACTTATCCTCTGGAAGCTACTTTGACAGAAACGAAAGACAAAAACAACATGTCTTTTCAGATGAAGCACAGTTACAGCCTTGTTTCATTTCACTTATCATATTTTTAGATGCAAGTTAAATAATAAAACTTTGTCGAATTTGCATGCAAACCTCCACTGACTCTGAAATGTACGCAAAATGTCAAACTGAACATGACAATGTAAACAGCGTTTAAACTAGTACATTTCATTATATTTACTCAAGTATTTGACAAATTTGAGGTACCCACTAGAATTATTTGACAGCTTGAGCTCCTGGTTACTTTACAAATGAAGTGTGTTGACTTTAGCTCCATGCTGACCTCACCAATGTGCACAACATGCCACGGACTAAACGTGACTTATCAGCTGAAGACTGAAGTAAACACATGCCAATGGCACTGTGGTTTCACTCACAATACATATCAACGTATGTGACAGAAAAAATAGACTTAAACAGGAGGTCCACATGCAAGACTGTTCTGTAGAAAACTGCTGTTTATATTCACCATTTTCTACCCCAACAGAGAAATGAACCTGCTTTCAGCATCAGACATGAGGTGCATTCATGTTAGAGGTTTAAAAAGTTGGAGTGAACTTGTATTAAAGTGTGAAAACGTGCACTCTCCACTACATGTCGTTCTTCCTGTCAGGCTAACAGGCTAGCTGACAGCCAAACCTTTTATTATTCCCCCAAACTCAGACTAAACTACTTTCTTCAGAGTTTATCTCTCTCCGTCTTAGACCTCAAACTCCACCCAAAGTGGGTCGCATCGCTGTTAACAGTTTTATTTGAGCTGTTTTTAATGACAGCTGCAGGAAATGTCAAAGCAAACCTACCTCCAGTGCAGTCTCTCTGTCTCTCAGCCCCCCACAGCCGTCCGACACCTCCTCCTGCTCGGATAGTAAACAGTGTAAAATGGGGGGTGGGGGCTCTCAAGGTCCTCCCATGAAGGAGGAAAGCATCCGAAGATCGTGTATGTACAAGATGTTTCAGTCTATGGTTGAAAATAAAACGTTGCAAAAAAGTTAAAGGTCCAGTGCGTAACTTTTAGCAGAAATGGAATATAAATTACATTTCCAGTAATATATAATCAACTTAAAAACTCATCATTATGTTTGTATTACCTTAGAATGAGCCATTTATATCAACACATGAAGCGGGTCCTCTCACATGGAGTCCGCCATCTTGTGCCACCATGTCTGTATAGTAGCCCAGAAATGAAATGTTTGACATTGTAACATGGGGACTTATGGAGCCTGACTCACTTTATGTATTTTTACAATGTAGATGAGCACATATAACCATAAAGAACCGACGCAGTATCTGTGACGTGACCCACAGGCTTCTGACTAAGCTGTTTTGAAGCTCAGAGTACAGTGGCCCTGGCTGCCGCCATCTTTGTAGTCCTGCCTCTTGCCTCCTAGCTAATTTAAATATCAGCAAAGAGCCACCAAACAAATATCCATACGCCACCTCCTTGCCACTCAGAGCTGCCACGCTGTTAATTATTCATAACTTTAAGCTTTAATATAATTTCAAAAGGTGAGTTAAAAGAAAATTCATCCTAGGTACAGTTGTCATGAATGGGGAAATTAACTATAGAGACCAAAACAATTTTTTGTACCAGGCTGTAAACATGTTTATATCTGCTGTGAAGTTGGACTTCTGGAGCCAGCCTTTGAGGAGCTGCAGTTTTTGGCACTGCCACAATCTTCTGTGTGAGTGATTCATCTCTTTTTAGATAAACGATCTTTGTACTTCCGGATCTCCGCGCTGTTCTCGCGGGAACTGCAGGAACGCGCCAAAGTAAGAAAACAGCGGCCGAGTCAGTGACAGCGACAGAGAGAAAACTGGAGGACAAACCTCTGAAATAAATTCACAGCCTGTTTCAAATGAAGCTCCGCTGACAGACAGAAAACCTCAGAGGGACTTTAACTTATTTGTCCGTGTTGTGGCCGACAGACGACAGAAGATGGTCCTGCAGAACAGCGGCAGGTTCAGAGCGGACCGAGGACAAAGTGGCGATCAGGAGAACCAGTGAGTTGTCTGCATGCCTCCTCTCAGTCACATCTCCCACATACTGTCAGTGACACTTTGTGTGTGTGTGTGTCCGAACCAGGGACGATGGATCCTCCATGTCCGCCCTCAAGCGGCTGGAGCGCAGCCAGTTCACCGACGAGATGGACGCCCGCTTCGGATTCGACAGGATGAAGGAGCCGGGGGAGAAAACAGGCTGGCTGATCAACATGCACCCTGTGAGTCATGTGTGAGCTTTCTCAGTGTCTTGGAGGAGAAAAGGTGATAACAATAGTAATAATAATAATAATAATAATACATGTGACACTTCGATGTGCTCCTACAGGCAGAGATCCTGGATGAAGACAAGAGGATGATCAGTGCCGTGGACTATTACTTCATCCAGGATGATGGAAGCAGGTTTAAGGTTTGTACACACACACTGAAGATGTCCTAAACATCCTAAACATTACAGCTGAATCTGTCTGGTCTCCTCTCAACAGATAGTACTCAAAATGTATCATCCAGGAACAGCAAAGTAAATACACATGCAGGAATATCCATCCATATTTCATATCCGCTGGGGGCTGCAGCTGATCATCACAGGGCTGACACATAGAGACATTCACATCTACAGGCAAATACGAGTCATTGATAAATTAAAAATGGATACATAAATCCAGATACCAGAAACAGAAAAACAAATTTATTGAGTGTCGTGTGCCTTCAGAATACGCTCACTTCACTCATACAATCACTTTACAAAGAGAAAAAACAACAACAACCAATCAGGGAAAGGCAGAAGTTCACGTGGCTGATGGTAGAGCGAGTCATCCACTAATCAGATGATCATCTGTTCGATACCCGGCTCCTTCAATCTGTTGAAGTGTCCGTCGGCAAGATGATGAACTCTGGCTGTGCCACCTCACCTGTCATCAGTATATGAACGGATGATTAAGATATGTAGTAAGTGGTCAATTATAATGCAGCATACAGGTGTTCTGTACAAAATCCAACTTTTCCATCTTTTAAAAAACTACAGAAAGCGATTCTTTCCATCTCGAATATATTATAAATCATTTTCTGTTGCGGTTTTCTGATTTTAGCCACTTCCTTGTAACAGCTTTCTGCTTGCTGAGAGACCAAGCAAATGCCAGAAAGGCATGAGTCACATCTCTTTCCATTGCTTTAACATGTTTCTCTTGATGTTTCTTCTTCTCTGTAGGTGGCCCTTCCCTTTAAGCCATACTTTTACGTTGCCACTAAAAAGGTGAGTCTGTCATTCGGTTCATCGAGTCACGTAAACATTTTTTTTTCTTAAAAAACATCCTTAACATCCTTTTTTATTTGCAGAACTGTGAGAGAGAAGTCATCTCATACTTGTCAAAGAAGTTCCAAGGAAAAGTGGCAAAGCTAGAAATTGTGCCCAAAGAGGATTTAGACCTGGTGAGAGTTTTTACAGTTTTTTTTTTTTTTTGACCAATGTTTCATATTTTAATAAAGTTAGCAGATTTTAACCTGATAGCCACATTTGGTCCTCTCCAGCCGAACCATCTCATCGGACTGAAGAGAAACTACATCAAGCTGTCGTTCAACACCGTGGACGACCTCATCAAGGTCAAGCGTGAGATCTCCCCGGCGGTACGCAAAAACAAAGAGAGGGAGCAGTCCAACGACGCCTACACCTCAATGTTATCAAGGTACCACCAAAACCGCAGATCACAGCAGTTCCCCAAAAAGCTTCATCCGGTTATTTCTAGCTTCATATCGATTTGTTGGTTTTTACAGCGCCTTATCGGGCGGTAATGTGACCTCGGCGGGTGAAGACGGGACGTTAAAGAGCATTTCAGACCAGTTGGACAACATTGTGGATATGAGAGAGTATGACGTGCCCTATCATGTCCGACTGTCCATCGACCTCAAGATCCACGTGGTGAGGAGAGATTTCTGTCAGTATTTGAGAAATTCCTCTGAGACGCTGGGAAGTGTTTTCTGCTCTGACCCTCACTGCCTTTGTTTTCTCAGGCTCACTGGTATAATGTGCGATACAGAGGCAGCGCCTACCTACCAGAGATTATACGGAGAGATGACCTCGTGGAGCGACCGGTATGAGGACTTTATTAATCATGCTGCAACATGTGATCTGTCGCATATTCAGCTTTCATAACTCATCGCTTCCTGGTTATTTTAGGACCCCGTTGTTTTGGCGTTCGACATAGAGACGACCAAACTGCCGCTGAAATTCCCAGACGCAGAGACGGATCAGATTATGATGATCTCCTACATGATCGATGGACAGGTGAGTCGCGTTTCCATCAAACATTCATGATGTCTATTATTCTGTTATAAATACAAATACAATCTAATCAATAAACGTTTGTGCTTCCTTTTTAAAGGGGTTTCTAATCACAACAGAGAGATCGTCTCTGAGGACATTGAAGATTTTGAGTTCACTCCAAAACCTGAGTATGAAGGGCCGTTCACTGTTTTCAATGAGGATAATGAGGTACGTGGCTGCCTGGCACTGAATATACTGCAGTATAAATAATAAGTGGAAGTGGAAATGTGTTGAGTAACAATAACACAACTTGACTTTGGCTGCAGGCGGCTCTCATTCAGAGGTGGTTCGATCACGTCCAAGAAACCAAACCAAACATTTTTGTGACCTACAACGGAGACTTCTTTGACTGGTGAGCTGCTACTGCTTCCATAACGTGATCACACTAATTAATGTCACTATGTTTAACCTCTCTTACTTTGTTTTCACTCTCTGTAGGCCCTTTGTTGAGGCCCGTGCTGCGCTCCATGGACTGAGTATGTACCGGGAGATTGGTTTCCAGAAGGATAACCAAGGAGAGTACAAGGCCAGTCAGGCCATCCACATGGACTCCTTCAGGTAAGCACGCCTCTGACACCAGTCTTCTGGGGGTTCACGGTTAATTTTAGATTTGTTAATCACTCTTCCATCCTGTGTCAGGTGGGTAAAGAGAGACAGCTACCTGCCAGTTGGGAGTCATAACCTGAAGGCAGCAGCAAAGGCTAAATTGAGCTACGACCCGGTGGAGCTGGACCCGGAGGAGATGTGCCGCATGGCAACTGAAGAGCCGCAGGTACAGAAACGGACTTCAGTTTTAACAGCTCTGAAACTGAAGGATTGTTTCGATCGCTGACTTTCTTTTCTCCGCTTTTCTGTTCAGACTTTAGCCACCTACTCTGTGTCAGACGCCGTGGCCACATATTACCTCTACATGAAATACGTTCACCCCTTCATCTTCGCTCTGTGCACCATCATCCCCATGGAGCCCGATGAGGTTTGTCTACTGTGTGCATGTGTAAAACAAATTCATTAAAACAACAACACGCTCTTCGATGATTATGCATTTATCTTCTTGCGTCCATCCGTTACCAGGTGCTGCGTAAAGGTTCTGGGACTCTGTGTGAAGCTTTGCTCATGGTGCAGGCCTTCCACGCAAACATCGTCTTCCCCAACAAGCAGGAGCAGGTCTTCAACAAACTGACAGACGACGGCCACGTCATGGACTCGGAGACCTACGTGGGCGGCCACGTGGAGGCGCTGGAGTCGGGAGTGTTCCGTAGTGACATTCCCTGCCGTTTCAAGATGGTACGTCTCAGTTCAACTTACAGCTTTGGTCTTTGCTTTCCTATTTTTAGTGTTTGATTTGTGACGGTTTGGTGTTTGTGTGTTGACAGAATCCAGCTGCGTTCGACTTCCTGATGCAAAGAGTCGAGAGAACGATGCGTCACGCCATCGAGGAAGAGGAGAAAATCCCTTTGGAGCAAGTCACCAACTTTAATGAGGTTTGTTCTTTTTTTTTCTTTGGCTTGTTTCTCTGAAAAGTTGTCCGAGCATTTTCAGGCTGAAGGTATGAATGACTTCTGGTGTTTTCTCAGGTTTGTGATGAGATCAAAAACAAGCTGACTTCCCTGAAGGAGGTTCCAAACAGGATCGAATGTCCCCTCATCTACCATCTGGACGTTGGGGCGATGTACCCCAACATCATCCTCACCAACCGCCTGCAGGTAAAAAGAAAAAACATGCACAAACATACAGTTCTCCTCTTGAGAACTTGACTCCCTCCCATAGGTGCTCCTGTCTTTTCACAGAAATGCAACGCATGTACAAAAATCCCGGCTTCCTTCTCACATCTCCAGCAGATGTCGCTGTTTGTTAGTGTTAGTTTGGCTGATTTATTTGGCCTCTAGTATAAAATCTTCCAAATGTAATAATTGTACATCTTTGAATAACACTTTATTTTCTACATTTACAGCCGTCTGCTATGGTCGACGAGGCCACGTGTGCTGCCTGCGACTTTAACAAGCCTGGTGCCACCTGCCAGAGGAGGATGGCCTGGCAATGGAGAGGGGAAATCAGTAAGTTTAATGTTCTGTCATTGTGTGCTTGCCATCACTGCTTCCACAGTGTTCATGTGGCATTAAACCCGCACTTTTCCCTCCGTCTACAGTGCCCGCGAGCCGCAGTGAGTTCCACCGCATCCAGCAGCAACTCGAGTCTGAGAAGTTCCCGCCGTTTTTCCCCAACGGTCCACCTCGGGCCTTTCACACTCTGAACAGGGAGGAGCAGGCCAAACATGAGAAGAAACGTCTGGCGGACTACTGCAAGAAGGCCTACAAAAAGACTCACGTCACCAGGCTGGAGGAGAGAGTCACCACCATCTGTCAGAGAGAGAACTCCTTCTACGTCGACACAGTGAGAGCTTTCAGAGATCGCCGTTACGAATTCAAAGGACTCCACAAGGTATCCTATTTTACATATTCCTGTACATTTTCTGTAGTTGAAGTGCTTCCTGCTCATTGTGAAGTTCTTGCTTTCGGTGTGACCTTCGCCTCAGGTGTGGAAGAAGAAGCTGTCAGCAGCTCAGGAGAGCGGAGACGCCGCCGAGGTGAAGCGCTGCAAAAACATGGAGATCCTGTACGAGTCTCTTCAGCTGGCTCACAAGTGTATCCTCAACTCGTTCTACGGTTACGTCATGAGGAAAGGGTAGGTGTCATCATTCGGCTCATCAGATATCCCCTTACTCGCACTCGTTGTAGACTGTTGTCTGCTCTGGCTTTGTGTTTCCATCAGGGCGCGCTGGTACTCCATGGAGATGGCCGGCATTGTGTGCTACACTGGAGCCAACATCATTACTCAGGCCAGAGAGCTCATTGAACAGATAGGGTGAGCGTCATGTTGATCATTCGATACTTTACTAGAGAAATCACCTTTTCGCTCAGCTCAGGCAAGACGGAGCTGAAAGAGATTCTTCAGCAGGTTTAGGCCAACGTTGGACTTGAATCCAGCTCCTTTACTTTCTTTTGCTCCTGCACGTTGCAGAATAATCGTTTGATAACTGAAGCATATTAACGTTGAACACGTTCTTCCTGAATCTTTCACTAATGAACTATGTGAACTGCTTGCCCTCAGGAGGCCCCTGGAGTTGGACACCGACGGTATCTGGTGCGTCCTCCCCAACACCTTTCCTGAGAATTTTGTGGTGAAAACCAGCAACGAGAAGAAGCCCAAGGTGACCATCTCCTACCCAGGAGCCATGCTGAACATCTTGGTGAAGGAGGGCTTCACCAACGACCAGTACCACGAGCTGGTCGACCCGGCGTCCCTCACGTACAACATCAGGGCTGAGAACAGCATCTTCTTTGAGGTGGACGGGCCGTACCTGGCCATGATCCTGCCCGCCTCAAAAGAGGAAGGGAAGAAGCTAAAGAAAAGGTAAAGAAGTGGTGGATGTTAGACTTCTCTGAGGGATTCCTTCCCATCGTGAGTCACGATGATGATTCAAGAGGTCTCTGTTCATTTTAGGTACGCTGTGTTCAACGAGGACGGCTCTCTGGCTGAGCTGAAAGGTTTTGAAGTGAAGAGGAGAGGAGAGCTCCAGCTCATCAAGATTTTTCAGTCGTCTGTGTTTGAGGCTTTCCTCAAAGGTACCAGTCTGGAGGAGGTGTACGCCTCCGTGGCCAAAGTGGCCGACTACTGGCTGGACGTTTTGTACAGCAAGGTAAACTCAAACATTACATGAACGTGGCTCAGCCGGTCCTGACTAGTCCTTAACCAGACGACTGATTTATTTCACTGGTTTTCCAGGCAGCCAACATGCCAGATGCGGAGCTGTTTGAACTGATTTCAGAGAATCGTTCGATGTCCAGAAAGCTGGAGGACTACGGAGAGCAGAAGTCCACTTCTATCAGCACCGCTAAGAGA
The DNA here is from genome assembly GCA_014281875.1 of Nibea albiflora. Classification (NCBI taxonomy): domain Eukaryota; kingdom Metazoa; phylum Chordata; class Actinopteri; family Sciaenidae; genus Nibea; species Nibea albiflora. The sequence continues at coordinate 18,750,273 of CM024801.1, forward strand.
CTGGCCGAGTTCCTGGGAGACCAAATGGTGAAAGACGCCGGTCTGAGCTGTCGCTACATCATCTCTCGAAAACCAGAGGGCTCGCCTGTCACAGAAAGGTGAGTTAAAATATAGATTTAGGAGATTTTTGGGAGTGCTTTGGCGACCGAATGGTTACTTCTAATTTCAGCCTCGGTGCATGTCTCACTCTCCCCAATCAAGAAAAGTTTTCAAACTACACTGCCGTGATGTCAGACGTGATGGATTTTCCTGGTGTTAGCGGGATCAAATCGTGTCAGAGTTGTTTTCCCCACTGTTGAATGTTTGCGGAGACGGAGCACTTTGTAATATTACCAGAAGTAAAAGCCTTGAGTTTGACATTTGTGTCTCTATCAGAGCTATTCCCCTGGCTATTTTCCAAGCAGAGCCCAGCGTGAAGAAACATTTCCTTCGTAAGTGGTTGAAGATGCCCAGCCTGAACGATCTGGACATCCGCTCTGTGAGTTTCTGAACATTTCTAAGAGCTCTTGGTTTTCTGTGTGCTCCGTATGACATTAACATTTCCGTTGTGGGCCTTCACAGATCCTTGATTGGGGTTATTACATCGAGAGGTTGGGTAGTGCCATCCAGAAAATCATCACCATCCCCGCAGCTCTTCAACAAGTAAAGATTAAACATGTTTCACTTGTCTCTCGGTCTGTCCTCGACTGATGTACTGATACAAATAGTTTCTGTTCATCATCAGGTGAAGAATCCAGTACCCAGAGTGCGGCATCCTGACTGGCTTCACAAGAAACTTCTGGAGAAAAATGACATCTACAAACAAAAGAAGATCAGCGAGCTGTTCACCAGCGAGGGCAAGAGACAGGTTCGTTCATCAGCAAAACGTCCCGTCAAACTATCAACACGGGGCGTTACGGTGGTTAACCGCTCTTTCCTCTTCTCAGGTGGCCCATCAGCCTCTCGAACCGGGCCAAGCCGCAGACATAGAAGACTTTGGAAGGCCACCCAGACCTCTGCAGCCAGCCATCCCCATCAGCACCAAGCGCAAACGGGCTTCTCAGGGAGAGGACAGCCAGGTGGAGTCTCAGGACGTGGAGCTCACTCAGAGCTGGAGAGAGATCCTGGGGCCACCCCCACCCTCAGGAAAGACGCGGGTGAGGGAGCAGCAACATGTTGTGTTGTGTTGTGTCAAAGTATTGATTCCTGGTCTTCTAATGGTTACGGATTATATTGGAAATGGCAGGAAATGCTCCCAACGTTTCCTGTGAATTATTACGAAGCTTTTAACAACATTTATAATTGTTTCTGGGTACAGGAGGAGCGTCTGGTGTGGCTACGTTACCATAAGAAGAAGTGGGAGCTGCAGCTGAAACAGAGGAAGGAAAGAAAGAAGAGGAGGAGGATGCTGGATGGTGAAGCTCAGCCTGTAGGGGGAGGAGTGATCCGAGACGGGCCCGTCACCGGCCTGGGAAGCTTCCTACGCAGGACGGCACGCAGCATCCTGGACATGCCGTGGCAAATTGTGCAGGTCGGGCAGTGTTACCTTTTATCGCCCTGAAGTCCGTATGCAAAGGAAATCATCTAATCTTGCCTCGTGCGATGTCCCTGCTCCTCTCAGATTGCAGAGACTAGTCACCCTGGCCTGTACAAGCTGTGGGCTGTGATTGGGAACGACCTGCACTGCATGAAGCTCAACATCCCGCGCGTCTTCTACGTCAATCAGAAAGTCCCCAAACAGGAGGAAGGAGCTACGTACAAAAAGGCACGCATTGTTTTATAAATGTTTGAAAGCGCGTGTTGTCTTAACGTGCTAACTAAATAATGTTTTAACTCGTTTGGCTTCAGGTGAACCGCATGCTGCCTCGCTCCAACATGGTGTACTACCTTTATGAGTACTGCGTACCTGAGGACATGTACCAGGAGCACATCAACGAGATCAACGCTGACCTCTCCGCCCCAGACATCGAAGGCGTCTATGAAACACAGGTACGACCGGGCGTCTTCCTCCATTTTCTTTGCAGGCAGCTGTGACAGAACGCGGCATTAACTCGCTCTCTTGCAGGTGCCGCTGCTGTTTCGCGCCCTGGTGCAGCTCGGATGCATGTGCATGGTCAACAAACACGTCGTGAGGGACCTGGCCGGCAGGGAGGCTGACACTTTTGACCTGGAGCATCTGGAGATGAGATCTTTGGCACAGTTCAGTTACCTGGAGCCGGGTAAGTCCCGCCTCACCAAATATTTGGCCTGATGTCACGAGATTCTGCTTTTAAATCACTGTATCTTTCCCCTATCCGCAGGGAGTGTTCGCCACATGTACCTGTATCATCACAGCCAAGGTCATAAGGCTCTGTTTGGCCTCTTCATCCCCTCTCAGCGCAAAGCCAGCATCTTTGTCCTGGACACAGTAAGTAAAGCTCAATAATGGAGTTCTTGAGTACAGCTGAACTTAAACTTCCCAACCCTTAAGTTTTGTCTTCTTTTTTCTCTCTCAAGGTCAGAAGCAACCAGATGCCCAATCTGAGTAACCTGTACACAGCCGAGCGCACTGCTCTCCTGGAGAAGACAACCGAGGAGCTCCTGCCTCCAGAGAAACACAATTTTGAGGTCCGAGCTGAAAACGACGTGAAGGCTATTTACCGCGCACTGCAACGCATCCTGCTGAACTACAAGGTAAAATACTACTGGAGCGATTTTAAACACCTAGTTGCCTTCTAATAAATGACTAATCGAGTTGTTGCTTTTCACAGGAGGAGCGTCGCGGGCCGACCCTCATCGCGATGCAGTCAAACTGGGAGCTGCGGCGTTTGGCGGCAGGGATGCCGGTGCTCGAGGAGTTCCCAGTCGTTCCCGTGCACGTGGTCGATGAGATCAGCTATAACGTACTGGACTGGCAACGCCACGGCGCCCGGCGCATGATCCGCCACTACCTCAACCTGGACAGCTGCCTGTCGCAGGCTTTCGACATGGCCAGGTACTGATTCTATATTCCCACTACAGAGATGGCTGGAGAGAAGAGATTATTTTATTTTTATATAAGTAAGGCCAACTCAATATTTGAGCTCACAACTCTTATAAAGCTTGTATCTTCTCTCACTTTCAGGTATTACCACTTACCTGTGGGGAACTTACCTCAGGATGTGTCCATCTTCGGCTCAGACTTGTTCCTTGCAAGACATTTACGGAAACACAACCACCTGCTGTGGCTTTCACCCACCGCTAGGCCTGACCTCGGAGGAAAAGAGGCTGATGACAGTCGTCTTGTCATGGAGAGTGATGACAGGGGCTCCGTGGAGATCAACGCTCAAGGATGCTACTCCACAGGTACCCAAACAAGCTTAATCTGCGACCATAAAGCAGCTGTACCATTTTTTTTTTTGTATTTTCATATTTATGGACGATCCTGCTTCGGTTTCTTTCAGTGTGTGTGGAGTTGGACCTACAGAGCCTGGCGGTGAACACCATCCTCCAGTCGCAGCATGTCAACGACATGGAGGGTGGTGCTAGTCTGGGTGTCAGTTTCGATGTGATCCAGCAGGCCTCGCTGGAGGACATGATGTCGGGAAACCAAGGAGCGACCGCTCTTGCTAGCTATGATGAGACGGCCCTCTGCTCCAACACATTCAGGTCTGTAAGCAGCTGTACTGATAGCTACGCCTCTCGATGTTCCATATTGTTAAAGGAAGCATGACATGTCTCGTTGTTCTGAGTCAGGCTCACCTCAGTGTTTGCTCCGTGTTGTGTGAGCAGGATCCTGAAGAGCATGGTGGTCGGATGGGTCCGGGAGATCACACAGTACCACAACGTGTATGCAGACAACCAGGTGATGCACTTCTACCGCTGGCTGCGCTCCCCGAGCTCTCTGCTCTATGACCCCGCACTGCACCGCACCCTGCACAACATGATGAAGAAGGTGTTCCTACAGTGAGTGTCGCATCGGCTTCTACACTGCCAAAATTTCATTTAATCACACCTATAGATATAAGATAAAATTGGCTACTTGTTAGCTTGACAGCTGCTGTGTCGTCTTCTTTTTTTTAATCCTCTCATCCTGCTGTCAGGTTGATTTCAGAGTTCAAACGTCTCGGCTCCACTGTCGTGTACGGAAACTTCAACAGGATCATCTTGTGTACTAAAAAACGGAGGATAGATGACGCCATCGGCTACGTGGAATACATCACCAACAGGTCGGATATTAACTCTCTGCAGGTCACAGTTAGAGAGAGACTGTTTACATGTGTTTGCATTGTAAAGAAATGTCATTTAAGAAATTTAATATTAATAAAAACAGAAAAACAAGAGTAAGAGTGAGAACGCTAAAATCAGTAAAGGAAAGGAAACATCGTCATCGGAATTTAAGTCCATGAAGCAAACTAACCGACAACCCATTAGACTGATGGAAGGACAAAATTAAATAGTGAATTTAGGGCCAATATATCAACATGGTAACATTGGTTGTTGTAATGGTTGTGGCTAGCTCCAAATCTTTTTGTGGCCCTCAAGACAAGATTACAGCAAACGATGATGCTTTTAACGGCGGTTTCACTAATTACTTCAGAGCATCTATTATTAATAGCTTAAAGCCATTTCTCAAGTTGATTTCTAACTTTTCAGTCTCTGTTGTCATGCTGCAAGTGGATGCAAAACATGAAAAATCATCTTCAACTGTTTCTCCTTTTAGCATCCACTCCAGAGAAATCTTTCACTCTTTGTCCATCTCCTTCTCCCGATGCTGGGAGTTCCTGCTGTGGATGGATCCCGCCAACTGCGGCGGCGTGAAGGGCAAGCTGCCCGCCAGCATCTTGTACGGAGAGGTAATTCAGACACGACATCCGCTTCTCAACATACAACATTTGCGTCGAAAGTGCACAGAACTCATGCCTCTCTCCTCGTGGTTCTTAGGAAGGAGCCAAACAGAAGAAAAACAAGCGAGCGGAGGGAGATGAGGAGGGTAGCGAGGATGAAGATGAGCCCGAGGCCGAGGAAGATGAGGACGGTGATGGGGAGACGGATGAGGTGGAGGAGATGATTGAGAGCAACTGGAACATCATGCAGTATCTGCCCCAAACTGCCTCCTGCCAGAAATACTTCCTCATGATTGTCTCTGGTAAATAGAAATCAATCCACGGCAGACTTGTAGTTTTAGTACGATATTCTTTAAATCTATTTACACACTTTCCACAACAGCCTACATTGCAGCGGTCTACCACAGCATGAAAGAGGAGCTGAGACGTAACGCTCCCGGTGCAACGCCAGTCAAGAGACGCGGAGGCAGCCAGGCTTCCCAGCAGGCAGTGGGGGACTTGAGTGCTCTTCCTGGTAAGTTGCCGTTTTTGGAAGCTGCTTCGGTTACTTAAGACTTCCCCCGCGTGTCTTAGGAACTTCATATTACACTTATTAGAGTCGCCACAGGCTAGTGGGTGATACACTTAAACCTGTGATATGGGAGCTTTTAATTGTATTAAGATAGATTTCATCTCAGATGTGATGGTTTTTTTTTAACTCCCTCCCACAGGAATGATCTCCTTCTCCCAGGAATATGTGTCTAGCGAGCTGACGCAGAACTTTTTCACCATCACTCAAAAAATCCAGAAGAAGGTGACTGGTACGAGGAGTGTGACCCAGCCCTCAGAGATGTTCCCCGTCCTGCCCGGATCCCACCTGCCGCTCAACAACCCCGCGCTGGAGTTTATCAAATATGTCTGCCAGGTATATTACTAAGAAACTTACAAATCTCTCACACACTTGTGATTTTCCTCTCAGCACTCTGCACGTTTTTATCAGGATTTTCAACTCATGCACTCGCGTTTTGTCATCTGTTCAGGTCCTCTCACTGGACGCCAACATCGCGAACCAGGTGAACAAGCTGAAGAGAGACCTCCTGCGCCTCGTGGACGTCGGAGAGTTCTCGGAGGATGCCCAGTTTCGCGACCCGTGCAACTCCTACATCCTGCCAGAGGTCATCTGCCACCACTGCAACTTCTGTCGTGACCTCGACCTCTGCAAGGACCCATCTGTGGCACAAGTGAGAGGAGGAGCTTTGATGGGCATCATAATGATCGAGAGAAAGATCATTTATTCTCCTCCATTAGAGGGAATATGTTTTAAATCCATTAGACTGTTGTTGGTGCAGAGTTTTCTTACATAACGGAGGTCTGTATCTGCAGCCAGATGTGAGTAGAGAGAAACATGAGTGCAGGAGGTGACTGGGTTCGTGTGCTCTGCTTGTGATCGCGGTGAGGGTTGGGAGTAGAGAGACAACCCTCACTGCTCCTGTAAAGGAGCAGCAGAGGATGTGACTAACTCAGTGTGCCTCTTGTTTTTGAACATATTAAGTACAATTTACAACAACTGTTTTCCTCTCAGGACGGATCAGTTCTGCCTCAGTGGTTCTGCTCCAACTGCCAGGCGCAGTATGAGACCGAGTCTATTGAGATGGCTCTGGTGGAAGCTCTGCAGAAGAAAATGATGAGCTACACACTGCAGGACCTGGTGAGTGACACAATGCTGATACGCTGCCTCATTACAAACTGTACCTAAACTGTAAACATACAGTGTCGTTTCTCTCGACGTGTCATTTTCACATATTCTTTTGCGTGATTTTTAGATGTGCACGAAATGTAAAGGAGTGAAGGAAGCGAACATGCCCCTCTACTGCAAATGTGCCGGAGACTTTGACCTCACTTTCCCAACCAAGGTTTCTACTCTTTCTTAAATGCATCTTTTAATTCAGTGGCGATATGACCGTTCTCATTTGACCTTGTTCTCACAGCTCACATGTGTTTTCTTTTGACTTTTCTTCCATTCAAAGAACTTCTCAGAGCAGATCACAGTGTTTCGGAACATAGCGTCCCACTACAACATGAGCTTCCTGGAGGAGACCATCGACTGGTTGCTTGTTATGAGCCCACACATCAGCCAGAGCGCTCACTAAATGTGACACCTTCCCTCCAACACTCCCTCAGCTGCAGATGATGTTTGTTTGATGATGGTTGATGGTGTAGCATCAGGACACCGGTTGGAGGAATGTGTGGACTGTAGATATGTTTGAATTTATTCAAGTCTCGATTATGTCATAATAAAATTATGTGAATTTCAGATTTGGACTGTTAATAAATATTTTTCCAAGTGTTTTTAACTGAGTCTGAATGTCTTTATTGCTCAGTTGCGTGCCGTAAGTATAAACATCCTGAGTGCGGTTCACCCTGGGGACCTTCGTTAATCAGCAGTCACACTTCCTCTTAGCTCCCCCCTCACTCGGCTGCAGTGAAACACATTAGGCATGTTTGATGCTGCTTTATTACAAGTTGCATAATCGTTAAATGTGGAATTTTCCTGTGGGGAGGCACTGTGAAGATTTCTCTTTTTAATTTTCACATTTGCAACAAATCTGTCAAATCCTCGTGTGATGATCCTTCGCTGGATCACAACGATCTTAACCCGTGCACCTCCATCACTTTAACCTCATTGCCCCACAGATGACTCACTTTGCCTGCTGATGGGTACCTCCTAGCCAAGTAATCACATTTCATCTGAGGCACAATTAGATTGGCTCCTTTAGAGCTCCTCACTGATACATACTGTACATGTACAAATGAAGGAATGAAAGCGCTTAAGAGGGTCTGTGACTAAATTCTTTAAATTTCCAATTGTTAGCTTCTCGGTACATCTGTAGATCAGACACAACACGTCTGGAGTTTAACAGTGAAATGGATTAACATAAGCTACCCTTTAAGATATGGCATTATGTAAAATTGCTCTTTTTTTTTTTTATGTAGACACATTTTCTGCACAGGCGTGTCACTGTCCATCAAGCTCCTCCATCCATCATGACAAACATCGATCCATTAGACTTGAGCCTTAAGTCTCTGACATTTACGTTGCTCTCAAGCGTCCGGATGGATTCACACTTCCCCACAATCTTGTTAGAGAAACCATCTTATGGGAAATGCCTGTGTTATTTGATTACTGCTCATTGCTCTCCTTGCGCGCCCTCCTGGCCGTTTCCCCCTGCATCCTCTAGTTATGCTGAACATATCAGGTTGAAAGACAAAGGAAGTGAATCGGAATATTTAGATTCTTCAAACAAGGTGTGCAGCTTTATGTTTGGAATAATGCAGATTTATAAGATACACTGTGAAATGATCCTTATATCTGGACCTTGAGTTTGGACATTTATTGCAATACGTTAACAGAAATTGACTTGGTTTGTAATGTTTCTCTTTACTGTGCTTTCTTATCTGTTCATGGTGAGAAAATAAACACATTTTCAAAGTGGTGTTACTGTTTGCTGAAGTGAGAGATGTCAAGGTTTGAGATGATATATGAACTGATTCCACTGCACAGGCAGAGACTTTGAGAGGACCAGCTGTCTGCTCTGTCCCTGTGGTTCTCTGTCAGTTCCCGCTAAAAAAAAAAACAGCATAGCAACTGCTGGCAGTCCATAACTGAGCTGTTGCAGACACCTGAGAAACCACTGGAAGTTGCTCTTGTTGCCACAGTCAGCTGACAGAGGAGAGTCCACACTCTTGGCCAGCGAAGACCGAGGCAACTGCAATGACGTTACAGCGGTACGCCTTCTGACAGGTCTGAATGGTTTGAGCCGAAGCTGTTGATGTAGCTGAGCTCCGTGGGAATGGGCACCGGGGGCTCCTTGATAATCTGCGGATGACAGATATCTTACATTCAGAGGACATCTCCCATAACAACAATAATTCTGCAGAAACAGTCAAACACAGACAGCAAAGTCAGAGCTGCACACTGATGGGGTTTAAGTGCCTTCTTATATTGCTTTGTGTTTTTCTTCTTAATGTCTTTCATGCCTCACATAAAGCACTTGTAATTGCCTTGCCTTGTTCAATTCACGTGTCCGGTAGGCCATGACAGCCAGACCCTGCAACCAAAGCAGCTAAATGGAGATGAAGCCATTATTCATTCTAATATTTATTCGTGTGGAGGTTTATACACTGTTCAACATTAAAGAACGTATTTAGAATTTTCAGTCAAAACTGAGATTAAGGCTTAAAGTTATGCATAATTAAGAGTGTGGCTGCTTTGATTGACAGGTGGGTGATGTTACAGATGGCTTGTTTGAACAACCAGGTGTCATTCAACCTGGCAATTTTAGATTAGCCAGGAAGCAGAAGAGCAAGGACTGCCACCATTGTGGTGACCAAAGCTTCAGTTAGCTTTATACGGACTCTCATTAGCTTTTCTTTGTAAGATATAAAACTTCCCTGAACACAGATGAAGCCTGGCGTGGTGAGGCTGTCTTTTACTCACCTCATCAAACTTTCTGTCACTGTAGACTTCATTCTTGTCAATAAACGTCAGCATGATCCAGTCACAGATAATAGTACACTAAAGGGTTGTAATGAAAAGAAAAACAGACAGTGTGTGACGGAACGAGTGATAGCTGTTATTTCAAAGTGTCAAGATAAGAAGGGAATGCGGCAGTTACTCACAATGCCAACTGAAGTCATAGCAGTCACTGTGCTGATGATGGTTGGGATAGGACTGAATTTACCAGCCTGAAAAACAAATGCAAGTAACGATAGTCATCACATTAAGCTGAAAATAAACTGGAGTGATGATGATGGAGTGTATCCACTTACATGCCCGTGAACTATGACATCCAAACGGATGCCATAGGCCTTGATAAGTGTCCGAGTCTCTACCCCATTCTTGCTGTAATATTTGGCAAACCTGGGCAGAAATCAGGAGGGTAAAGACAGGGTAAAGACCACTCTGCAAACTGACAAACACAGTGAAGAAAAATCAGCGATGGGTGTTGGAGCTCACCTGTAGTAGTAACCAGAGTTGGCCTGATCCTTCCGGAGATCAAGACGACGGAAGGAATATGTTGGTTTACAGTTTGAAGGATCGATGTCCAGGTTACACTTCCAGTTGATGACAACCCCTATCACTCCTCCCTGAGAGCAAACAGCAATGATCAGTACACACATGTATACGAATCCTTCTTTTTCAACATTTTTCAGAAATCTCCATGAATCAAAACATTAGAGCTCAAAGCAGAGCTCAAACTCACAGTCTTGCAGAGCTTACTGAAGCTCTCCCTCGCTTTTTCTGCTATGTAGCCCAGGCGGAAGTTTGGACAGTAGGGCTCTTTCTCTTCATCATAATGACACTTATTGAGGTATTTGTGCATGTCTCGCTTGTTTGCAGCCTCTTTGATGTTTCCCCTGCCAAAGACAAGAACATAAGAACTTCTCTTCTTCTCTGTTCTGAATATCTGCAGCTCTAATACTGTCTGGAAACACTGGCTCCACTGTGTGTGTGTGTGTGTGTGTGTTTGTGTGTGTGTGGAAATACCTCAGCACTTTAAATTTGGGGAAGTGGATAGAGTTCCTGATGAACACTGTGAAATTGATGGCCTCCTTTAATGCTGGCTCTCTGTTGAAGACACCAAATAATCAAAGAGTTGTGTGTTTTTAAGGACCAGGAGATTTAAAGACATTAAACGAATTAAAAAGCAAAGACTAGATTATATATGATTTTGTTCAGCAGAAACTTCTGATTTCCTTTTGTGTTAACTCCTAAACCTTCAGCTCTACAATTTTTTTGTCCATTGTTTGGTTCACTTCCACTAACACATCAAATGCCAACTGTTGTTTGTTCACTGGTTATCATATTTTCCTTTGGGTGATCCAAATAATCCTGACTTAAACTTGACCAACTAACTTACCGTACTACAGCGTACTCCTCAATAGGACACCAGGTTTGGATCTCACAGGTTTTGAAGGTATGGTTGTAGTACTGAACGCATTTGCCAGTCCTTCTGCCTGCAAGACAAGCATTTAATACTGATAAAAGCTCTGACAAACACAGACCAAACAGGCTTGAAGAAAGATTTTGTGAGGAATAAAAACAGTACCGTGGCCATCAAAGTTAACCTCTCCCTTGACACAGTCAGAGTCGGTTGTACAGTTGGCATTGGCAACTTTGAAATACTGCAGTGAAATACGAGAGGTCAGCTCAGTCATGGGAGATTAAAGGTGTCTGTGTAGTTGCATGCTCATTGCTCAGAAAGCCTTTGTTGACCTCTCACCTCAGCGCAGGTTCCTTGCTTCTGATTGTAGGTAACTTCTCGTCTCAATATTGTACTAATCACATCACCACCCTGTGAGGAAAATACCACAGGAATGGTGTGAAGACAAAACGATGCTGACAGAGAGGTGAGACTCCTTTGATTGTATTGCAGCATTTTTTCCTAGACTCACCTCTGATGGTCGAGCGTACTCCACAGTGTCCAAGATGTGATCTTCATGAACCGCTGTGCCTTTCATGAGTGTGTAAACTGAGCTCTCTGGACGAGTTTCACTCTCTTGGTATGCTTTCTCATTTATGAAGACATACCTTCAGGATGATAGAACAGACAGACCCAATATCACATTTTCTGTCATGACGTCAATTTATATTGGAGGTATCAGATTACCCTGGATCTGTCCAGCCATCTTTGCAAGAGAAGAAGAAAGGATGACGCACTTAAAATATAAACCTGAAAATAAAACATGAAAGATTTGAGAGAATAAAAAAAGAACAAGTCGCTTACAAATAAAAGCTGTTATGATATGACTGCTATCATATGTTATTATTTATGCTGTTTATCTGTCTCCAGTTAATTGCAAGTGAGAAGCGTTTCCTGTCCACAAAACTGCAATTTATGGGTTTGAGAATTGAAACGTTGCACTACAACTTTTATGATGTACAGCTGAAAAAAATGCTGTTTTATACTTTACTGCCATTCCTAAAAGAACCATTAAATACATGACACATCTGATGACAACAAATGTAGAAATATCAACAAAGTGAAGTTACCATCGCGTTTTAATGTTAGAGGTTGTTCTTCTTAGCACATACAATGAGCATGCAAGTACAGAAAAACATGAAGCTTACCAGATGAAATAGGTGATCACAAGAAACTGCACAGCTCTGTATATAACTCCAAGAGTTCTGTTTTTAACCACCATCACCTTTGGCGTCTCATAGTCCCAGAAACTAAGAAAATAATCCTTCATAAAGTCGCGTAGCCCCACCATGAACTTATGAAATAGTTCACACATATTCTCAGATGTCCTTAGAAAATCTAATTTCTGAATTATTTTAGCTGTCTGTATCTAGCTTTTTTATTTCTCTCACTGTTTTTTCTTTTCCACTCTCTGCTGCTGCTCCTCAGCTCCAATCTGCATCTCTCTCAAAGCATCCCTAGGACCAGAGAGAAGAGAGAAGAAGGGGGTGGGGCTCGTATATGGTTGAATCATGCATTTTTATTTTATATTTATCACACTTCGTTTCTAGTTTTTAGACTTTTTTAGACAAATCTGAATAAAGTGCGTACAGTTCTTAATTTAGTTTAGTTTAAAACATTTATTATGTTTTTCTCTGGACTGTCTTAAAATTACCATTGCAAACTTATATTATGGGGCACTGGTGCAAACAGAATATAACTGTGCATATGTGCATATGTGTATATATATATATATATATATATATATATATATATATATATATATATATTGATGCATATATTGATGTGCATTGATATGCAAAAATATGCAACAATTCTTAAAACAGGTTTAATTTCTCTGCACATGCATGCCTAACGTATGTTTATGTGTGTTTTCTCTCTTTTTTTTATACAGGCGGACAAATGGCCGACCTCTCATCGGGGTCCTGATTCCTGCTCGCACCGCCTCTTCCGCGCATGTCAAACGACACGTGCATCGGCTGTTGGTGTCGGTAGCTCGTGCTGTGTTCGTCAGTGAGCGGCTAAATTTGTAGCTAATTAAAGTCTCGTTAAGTTGTGTGGAGGGTCGCATATTGTCCATAAATGGGGGGTCTTCAAAAGAAAAAGGTAAGAGTTGACGTGGCGCTAATGTCAGCCTCAGCGTGCGCTTTTAACTGCCATGGCAACATGGTTAGCTCGTTAGCTAACGGAGCTAGCCGACGGTTGTTTTTCTGAGAGCAGTTGGGCGCAGATGAGCTTTTAAAGTCCAAATATTGAGTCCGCCTGACCATGAGTTGCAGCCACATTGTTTGTTGGTGTTTCATGTGATCGTCCGTGCTTGTCTTTCAGTTTGAGAGGGGCTCTGCCACCAACTACATCACCAGAAACAAAGCTCGCAAGAAGCTACAGCTCAGCCTCCCGGACTTCAGGTAACCTCACCATGATGCATCTGAAAGAGTTTGGCGATGTGATTATAAAAGCATGCACTGAGCTGCTTATTTATTAGATGCAGATGGTAAACACTGGTTAAAAAGTTGTGCAATATATCTTAAAATATCCAGGTCACTTTGGGGCTGTAGTTTGATGTATTCTATTGATGTTTTAATATTTTGTTCATCTCATTTATATCAAATTACCATTAACATCTCAGTTGCAGGACAGCTGATTATGTAATATGAAAGTCATTTATAAATAAATAACCAAATTGTAGTGCTCATTTGTGGCTAATGCTGAATTAAATAGTTTAAAAATCAATGTTAATCTGAGCTCTCTGCCTCCGACCCAGGTTTGGTTCTGGTCTGGGTATTTTGCTGTATGGTATCCCTTCTCTGTCCCCCCTGAATTTCCAGTCTGTCTCTCCAGCTGTCACTGTTAAATCAAGCATAAAATGCCCCCAAAAAATATCTTTTAAAAATGCTGCTCAATGATTTGCAGCATTGTTTGCATGGGCCTTACACAACCAGAGATCTCAGGAGGATTTCTACTTTGCCATAATTTTTTTTTTCAGTTAATCATTTAGTCCACAATCAGTCTGTTATTTGTCTGTGCATATCTCAAAGTTCTCAAAGAATAACGTTATAAAAGAACATCAGATCCTCATATTTAATTTAATTAAATTATTAACCTGTTTTGCCCGTTAAATTGGCAATTCCTCTCGGAGCCGTTCCTCATCACGGCTCCCAGAGCTGACAAGACACCCAAACAGGAGCCATATCACAGATGGCTAATTAGCTGATCTCTCTGTCTGATTTTCAGGCGACTGTGCATCCTTAAAGGTATCTACCCTCATGAGCCCAAGCACAAGAAGAAGGTGAACAAGGGGTCTACAGCAGCGAGGACTTTCTACCTGCTCAAAGACATCCGCTTTCTGCTGCATGAGCCAATCGTTGGCAAGTTCAGAGACTACAAGGTATCACAGTCATAATTTTTTACATCATTGATTCAAACCTTTTTAACCTGATGGAAACCTTTCTGATTTGTTTTCCCCCCAAGAAGATTGTTCTTTTTCTTTTTATAAATGTAATTCGTTCCTTCTTTTTAAAATATGAACACTGTCTTATTGTCACAATGTTTTATCTTAACAGGTGTTTGTACGCAAACTGAAGAGGGCTTATGGAAAAACTGAGTGGTCTGATGTGGAGAGACTGAAGGACAACAAGCCGACCTATAAATTGGACCACATCATCAAAGAAAGGTAAGATGGTGTCATTCTCTACACTTGACATAGGGGGGCGTAGTTGAGCTTTACATGACTTCTTTATACCAAGTCAAATTAGTGTATCAGCAGAAATGATTGTGAACTGTAGGAAAGGCTCTTTGTATAGTACATAAATAAAAGTGTCATCAAATGTCAATTTTCCTTAAGTTGTTGCCTCATTGGTGCTCCTTTTTTTTTTCTGTGACAGGTACCCGTCCTTCATCGACGCTCTCCGTGATATTGAGGATGCCCTCTGCATGTGCTTCCTCTTCTCCACGTTCGCCCGAACAGGAAAATGTCACGTTCAGACCATCCAGCTGTGCAGACGTCTCACCGTGGAGTGGATGAACTACGTGATTGCATCTCGTTCTCTCAGAAAGGTGCCAGTTTACACACCATAGCAAGCATTTCTACTTGCTTAACATAGAACTAAAATGTTCATCGATGTGTTTTGAGTTCATTGACCTCTGTTCAGTAGTGACACTCTCACTGCTCTTTCATAGGTTTTCATCTCCATCAAGGGAATATATTATCAAGCTGAGGTGATGGGACAGCTCATTACATGGCTGGTGCCATATCAATTCTCTCATGACGTAAGTGAATGATGTAATACTAGAGACTTTTCTAATCGTAAGCACTCACGTTTTCACTTTTACAGGATCATTGTGAAGGATCACACAGCTGTCTCAACGTTTGGATCTATTGTAAAGTCAGCAGTGTTGTAGATGTTGATCCTCGTTGGCTGATGCAGCCATTATCTTTCTGTAGAAATGATTGCTCACAGACGGCCCCGGGCTATTTTATGAGCTCCAGGGATTATAAATTACTGTCAGTGTTTTCACTCATGTTTATTAATTTTACCACTGGGACTTAGTTCATCTCTGTTTTTTGCCCTTTCAGCACCCAACAGATGTCGACTACAGAGTGATGGCAACTTTCACAGAGTTATACACTACTCTGCTGGGCTTCGTTAACTTCAGACTGTACCATTCCCTCAACCTCATCTACCCACCAAAGGTATCTTGGATAATATTACACTTTACAAATATTCTCAAGCATCTAAAATCTGTTCTTGTGACAGACAGCACGCCTGTACTTTGTTAATGTCTTCCTTCCTTTTGCAGCTGGACAGTAAAACACAGTTGGAGCTGAAGGATGAGGATGACTATGCCATGGATTCGGAAAGCTACTTGGAGGTGAGGCTTTTTATTTGAATCCACATTACAGGAGCCGTTAGACTCACTCCTACCTTTAGACAAAATTGTCTTCAACTTCATTGTAATTAATTTAGGAAAATAATATAAAATAATAATAATAAACATCACAAGTTGTGAGAGACAAATGTTTTTTGTGACTCAGTGTTCATCTCGTCTCAGAATCAACTGCAGTTTTACTGTCTTGTCTTGGACAAATCTGGGATATCACCATGGTTTCACATGAATGACCTAATAATCTCTAAATTGTCCCCACACAGTTTCATAATTAATTGAAAATACTGATGTTGGTGCACCACTGAGGAGAAAGCGGCTGAGAAACGGTTCAAAAAGTTGTTCCACAGTTAGTTATAAAGCAAACACCTGCGTGCCACAGAAGACTAAAGAAAACAGGAGAGATCGCGTCGAGGTTAAACCACAAGATCACGAGCCAACAGCTGCAAAGTTCTTTCAGCAAGTCAAACTCAGTATTTTATAAATCAGGTCGTTAAAAGAAAATTGACAGTGATGCAATGTTAATGTCTGAACACTGCTCTGTTCTTTGTGATTGCATCTGGTGGTTTGATTCTGTTCCTGTACGAGAAAGGACATCCATTAAACCTGATGCCAAGCAGTGATTCTCCACACAAAAAGGCTTTGTTAGCAGCAATGAAGAAATACATTCATTAACTTGTAAAAACTGATACACACCGTAGACCAGAGTCACAAGTCACAATTAGTTCCAAGGGGCTTTACAGCACACGATGCCCTCTGCGTCCCTCAATGACATTATGCAAACGCGGGCTGTGAATATCAGGTCATGTGTGGTACCTTTATCAGTTTATTCTCAGTGATGATGAGTAAGTGTGCATGTAAATAATAAAATCATGGATTGCTGATCTAATCGTCTGGTTTTTGGTTGTGCAGAAACTGTCAGCTCTGAGTGCCAGTCTGGCACGGGTGGTTTCTACTGCAGAGGAGGAGGAGGCGCAGCTCGACCAGTTCCCTGTTGAGGGGGTAAGAAAACAGTTTCTAAAATTTGATTAACTGGATCTGTTTTTAAATGTACTGATGATAAATAAAACACTGGTGTCATCAGGAAGATGATAAATGTCATCATGTGGAAATGTCACACTGGAGCCAGATCTTTTTAAGGTGTGAGACTGGGGGATTGCACCTTCATGTTTGGTTGCTATGGGTGACACTTTTCTCACCTTGGGAAACTTGTTTTGTGCAGCTGGTTCGAGGTTCCCACCATCAGCTCTGTTCACCTGCAGGGACATTCTGCGAATCCAGAAACCTTTTAGGAACTTAGAAACTTAACCTGTATTTCAATAGCATGAGCCTAGTTCCAGTTTTGGTTCTCAGGTTGGCAACAAGTCTGTACACAACTGTGTCAGGGTGGAGTTTGCAGTGCTGAAATTCCCTGAGCCTTAAATCAGACTTTCTGGGAATCCTCAGAAACTTCACCTGCATTTTTCACTTGGTTCTCGTGTTGGCAATGAGTCTGAACACAACACAAAAAAGAAATATCAGTGTGGAGTTTGCGTGTACGTGATTCTTTCAGGTTTTGCACAACAGTAAATTCAAGGTAGTAATTAATGACTTAAATAAAGTAGTGGTGTTAATCCTTCAATCCTTTTAATTAGCTGCTGGGGCTCTGTAGTTCCTGGTACAGTTACTTTGAAATGACTCTAGCTTCTTTTTATTTTTTATTTCTTTGTATTGTGACTGCTGGGCTTCTTTGTAAGCAAAAATGGTATCAAAATAATCATGTCCTAACTTCAAGGGTTTATTTCCAGTATTTGCATGCATGGAAACAAAGTTAACACGCATGCACGTCTCACAATTAAAGAGTTTTCTTTTAAAGGGCTTGAGCTGGGTTTGGAAACAGTTATTGTTCTGGGCCTGTAAAGCCCATCGAGATATTGTGTGAGAGTTTGGGCCACACAAATGAACACAGTCATTGGCGTGGCTTCATTTATATAGAGCTACTTTCATGTGGTCCAAATTCAAAGGGATCATAAAACAGCTTTGACAGTGTTTTTCTTTTATTGCTTTTCTTCAGGAGGACATTGAAAAGATGGAGGCCAGGGAAAAAGAAGAGAAGCAGCAGGAAGCTCAGAAAAAGCTTTTCGAGGGGCTCAAGTTTTTCCTCAACAGAGAAGTGCCCAGAGAGTCGCTGGCTTTCCTCATCCGGTGAGTGGCAGCTGCTGCAGCCAAACTGCTAAAGAAACCATCCTCATGAACCTTAAACTGACACAAAGCCTGCTGCATTCCAGGTGTTTTGGAGGTGAAGTGTCCTGGGACAAGTCTGTTTGCATGGGCAGCACGTACGATGTGACAGATGAAACCATCACACACCACATTGTTGACAGACCCAACGTCGACAAACAGTACATCAACAGGTGAAGGATTACCGTCATTTTCTTGCTTTTCAAACACAGAAAAACACTTTTTATACAACCAGTTGTACTGACAGTATGTTTCTGGATACAGGAAGTCTCTGATTGATTGTGTTCCTCTCTCCTTGTACATTACCATATCCTCTACAAAGCCTCCTTTCAGAGTCGTCTTTCCACTCTTTTGCCTCAAAGCCACCCTGTTCTTCATCGTGTTTGACAGACTCTGTCCTTTTCTTCACCCCCTTCTCTGCATTTTCAAAGGGTCACGTCACTTCCATCTTTCCTGCACGCTCACACAGAAAGAATCTTGAGACAGAATAGGGCCATTAACAACATTAACATTAACAGCATTAAATCAATTCCTTGTACTCTGATGTTTTTTTTAGATACTACATCCAGCCCCAGTGGCTGTATGACTGCGTCAATGCCAAAATCCTCCTGCCTGTGGAGGATTACTTCCTCGGAGTGACTCTGCCTCCCCACCTCTCTCCCTTCGTGGAGGAGAAGGACGGAGACTACGTGCCCCCTGAAAAACTGAAGATCATGGCCTTACAACGAGGAGAAAAACCTGGTATGACTAACTCGCGCGTTTGTCCAATGTCTCTGTCTCATCCCAGAAATGAGCAAAAAAAACTTCTCACCTACTTTACACAAGCCTTTTCATGTTTCTGTTGTTTTTTTAATAACACTGAATCACAGTGATTAAGATTAGGATGTCAAACAATGGTCACGCCCTGGTTACACACAAGGGATTGCTATTCATTTAATTGTTTGTCTTTAAAAAGCAATTGATGGCACTGGTAATAAACTAGGTGTATCACAGTAGGAGCGTATTGTTTTATGTGATATTTATTATTATAACTTTCATAAAGATTTGATACTAAAGAACAATTTCTATTGATTAGAGTTGCAGGAATCAAAACATTTAACCTAAATAAATGTACAAATGTAAATGTAAATTCAGAGACCATGGACATGATTTATATATTTCACCTCCATCATAGCTCAAGAGGACGAGGAGGAGGAAGAGGAAGAAGAGGAAGACGAAGAGGGTGATGAAGAGGAGGAAGAAGATGACAACGAAGAGGAAGATGATGAAGAGGAGGAAGCAGATGAGAAGAATCTCAAAAAAATGGAAGAGCATAGATCTCAGGGCAAGGTAAGAGGCTTTGAACCCTTTCTCTGACTATCTGGTGTCATTTCCTGTTTTTACAAACGTTCATTGACTCGCGTCTCGTCCTTTTTTAGTCTCTAAAAGTCAAAGTAACTCCCGGCAAAGTGAAGGTGGAAAATGCAGCACGCTTGGAGCAGGAGGAGAAAGCAGAGGAGAAACGTCTGGCCATCATGATGATGAAGAAAAAAGAAAAGTACCTCTACGACAAGATTATGTTTGGAAAGAAAAGAAAGATCAGAGAGGTTTGTTTCAATTTGTTATTGATTGAATATGGATGTGTAGATTACGCTGTTGGTACAGATAACATTCTCACATTGTTAACATTGGATCTTTTATTTTCATCGGCTATCTTATCTCGGCCTGAGAATGTTTAACCGTATCATGTAGCCGCTGTGTGTAGAGTTTCATTCAAGCCCAGCCATGACCTCCAAGTTCACCGACCTCTCTTAACTGCATTTATTCTCCTCTTACAGGCTAACAAGCTTGCTGCCAAAAGGAAGGCTCACGATGATGCTGAAAAATCAGACAAGAAGAAGAAGGCAAAGACCAGAAAATGACTTGTGTGAATATGTATCTGTCAGACTGACTTTATGTATTTAACTCCATGAGGCAGAGCGCATTACAGGCTGACATGTCATAAAACCTGTACCTGTCACGGAGAGTGAGAGTTAGTGAGCTACATGCACCGTGATGTGGGTGCATTGACCTCTGCATACTTCCAAGCTGACATGCTGACATGTCCCATGTGCTAAATGTGTAATTATTAATGTAAATGTGACTGTTTGACTCTGTTTGTATGAACTGTTCCACATTACACAAGGTATCTCTTCTTATTTTAAGATCTGTACTTGAAACGATCTGTATTTTAAAGTAAAAACACAACATTACTAGTGATGTTGCAACAATAATCAAATGACATGGAGGTTTCTTACTGTTGGTTTTCGAGCCCATTCACAGACACATCTGTGTATACATTATTTGATATGCACCAAGGTGAAATTGGTTTTTATAATACAGAAAATCGTGTTTGTAGAAATATTCTGTTGTCACTGCAAAGTTTATCCAGCAGACAAAACTGCAATTTACAACACTCAGGCCAGCAGTACTGAGTAAAAGAGAATCAGTATATTTAAAGAATATTTAACTTAAATATTCTTTAATAAAGTAATTTGTTTAAGAAAGCAGCCTTATGAGATCATATTGGTGCACAGTCCTCCCTATTTTCCAGCTCAGAAATTCATTACATCAGCCCCCGTGTCAGTAAACAGTGACGTCTTCCCTCTAAAATAAGCGTCAATCTCACATCAGTTGGGCTCCTGTTTACTTTGCTGCTGTGTGTGTTTCTGCATAATTAAGAAGGATTAGACATTCTTCAATCTGGGTGTCACCCAGAATGTGGAATTGCAGTATGTCCCTCAAGACCCATGCGTCCACATCTGTGCAGAGGCCGAGGTCACTGCGCTGCTGTCGGTGGGTCATCTTGAGTGATTGGTCCACACACGGGCAGTGGGCGTTGATGACGAAGGCGCATAAGCCCCCTCCGCCCTCCTTAAGATGCTGCTGCCATCGCGGTGGGCCAAAGGCCAGGCCAGTCATGCCCCGCTTTCTTCAATCTCCTCATTCTGTTTGTGACACTCCCTGCCCCCTCTCACCCTGATCTGCATTCCACGCATGCCCACCCAGTCCAGTTCTCGGCCTGGCACTCTGGGCGCCTGCAGTCCGAGGCGCACCCTGCTCAACAAAAGCAGCAGTGTCGTGCCTGAGCATGACGGTTGTGGGATGAGCGGCACGAATCCAGTGCCACTTCCTCGAATCAGGGTGTGGAGAGAGACAGAGCTCACATGCACTGCAATGGATGGAGCGTTATGACCACATATTGCTACACCCTGCCCAGCAGAGCCCAATAGACTCAGTCAGCCGTGGTTGAATGTTCATTTCATTCTCTATTGAAAAGTCTGTGCTGTCTTGCACAAAAGGTGGTATTGAGAATTGCAGGCTCACACACATGCTGTATTTACATGTATCTTTACATCAGAACTTGGAGGTCCCAGAGTTAAATGGACAGCTTTTAATGCATATATTGTAGAAAAATATGAGGAAAAAAGGTTGATCCTTTAGAAAAGAAAGCATGTATGCGCAGCATTCTTGCATGATCCAGGCTGCGGAGATGCCTCAGTTTGCCTAGATAACTCTTTAATCTGTGTCCAAGTTGTTAAAAGCTGTCCTATATACATTCCTCCTACAGCATGTATAGACACTAACGCTAAATAAGCATTTCAAACAATACAGACACAGAGCAGTCTTCATCAAGTGGTACAATTAGAGCCTTTGTTCTTTGGCTTTCTGCATTTGTTCTTTTTATGCTGTTTTCCACCCCTCCTATCAGCTTGCAGCTCAGACTCCAGTGTCTGCACTCAATAGCCCTCTGTATGTAGACACAGAATAGCGACTATACAGCCTCTCTCCTCTCTCCCTCCCCTACTTTTTTTTTTTCCTCTTTACTCTCGCTGACAAGTGCACGTCCCCTGACAGAGACCCTGACGTCACAGGTGGCTAGATGAGCCTCCCTGCAGTGCTTTATTCAGCGGGATCAGTTGGAATTGAAAGTTGAAGGGGTGGGGGGGTGGGGGAGGCAGGTAGCCCGAGGCATCAGGTGCGCTTGCAAGAGAGAAAGAGGAGAAGAGGAGCAGCAGCCAGATGAATGAGCTCCGTAGCGCTGGACATGTGATAAGGGGAGCGCAGGACTGTGCTGGGTCTATAACAGTATGTGTATGTCAAGATCAGACATAAGAACAGCTGTGGGAGGGAGATCGACTTTTATTAGTCATCTGGAACTGGATGCAAGGAAGGGAGAACATGCAGCTCGATAAGAAACATGTCCATTAGTTTCTTTTTGGATTCATGTATGAAGGTAAGAAATCCCTTTAACAAGCTTATAAAATAACTTTTCTCTCAGGAATCTAACGTTATGTTTGTAATATTGATTTTAGTCTCCAGCTCTAATCTTAAACTCGTAGTGTTTACTCTTAAAATTACTTCAGCTATTGAGTTCCTTATTTATTTTCCAGAACAATAAATACATTTGTGTGTTTTGGTGTGCACTCATACCAACTTCCGATAAATGTGGGCTGTAACGTAAAAGACCATGCTAATGTTTAAAAAAAATGAGACAATGTGGAAATACACTGAGGTTATGTGTGCACTTTTGTTAGAGCAAACACTTATCAGCTAGCCTAAAAAAACACCGCCTTTTATTTGTTCAGTAGAAACTCTGCTTTGGAGGTTATTGTGGACAGCAGAGGAGAAAATGTCATGTAAAATTCATCCTACATATGCAGGATGGAAGTTTTGCATCTGAACTGGCTTTCTTGTTTAATGTCTCCCAACAGAGTGTCCTCTGATGGCAGAGAGAAAGCTCTCTCACATGCCTCCATAATAGCCCCTTCATGGAGGCCAGACAAAGAGCAAAAATAGCCCTTTTAGCAGTGTTTGGAGAGTAATGTTTGTATAATGCTTTGATGATAAGATTGAACCTAAAATGTAACTCTACAGTTCGTAAGACCAAGGCACACATAGTAATTCAAGGCAATGTGAAGGCTGAGGACATCTGTCTCAAGTCTTAACCCAAAGCTGGACTAAATCTAAAAATGAATGATAAATGACACACTGGACACCCCAAAAAAGACGCCATACTTCTATACTTCCATCTATTTATCATGGTCTGACAGAAAAGGAGGGAAAAGTGCACCACATGATGGGCAACACACCCAACTCCAAACATGAAATTCAAATAATTTATTTCAAATTTCAAAATAGTAACAATCAGTTATGCAATTGTTGACCTCTCATGACCACTCGGATTTATCTTGTGACCCTTTGGAGGGGCCCAAACCCTAGATTGGGAACCACTGAACTAAACTAGCCTAAAACCAGCTCACCCTTTAGCAGCTACAACAACATTAATATATATAATATATATATATATATATATATATATATATATATATATATATATATATATATATATATATATTATATATATATATATATATATATATATATATATATATATATATATTAATTCAGGACTTGTTGATGCTGTATTTTTACATTTTTATAATTCAAAGTTTTATTTAAGGAAATGATCTTAATGAATCTTCCACTTCTGGCTATACCATACCATATAACAAGAAGTCATTTGTTTCAATTATTTTATTTAAGACTATTTGTTTTCTGTTCTTAAACTGAGCTTTAGCCTAGTGTGCATTACAGTTTACAGTAATCAGAGACCTCTCATGGTGAGGTCAGCTCAGAATATGTTTGAATATGTTGTGAAGATGCAAATCAGTCTCCTAAAGAACATGAATATGTATAAAAATCCAGAATTTTCCCAATGCAATTGGATTTTTACATAATTGATTCAACATAAATGCTTTATCAATTAGTACATCTCCACAAACCCGGCTCTGTATCGGGGTCACATTCGGTCACACAATACTGAAAATTCCAGCTGGTGAGTGTCACTTTGTTTCTTGTGCAGCTGAGTCAGCAGGTGGCTCGTCTTACCGCAGTCTGCAGGGGGGGGGAATACAATATCACTTTCCGCTGTAATGCATTATTTATTTTATGGGGCAGCTGAGAAACACGAGGTTGGTCATTTCAAGTCGCAAGTATGTCATTTTGTAGCTCACCATACAATTTTAACTAAACCCTGTGTTTAAAATGTTTATGAAATGGACAGAGTTCACCGTGAAACTGTGTCAAAAACACTGAGAATGTGAGACTGCGGGTAAATATTCTTGAGCACCTTAAATTATGGTCCACCTGATGACGGCACTGCACTTTACAGAAAAAAATTACAGTTTTTGGAGCTGCCATTAGTGGATCACTTTTTACCCAAATAAATGGGTGCATGACAGCATCACATACCAAAAAAAAGTGATATCCTTTCCTCTCAGTCAGAGTTATTTTTATACTGCTTCATAACAGATTTCAGATTACTAATCTTATAAATGATAAATATATATTACTCTTTAGGCTATAGCATTGGGTGTCTTTACATATATTGGTGTTCAGTCCAGTAGAAACCAGAGAACAAAGATTGTAATCTATAGAGTCACTTTACACTTTAATTTATCTCCTAGTAGCCATCTAAATAAATCATTGTGTTGTAATTGTGCCCACGCAGCTTTGCTCTAGTTGGATGGTTTTCTTGTTTCCATCTTAAGAATAACTAAAAGATGATGCTTGATGATCATGATGGTGGTTATGATGATGATATTCTGTGTTTTTAAGATTTGATTCTGCTGGACCATGACTGGCAAGCAAGCGAGGCAGTGGAGGTCCATGTGCAAAGGCCTGGTCCTGGGTACCCTCCTGACCAGCTGCATGATCCTGCTTTACTGCCTCTCCACTCCACAGATCCACTTCAGTCTGCCTGAGTAAGATTCATTACACGCAGAAAACACACCAAACGCATTCAGCAATTTTTGCATACTAGAGTTGAAACAATTAGTTAATTGACAGAAAAATAATTGTTCAATCGTTTTTTTTTTCAAACTTTCAACTCGTTCCAGCTTCTCAAAGGCACGTACATTTAATCACCATGTTTCCCCCCCCGTAGGGTTCCAGTGCCTTACTCCTGTGCCCATCGTCCATTGCAGCTCCACCCCAAACCAACCACAAACAGCTCACAACAAATCACTGGACAGACCTGCACTCCTAAAGTGGATATCATGTTCATGAAGACCCACAAGACAGCCAGCAGCACCTTCCTCAACATCCTTTTCCGCTTCGGAGAGAAGCACCGGCTCAAATTTGCCTTCCCGGACAGCAGAAATGATTTCTTCTATCCATCTCTTTTCCAGCGCTCCCAGGTTAAAGACTACAGACCTGGAATGTGCTTCAATGTTATCTGTAATCACATGCGCTTCAATGCACCCGAGGTGGCCAAGTTGCTACCTATGGACACTTCCTACATCACTATTCTGCGAGACCCTGCAGAGCTTTTTGAGTCATCCTTCCACTACTTTGGCAGGCTGGTACCTTTCACCTGGAAGATACCAGGTGATGACAAGTTGACTGAGTTTCTACATGACCCCCATTACTACTTTGATCCAGAGGGATTCAACTCTTTCTACCTCAAGAATCTGCTGTTCTTCGACTTTGGACAGGACAATACTCTGGAGCTGGATGATCCGCGGGTAGAGAAGGGAATCAAATTCATCATCGGTCGCTTTCAGCTGGTCATGTTGGTGGAATACTTTGAGGAATCACTCATCCTGCTGAAGGATGCCCTCTGCTGGGACATGGATGACTTGCTCTTCTTCAAGCTCAACGCTCGCAAGGGATCCACAGTGTCTAAACTGACCCCTGAGCTCAGGGCCAGGGCTCTTGAGTGGAACGCTATTGACTGGAAGCTATATCAGCATTTCAACCAGACTTTCTGGAAGAAAGTAGACGCATATGGTAGGCAGCGGATGGCTGAGGATGTGGCAGAGCTCAAGAGACAGAATGCAGAGATGGCTTCCATCTGCATTGAGGGGGGTCGTGCTGTAGAAGCTGGCAGCATCCAAGAGACGGCAATGCAACCCTGGCAGCCCATCGGAGAGAAGTCCATCATGGGCTATAACCTGAAGAAGAATGTGGACAAGGCACATCGGAAGCTGTGCCGGAAGATGTTGATGCCAGAGCTTCAGTACTTAACAGAGCTTGGGGTTAACCTGTGGATCACCAAGCTGTGGGGCCATGTCCGAGATATCATTAACTGGTGACTAAGCGTGTGAGCAAGAAGGGGCCAATTCAACTCTGACAGATTGTATTAAAAGAAGAGGAATCTGAGCGTGTGACTGACGGAGTGAAAGGTTAAAGGTTTCTGTCACATTTCAATCTCATGACCTGTCTCATTTTGTTGAAATGTATCCACAGTGACTTGTTGCGTTTCATATGATCGTGCACTGTAATGTATCTGATGGGTGCTTAAGAAAAATACTGTAGACTTCACGATCTACAGTACAAATACTGAACCAGTTTACTACAAGCAGATGAGGTCTAGTATTGTTCTCTATGTTTGTGAGTCAGTTTTCAAAAAATGTTCTTACTCTCAAATGTGAGCTTGTAATGTAATGGAGTAGATGAGTGAACAGTGAAGTTCAGGACTAATTTTATGAGCCCTTTAATGGAATAAAAACAAAAAATGTTGCCATCCCTGCCAAAGTTTTAAGGTTGTTTGAGACATGGAAAGAATAAGTGGTAAATATTGTCAAACTCTTTGATGTTCATCCCCCCAAAGTCCAAACCCCACCAAGGGCTAAAATACATATGTGAAGATAGTGAATGTAAGTATTACACGTCCCGTTTTACTTCTTATGGAGGACAAAATCAGTCATAATTTTAAAAATATTTCAGTAAATACAGACCTTTCTGATGGCAGACACTTGTCATACCAGGGAAAGCACACATGCAACTAATAACATTAACGATCGCTCCATTCCTGAACCCCAGAACTGCGGCATCTAAATCAAACGTAGCATGTATCTGACATGTCAACATGTCTGTCATGAAAATGGTCTGACAAATAATACGCAAAACATTTAAAAGCGAGTACAGCACTATGCAATCAAGAAGAAAAATACTTTTCTTACTCATTTACTTTCTGTGTCAGTTTTTATAGCATATGATATATGTTAAGTTTCCTGCTAATGATATTACATTTTCACTTCTCCTAATCCTTGGTTCACCATTTTTTATTTAACGTCACACTCGAGGATCGAAATGGAAGGCTCACATGTTGTACTGCTGTGTTCAGATTGTACGTCGTAGAAATATTTGTCAAATCGTTATTATTTCACCACTTCCTGATCGATCAACGACTGAGATCCAAAGGGACATCGAGTTAACAACTTGCAACCTGAAAACACAGACATAGACATGGCGTCAGTGACGTCGCCCATAGGTTCCCGAAGAGCCGTCGTGAAACTCACTATCTTGGCAGTCGTATCTCCGTCGGCTTCAGGTTAATCTGAAAATGGGCAAAGACATGGAGCGTGGGTGGAGCTGAGGAGGGCTGAATGAAGTCTGGTTACTGAAACTAGCCGCCTGTGATGGCACCCACTGTCAATCTACGCTGTTAATAATTTTAAGCATTAATATAATTTGAACAGGTGAGTTCTATAAAAAGTCACCCTCAGTACAGTTGTCATGAACAGGGAGCAAGCAGAGCAATTAGCGAGAGAGCAAAACTGTTTTTGTACCAGACTGTTGTTTATTTCTGCTGTGAAGTTGGACATTTTAACATGGGGGCTTATGGGGACTAACTCGCTTTTGTAGCCAGCCTCAAGTGGCCGTTTGAAGAACTGCAGTTTTTGGTACTTCTGTGTTGGCTTCATTTTAAGGCCACGGATATTGCCTGAAACAGCAGCATGACATTTGAGCGTACCTCATGACATCAGAGGAAAATGGCCGTTGCCAGGTCTTTTTCACAAACACGTTGATGGTTCTGGTGGGACTTTGTTGCATAGTGAGCCAAAAATAAAATTCATTGTCAGCCAAGTAAGGTATCCTATGTAGAAAGGCACTATGACAATGATTAACAGTGTTAAACACCACCTACATGTTTCATAGGGTCGTAATCTTAAAGGAAATTCAACTGAGAAATACATTTCACGATAACGCACTGTGTCCTTAATTAATTTTCTTTGTGTCCATTCACCTTCATATGTATTTATTCTGAATTACTGTGCATTTAATATTGTTTATTCAGTTTTTGACTTATCTGGTAATTTACTGATTTTGTCCTCCATACATCTCCTCATGTTTCCTGGCAATGTATGATAATCTATTTATCCTCAAAATAAAGTGAAGATTACATGTAATATCGCATGTATTAAATGTTCTGTCTGATTCCTAAAATTGGCTGCCTCCTCTCTGTCTGTGACTGTGTCATCCTTATTACGGTGTGTATAATAAAACAAACAAACAACTATATAAGCACAGCAATACAACACACACACACACAGACAAGACAAACACACACACACACACACACACCTAACAACTTCCACAAATTTTGTACTACAGAAATAAAAATTATATCACTAGATTCAGCTCATTTAGGACATTACTAATATATTGACCTTATACAAACCTTCTGCACATGAGCAGTGCTGCACTGCTCATTGTATAAAAGACATGACATTTGCTAACATTTGCAGCTGATGCTAGAATTAGTGGCTAGCGCGTTAGATATTAAATATTACTATTTGAGATGTGCTTTTTCACTACAGAACCCCGGCAACAGCCCACTCGGCACTTCGAAAATTTCCGCGGGAATTTTCTAGTTAATATGCAATAAGAGTCTTTGTACATGGGGTGCATGCTCTGTCAAGTGAACTACCAGGACACCTTGCCCATAGTAACACTTTCTAATAAAAACAGCCTTTATAAAGTGTTCATTAGCTGCAACTGATGCCTTTATTAGTGGTGAATAAATCGTTTAGTATTGCTTTACAGAGCGCCCATTAAAAATGGCGCTCGGGTTGCCAGGTTGTGCAAAACTAACTAACTAACAGCATAAATAAATGGGCATCTGCGGACTGGATAGATGACAGTAAACACTAATTAACGTGTATTTATATCATTTAAAACTGTTATACTTCCTTTTAATATACAGTGTACTGTATCACAGGAAGTGAAGTGCTCTCTGGTGTCGGGGGCGTGGTTGTTTGGTCGGCTGTGCTCTTTAATGACAGCACTCTTGTTTTGCTACTTTAGCATTTGTTTCTGTGGCTAATACCTTCCTCATTCGCTTACTGTATGATAACTAGTTGATGTATCGAGGCGTGTAAAGCTTGTATTTACGTGTGGCGTTAGCAGCTATCCGTTAACTTCTCACTCGCTGTAGCTGTTTTTTGTTTTGTAGCTTAGCGAAGCTAACCGAGCGGCTAGTTTTTTTAGCACCGTTAGTAGCTAACTGTTAGCCGGAGCTCGCTAATCCTCTAAAATAAACAAATTAAAAGATTTCACCGGTGAAGAAACATTAAAGCTCTCACGCTGGAGGACTGACATAAACCATGGCGTTATCTGTGGACGTCCCTGCAGACGAGTGGCCCTGAGAAAATGCTTCAGCTGGATGACTTAGCAACAATGTCCTGCAAATCAACCAAAGTGGCCCCGAGTGTTGATTTCGACCACAGTTGCTCGGACAGTGTGGAATATCTGACGCTTAATTTCGGCCCATTTGAGACCGTCCATCGCTGGAGAAGACTCCCTCCGTGTGATGAGTTTGTTGGTGCAAGGTAACATGTTGCAGCTGTCCCTGTCTGGAGCTGTAAATCTGCATGTTTAAAAGTCTTATATTCGTCTGTAACATCAACATTTGCTCTGTGCAGGCGCAGTAAACACACTGTTGTGGCATACAGGGATGCCATCTACGTGTTTGGGGGCGACAATGGGTGAGTGGAGACTCTCGTCTTTGCTTTGCAGTTGCTTCAGTTTTATTTATATAGCAGCAGTTCATAACAAAAGTTACCCCATGGTCTAGACTCTTTATAATATGATCCACAGAGACCAAACAATACCACCAAGGAACTTTAAACCTACACTGACATGTACACTTACACAAAAAGACAAGACAAAGGAACAAACAAACACAAAATCAGTAACTCACCACCCTCAGTTACCTCAACTCAGGTACGGGAGGCATAAACAATCGAGACAGTAGTGAAAAAGCAAAATAAAATACAATCGAGTGATGTATGAGGTCCCAAATGATCATCAATCGCAAAAGTTTACATTTATTCATTTAGCAGACGCTTTGATTCAAAGTTTGGTAGACAGAATAATACACTGATGTACTACTTTAAGGTCCAGTGTGTAAGATTCAGTAGTATTTCTTTGCAGGATTACAACACAATAATTATTAGTTTGTTTCCATTATTGTTTAATCACCTGAACATAAGTATAGTACGGTGAGAGCGGGTCCTCTTCCATGGAGTCCACCATGTTGAACCATCACTTGAGCTTCGCAGCCAGAGTATTTACTACATATTTGGAAGGAGAGGGTGAGGCGTGGGAGAGTATTCATTTGATTGCAGTCTGCAACTTCACGGCTAGATGCCACTAAATCCTACATCTGGGCCATTAGTCCTAGCAGCATTTTATAGGACTTTAGTCCTATAGCAGCATGACTCAGGGTTGACCTGAGCCATCCCGAAATATAAGCTCTATCAATAAGGAAAGTCTTAAGCCGACTCTTAAATGTGTCGGTGGCATCTGCCTCCTGAACCCAAAATGGGAGTTTGTTCCACAGAAGAGGAGCTTTATAGCTGAAAGCTCTGGCTCCCAATGTATTTTTAGAGACTATAGGAACCACAAGGAACCCGGCATCTTTGGAGCGTGACGTTCTAGTGGTGTAGTAAGGTACTATGAGCTCTTTAAGATATGATCGTGCCTGACCATGAAGAGCTTTCCATTCTTGATGAACAGGTAGCCAATGCAAAGTCAAAAAGGGAGAAATATGATCCTGTCAGAACACGTGCAGCAGCATTAAGAATCAACAGCAAAGTCCAAAGAGATTTATTGGAGCAGCCTGATAACAAAGAGTTACAGTAGTCCAGACTAGTAGTAACAAATGCGTGGACTAGTTTGTCTACATGTGCTTGAGACAGGATGCACCTGAGTTTTGCGATGTTACGTAGGCAGTCCTTTAAATTTGTTACTTGTTGACCTTAAACGACATAACCTGATCAAAGAGCAGGTGGAGCTGGAGGCCAGGGTGATCCTATCTATTGATCCTAGTTATTATCCACTGCATCACGTGTATTTCTGTTTTGTGTCACCTGATAGGAAGAACATGCTGAATGACCTGCTCCGCTTTGATGTGAAGGACTGCTCATGGTGTCGGTAAGATTGCAACAATGCACCATAACTGAGCAAATAGAAGAAAATATAGACCATATAACGTGATTCATTGCTTGTGTGTGATGTTCCTTACAGGGCATTCACCACTGGAACTCCACCTGCTCCCAGATATCATCATTCAGCTGTCGTCTATGGCAGCAGCATGTTTGTGTTTGGTAAGTTTTTCATCATCAGATGTCATTAATTCTACTTTTAAACTCACAACTGATGCTGTAATGCTTGCCTTTAATATGTTTCAGGGGGCTACACTGGAGACATCTACTCAAACTCAAACCTGAAAAACAAAAATGACCTTTTTGAGTACAAGTTTGCAACAGGGCAGTGGACTGAATGGAAAGTGGAGGGGAGGTAAATGTAATATTTAAGATGTTTAAGTTGTTAGATTTATATATAGGTCGTACTTTACTTGAGGTTAAATTTACAGTGCAGTGAAATGCAATTACCTTTGGGTGAGAGGGGGAATAAAACCTGTGTGGAAATCAGTTTAAATCAACCTGTCTTCTGTCTCTGTTTCAGTTTGCCAGTGGCTAGATCTGCACATGGGGCCACAGTCTACAGTGATAAACTTTGGATATTTGCTGGCTATGATGGAAATGCCCGGTATGTTTGACTTTTTTTTTTGCTCTTGCACCAGTTGACCTTTTTTTTTGCCTGTAATACTGATCTGTATTTTATTACCCATGTGCAGACTGAATGACATGTGGACCATCAGCCTGCAAGATCGTGAACATGCGTGTTGGGAGGAGGTCGGTAAAATAAATTTCAAATATACTATAAACAGGAGAACATTGAGAGTACGGTGTGTTAATGTCCGTGTCTTTGTGTCCATCAGATCGATCAAAGCGGTGAGATTCCTCCATCTTGCTGCAACTTTCCCGTAGCTGTATGCAGGGACAAGATGTTTGTGTTTTCTGGCCAGAGCGGAGCAAAGATCACCAACAACCTCTTCCAGTTTGAGTTCAAGGGCCACATGTGAGTGTGTTTGCCTGTGCCGATGATTCACCCCTCCTGTGCGATAGATAGGACGAATCATTACTCCTCCTTCCATCTTCTCAGGTGGACACGCATCCCGACTGAACACTTACTCCGGGGCTCCCCTCCGCCTCCTCAGAGACGTTATGGCCACACCATGGTTGCCTTTGACCGCCACCTGTATGTATTTGGAGGCGCTGCTGACAACACGCTGCCCAACGAACTGCACTGCTACGACGTGGACTCTCAAACCTGGGAGGTGATCCACCCCAGCCTGGACAGTGAGGTAAAAAAAATAGATTTACAAAGAACTGTGTCTGTAGATAGTGGAAGTGATTGAATATCACAAATATAAAGAACATGATATCGGTCCTCACTTCCCACCCATACTGTACTACGCTTTGTTTTATGTAACTGTAGCCGTGTAGTCAGACTATGTATTCTGCAGCTATACTATGTATTATTGTGTCTGAAAACTATTAAAACATGTTCTCCTTTTTCATTATGTCTTTATAGCTTAGCTTCTCTTCATTCAACATTGAAGGGGACATCCTGCATTCTGCTGATCACATTGAACAATCTCCAAAAGCTGAATTTCCTCTTTCCCTGACTCCTCAGATGCCCAGCGGGAGACTTTTCCACGCTGCTGCTGTGATTCAAGATGCTATGTACATTTTTGGAGGAACTGTAGACAACAATGTGCGCAGTGGGGAGATGTACAGATTCCAGGTTAGCATCAAACAGCATTTAGACACTGCTGAAAAGTCTTTATGGACCTCCTACAAATATATATTTTCGCCTTCTTGCAGTTCTCCTGCTACCCAAAGTGTACTCTCCACGAGGACTATGGCAAACTTTGGGAGAATCGTCAGTTCTGTGATGTGGAGTTCATTCTGGGGGAGGTGGGTTTTTATGGAAACACGAGTGTCTGAACTTAAATTAAAATTACAAGGTGACTTTCACATGATCCTACTGAGGTGATCCCCCCCCCCCCAATGTGTTTGACTTGTTGTGTTGTTTACAGAGGGAGGAGAGAGTCTTGGGGCATATTGCTATAGTGACTGCGAGATGTCAGTGGCTGCGGAAGAAAATCCTGCAGGCTCGGGATAGGCAGCGACAGGTCAGAGCCGCGCAGCAAGTACACTTCATTTCCTCTGAGATAAGAGAAGAAGATTGGTGTTGTCATAAGATATTTATAGACATGAACCATCTGCGAGCTGTACCTGACCCACAAGGACAAGGAAAACAATATTATGAAATTAAGACCATAAAACCAGATTATCTCTACTCTGATATCAAAATACTGATGTCGTGTTGACATAACTCTCATCTTCTGTGTCATCATTCAAAATTCAAACAGCCATAAACTGATATGAGGTTGAACTGGCCAAATGAACTGCATAAATAAGTATGCACTTGTGCCTCACTATCACATATCACAATATTTGTACTTTCCATTATTAACAGGCTCAGCGTGGATTGAATTAAAGCTGCAAACCGAATATGAAAATAACTAACATGACATTAAAAAAACAGTTCTAACATTAAGAGTTCACCTCTACAGAGGAACCCCAATAACATCTTGCATGTTAAAGTGTTACATAATCTGTGTGCAGAAGACGAGACAGGAGAGCAGCGAGGAAAGTGACGAAGGGGCAGCTGGAGGTCCGAGGGATATGCCAGTAGTCAGCAGACCTTCAGGCACACAGCCAATGCTGGAGGTAGCCATCAGGGAAGCAGAGGCCCAGCCTTTTGAAGTCTTAATGCAGTTCCTGTACACGGACAAGATCCAGTACCCACGCAGAGGTACCGCTCCTCACGGCTGACTTGTTCATCTGCCCGAAATCCCCAAAAGAGATGAGAAAATCTGATCGTGTGTCTTTATCTTGCTTGTCTCTGTAGGTCACGTCCAGGACGTCCTTCTCATAATGGATGTCTACAAGCTGGCCCTTAGTTTTAAGCTTTCCCGCCTGGAGCAGCTCTGTGTGCAGTACATCGAGGCTTCTGTCGACCTGCAGAACGTTCTCAGTGTTTGTGAAAATGCCAACAAGCTGCAACTGGACCAGCTCAAGGTAAGTCTGGAAAGTTGTTTGTGATTAAACTCAGGCTGCAAATCTTGTTTTTCCTGCCCTCCAGTGGATGAAGGGTCTCGCCAGTACAATAAATTTTATACTTTGAACCAAGCAAGCTCAGTAAAGCTCTGCAGCTGCACTTAGAAAAGAGAAATGTTGTATTCTAACATCCATGCTATCAAATGACTTCTTCCTCCAGGAGCATTGCCTTAATTTTGTGGTGAAGGAGTCACACTTCAACCAGGTGATCATGACGAAGGAATTTGAACGTCTGTCCACGCCCCTGATCGTGGAGATAGTGCGCCGAAAGCAGCAGCCTCCTCCCAGGTTGTACTCGGACCAGCCCGTGGACATCGGGACCTCTCTAGTCCAGGACATGAAGGCTTACCTGGAGGGAGGGGGCCTCGAGTTCTGTGACATTATCCTGCTGTTAGACGGACACCCACGGCCTGCTCATAAAGCCATACTGGCAGCCCGATCCAGGTAGAGAGCACACAGGATCTGCTTTGTGCACTCACAGCAGCTATAGCAAGTCATCAGACCCCTGACTTACCCATGAACAAAGATTTACTTAGTCGACTAGTAGTCGTTAAGTCAAGCCATTAGTTGACATACATTATTTTATACTTAAGGGTAAGTGTATGTTTCATTTGGTTGTTGAGAGTAGAAACACGTAAACCAGCGACAACCAAGAAATGCATTGGTGTTACGAGGTGTGCTCTCCATCGTTTCAGCCTAGTGATTTGCCTGTGACACTTTAACACTTACGTTTTTACTCTCCAGTTACTTCGAGGCGATGTTCCGCTCTTTCATGCCCGAGGACGGTCAGGTGAATATCTCCATCGGTGAGATGGTTCCAAGTAAACAAGCCTTCGAGTCCATGCTGCGTTATATCTACTATGGTGACGTCAACATGCCTCCGGAGGACTCACTGTATCCTTCTCAAATTCAGACTGCTTTATATTCATCCCTCCCCCCTCCAGGAAGATGTATGCATACTATGAACTGAAAGCAAACATCTTTGCAAATGTAATGAAAATAAATTATAAATGAGGCCACATCCTTTTGATGAAGGCTTCTGCTTTTCTCAACCACTGAGCTGGAAAATTTGACAGAGAGGAACTGTGGTGGAGCTAAAGTGGGATAAGAAAGTTGGAACCACAGTGGCTGAGTGTGATAAGCTGAGAAACCTGTCAATCAAGGCAAGCAAACTCAAAACATACACTTCTCTTAAAGCTTTGATGTCTTTGCTTCTGCTGGAACACTGACTTTGTATTTGGTTCTCTAGAGGGAAGCTGGGGACAGTCATGTTAAGAAACGGTCGATACCTGTGAGTGTTTTTAAAAAAAGTTATGATACCGTATCTGTTTCACATGATGACGATTAAGAAAACAACATTTTGTTGGGATGCTACAGTCAGCACCTAGTGGACATTATTGTAACTGCATTGAAATGAACTTCTTTTTCAGCCATTGTTGTGCCTGTACAAAATGCCACACAAGGAACACGTTCTGTTGCCTATGGGTTGCATATTTTGAGCAAATACTAACATTTAATGTCTAATTTAGTGTCCTCGTATCCTCAGTGCAAAGTTAAAAGTGTAAAATCACTGTGGCACACGGAAAAGTTTTCTTCACTTCCTTGACCTGCCATGAACAGCTATCTGTTTGCCGCACCATATTACTATGGGTTTTCCAACAACAGGCTGCAGGCGTACTGCAAGCAGAATCTGGAGATGAATGTCACTGTGGAGAACGTCTTGCAGGTATTTATGTTTTTACCCGTGGGAGGCGGGGGAGTGACCTAATTTGATAGTGTTGCCACATACTTGAAGACATTTTTTTTTTCTTTTTTAACGCCACATGAATCATTTCTTCACTCACACTTCTCCCTCAATGTTTCAGATTCTGGAGGCAGCCGATAAGACCCAGGCTCTGGACATGAAGAAGCACTGCCTGCACATTATTGTCCACCAGTTCATTAAGGTGGGTGGGCTTGTAACCGGAGCCCTGGGGGTTTGCTGCCCACTCACTGCAGCTGAGCTAACCCTGTAGGCCCATCTTCCATTGCAGGAGGCCGACACCTTTGGCCTCCTAGTGGATCACCCTCCATCTTCTACGTAGAGAGGAGGCTGTTTACAGTCTGACCGGCTGTACAAGCACCTCATCGCATAACCATGAGGGTCAAAGTGGCACTCTGATTATTGTTTGTTATTCAAAGACACAGCGAAGCTCTCAATTCTCACCCTCCTTCACTGGAGCGTTGTTAGTGTTTCTGTCAAGCTTCTTTCTGTTTATCATTTTTCATGCATGAGCAATCGAATGCTGCTTATTCCTCATTTGACTCTTTGACTCATTGTCTTGTCTTAATTTATGGCTCATTTTTTATATTTTTTGCTCTCCTCCCCTCCCAAAGGTATCCAAGCTCCCCAACCTGCGGTCTCTCAGCCAGCTGCTGCTTTTGGACATCATTGAGTCTCTAGCTACACACATATCAGACAAACAGTGCGCTGAGATGGGCTCCGACATTTAGGATGACGCCGAGAGCCGAGGGCTCGTTTCTCCTCTCGCAGAAGCCATACATCTCCGCTCCACCTACTTCTAGTCATTCCCTCGTCCCCAATGCGTAGTACTTCTTTTCTTTTATGTTAGACCTTGCATGTTTCAAACCCTGTTTTATTCATGCAAGTTATTCTTGTCTGACTCTGGATCTCAGCAAGGAGTGAAATCAGTGAAGGTACGATTATTGAACAGTCCAAAAATTCCTTTTTTTATGTTGAGTTTATTTATTTATTTTGATTGCACAGAAGAAAACGTATGTAAGGTTGAATTCTGCTCAGTATTGCTGCTGCATTTTTAAAAAATAGATATGCAGTGGACTGTAATAATTCATTCATGTGACAAATATTCAAGTGTTGCCCTGTGCTTATAATATACTTAATCAAAGTATACTATAGATGGATTATTTATCTAAAGCTGTATTCATCACTTGTATTACTCTCATCTCTGACACAGTTAACATGCCTGGATTAAATGTAAGGAATCAAAATCATAATATGAAAATAATCAGAATGTCTGTCTGTCTTAAGCTATTTGTTTTGTTAAACGTTATTGTCATTGGCACACATCTTTGTAATACTAACCACCTCTTACCATTACTAACAGTCGAGCTCTCTGTGTCCATACAATATAGCAACGTGTATTTAGTGACACCAGTATGCTGTTATTAAATATTTACCCACGTGAGTTTCATGTATTTAAAGCCTTAATAAATCTTATACAAAATGAGTCATGTTGTTGAGTCTCCAGTGCTGCTTGCCTCACTTGATACCCGCACAAAAGTGTCTTAGAGGTCTCACTGTGCCTCTTTATCTGCCTGAGTAAACTACCTCATTATGTAATTAAAGTTTTTGTACAACCATCTTTGGCAGCCCTCCGTAAACAGTGAAATGTGCCAAAAGTTGAGTGAGCACTCGCATAAAAGATGTTTTGACCTATTATCGGGCCCTCCTGTGGGTATCAGGCTGTGTCATCATGAGTCTAATGGACCCTCTGACAGGTGACACCGTTTTCCGGCCCTGATCCAACCTACCCTTAAATCCTACACTCACCTAAGTAAAGAGAGCAGCTTGACCTGGCTTCGAGTCTACATTGCATCTACTGTAGTTAGACTAACCTACAACACAACGGTTGGCTCCACTTTGTGTTTTTAAAACAAAGGGTGATTTTAAACATTTAAACAGGCTCTATATGTTCAGAAAATCTCCACAGTTGCATGTTTTTAGATTGAGTATGAGCACAAATCTGACATTTTCAACACGGACTCTTGCCAGAAATCTAAGGCCTTTGTGCCCTATACACTATATGAAAAAAAGCTGAAGGTTAATGCTTTGACCTTTCATCAGATTAGCCACGTCCTTCAGGGGTTTTAGTTTCCACAGATCTATGGGTGATAAGGTCAGACAATGCTCCTTGGTTTGAGAGGGCGAATTCCTTCAGCTTCGGTGATGTTTTACACTCGCAAAGATTAAATTGAATTACTCACGTGAGCTAAATTAAAATCGAATAGGTTGGTTCTGTTGTATAGATGGCAACATTTTACAGTGTCGCCCATCCATTAACAGTCGTCAAGACAACATTCAAACTACGTCAAGCGTGACTCAGAAAACATTGCGTTTTAGCGACGGTTGAATTGTTTTATTTTGAGGTGATGTGGTGCATTTTGTTCATGGGACTGAGAAGAAAAGGTTGACCTAAATGCTGAAGCACTAGATTGGATTTTCCGTTAGCTGCCAGTTGTACTGCGAGATCTGTAAAAACCCTCGGAGGAATTCACAAAGTGTTGGACTCTTTTGGACTCTGTTGTAAGTACCATTGCAGTGAGCACAAAGTGCTATTCATAGTCCAGATACTTGAGACACTTGGCAAATCAAAAGCTCCTCCTTTGATTTCCTTAGAGCGTAAATAATGCCCATGTCTCACCAGTGACATCAGTAAAACAATCTGAAATAATTGCAACTTTAAAAGCTGGACTGGATTTCACAGCCACGAAGAAGCCATTATAGTCATGCCCGTTGCTTCTTAATTCTTTTTTGTGTGTACTCCCCATGTCCAGCTTGCTCATGTTTCATTCATTTAAGTCCACTTGTTCGCACACACAGCCCCAGATCCCGCTGGAAATATCTGGTTTCATCTAAAAAACAGAGTTCATTGTTCGCTGAGATGATATTGAACACTGAAACAAAACAGTATGTCTGTTGTCATGCCGCAGTCCTGGATAATCTCCCACTTTTCAGGTGCATTTTATTAAGGAGGCTGAGTAAGTGGGCTGGCCAGGTAGATCCTGATACCTCAGGCAGGTGGGACGAGCCACAGAGCTCTTCTGGATCTGGGACCTGTTACATCGACCTGCGCGCTTCAGCAGGAATCACAGCACAGCAGAGGCAAAAGATGGTTTTCCTGACAACTAAAATCATGCAAAGGACTGCACTCTTTGTGACATTTGGGGGTTTTGTCACTTCTCTGATCAACGCCTTCCTTCCATTCTGGAAGACGATGAACTCTGACCTGAACGAAATGGAGAACTGGTTCTCTGGATTGTGGCACACCTGCCTCTACACCGAGGAGGTGGGAATTCAGTGCAAGGCCTACGATTCAGTTCTAGGATTGCCGATGGACCTGCAGATCTCCAGGTGGCTTGTGACAGTTTCTATAGGCACTGGAGGTTTAGGTCTGCTGGTTGTCTTACCAGGGTTGGAGGGGGTTGAGATGTGCGTGGAGCAGCCTCACCTGAAGAGACGGTTCATTATCCTTGCCGGGCTGCTGACCTGGGTGTCAGGGCTCACCAGCCTGGCTCCTGTCTCTCTTGTGGCCTACACAACTTTGGTGGACTTTTTTGACGAGGGTTGGCCCGAGGTGATGCCACGCTGGGAGTACGGAGAGGCAATGTTCTCTGGATGGTTTGGAGGTTTGGGCCAGCTCATCGGAGGGACTCTCCTTTTTATAGCTGTGTGTATGTACGACTTTGACCAGAGGCCACCGAGTGTGCCAAACAGCCCGCAGGTGAAGCACAGGACAAAGCACTACCAGAAGACAGAGGTGTTATAGATCTCTCATCGTTAAATGTGATATCTGCACATCCATGTTTGTCATATGGAGACGTGGACTTGAATAATGAGATAAAAAAATCACTGTGTTTTTTTTGTGTGACAACGACAAGAAAAACATATGAAAGCTGTTTGTGTTTTAGTGTTTGTTTGTTACACCTTCCTGTGATTTCTGTTCTGGTTAATAGAGAGATTTTTTTCTTCTAATAAACCTGCAAGTTAATAAGCAGCTTCAGTCGACAGAGGATGAA
The DNA here is from genome assembly GCA_014281875.1 of Nibea albiflora. NCBI lineage: Eukaryota > Metazoa > Chordata > Actinopteri > Sciaenidae > Nibea > Nibea albiflora. Next base: position 18,790,287 of record CM024801.1, read on the forward strand.
TAAGATGGGAAGCCTTAATCTACCACTAGACATGCACCTACTTTAAATCAAACTTTTCTTAGAGTAAGAGTAGAAATACCGACAGAATAAACTCATCTTTGACTTTACATCTCCTTTGGTGCAATGTCTGATTTTGGTTTGTGATTCTCAAATTGATTGATCGGTGCTTTAATCCCAAGAGTAGCGACAGCAGCCAAAAATCTGTTTCTATTGTGCTCAGAAGCTTTGAAAAGTCTGTGGTACATCAGTAATGTTCAAATTAGATTATTATATGTTTGCCTAACTCTTTTTATGTGACTTTACTCATGATTTAGAGTCGTTTGCTGTGATTTACTTTCTGTTGAAGTGTCAGCTTCTAAATAAATGTGCTAGACGAAGAAGGGAGTGAACGGTTGCATTCCAGTGCTGCAGCTCGTCTGTGTTAAATTTCGTTTCGGGAAGTGTAGGGTGGGGGGTGGAGGGTGGAGGGGACTTGGCACCATCAGCTCCTCTTAGTCTTAAATACACTCTCTGGCTTCAGTGCACTACTGTACATTGTGATGATTAGACATGATTTGTAAGTTTTTTTTTGTCAGTTCCTTAGATGTCTCAACAAATCACAAAAACAGACACAAAATAAACTGAGATCAGTTTGTATCAAATCGAACTGTTGTGTTTAACATGCACATCTGCTCACCCGACACTCGGCAGAGATCTAATTAACCGTCAGATTGAATCCCTAATAACAGCTGACGTTAATATTTTGGTTGGCTATGATTTGATAGTTTAACTTATGAACCATTCATTCATTTCTCTTGCCTTGCTTAATCTGTGTTCCTGGATGCAGCAGGACTTTCTGGCCCCTGCAGAAGAGCCCCCCCCTTCTCCTCCCTCCTCCTCTGTAATTTAATTAAACTGAGTGATGTATCTGTGATGTAAGGCATGCCCTCCTCACTCTCTTGTTGTACATGTGCACACAGCTCACCCCTGGCTTCCACTCAAACGTGCTTTCACATGTGCTCGAACACACGCAGGGAGCAACACAAAACATACTGACTCCGGGGCACACGTGCATGTGTCAGCTGTCAGCGCGCTGCGGGGACGCACTGGAAAGATCTTAGAAAAATCAAAATTCTTCATTTGACTGCATTAGCATTCGGGGAAAAAAACAGCGTCAGGGTCGTTAATGCTGCATCCTGCTCATCATCCCGTGTCATCGTTTCCTTAGAAATGAACCTGAGATTATCAGGTGAATGACCTTGCCCCAGCAGCTATTTAACCGGGAGGCACAGGTCCACCCACAGTGGGAGAATAAGTAGTGGAAATATCTTGGGAGCCCATTTCTATAAGACTCAGTATACCTTTTTAATCCTGCTCCACCCTACCCCCCTGACTGAAACTGGGATTTACTGCACCAACTGCACTTTCACTCTTTCTCCCTCTGCTGCACACACTGAAAGAAGTGTAGCACACACATACTGTAAGAGTGTTTATAGTGTGCTGCTGTCTTTATTAATGTCTCCTGGTGGTCAGTGTAAACACAATAAACGTCACACTGGTAAGCTTCAAGAATAGCTGATACTCCTGTAGCAGCACAAGCATGCAGCGCAATGCTAAGGAGGCAGTGTGATAAGTGGGCAGTCAGACCAGGCAGGCAGTGCAGCGGGGAGGGCAGCAAGTGTTTGATCAGGCTTAACTGGCAAGTCAGGTCTTTGACATCTGAAGGCGAGGCTGAGAGAGGTCTGAACAGAAAAGCAAGCAGCCTGTAGAAGAGTGTCTGTGTGTGTGCGTGTGTGTGTAGGTGTGTGTGTGTGGGTGTGTTTGGGATAGAGAGAGAGGAGGGGTAGGAGGACGAGAGCAGGGAACGGTGAGAATTCATGCTGTGTTAGCATCCCCTCAGCAACTCCATCAATACTGCATACAGCTGAGAAACTGGCAAAGGTCCTCCATGCTGCATTTGCAGGCTCGGCCAGGGAAACAGAGCAACTCCCACGACCGGTCGGCTCAGTCTGCTGCTGCTGCTGCTGCTGGAGGGGGGCTCTGTGAGGGGCAGAGCACACACACACTCACATACACTCACACATACTCACACATAGAGCCTCTGCTGCATCAAGAGGCAGAAGAGGAGAGCGGAGGAGGGTACAGAGGGACGCACAAACTGGGAATACTCCAGTGGACAGAGCCAATCCAGGAGAGGGACAGGACTGTTGAGGAGACTCATGTGCTAATATGCTTCCGTGCTCCGCAGGGGAAGCTGAGCACCGGGGAGTTTGACAGGATCTCAGTGCACCTGCTCCATGGCACACTGGTAAGATGATTTATTTATTTTACAGTCAGGGAATTACAGCTCTGTCTATTTATCTCCCGCATGATTATGTGATGATGATCAGATAATGATCCGTGTGTAGTTATTTGTCCACTGTTGGCACACACAGAGGAAGTTGTTTGCTCTCTGGTCCAGATCTGTCCTGGAGAACCAAGTACTGTGGTGCAGTATATAAAACTGAAATCACACACTCACAGGTTTAATATACAGATTCAGTTCTGCTGCAGAAACAAGAGATGAAATCAAACATTCAGCTGATGAAGTTTTTAATAGTTAGTACAGCAGCTTCTCTTGGTTTTGATTGATTGCACGCTGAGAAACTGGTCAATAGCAGAATTTTTATATGGCAGCACAGCTCCTCTGTGGGGGTGTACACCCCTCTGTAGACCACAATTCTAGTTTTCCATGACATCATGGAGAGGTTATCGCTCAAAGCAGCAACAAAATGACCTGATAGAAGTCGGTGGTGCCATTGTTTAACCAGCTTCAGCTTTACAGAGGAATACAATACATGAAACGTTAAGTCTGGCTCAACTTTTTAAAGGGAAAAAATACAAGATTTTTCTCCTTTGAGTGCCACAGTAAACAACGTGGAACGGCGGCATAATCTTTGTTTTCTAGAGCCACGTGGCATCTATGTATCACCCTAAACACTAAAGGTTTGTTCAGTTAAAGCTTAACTATATGACCTCTGTCACCCGTTAATGGCAAAATCATCGGTCATACATTAGATTCCATCATTTCTAGTTACAATATGCGCACTGTAATGCTGTTTGAGACCTTGTGAAGCTGCTTGTCAGCTGCTCGAAAGCTGAAATTTATCTGCAAGCAAACATTACAAACACCAGCACAAACTTGTTCAGGAATAGTGTGAATGAACTCGGTCACAATGTCTGATTGTGTCACGTACTAGAGCTTCTTAATGGGGATTGTGGTTTACTGTAATCCACTCTTTATTCTTTTATAGTTAAGACACGTAGGCAATGGAGTAAATAGAAGTCAGTCAAAAGCTCCTTGGCATTTTGAGGAACATCCACTCTCAACTGATGAAGGTGCATAAATATAAACACGGCCTGAAACACTACTTCCCCACCTCGCAGTCAAAGTAAGAAATGTTATGAAGGTTCAAAGTATTTCACCAACTTGTCCCTTACATCGAATGCTTCCTTAAGCCGACGGTAAACAAAATAGATAGCCACGAGGACCCTGGTGAGAGAGAGAGCACTTTGGTTTGCGCAATCAGGGCACGATTCCCCGGGCTTATCTTGTTATTTCACAAACCAGGAGAACGCGCAAGCTTGTGAGTGAGGGGAAGAGGTGTGGTCAAATATTAGGACTGCAGTTAAATTGCTGTAAGCTCTTGACCTTTATCAGCTGAGGATCAGAGTGCCCTAATTGTTAACTACAGGCTGACATACCTGCCGAGCCAGTGTGTGAATAAAACAGAGAGTACCAGCCCCTCAACCAGCAGCTCTTCTTTTATTCAGATGCTGCTTCAAGTCCAGGGCCAAAGAACGCTGTAAGGTGATATGAAATTCACCACATCTGGGTGTTGCTACATATGTTCCTCTGCTGCTGACGTTTGTTGGTGAGGATCAGGTTTACTGGCATGGAGGAGGTGGTTCTTTCTAGAAATGTACTGCGCCTTTTTGATGAGTGTGTTTGTTTTCGTAGAGCAATAACATCAGTTTTGTATCATAGATGTGTCCATCAGAGTGTAGGTGTATCAGGCACTTTGGTGCTCAACATTCCTGATTTTTTTTTTTTTTTCACTTACGGTCAGTTTCTAGATCAGCCTCCTCACCACCAACCAGGAGCTGCATTTTGCTAATTCTCCCCTCCGACATTCCAGTAACAGGTATTACATTTGTAGGGAAGTGAGTGAAACTGACAGCTTGTTTGCAGGCAGGAGTATTAGCACTGCTTGGGGACAGGCCCAACAGTGAGAGAGCGGGTTCTGCGTCATATGTTGTGAGGACCAAATCTGCTTAACCTACTTTAGTTTTGAACAAAATATCTCAGGCTTGGAACTCCAGGATGGCAGCGCGTCGAGATCCAATTTGTTGTTCATCAAAATTTCAGTGGTGGCAAATTATTAAAGGGGGACAACATGCGAGCGGCATAACTCTTCAGCAAGTGGTTGGATGGGTTTCTCTCTGCATTTAAAGAAGTGCGACAGCATCAAAGGTTCTGCTGCGTTAGCACGGCTGTTAACTGAATGCAGGAAAATGTAAATGTTTGGCACAGATGCATGTGCGGGAGCCAAAAATCGTCATCAGCTTTAATTTGTTTTATTTTAGCATTTTTGACCAACAACAAAAACTTATTCAGTGGAATAAAAAAAAATAGTATTTAGAAAATTTACTTGAGTAAAAGTACCAATACGTCAGTGGAAAAGTACTCTGTTACAAGTAAAACACCTGAATTCAAAGTACAGAAGAATCATAGATAAAATATACAGATATTCATTGCTAGTAATGCATCAATAGATAAACAGCATTTTACAGTTTAAGCTGATCACAGTGGTGCTAGTTTAACTACTTTAGTTTTGTCCACTGCTTGGTGAGAGTTTTACCTCTCTGGGCATTTAAATAAAACCATTCAGGAAGTTTAGATCATTTTTTGATAGAACTGTGAACAACATTTGAAACATGACAAGAGGCCCAAACCTGATGGGAATCACTGATTTCATTTATGTCAATGTGTAGAAATATTACCAGCTTTTCATATGTTTTTATTAATAAGTAAGGCTGTCAAATAAATGTAGTGGAGTAAAAAGTTCAATATTTACTCCTGGTGTAGTGGAATAGAAATATAAAGTAGCACAAAATCAATATATTCCAGTAAAGTACCTCAAAAAACTACCTTTAAAGTACAGCGCTTGGTTTAATGTAATTAGTTACTCTCACACACTGCAAATACAGTTTAGATACAACAACAACGACTCATTCTCAGCTGCAGAGCTGTGTCCAGTCAGAGGAGATCTTTCCATTTCTCATTTGTCCTCAGGAACTTTTTTCTCAGCAGCGCTCCATTCAGCACTCCACACTTTTTTTTTCTCTGAAGTTCAAGGACATTAAGATGTGCTTAGAATATCAAGCAGTCCTTTTGGTTGTACCTCAAAAGGATAATTTGGTGATGGATTGTGCCATGTTGGGTGGTACACACCTGCCATCCCTGTGTCTTCCGCAGATACATTGCGGTCAGTGAAGCCTGTGAGTAACTAACTTACTGTATGTGTGGGTGAAATACCAGAGCTGGTAGAAATGTGAGGGCAACGTGGCAACAAAACACAAGGGGGGGATTTTGAAACTCAAGGGGCCCCTGTTTCCCTTTAAAGCGCAGTGTGACGAGAAAGTTAATAGGTGTCGGAGTGCTGTTAATATTTAACAGTTTCCATGCAATATGCATGAACAAAGGTAACAATGTGCGTGGAAATGTTCCTAATTAACACAATTGCTTCCTTTTTACAAGCACTAACATGTTATACAGACACACTCTGAAAATCTGACTAGTCTGACTAATCTGGCTAGTTTTCCTTGGCAGTCAAATCCTGACTCTTTCAACATCAGACAGTCTTAGTGGTAAATAACACAAACACAGTCAGTGACTTTGATTGATTAGAAGATACAGAGGATTATATATAAAAAAAAAAGGGACGGGGACACACAATGGCCAAATGTTTTGTTCATTTGAAAGCTAATTTGTAAATGAAAAGCTGAACTTTGAAACAGAAAGCAGCCAAAAATCCTTAAAAGGTGTCTTTAAAAAGTCTTCAGAGCATCTTAAAACCACCCAATAACAAACAAATAAGCCATAATTTAGATGTACATTATAAAACCTCTTATATCAGGTGTACATCAGACTTTACACTCGTGTAAACCAGAGCGACACGGCTCTGTTTGGTGTGTGTTTGGTGTGTGTTGTTGTTGACAACGTCGCTCCCTTTGTCCACGCAGATTATGTGGGGGAGCTGATGTGTGCGATGGCCAGCCTGGACCTGCAGGTTCTCGGACACACACTTCTGTGTTATCGTTACCTCCCTACCAAGCAGCCCACCCCGAGGATCTGACTACACCTCCCACGCCTCCCTCTCCCCCCTCCCTCCCTCCCTCCCTCTCTCCCTGGGTGCCTCTCAACCCTGGGCCCACCATGGGAGGATGCTTCTCCAAACCCAAACCAGGTAACCGACATGTTTCCCTCAATCAGGGGTAGGTTAGTTTACACCAAGCAGGCACAATGACAGCTCTTGTGCAGGTGAGGAACAGCAGGTGTTTTAGAGGAGGACAAAATAACAGTTTTTGATATAGTATGATGTATTAAGTGCGTTACCACAGAATAAAGTGTGAAATTATTGCTGAACTCCAGTCAAAAAGATGTGGAAACACCTCATTTGTTTGTGCTGTCACTGTATAATATGGTACAGTGTTTATGTTATTGTGTCCAGATGCTATCCTACTTTTAGTATTCCCAGTAGAGCTGGACGATGCGGTTGACATATTTCTCACAATGTTAAGAAAAATATGAATATGAAATGAATCAAAGTGATGTTAAAAGTTGTATCTTACAAATATTTCCCTCTATTAATGTATTTTAAAGAAAAGTTTTATAACATGGCGTTCAGCGAAGTAGCTGTAAACACGAGGGACAGAAAAATATAGATCTGATCAAAAAATCTATTGGTTCTGCTTATGCAGTGTGCTGTTTCTATGGAGAGACCAGTTTGTTTTTTGGTGGTAAAAAATGAACACATTTGGGACAGTTTGTTCAGTTTGAATCATTTTCAAAGCTACCTACAGCCTCCAAATCCTGTTATAAACATCCTCTCATATCCAGCCGCCTCTGTTTTGCACTATAGCGTTTCATGTGGGAGGAATTTTAATGCTCTCTGTGGCATCTTTGGTCAAGAGGATTACGTACCGAGACGTGAATATCCAAATATGAAACTGCATGTGTGTGTGTGTGTGAATCCATATCTGTGTTAGCATGGCCAGGAGATTAGCCACCATGTGTAGATACGCAGGAGAGAGTCGTTTGTAGCTTTGAGATCGAATCATCTGTTCGGTGCATCTCATGGAGGCGAAGTGAGCAAGATGAGGGACTAGTTGTGTACAAATAATTGGCTGCTGACTGTCAGGCCTCTTGGGACTAATTAGTCTATGACAGCGTGACCTCCAGCTACTAATAGTTGATGACAGCACAAACATAGCATATCTATTAAAAGAACACAGTGGGAAGGATTTTATACAGATTTTACATCGTTTTATAGATACTTTTTTTAAATGTATACGTACCATAATTTCTGGTGGAGCTGCTATCAGTTTAACATAGACAGTTTTGACATAAGTAAGGTATCAAAATCTGGAAGCACTGATGACGACCATTTACAGGTATCAAAGGAGAGACATTCACTGCTCAGCACTGGAGCTGAATTTGTTAATGAATTAGTTAAATCAGGAAGCAGCTGCCTTTTGGAGTTCTGCAAGGAAAAGAAAAGAAAAGAAAACATTATTTTGTATGTAAATCATATTTATCCTTGAGTTTATTTAAGGTGTAGTATATAATAATTTAAGTATGTAAGTATTTAATCTTAAATGCATCATTGGGTAAAAAAAGGTCATTTCGAAATGGCACAACAACATAAACATAACATTAAAAAAAACATAAAAAAAGGTTCTTCAAAGCACCGAAAATGCTGCAATTGTGCAAAAGTGCTTCACAGCATTTATCAAATTGTAGTCTAAGAACACAAGACTGATAAAAGTTATTAGATATATAGAGATATTTATGTCATGTAACTATCCTGTAACTTTTAAAAAAAAAAAATATATATATATATATATATATATATATATATATATATATATATATATATTTATATAAAAGTAGCCTCTTCCTAGACACAAAGTTGAAGTGTAAAGTTTAATTTACTCCCACTGAATATACAGTAAATATATATTCATAAGTGGGGATAAATTGGCACTGTGACAGGATTAACAAGGGAGTTAAATGATATTGTTCTCTTCATTTGCATCATCATGTAAAGACAGAGAAAGGCTGCGATTACTGTGAAATTATACATACAGATCTGAACATCTCAGCTCACCCTCAGCAAAATGCCTGTTCTCTAAAAGCACCACGGAAAAACTTTGATAGAGACAAAGCAGGTAACTTTTTAGTGCTGATCGAACAAAGCATCAGTTTGACGCGATTTGGCAGCAGACATCCAGAGATTCTCTTCAGCGGTGTGGAAAGCGTTCTCTTCCTTTTTCTCCTACGATTGCACTCACTATTATGATTTTCCATTGATTTTAATTAAGACTTGCTCAGCAGGAGAAAATTCCAGCCAGATTACTGTGTAAGAACCGGATGATCAGCACATTTTTCCTAGCCGAACAGATAAAGCCTGCTGCAGTAAAAAAGAAAAAGGAGTTACACAACCATTTTTTAACGTTCAGAAATATAAATCCAATAGCAGCGCATCAGATTTCATCAAAGAAAACCGAATAAGACAGATAAATATACTCCACTCTGAATGTTTTCTTAACTGTCTCTACAAAAAACACTGCTGGTTTGAGCTGTATTTAAATGAGTTTCCTTTATGGAAAGCTCATTATTTAAGGCATTGTTATCCTGCCAAATTATATTTGACAGTTTAGTAAGTTAATTTAGATGTCGACAGATTGAGAGAGTAATGTGTGATTTGTCTTTGTGGATTTTCCATTCCCTGGTTTGAAAAGCAACCTTTTTTAAAGCGTGTTTGGCACAGCTCTGCAGAGGAAGGTTTGTGTATCCTGCTGTTTAAAGTGTTGAGAGTTGAATGATACCTGTAATTGTGCCACTAACTAGGAGGAAAAGAAAAGAAAAAAAAGATTAGGTTGCCCTTCCAAACTTCTCCTTTCATTGGCTTCCTGCTCTCATTTGTTTCAGTTGTGGAGATGTCGGACTCAATTTGTCCCAAATTTATAGACGTCTCACCTAGCTGGGAGGCAAATTACTCTTCTAAAGCAATGGTGAAGGCTAGTGATAAAATAACAGAGGGCAGGGATAATAGTGCAGTCCACGGATGATTGGTAGCATTAATAATCTGCCAATATTCCTTAAACAGATTTCTCTTTGAGAGCTTTACATCATTTTACTGCTCGTGTGTGATGGCGCTGCATGTGTTCAGTCATGCATACTCTAAGTGAGACGTGTCTGTGTTGTGCAGTTGAAGTTAAAGTGGAACTCTCTCTCCTGGAAAAAGAAAAAGAGATGGACGGGCTGTCACCTAATGGCAAAGCGAGTCCCTTTGCTGACTGCAGACCCAACGGGGCCCTGGGACACGGCTCTGATGATGACTCCACCCCGCTCCCCCTCTACCACAAACCACGGGACTATGTGGAGGCCTCCGTCTGTCACGTTAAAGATCTGGAAAATGGACAGTAAGAAAATGACAAACACAACAATACATGTATAGCACACCTAGCATGCATAGTACACATGGCAAAAATGCTGTTTTTTGTACCAGGCTGTAAACATACCAGGCTGTATTTCTGCTGTGAAGTGACATTTTAACATGGAGACTTATGGAAACTAACTCATTTTGCAGCCAGCCTCAAGTGGCCGTTTGAGGAACTGCAGTTTCTGGCACTTCTGTGTTGGCTTCACTTCACAGCCACGGAGGTTGCCACTTAACTTAAGTTAGCCTTGTTACTTTGTAAAAGTAAAACCCTTTAATGGTCATTACTAATCAAATGAATCACATTTGGCGTTCATGCAGAATACATGATTACTTCCATAATTGTCATTAATGTTTTTGGGTAAACTGTTCCTTCCAGAGTGAGTTGGTAAGTTGTAGTCCTGACGTGTCCTTTCTCTGCTGTCATGGTGACATTTTCCTGCAAAATGGCCTCTGTGTGTGTTTCCTCTAATGATTTAATGAATGCACACACGCCTTTCTGTTTTTGTGTTTGACAGGATGCGAGAGGTTGACTTGGGAAGCGGCAGAGCTCTGTTGATTAAAGAACACGGGGAGTTCTCCGCCATGGGCCACAAGTGTCCACACTACGGAGCACCGCTGGTCAAAGGTGAGTGACACATTTTCAGGTGCGATTTTAACATTTCAAATAATATATAATGTCATACGCTTGACATTCTTGTCATTTCCTGTCATCCCAGGTGTGTTGTCTAAAGGACACGTGCGCTGTCCCTGGCACGGTGCATGTTTCAACATTGCAACAGGAGACATCGAGGACTTCCCCGGGCTGGACAGCCTGCCTACCTTCCAGGTGACCTTCCCCGCTGGTGCCGTCTCTTAACACATTCCCTTATCTCTTATCATGTCTCTAAGCACCATCAAAAAGTGTACACATCGCTCATGTCTGTTTGCTCCAGGTCAGAGTTGAGAAGGACAAGGTGATCATTCGTGCAAACAAGCAGGTAACAAGGAAAAGAATGTGGAGAATTTATGCAGGAGAATAAACAGAGCACCTGACTGATCTGAGATCTGTTTTTTAAACATTTCCAGGCCCTTCAGTCACAGAAAAGGTCAAAGCCCATGGCTCGATGCTCAGCAGTCATTAACTCCAGCACAGGCTTCAGCCATGTTCTCATCATTGGCTCAGGTCAGTGTGTTTCTCCCCCCACTTGTCAAACAATTATCCAGCCATGTTTGATAGATTTGATAGATCTTCCTCTTCCTCTTTCATGGTGAATGTCTCCGCAGGTCCAGCAGGTCTGGTCTGTGCAGAAACACTGAGGCAAGAGGGCTTCACCGATCGCATCGTCATGTGCACCATGGACAGACATCCTCCATATGACAGGCCTAAACTGAGTAAGGTTTGTACACAGACCCTAATCACGTAAACTGAGACACAACTCACTTCTCGGAGAAAGTTACGTAACAGACTGCAGAGGTGCTGCCTTGGTCAGTGGTGCTAAAACAGGAGCTCTCTGGGGAACGGCAGCACTTCACTGCAACAGAGATTTAGAAGAATGAGACTTTACATCGCCACAGAAAGCTGAAAAAAGATGAACTGGCTGCTTACAGTTGCACAAACTCTTTGTATTCTTGCATTTTATTTAATTTTTTTATGGATGTAGTCCGATGCACTAACGTTTTGGCCCTTAGTCCTTAGACAGCACAGCAGAGCAGCTGAGATTGCGCTCCATGGACTTCCTACAGGACCATGACATTGAGCTGCTCACAGAGAAAGAGGTGAGATATATTGATGGCTAATGACAAAGCAGTTGATCAGTTAGATCTGTCTTTTTAATTTCCACAATAACCCAACACCTAAACCTGTTTGACCCTACGGCGTTTGCTCTAGGCCGTGGCAATAGACGTGAAAGCACGATCTGTGACCTTTGAGGATGGCTTGAGGATGGAGTACAGGAAACTCTTTATTGCTACAGGAAGCAAGTGAGAAAAAAAACTTCAACAACTTCAACTCACACATGATAATTAAACAGCTGAGATTATAAATGAATAAACTGATATCTGATTGCTTCCATTTCCTGCTTGAAAGACCGAAACCGATGAACTACAAAGGCAAAGACGTCAGGAATGTGTTTCACCTCCGGACGCCTGAGGACGCTAACAGCATAGCGAGGCTGGCCAACAACAAGAATGCTGTGATTGTGGGAACGTCATTCGTTGGTAAGAAGAAGACACATTTATAAAGACGTGCTGAGTTAGATGAGTGACTAATTAAAGTACATTTACTGAAGTGCAAATTTTAGATGCTTTTACCTTATCTTAGTCTTTTCTTCTCATTATACTTCTACTTGTTACTTGTCTAATTGTTACTCCACTACAATTATATGACAGCTAGATCCTTGAACGCAAACACACATTAAAATGTACAAATGAAACACTTAGAGTAATCAAGTCACACAGGTGGTCGCTTTGGGCTTACAAACCAACAATAAGTCGATTAAAGGAGAAAATTATTAGCAGATTAATTCAATAATAATAATTGTTTGTAGCAGTCCTTCACAAAATAGTAAAACTTAGCACCTCAACCAAGATTAAAATAAGTAATAAAAGTAATAACATTTTTCTGTATTGGGTACTGCTGATTATACTTCCATACTTTTACTTAAAGTCCAATGTATCAGAGGGAATTCTACTGAAAGAAATATAATATTCATAAGTATGTTTTCATCACCTGAAAATAAGAATGGCATTTTTTTAACCTTAGAATGACCGCTCTATATCTGCAGAGGGAGCAGGGTCCTCTTACACTCTTACACTAGTCCACATGTTACTCCAGTAGCCCAAAACAGGCAGACCAAACACTCTCGCTCTGCTGCTCGGGCAGCTGACAGAGGGAGAGATGAGGGGTATTATTGGCATTTAGCGGAGAAATTGCAGATTAAAAACAAGTTCACCATCTCCTGTGGAAGAATGGTGGCCATGAATGGTGGCCCCTCAAGAGTGTTATTATGTAATCATGCGTTGTTCTACTTTAAGTACACAATTTCCTGTCAAGTGTGAAAGCTATAACAGCTATATCACATTATTTTCAGCCCATGCAGCCTGTGTATTTGCATTACTGCTATTCACTGTTTTGTATTTGTTGTGTTCGGCAGGCATGGAGGTGGCTGCAGCTCTAACTGACAAGGCCCACTCGGTCTCTGTCATCGGGGTTGAGTCAGTCCCCTTCAAAAAAGCTCTCGGGGAGAAAGTAGGGAAAGCCATAATGAAGGTAGGAACACACTCCTGGGAAATCAAGCTCCGTGTGTAAATCCATCCAGCCCATGCATGCCAATGTTTTCATCTCTGCCTGCGTGGTGTTTTGTGTTTGCAGCTGTTTGAGGCGAACAGGGTGAAGTTCTACATGCTGAACGAGGTGTCAGAGATGATTGGCCATCATGGACAGGTATTCAGAAAGTGAGAGAAACAGCATGACATGATGTTCAACAGCACAACCTCCCCTTTGTTTAATCCACGATGATGAAGACGAGCCTGATAAGAAACACAAGCACAATTCACCAAAGCGTCTGCTTCATCAGGAGTGTGTGGGTGTCGTTTGATCAGACTTCTAATGACAGAAGCAAATTACTCATACTCTTAAATCCTTTTCTAGTGCAGTCTCTGTTATCGCTGATGTGAACTCAACTCTAACTTTGGCAGAAAAGTCTGTAAAATATATAGTCAGTAAATATTTTAGGGGCTTTAAAATGTTGTGTTCAAGTGTGAAAGCTGTTCATATATCATTATGCATCTCTAGTACGTTGTGTTTTTCCCGTCGCACAGCTGAAAGAGGTGGTGCTGAAAAGTGGAAAAGTCCTGCGGGCCGACGTGTGTGTTATTGGAGCAGGTAATGAAATCTCTTGTGTGTGTGTGTGTGTGTGTGTCCTCAAAATCTCAGTCTCTTACCTTTAACAATGCTCAAAGAGAAGTTCAGTTTAGTTCACGATATGAGAGACATCGCTCACCTTTTATCACTCCCTCATTTACGTGTCCTGTTTCTCGAGCCGCTCTCCCTGCGTCACTCTCTGTCCTGACCTGTCTGACTGTTGCAAACTTTCTCTGATTTCCCATGAGCCACGTCTTGTCTGGGAACTTCACACAGAAGGAACGATGCATATTATAGATGCCACTGTTTCTACATATGTTACAGTTTCAGTAACAGACACAACTGAAGTGTGCTCTGCTGTGTGCATGAGCAACAAGGCTCGTTTGAACACGATTATGTGCAATATAAAGATATTCAAACATAATTATTAATTATGCAATATGCTTCACACCTCTCCTGCAGGAAGTATTCCTGCAACAGGCTTTCTGAAACAGAGCGGCATCCACATGGACTCAAAGGGCTTCATCACCGTCAACAAGGTATTTTTACAAAGCCTGAATCCTGACTGAAATGTAGGTTTTGTCCCATTTTTATTCGTTTACGCCTCCTAAATTTTCTCCCAGATGATGCAGACTAATGCTGATGGGGTGTTCGCTGGAGGAGACGTGGTGATTTTTCCTTTCCCGCCACGCAACAACAAGAAGGTGAACATCCCTCACTGGCAAATGGCTCATGTACATGGTGAGTGCGTCACAGCTCCATTCTTAGACGACGCATATGTTGATTTATGCGCTTAAAGACAAGCATGTAAATGTCTCTTTGTCTTCAACATCACTGACAGGAAGGGTAGCAGCTCTCAGCATGATGGGCAGAGCCACTGAGATCAAAACGGTGCCTTACTTCTGGTCAGCCATGTTTGGGAAGACCATACGCTATGCAGGTAGGTACAGACCTTCAGTGTATCTTTAGTTTAAAGAACATTTCATCAGTGTTGTGAGGCAGACATGCTGCAGAAGAAAGATAGCACAGTTACTACGCTGCCATCTAGCTGTGAAGATGTTAAATTCGGACCTAAGACTGAGAATTGAGCATGAATTGGACAAATACACATATATATATCATTTAATATTTGTGAAGGTTATGGTGATGGATTTGATGACGTCATCATACAAGGAGATCTGGATGAACTGAGATTTGTGGCGTTTTACACCAGGTGAGTTTTATTTTTTTTATTTTAACAATCTTCTCTGTATTCATGAGCTGGTTTTAATCTTTAATTTTTAAATTATGAACAGTTTCTCATTGTTTCTTCCTCTGGTCCATCTATAGGAGTGAGGAGGTGGTTGCTGTTGCCAGCATGAACTATGATCCCATTGTATCCCGAGTGGCAGAGGTCTTAGGATCTGGAAAGACGATTAAGAAGCGAGATGTAGAGTAAGTCTCCTTCCCGGACTTAAATCTGGTCACGGTTACAATAGCTGTTATGTTCTTTAGTGAAGAAAAACATGACAAATGTGTGTATCACTCTTGAGCTTGTGACTTCAATCACATGGAAAGTATTACACAAGGCAAACTAGTTGGCTCATTGAAACTACAAATCAGAATTTTACAGAAGAATAAGACCAGTTGTTATTTTTATTGTTTTGCTTAATTAATCCAGTGACACTTTATTTTACAGGGTAAGTAACTCTGTTATGATTTAAATGGATGTTTCCTGGAAAAAAAATATAACACAAAAAAGGGGGACATAG
Source organism: Nibea albiflora (assembly GCA_014281875.1). Taxonomy (NCBI): domain Eukaryota; kingdom Metazoa; phylum Chordata; class Actinopteri; family Sciaenidae; genus Nibea; species Nibea albiflora. Next base: position 18,805,628 of record CM024801.1, read on the forward strand.
TAAACAACAGACAATATTTTTGTGTTTTTAAGAAGAATGAAGTTGTATAGTGACATAGTGCTGTACTTAGAAATTAGTTATTAATTATTAAAAGTTAAGTATTTAAGCATAAATAAACAAATAAGAAGGTTTTACTGTTTATTACTGTATTTGTCAAGCCTCCATAACAGGTTTGTGTACAGTAAATAGATGATGAACAGTACAATATAGCTGTAATCATAATTAAACAAATCTTTACAGAGTAAAACATATTCTGAACTGTTTATTAACAACTCATTAAAATCCCCTAATCTCCCTAGAATTACTTTCAAATTACACAGATATTTCCAGGAGCATCTTGAAGTGATTGAAATTTGTTACTTTGTGATTAAATGTATAAATTATCAGCAAACCATAGGAGCTGTAAAATAAAGTGTTGCCATGGTGCTGTACTTGTTATTGCATGCGTCTGAATCTGTTTTGGTCTTTTTTGAATGTCGTGTTCCTCACGTCTCTCATGTCTTTCACTTCTAACAATGCAAACTCAAAATTTGAAGGATGTTAGCACGGCTTGGCAAGTACGAACAAATACGAGCTCTCTCTATTGTCCATGTCACTCATATTGATCATGCTCAGGGAGTCGTCAGCTATCGACTTGATAAACGTGTGAATGTGTCTCACGGATGTGTGTTTTTGCAGGACTGGAGACATTTCTTGGTTGATTGACAAAGGCTCTCAATGACTTCACATCTGAAGACGGACCCAAAGTCCACCTCAATATGGACACTTATGGTGCTGAGACACTGAGCAGCTATCCTGGTCTGGACACACTCTCACTCTCTCTCTCTCTCTCTCTCTCTCTCTCTCTCTCTCTATCTCACACACACACACATTGGGAAAAGGACCGTTGCAGACACACTTCCCTGAGGACGACAGTGAAGCTTGCTTTTGTTCCTGAGAGACTCTTTGACGTGACAAACAGAGCCATTCATGGTCTGAACACACTGAATCACTGTGTTGGCAGGTCTTTTATGACAATGTTGTCATGTTTCACAACAAAGCAATATTGGATTCAGCCTCTGTGCAGCTGCAAGATGTATCTACCTGTACACTTTGTTTATAAGAAGCCAGGGATGGGCATTGGCATCTGTTTTTGTTTTTTTTTTTGTACAAATAACATTGTATATAGCTATAATCCTGAATGCACTGTAACAAAATAAGAACAAACAATTTGAACTGGATTTTTCTAAGTTTTAACAGAAACATTTGAACAGATTTGTCTGTGTGCTCGCATACAGGCCATAGATCTGCATGGCATAATAAAATATAATAGTAGATAAAACAAATAAGCCCCCTAAACAGAGAGTTTTCTATTTAGATGCATCAAAGAAACAAAGTTTAAACTTGCTAAAAACAAACCCCGGATGCAGCTTTAACACACACGCAGCTTTCATTCATAATAAACGACGGTTTCTAGGATGACAACATACCTCTTTGTATTGGTTGCCTTGCTAGTAGATTGCACAAATGAAATTCTAATCAGACTTTGATCACACACTAGTGCTTGCACAATAGATTCATGTATGTTTCTAACATATATAGACGAATCCCATAGTAGCTCAAGGCTAGTTTTGATAGCTGTCACCTCTGTTGGGATATTCTTTGTTACTAACTCAGGGAACTGAGGTTTGTGGCCTGGTCTTACTGGGGTTACTGGTCTTTTTTGCAAGCAGAAATGAAATTGTTGCTTTAATATATTGTCCCCCCCCCCTCAGTTATTCTCTCATTTTCATTCAGAACTGCTTGTAATGGGTGTAAAGCGGGGGTATAAAGAGGATGCTTGATTGCATCCTGCTGTGCTGATGATCTCAAAAATACTTGAGCCCTGACACAAAATAAACAAAAAAAAAAACACTGTTGTTCCTACAGAGAAGCCTGGAATGGCATTTTTATAACTAAACTTTGAAATAAAAGTCTTCCAACAATAACTACTCGCCGCTTTCCCTCTGCGTATTACTCCACCTGTGCATGTTTGACTTCATTTTTTTTTAAAACAGTAAAGAGTCAGTCGAGCAGGAGTCAGTAGAAAATGTTTAATCATTTCCAAGGGAGTGACAGAGCATAATTTGCAGTTTTATGACAAGAGAGTCTCAGTTTTACACAATAAAAACTATTTTTGGAAAAATGACACAGAACAGATAAAGACGCACACACAATTTATAAATGTAATATCTCATAAAACACAGATTTCCCTAACGAGGAGGATAAAATGCACACACAATACAAACTGACAGTGTTCGCAATAATATTGCAAACAGCCCCTAGAAGTTTTTCTACATTATTTGGATAAAAAGCACCTTAAAGACCAATAAATATGTCTACAAACACTGAAGTGAAGGCAGTACACGGTGATATAGTTGTAAAACTAGACTCTATAGACAACATGAAGAGTTCAGTGCTCATTAACAGACTTCTCACAGCTCACTTGTTTTATTATACTGCTGTATTAAAGTAGTTAAGTCACAGATCTTGACTGCGGTTTCTGTAAATACTATCACATCATTCATACGCGAACACATCACACATCAAAACAAACGTCAAAGAGGAAGACGGAGACTCTTTGGGAGGCAGAAGAAAGCTTGCAGCTCTTGTTGGTATGAAAATATTTTACTATAATGCCCGAGTGTTATCACAGCATTGGTTATTGTAATATTGCGGACAAAAGTGTAGGACAATCTGGTGTCTTATAAAGACAACAAGAGGACGGTGAAGTGAGACTTGAGGACCACGAATACGCAAGGATATCATAAAAACGCAGCTGCAAGGGCCTCGTGAAGAAATAAAGAGAAAGTTCATTTGTAAACACTTCTTCCACGTCATTATGCGCTACAGAAATCTATTCACATTATGAAATTAGCTTTCATCAAACGACTACAATCACAGCATCTCCAGTACTGACTAATAATGGCACTTTTTAAATTCTTATTCTTTAAACTAAGATCTTGAGATGATCTTTGATACATCTGCCTGACTGAGAAGAGAAAAAAACCTGATAGTTTTGGTGGACACCACTTTAAACACCAAATGATGCACGGTGGTAGATCACGCTGACGTGAATGCGTTCAACCGTCTCCAGCTTACCCGGGCTCAGAAGTCATATTCTGCTGCACACTGCTGGAGGTACCACTCATACAACTTCCCCTGTGGAGAAAAAATGAACAAATGTTTTAAAAGTTGACAAATGAAATTCATTTAAAACAGTTAAGATTTTCATGAAATCAAACTCCGTTTTTGATGATTTCCTGTTTTTAAAAGCCGTTTAGTGTATTTACATGCTGTAACGACCTCTCTGTATAGTAGTGTTAAATGTTAAGAGGTCCCTACACATGGAGGAAAAGGTGGAACATGTTAGCAGAAAGGTTGTGGATCATAAATCCAAAACAAACTGAAAGAGGATAAAAAGCTGTGTGTAATAATTTTATTTCTTCTGTATTACACAGTAATTACTGCATCTTTAACTCGTATACTTAAAAGGCACAGAAGAGAAATCTAACCTTCTTAGCTTTGACGATATCGTTGATGTAATCGTTATATTCTGCCATCGCCCTCTTCTCCTTCTTCGTCAGAGTCTTGTTCCCTCGGCTGAGAATGAAGAACATCAGAACAGCGTTCACTCACAGATTCGATAATCACTTCCTCTTTGTCTGTGTGTGAGCAACAGGAAACATCACTGTCTGGTACAGAAACGGCGCTGAACAAGGCCGCAAAAGGCCCTGAAACGTACAATAGGTGGTGCTCTACCCTCCCGGGAAGACAGACACGGCAAACATAAGCCAAGGAGAATCATTAAGGATCCCAGCCTCTCAGATAACAGCCTTTTCTCCCCAAGTTTCCAAGTTAAATGAGGACACTGTCTAAGGCTATTTATTCCCTTATTAGTATTATTGTTGCTACTGTTATTATTGTTATTTTTATTATTATACTTTCTTATTATTACATATTACTTACTTAGTAGTAGTATTTAGTATTTTTTCTGAGGGTTAGAGTTGTTAATGTTAAAGGTTTACTTTCCCATATGGACCAAACTACAATTTAAATTTCTTATTATACATGTATTATCTATTAATCTGCTGATTATTTTCTTAAAATGTCTATCAAGATTTCTTAAACCTCCAAACGACATCTTTAAATGTCCTGATTTGTCAAATCAACAGTCCGAAATCCAAAAATATCCAGTTAAAGCAGAAGGTTTCTTATTTGTTTGATCGATTAATCAGTTCATTGTTTCAGCTCTGCATATGTGTATATGCTTGCACTGTATCTGTGACACTTACCCTGCAAAATACTTTGCTAGGAAAAGCAGGAAGTAGCAAAAAGCTCCAAAAACAATCACGCATATAACTTGTCCATCTTCTGGTATCCAGTCCCATAAATACATCACTACTCCCTGTGAGACACACGACGAACAGACGCTCAGAGAACACAAAGTACGCGACGAGAGGACTGAGTAAAAGGCAGAATTTAATTAGATTTTATTGCGATGTCACAAATGTCATTGTGCAAATATTACCTGCGTGACTCTCAGGACTTACTGTGAAGATGTAAACGATCCGAGCCGCCCCTTCGCCCAGCAGGTCATCCAGCTGCTCTTTGGAGATGGTGTTCACAATGAAACTGAGGATGAAGAGGGTAGGAAGGACAATACCCAGAGCCCCACACAAGAACGAGTGAAGGCGGACGCTTTTGTTGTAGGACACGTCGGCCCTGCGTGCACACAGAGGAATTCTGGTTTTAATATTACATTTTCTGCAGCGGGTAATATCTGCCGACTCTTATCTCCTCCTCATACACATGATATGGTTTATTTGCTCGAAGATGCCACCTGTCATTTTGTGTCAAAGTAAATTAGCTTTTGCAGAAAGAGATGAAAAAAACTGAACACATGTTAACCTGTCCTGCTGTAGTCTGCTGCTGATTGTGGCACAAATAAGGTCCGAGTCTTTCTCCAGCTGATTCAAAGTCTTCTGAACAGCCTGGTTGATGGTCTTCTCGATGGTCTGACACACCCCATCGATCTGGTTCACACAGCGGCTCGGCTAAACAACACAAAGCCTCATAAGTGCATCGGTTTTGGAGTATCTGTGCAAACAAGTAGCAAGCTGTGTATTTCAAAGAGGAACAGTCTGGAAATTTCCACAAGAAATCCACTGAGGGCCTTGTGCACTTAGCAGGAAGTGAGGCTGCACTTGCTCAGTGGAAATAAATTGGAGGTCAGGAGGGATGCACAAATCTACCACGCGGAGTAGAGCTCTGTGGTTGTAGATCACAAGATGGTGCAGCAATAACTCAGGACTGGGGCTGCTATTGTCAAAAGTGGCTGATCAAAGGCCATGGTTTACGACCTCTGCCCCCATCCCCCCCGACCCCAAGAGTGGATAACTCTCTCAGTCATCGTATTGCAAAATGAATCATCCTGTTCTAGCCATCAAGAGCCACGAGGAAACCAGGAGTGGAAAATTTACATTCAAGGATAATAAACGGCTGTTCAAGCCCAAGGATAGCAGACTGCTTTAAATCCAGACTACAGATCAGACCTGAATCTGTTAAAGGAAAACACTTCAGAAAAAAGATATCTGGTGACGAGGGGGTGGGAAGGAGGGACTGCATGAGTTTGAGTCAAGTATCAGATGGTTCGGTTTGTAAAACTGAAGGTTAAATATGAAAAAATATGACTTAAATCTCATGCAGACAGTAGTCTGACCTTCTGTGGGTTGGGGATATATATTGTTGGCATCTCAAAACCACATTTGTTGAGACCTGGACGTCGACACAGTTCCTGGACTATCTGCATCATCACCCTCTGCAGAAATAAACAAATAGAAGTCGGTATGGTTCCATTTTTAGGATGAACCAAAGGGCCAAATATGAAGTGGACTTACCTGTCTGTCAGTTTCATTCCCTGCTTCGTCTGCCTTGCTGAGGTAGAACAACACCTTATCTCCACATTTCTCACTCAGCTTCTCCACGATGTTGAGTGTACGTTTGCAGAGCGCCTGACCCATCGGGTCGAAGAACACGAACACCAGGTCGGCCTGTTCTCCTGCACAGGAAATAAAAATGACAGTCCGTTAGGGGGACGGCTTTAGCGTAGCTGGTTAAAGTTTCAGCTGCAAATACATACCCAACCAGGTGATGGCGCTGTTGACATTAAAAGGGTAGACCATGTCCCCGTCCACCAAACCTGGGGTGTCCACGAATGTCACCAGACTGAACTTCTTCTGCTTGGAGGTGGAGATCTCAGCTGACAGATAGTCCGTCACACCTGCGACAGACAAACACTGTGTGTATGTGTGCAGGTGCTTCCTATAGGGTAAGTTCACAGTAACAAAGACGATGGCCTCTGCAGGAAGCTGTCATCTCTAATGACTATATTATTATGTGCTACTGGAAGCCGCAGTGCAGTCAATACTTGGAAACCTGAGGGAGGTCAGTGTCATTAAAGATCAAGAACGCCGTCCGAACGTTTCTGTGCTTGCAGGTTTGCGTTTGCGAGACGTCCGCATCTGTATGTGTGTGTTAGGAAAACGTTCAAGAGGAACGTGTGTCATGTCAGCTGCACACATGCATGAACATCATTCCGGCTGAACTCAAACAGCGGCCACACCCTACACAGATAAAAAAAAATAAAATAATCAGTTTTAATATTTGTCCAGGTCTTGTTTTGTTTTTTTTCTCTCGGAGTGGTCTGGTTGTCATGGTTACACACAACAGCTCTTCAACTGGCAGCTTTAGCGTGGGGCGTGGGACATAAAGCTAGCCAGTGAAGAACGACTGTGAGGCAACGCGATGTGAGGTTACGATACTCCGACACGGCTACCACACACGAATGAATCACCACCACCACCCCCCCTTCAAACCACCGACTCTGACCACCAGAACAGGATCACTATTTAGATATACAAACCCCACCCATACCCACCACCCCACCCTCACTCTATACACACACACACACACACACACACACAGGCTTGGGATGACACTGAGGCTGTTTCATAGGAAGAGGCAGGTGTTAACAGCCAGCACAAATCACATCCTTGTGCTGCAGCGTGCAGGAGGGCCACTGCTGCTCTGGCACATTAGCATTCCTTTACGTTTCTCTTAGATCAGCATGGCCACCACAATATCAATGCATCTGCCTCCTGTCACGCATCTCAGAAGTGCATTCCCACCATCTCGCAAGTATCATTGCACCAACGGCGGCAAGAAAACATACATATATGTCGATATTCTGGTCTATACTTCACTTGATTAGAACTGTAGAAACATACACGCGCATGCACATTTGCAAGCTAAACATAAAGGGAAAATATCAATTAGGAAAGTCCTAAGTGAGTCAAATAGCCTTCATGCAGACATTAATCCACTCTAGCTGAAGAAAGTCCTCTGAGTGTCCTGAGAGGTGAAAAGGAAACTAGAGTGATACCAGTCGATGCGTGCAAAGTTCCTCAAGTGACTGTAACTGAGAAGGCTACACTGGAGATCCTGTGCACGAGGAAAAGGGCAAAGGCTGCAAATAATGCTGCATCGACTAAAAGACTAAAAAAGAACTTGTTGGACTAAACAGGTCAAACAAGACACAGTGCAAATACATCTAAAGAAAATGAGCAAACAAGCACAGCCTGAAATCTTTTTTTGTCTCACAGAAACCAGTCATTTGACCCCATGCAGCACACAGAGGAAACTCTTCACAACAGGTTGATAAGACAAAAAGACAGAGTTAAACATCCTTCATGTTAAGTCTAAAACAACATTAAGAAGTATCTCCAGGCATATCCCAAAGGAGACCAAACTGTACACTCAGCAGCTACTCCCACGTAAGGATATATGGTGCTTTTTTTTTTTCTGATGAGTCATCCTCGGCCGCTGTGACAGGTACACAAATTCCTGATTTAACGTATTTTCCAGAGGCGCAGATGAAGTACGAATAAAAAGCCTGTTATTCCAGCAGCAGATCGTTGGTGTTGCGAGACTCTGCAGGCCTGCAGAGCTGTTGCTGCTGGAGTCTGGGGCTGTGCCGTCTCTAATGGCTGTGACATTTCTCAGCAGCTCCTCCTGACTCCACTGCACTGCTGTCGATGGGGCGTGTGACTCACACGCCATACCGTGAGCGCTTCGGTCCGCACCCAGTGAACCCTCCACTCTCTCTCTACACGCTCACACATACATTACTGCCCTCCTCCTTCTCCTCCTCCTCCTCCTCCTCCTCCTCCCCCCTCCACGCCGATGCTCCCACTCAGACAGCAGGCACACCCAGACTTTCTGCACGACCACCTCAACATCCAGAAGCTTCAGACCACTGCTGACGCACGGCAGAGCCGGGCTCAATTGTCTTTAACACAATGTGCGGCTAATTACCTCTGCATGAGAGTGACACCAACTCATATATCTCAGGAAGGAATAGCAGAAATGTAACGAAGAGTGGAGCGAGCAGGAGTGTGGTCTGATTTATAAAGAAAACTTGATACGTCAAAGGTATGACTCAGTGTTGAGTCATCAACGAGGCACGTAAACTCGACCTCAAATCACAAAAGATAAGTCTGACCCTCTGATAACTAGAGACACATAAATAACACACAGGATCAAACTGTTTCTATGAATGTGTGCCCAAGCTACGGATTAAATGTAAATTTCAAACTTTTGAACTCGAGCGTGCAACGCACACTTCGATCAACTTCAGCAGTTTCCAGTCGGAAACATTAACGTGCCACTTAAAGCCTCAAAGGAAGCGATCTCGCTCTGCAGCTCGTAATTACATTCATCTCCTGTTCGATGTTCCTAACGCTGCTTCTCCCCGCTGTTCCAGCAAATCTGAACACTTTCTCCTCTCTTTGATTTTTTCATCACGATGCCAGCAGAGGAAAAAAAAAACAGATCAATAATCAAGAATCCATGGCACAGGCTACAAAAGGCTTGAATATTGAGGCTTTGAGGTCAAACAGGCATCTGTTGTGCACTAAGACTGCAGTGCTGATCAGCGTACAAATATTTAATGCAGATTTCACTATCAAAGGCAGGAAGATGCAACTAGATTTGAAGGATTAGCCTCATGAAACGCGTAGTAAACTGCTAGATTATGTGAGAGGTTTAGAAACGCAGAGATGTGACACATCACAATGCAAAATCTGCATGCAGACACCAAATCTACACATAATGACTGATTTAGGAACATAAAAATGGATTTTGGTAAAGGACAAGTGAAACACAGAGGCATGGCATTTCAATATCACTACATTTTCAATGGTGAACACGTGAAATACTGCACTTTCCAGAAAGTAATTATGAGTTACTGATGCCAAAACAAGAAGAATAAGCTTACCTTTGAACTCAAGGAGCGGTCTAAAGTGAGGGTAGAGATGTAGCGTCGCATTCCCCTGCGAAAGAGTTAAAACAAAAAGACAAAGTGAGAGACGATAACCTGAAGGGACGAACATGAATCTGCAGTTTGCTACAACAGAGAGTCCTCTCTCTTCTCAGTACTTCGCACTCAAGTCGTACGCCAGCTGCTGTGCCGCAGCTCGGTACGCTCGCTTCAAGCTTTTCCAGCACATACGAGATAATCCTTCCACTCTGCAGTCCTGCACTGCAAATACATTATTCATCTTCATCACCTTCACCACAGCAGGATATGAACAGAGAGGAGAGAGAGATGAGAGAAGACGGAGAGACAGGTGTCTCCCGAGCCTGTTTATATGCTGCAAAGATGCCTGTGTGTGCTTGTGAGTGTGTGTGTGTGTGTGTGTGTGTGTGTGTACAACAAAGCCTCTCATTGGAGCAGCATACAGAATGAGAAATCACAGCTGACTGAGGGAGTGCCCTCCGTACAAGCTGACATCCAACATATCGCTTCATCAACCTTTATGACTGGCTGCAGTTTCGCTTCTCATTACTGAAGTTAAACACCCACAACACAGAGAAGTACTGAAGTAATGAAATACTGTTTGCTAACAAACACTAATGAGATCTGGAAACAAATTAGAGGCGTTAAGACGAAGCATGCAACACAAAGCTGGCTGTTATAGAGGCGGTTACTGTCTGTCTTCATGCTTCATGTTCTCACCGTCAGCGACTCTCTTTTGCGACCACTTGTGATGAACGTGAACCCCTGCGTCTCAATGGCGACGCCTGCTTTCTGTATGTGCTCTTCTACGTACCTAAAAGGAAAGCATCACGCAGGCGTCAGAAACTCTTCTCATCTTTTACGCGAACAGGCTCTAAAGCGCTGTGGCTTATTCCCCAGAGGGAATATTTTCATATTTAGTCAGTAAACATGGCTCATTTTACAGAAACAAAAACACAGCAACACTTATTTCAGGTCATCATACACTAGTAAAAACATAGTTATAGATTTTATATTCCATTTCTGCCACATTCTGTAAATAGAGACCCCTAAATCTGACTTACTGGACCTTTAATAGTTCACTTTTAAATGTCAGAAAATAGTGAAGAATGGCTGCAAATCCTCACATGTGACGACACATGACTATAACAATAAATCCATGATTTAATTGTTAAACAAATGATTGTTTCATAATTTCAACAATAATTGCCTAATAAACTGGCCTGACGCCTGTTTAAAAGGCCAGTTTATACGTTATTACAAGATTGGTGTCGGTGGAATATGAACCCACTATCACGTCTACAATGAACTACACTACACAGCTACAAAAACTGCCCTGCCCTGTATACTCTCATCTGTTTAAATTCAAAATGTCTAGGTCAGTATAAATATGAAAACATAAGATGAGAGAAGAAGAGACAGCATGTAATTATGAATGAATGAGATGTTTTTTGTCTTTTTCTGTCATCTTTATAAATCCCACAAACGAACATTTCCTGGACTTTCACAGCGCTCGTTAGCCGCCATGTGTAAAGGTGTTACTTCATTCACACATGGAGCACAGTGTGTGACGGCCAGGCAGCTGAACGTTACTGTACACCCCATCAACAATGAGATGCATTACCAGTTAATGAAGGAGCTCTTCCCTGCAGAGTGGTTACCCATTATCATCACAATGATCTTCTTTCTGGGAGGCAGGAGCTGGACGCCAAGGCTGTTGGCAATCTTCACCAGGCCTGAAAACACACACACAGTAAGCAGATATTAAATGACGTCATCACAATTTAATACTTAACATCAGCTGTGAATAAAACACAAGTGCAGGAACAAAATTCTGACAGAACTCCCAACTACTTTAGTAAAATCAGTTAAATAGTAGGTCTACCTATGGTACTCCAACTAACCATTCATTTTTCAGTATTGATTAATCAGTGGATCATTTTCTCAATTAATCGATAAATTTGGTTCATAAAATGTTGAAAAATGTTGATTAGTGTTTCCAAACGTTCATAAATATCTTATTTTGTCCACAAGCCAAAGATATTCAGTTTGCCGTCATAGAGGACTGAAGAAGTTTGATTTAGTGTGACAACACAATAACATAATCACGTTGTTATACTCTGCTGTGGACTGTGGGCCTGCCGACAGGCCCGAACCAAGGGGATGTTTAAATCCTTTGATTACTGTAAACTACTATTTGAATTTGGAACTGTTGGGCTCATATAATGTTTAAACAATCAGCTGTTTAATGTTTAATTAACAAACCATCAATAATGACATAATTGCAGCCCCCAGTTTACCTTTTAATTGAAACTAGGGCTAACTAAGTATTATTGAAAAAGCAATACACAAATTACAGAAGCATCAATTTTACTATCTGTGAATTATATCCAAATTGTCATATCAGTCAAATTCATTGGAATATGTGCAGCTCTGGGGAATCGAAGTTAGTTAGTTACTTCTTTCCAAGGTATTAATGAACGCATGAAATAAAAACTGCAAGTTCAAGAGTGGAAGCTCAAATTTACAACACAGTTCTCTGCTCTTCACGGAGGCCGTTCCACAGTCAGGAGCCAAAGTAACAAAAGGCCGCCTCACTGAGAGTAAATAAAAAGGCATCTGCCAGAACACCTGAGGGTCCTGAAGGGTTTACAAGGTAAAAGCAAATTTGAGTGGTAAGGTGTGTCGCAGCTGCTGCTGACACACCTTAGCATAACGTCATGTAAAGTATGTACTGTGTTTACAGAGACAGATGTGTGTTCGCCAGCCCCTGATTGACCCCAGTTGAGGAGGTGGACATGCTGTTTCTTTTGGTTATTAGATAACAGTTTGGATAGTGCGTTTTAGAGTAACTGAGTAGCATGCTTCTGAGTGCAATGATAACAAGGCATCTTTAGTTATGTTTCTAATGTGAGCTTCAAAACTAAGGTCTAAATCAAAGATAACAGCCAGGTTGTTGTACTTGTCGACAGGTTTAAATGTCAGCGCTTGTAGTTTCAGTTTTAGTTTCTCTCTCTGTGTGTGCCTCAGTAGAATAATTTAACTATTAAACTTCAGTTTGTCCTCGTTAGATCGATGCACAGTCCCTCATAATGATCATTACTGAAATAGCTGAACTATTACATGTAATAACTAAGACAAGCCCTCCTTGAAGGGCAAAGTCTGCACACTCATGTGAACTCTCCTTAAAGCATGTAACCATGTGGACATGTGGCTGGTGCAGATTTAACCTCATGTGCTGAGCAGGTGATAGCAAAGCCACACTGCACGAGTGTAACTTGTCAGACTAGATTAAAGGTGGGGCTGCAGAGGAGTCCACCAGTGTTCAATGTCATGTGCCTGACAGTGACGGACAGCTGCTGCAGACCGCCACATACTGCACATATCAAAGCAGCTTTACCTTCACCACAAACTTCAGCCTCGCTAAAGTTACATAATGCCACAACTGTGCGTGCTTGTTGTCGTTACTCAGCCGCCTCGGTAACTCTCGTTTAAACCCGGTTTAATTATTCATTTACCGTTTTCGCTGTCCACGTACAAACTGTGGCATTCTTTCAGGATCCGCTCGCTCGGGGTGTTGATAGCAGACTCCAGAGGGTTCGCCACAGACCGGGGCTTCCTGCCCGACATGATGACCACCAGCAGCAGCCTCTCCGCTCGCTGAAGCACCGGGGGGAAGACTTTCAGTGTTGCACTGACTCTGCTGTGCGGATGAAGCGCCCCCATGTGGTCAAACATTAACACGACATGAGTCAACTCTGGCTCTTTTGCGACCCCTACTGGTTTTTTTTGGGTACTGCATGGAGGCGATTTTTCTTTTTCTTTTTTTTTTTTTAAATTTAAAAAGTTGTAGATAATGGTTTATTTTAGATTATAGATTCAAGAGTCAAGAAAAAGCTTTAATTATCCAGAGGGATTTTTTTGTGAAACAGTTGCGATACAAAGTGGTGAAGTAATATGAGAGAGAGATAAAATAGCGAGACTAACATAAAATAAATAAGTAATAATGCACAAAATGACAGTTAATATGTAGGTATATACAATATACAACTATATGCACTGTATGATTTGGCATATATTGGAATAAAATAAGTATATAGTAAAATAAGGACAAACTAAATAAAGTGATAAAGTGAAATTGTGAAAAGTGACATCCAGAATCAGGACAAAGCGTCTCTCACGACGAGAGGTAGATTATACAGGCTGATGGCCACAGGAAGAAAGGTTTTTGGTTGTGAAAAAGTGGTTAGCACTGTCACCTCAAAGAAGAAGAAAGAGGTTTCCTAGTTTGAACCTCAGCTGTGGCTTTTCTGTGGCTAGTTTGCATGTTCTGTCTGTGTCAGCATGGGTTTTCACCAACAGTCCAAAGACATGCATTTAATAGTACTTGGTGACTTGGTGTCTTTAAATCCCATAGGTGTGAATGGTTGTTTGCCTCCATATGCCCTGTGATGAACTGGCAACTTGTCCAGAGTGTACCCCGCCATATACCCTAATAAGATAGACTCCATCCCATGTTTTTATGAGGATAAGCACTTGCAAAAGATGGATCGATAGGTTCTGGGTTGTGAAAAATGGTTAGCACTGTCACCTCACAGTAAGAAGGTTCCTAGTTCCTTTCTGTGTGAAGTTTGCATATTCTTCCCACAGTCCAAAATCAATATGTTTCTCAATATGTTACTCTTCATTGTCCATAGGCGAGTGGTTGATGAAGTCCTAAGTCACCTGGGATGGGCTCCAACCTCTCCATAATAGTCTCCGGGTTAAAGACAATGGATGGGTTCTAAAAAAGGTGGTCAACTGGTTGGAGTCTGCATGTTTGCAGGTCCAAAGCCATGCACTACATTACTTGGTGACTCTAAATTTCCAGTGAATGGTTGTTTGTCTCTCTTTGTGCTCTGTGATCAATTTGTCCACGGTGTACTCTTGCCCTAAGTCAGCTGGGATAGGCTCCAGGCCCACCCTGGGGCCTGACCTTGATCTCGATGAAGATAAGATTACAAGTTGCAGATAATGGGTGGATGGTTCTGAAAAACACTAACTAACCTTTGCTTAATGTTGTTAATCCTTTGTATTTGGCATAATGTCCAATAGATCCTTTTGGTTTCTCATATTCTAATCATTCATCATGTCTTCAGCTATAAATATTAAGAAGCTGTAATGAGGAGGAGGAATGCGCATGATGAAAACAATAAATCAAGTGTCCTGCTGGAGGAGGATAAACACTAGCCACAACCTGGCAACCCAAAACCTTTTCTCATTATTTGCCTGTAACAGATTTATGAAACACTGGTGAATGACTCATGAATTTATGAAGTCTTGGAGAGACTGCTATCCACCAAAATCTGTTCTTATATGGTGGAGATTCCTCAAAGTTACTGCAGGGAGGCTGCCAAATATACCCAACTTATTATTCAACAATGTTGCTGTGGTGAAACATAAGAGACTTTGCAGAGGTCATAACAAAGCAACTAGGAGAAAATCTAAACTGTTGACTGGGACTTCTTCAAAAACACCCTCAAGAACTACAACACTTTTTCTCAACCATTAAAAAACTCGTTAACACATCTCCTGCTGTTTCTTCTGATACCTTTTTAAACAATAAATTTGCATCATTTTTCAAAAACAAAATTTATTTCATTAGATTCAACATGCCAACATCCCCAATACGAACTGCAAACTTTAATTGACGCACATTGTGCCTTTGATGGTATCGAGCATTTCTCAACTTTAGACTCCAGAGATCTCACTGATGCTATAAATCAAAACTCTTCCACCAGCCTTCTGGATCCACTCCCAGTATCGTTTATAAAAATCTGTTTCCAATCATTTAACAGATGAGGGCTTGTTGATAACAAACTATTTTCTCCAAACTGGTATTGCGGGAACTGAACTCCAGTATCATATTCCAGAGTACAGTTATTGAGATTGTGCAACATTAGCTGAACTGATGAACTGAATTTCAGTCTGGTTGAGTCTCCTAGCACAGAAACAACTATAAAAGTTGTTATTGACATGAGGATCAACAGTGACAATAAAAAAAAAACTACCCTACATAGTGGAAGATTAGTTCATTCCTCCAAATGGGATTAATGGTTCCCTGTGTTTCCAGCACAGCGGTGTAGTACTTTAAATCTGAGTCACATAATAAAACCATTTTAATTTTAACCATGGATTGTAACTCCTTCACCATAAATGCGTTGTTTCTGTGTTTGTGACCCGCTTCGTTCAGCTGTTGACCTCTTCTTTGCCCCTCAGACATATGAAGTGCCTCTCTTAGTTTGGACAACAAAGTCTGAATATCATTTCTGTATTTGGGTCAGCAGGCTTCTCTTACCGGAGGGCAAACCTCAGCACTGTGCATGTGCTTTAAAGAGTTAATGAGTTTCCCCCCTGGAGCTGAGATCATATGCTGCACCTTCCCGTAGGGTGGCTGCTATTATTATGTAAGAGCTCCGTCTGAAGTGGAACATCCATTGTAGATGGTTCACTCAATTTTGCGGCAGCTTCCAAGATGAATATCAGTCAGGGACCCGAACAATCAAAGAAATCAGTAAGTTCAAACTTTCTGTGTCATTCTCTTTTAACTACTTAGTCAGCTTACTGTGATTTAATTTCTTATGCAAACTCACCATTTTATCACCATTGTGATAACATCATGTGCTGTTATGAAGCTTGCCTGCATTAATAGGTTTATAAGGTGTAACTAATGGTTTATTACTGGCTATTTAGACGATAATTAATCAACCATTTACATGTTTTGCAGATTGTTAATGAAGTTTTTGCATTGTGGGTTGGTGTTGATTGTTTGCGCTTGGCATGATGCAGTTGTAAAAATTGGCAATCTGATAAAGTTTATTGGTTTCTCATAGTCTCAACATGCATCATGTCTTCAGTTATAAATATTATTAGTGGGGTCCACTGGAATCGTGTGCATGATGAAGACAATAAATGAAGCATCCTGGCCAAACTTGCCAACATGAAACTTGTTCTTTATAAGCCTCATGATAAAACCGTGAAGAGGTTCAATGTTTTGTCTGCAGAAATAAAGAATAACAAACACACGGTGCGTTCTGTAGCTGCTGCAGGCGTTCACATCACTTCACTCTTCTGAAGTTTGTAACATACGAGAATTAATCACTTGGTTTTTTGTGTATTTAGTTATCACATAACTGTACATGAAGTCTTATATTACTACAAAGATATTCTTATAGGTGAAAGTTTGTGAGGTTTGTATGCAAGGGCATCTCTCTCAACATGAACACTGGTCTACTGTCTGCAGTTCGTCTCTCCCTCTGCTTCCTTTACAGCTGTTTGGAAACATCTGCTGATGTT
The DNA here is from genome assembly GCA_014281875.1 of Nibea albiflora. Taxonomy (NCBI): domain Eukaryota; kingdom Metazoa; phylum Chordata; class Actinopteri; family Sciaenidae; genus Nibea; species Nibea albiflora. The sequence goes on from CM024801.1 coordinate 18,822,339, forward strand.
ACCTTCTCTCAGTCAAAACTGTCAACATGTTCTATTTATTTTATGTTTTCTGGGAAATACAGCTCATATTCTGACACTACTTCACTGGCATTTAATAGAGGTACTTCCCCCTTTGTCTTTCTAGAAACAAATCCACATTTTGACGCAGACAGTTTTAATGCTGTGAAATCTTGATGGACATGGAATAATGTGGTTGATTCTCTTCACCCCACGGTCACTCACTGACAACAGATCAATTGTAGCACCCTCGGGAAAAAAATCAGGCTCCGGCCTTATTTAAGTTCCCTACTCATGTCATTCTCACTCTGGGAGCAGACTCTTCACATGAAGGATACTTGCCAAGCAACACTGGACTCTCTACTTTAGCCTAAACATCATGGACAAAAAGAAACGAGAATCTGTTTATGAATTTGAACCTCTGCTCGTTAGAGGATTTAATGATAAAAAGCAGACGAAGGTATGTGGATTATCATGAGTTTTAAAGAGGAACTGGATGTGTAGACACGGTGGGACGCTTCCTATCCATGAGTATATGCTGATGCTTGTTCTTTGTGTTTCTGTTTTCTTGCAGTTTCCAAACACATCTCTTCTACTGGCTGCTTGTGCTGCGTGTATAGGAGGAACCTTTCAGTATGGATATAACATATCAGTCATCAATGCACCCACAGTGGTAATAACCCAACTGTCTGTCACTGATAATGATAATGGATGTCAAGAGGGACAGAAAAGACACTCTGGAGCACAGTGGTATTCTAAGTGTATAATTAATATAACGGTATAATATCATAGAGCACAACTGTACAGTATTTATGCATTTTTGTACTCATGTTACAACTCTAATCAGTGGTGGATGTTTTAAATGCTAATGATTATTTTCATTATGGATTAATGAGTACAGTGCTTGAGAGTATATGTACATACTTTGCCTAATAAATCACAGTCAATAGTGAGTGGACATATCTATCACTCATATAGCGTACACATCCACTACAGAGTGATTTTTGGTAATGATGCAATTACAAAAACACAATTATACAAAAATGTATGTGTTTTCCTTCTTTACTCTCCAGTATGTGCACGAATTCATCAACCAAACCTGGAGGGAGCGTTACCAAACGGATATATCAGAAGAGTCTCTCACCCTGCTTTGGTCCACTATTGTGTCTATATTCACCGTAGGAGGATTCATAGGAGCAACAATCGGTGGGACGTTGTCTGTGAAGCTGGGGAGGTGCGGACATAAAAATAAAAAAAAAACATTTAAGAGAAATCCTATTTCTATACTGTATTTTATTATAAGTTGTAGTCCAATGTTTTTCCAGGAAAGGGACGCTGCTGACCAATAACGTATTTGCAATAATGGCTGCTCTGTTGATGGGTCTGAGTTACCCAACAGGATTATTTGAATTACTCATCATTGGACGTCTTTTCACTGGAATAAATGCGGGTAAATAATTCAGAAATACATCTTTATAATTAATGTGCTATCATCTTGATTAATATAATTGCATGCTTTATTTTCACAGGCGTTGCCATTTGTGTTCAACCTCAGTATTTGGGGGAAATAGCTCCGACTGCACTTCGTGGTGCGATGGGAATGGGAACTTCTATCTTCATCACTGCTGGGATCTTTACTGGACAAGTGACTGGCCTCAAGTACATGCTGAAAATATTTGACTTCACACAAAATATGAATCTTTCCTCGGAATCCGTGCTCACAGGATTGAATCATTATTTCTTGTGTGATTTCACAGAGAGATCCTGGGTAAAGAAGAGTACTGGCCCATCCTGCTCGCCACCACATGTGTACCAGCATTCCTGCAGCTCCTCATCCTGCCCTGGTTCCCAGAGAGCCCACGCTACCTGCTGATCGACAAAGGAGACGACGAGGGATGTAAGAAAGGTGAGCTGACACTTCCTGACACTGGGTGTTGTTTTATTTTTGGCCTGTAAAGATTGATTTTGTGCACATGGCAGCTTAGTTTGAAAGGCTGAGGACTCTCTTTGTGTGGCAGCAAAGCCTGCACAGATGTAAGTTCAAGCATGTGATCACATGTTCACGTGTGCAAAAAAAACTGATTTCACTCAAGAAACCATTTAATAGGACTCTCAAAATTCCCTGTAGCCTGATCAGCTGAGAAGAAATGTGTGTGAGGAGAAAAACTACAATCACCGTGTGTGTCATGTGCTTTCCTGTGTGCAGCCCTGAAGCAGCTGCACGGTGCCAGCTATGATAATGAATGGGAGGATATCGAGAAGGAGAAGAATAACTTTTCAGGTTTCCAAGCCATGAAACCCTGGGAGCTCCTAGCTGATCGTAGTGTCCGCTGGCAGCTGCTCACCATCGTGCTGCTGAACATTGCACAACAGATGAACGGCATCAACGCTGTATGTACATGATGATATACTGTATAGTATTCCTCAGTCCCTGCACTGCCAACTTTGAACTAAAATTAACACCTTCATTTTTTTAATATATGTTTTTTATATTTCTCCTGTAGATCTACTTCTACGCAGGTTACTTGTTCAAACAAGCTGGTATTCCTGCTGATAAAATACCATATGTGACCATTGGCACTGGTGCTTGCGAATGCATCACAGCTTTGAACATGTGTAAGTATCAGTTTTATCAGTTTTAAATGGGACACACAAAGCTAACACATCAACTTGTGGAGAAGGATTTGACAGAATAAAAGTGATGATATCCCATGAAAGGTCAGAGTAACATGTGCCTGAGGAGTATTTTTGGTCTTGTGACATGCTGTGTGTTTCACAGGGCATGCTCGTTGAATGTCTGGGAAGGAAAGTACTCATCACAGGAGGATACACTTTGATGAGCATCTGCTGCATATTATTCACGCTGACGCTCAGTTTTCAGGTAATTACCCCCAAGCCCTGTAAACAGTAGATATTTGACTTGTCTTCTATGCTATGTCATGCATATAACCTGTAGATAACACTTCTGTCTTTCTTTCAGGATGCCAGCCCAGTGGTTCCATACTTGAGCATGATTTGTGTGTTTGCTTTCATCCTGAGTTTTGGCCTAGGACCAGGTAACTACTGAACATAAGTCATTTTTTAAGTATTTCCTCAACAAACGTACTGATTTCTTTTCGTTATTCCTTCTTCTTCTTTCAAGGTGGCGTGACGAACATCTTGACCACTGAACTATTCACACAAACCACACGACCTGCAGCGTACATGATCGCAGGGTCAGTGAACTGGCTCAGCTTCTTCTTAATCGGCCTGGTCTTCCCATTTATTGTGGTAAGTGTCCAAATTGGTTGAACATGATGATACAGCTTCATTTTCATATGTTTTATTGTTTTAGCATTAAAACCTAATTTGTATTATATTATGTTTTAATTTGCACAGCTCGGGCTGCAGCAGTACTGCTTCCTCGTGTTCTTGGCCATCTGCTTTTCAATGGCAACGTACATTTTCTTTGTCATTCCTGAGACCAAGAACAAAACCTTCCTTGAAATCCAGAATGAGTTTCAGTCCTCCAGCAGCAAAAATGCCCACCGTGCTGATGGAGCAGGGACAACACTGTTAACATCTTCTATATGAAATACAACCCATTACTCAAGCATGTGAAGTGTTTTAATATTTATGTCACAGATAAGTGTTTGCTATAAGGATTTACAGTCCACAAACACAACACAATAGATTATTATATCAAAAAGTGACATAGTAATAAATGATACTGTAAATTACGGTGTCTTGTTTGGTTACTTGTACTTGTACTTATCTTGTTATTTTCCTGCAAAAAAAAGTGATCTGAATTGTAATAAAGTTGTAATATTTTGATGTTATGATGTTTCTTTGTGCAGCTTTCATTTTATAATAAAGATCATTTTATGAAAAATGTTTTCTAAACAATGTGACCTTTTTAATCCATTCAGGCTGCCTGATATTTCAGCTTTGTGAAACAAAGAGTTCACTGAAGTGTGTCTCAGGGGTAGAAACAAGTAGTATAAATACTTAGTCTAAGTCTAAATATTGCTCAAACTCAAAGTGTTGTCTGTTCCAAAAAAGGGCAATATCTATTCACATATCTATCTGAGTGAAAGTAAAGCTACCTTAGAAAGTACTCTGAAGGTAACAGTCAGTAAGGCCACACAGTTACAGTAATGCTGTTGAGCATTCATCTTGAGTATTTGACTCAAATTCCTGACTCATATAATCAGCTTAACTTCAAAACTAATTCTGGTAGCGGAGAGGAAAGCAGGGTCAGAATACATTTTTTTCTTTATCTGAAATTTATTTTCAGTCAGAAGAATGTGCCTATTTTATTTGTATAATACAACTATAAAACACTTTACATGGGCAATATACAACATACAAGAAATGAGTCATGAAACGGGAAAGAGCAAAACAAAATGTGGAGAATAATCTGGCCTGGTCTGTTGACCGGTCTGTGAACTGTTTGTGATAGCGGCTCATTAGAGATAGCAGTCATTATTTATGTCCTTTAATGTTAGACAGAACGGATTTTTACCAATACATGAAGGAGTTTCATGCAACAAAGTGTTGAGCAGTCAGGAGCACAGCCCATACACAGGCCAGCTTAACCCACGAGAGCACTCACAACCCACTTGACCTCCATCCCCATCCCTCCCTCCTCCTCTGAGCCTCCAGAATCTACCTCCCCCCCTGTTGTTTTTCACAGTAGAGAGCACATACCAAACTACTCATGACAGCTTTAACGTCAGTGTTAACCCTGTTTTTCTTCCACTCTCATGCCCCGGGTTACACACTATATGCACAACATAAACAACAATAACTAGGTTTGACACAAGACAGGGCCTCAAGGTAAAGTAATGATGCATGTTTGGGATGATTTTGATCCTTAGTGGTGTAGATGGTTAACTTTGCAATACAACTACAAAATATGATCATCCTGGGATTTTGTCTATGTAAGGTGAATATCCACTAACCACTGGCCAAATGTTTTTAATTTGAAGATCTTCTGCAGACTTTTGAAACTGAAACATGCTATTATAACACCACTTTTTAAAGGGTTGTTAATTAGATAAATTAGTTAATTAACATTTCTTGAACACACGCATACAGTTCTTACTAGAAGATAATTCTCTGTTGGGAGTTAGCGTTCCATGTGGAGTTACTCAGGGGTCAATTCTCGGTCCAATACTGTTTCATTTGCTCCTATTTGGGGGTTCAAATCTGTTTCTGACAAACTACCTTGACTCAATGAATGACCTTAACCAATGCAATGCTGATATCAGATATTGGATGAAAGACAAATGAAGGATAAATGAGGATAAAGCAGAGATTCTTTCCGCAGATCCCGAAGGCATTGAGGCCCTGGCTTCAACCTTTGTTGACCTCCCTTGTGAGCTTTACAAAATCTTGTGACATCAGATGCTGACCTTAGCATAGCTACAGTTAGATGACTCTGAAAAGCTGGCCCATGCATTAATTTCCTGTACACTAAATGATTGTTATATGCACCTCTTGGTGGGGAAAGCAGGCGTCGAATAAACTCTATTCAGAGTGCTTCAGTCAGAGTATTAACTAAAACCAGAAGGTTTGAAGACAGTATTCTTACTGTATCTTGGCCATTCTTCTTTTGGCTCTTTGTTTTAAATGCATACTTTTCTAATGAATGATGACTGTCTAGCCTTGACCAAAGACTCTGTCAATATACCTTGTGTTTTGCTTTTGACCCCCTTCCTCACTGTACCTACATTGAATTCAAATTTAAATCAGCTTATGGCGCTACTTACCAAGCATACATATACTTAATTAATTAACAAATAGTTTTAAAAAGTGAGAGAGAGCATCGCTTCACACTCCAGTCCACCAGGTGGCGGTAATGTGCACTGATATACGTCAGAAGAAGAAGAAGGCAGCTCCTCCCACTCAAAATGGCGACTTAGTGGAGAGGTCCACGCTCGTTTGTTGACATATATTTAAACCTTATGTTATATTAGTATTAGATATTAACAATGTCGAGGCTCATCGTTAAAAACCTCCCTAACGGGGTAAGTAAAACACCCGGATGTCATCAGATATGTACGGGTAACATTTTGTTTCAGTCCACCTGTAACTGTGTCTTGTGTGCAGATGAAGGAGGAGAGGTTCAGGTCGATGTTTGCTGCCTTTGGCACCGTGACAGACTGCTCTCTGAAGTTCACCAAGGACGGGAAGTTCCGTAAGTTCGGCTTTGTTGGTTTCAAGTCCGAAGAAGATGCGACCAAAGCCCTGAAACATCTCAACAAGAGCTTCGTGGACACCTCCAGAGTGACGGTACGGCTCCGTGACCACGTTACCTGGCGACCGTCAGCCAAATGCGTGTTGAAATGTTGAAAACAGCAATGTAGGGGACGTAGCTGTCCTCGTAGGTGCCCCTTTGTTTACTTTCTTACTCGTTAACGTTGCAATGTAAAAAAAAAACAGACCTGGCTCGTCCTCGCAGCATTTGTGTGAACACATAGTCCGTCTTGTTTCTCAAGCTGTACTGTGAGCTCAGATCTTCATATTATGAAGCTCCAGGATGAGATCAAGTCATATTTAGGCAGAAATCACCTTTCATTAACTGCATTTGGCCTTCAATGATTTTTTGGTAGTTGAAAATGGTCCTCTAAACTGAAAGTAAGAAAGTAAACAAAGAGGCACCTACGGTTCACAACTGAACATGCGTGTTGTTGACATTATTTCTCATGTGTGAACATCATGGTTTGTTATTTGTTGTAGGTGGAGATGTGTAAAGCTTTTGGAGACCCGACTAAAGCAAAAGCCTGGAGCAAACATACCCAGAGCTCAGTCCCGGACAAACCCTCCACTCCTGCAGACACTGGCAGCAAAAAGGTACCTGCAGACCCGAAAGTGAACCTTTCTAATGTTATACATTTACATTTTTCTCCCTCCAGCTGTGGACAACATTTGTACACATTATAGTTAAATAGACAAATAAGACAGACAAATCCACTCCAAATCAAATAGACTGAATTAAATATACATTCATGCAAACACATATGAACAAGTAACAAGCCCCAAAAACATAAATTTGGGTCCATGTGTTTATATGTAGGGAGGGTTAGTTTCAGCCATCTTTAGTAAGATATTTGATATTTTAAAAGTATTTCTTGGCCCCTTCCATTCAGACTTTCAGACATTACTCCCAAGAGAACCACAGTAGGATCCTGAGGTATATCCTGTTAGAAAACCTCTTGCCACCGTATATTATGTTGTCTCAGTGGAGAATAATAATGTAGTTTTGTTTTTTGAGTCACTGTGGAATAAAACTGTAAATGTATTTTTGTTTCTGTCTTTAGAAAAAGAAAGAGGAAAAGGAAACCATCAGCGCCCTTGGAAATGTGAGTAAATGTGTCAGCAACTGTGTTTGCCTGCTACTACAGTAAGTTTTAGTTAGTTGTATTATTTATTGAATGATCTGAATGTGGATGGTAAGGTTAGACAACAAGCAACCACCGGCAATCTTGTTCAACATAGAAAGATTCAGCATTAATATACCTTTGACACACACCCTCGACATTTCTCTGGACCTCCTCCACTGTCACTTTAAACAGCATTTAGTGTCTCTCTCTGAACAACAATATATCTGTTTGTATTCATGTATCAGTTTCATAAGCACACATTAAATGTGCGTGTGACCCACTTTGTTTTTTCTTGTTTATGTGGTGCTCTAATCATCGTCGTTTCTTTTTGTCCACGTCAGCTGGAAGACGACCAGGGATTCAAAGAGTTCCTGTCAGTACATCAGAATCGAAGCCAAGCACCGACCTGGGCGAATGACACTGTGCAGCAGAGACCTGAGGGTGATGGTGAACCGAAGAAGACTCAGGGCAAGAAGAAGCCTGCTTCAGATGATTACCTCAACTTTGATTCAGACCAGTCAGAGGATGAGGACGTGGAAGAAGAACAAGATGAAGATGACGACGAAGGTTGGTAATAGTGGTACTTTCTGCGTGTTTGCCTCATGATTATTTCAATGGGCTGCATCATATGAAGGATGCAGCCCCTGAATTAGGATGCAACTGATGGGCTGTTTCTTGCAGGTGGCACTAAAGAAGCACTGAAGTCTGGCTTATCAGATATGGAGTACTTGCGCTCAAAGGTGGCAAAGACAGATGACACTATGGAGGAGTGTGAAGAGGAGGAAGAGGAAGACAAAGATGAAGATGTGGATCATGGCTGTGTACAGCACACAGACAGCGCCTATGAGAGTGGCGACACCGCAAAGACCAAAACCTCAGTTTCGTCTGTGGATAAGAAGCAGAGCAAAGCGAAGAAGACTGCCAAGCAGGATGTGAGTGTTCAAATACATCTACATGTTGAATATTAATATTCAATAGAGCACAGCGTTTTGATTTTTGTTTCACATCCACATCTGTTTGCTGCAGACGGAGCCGGTGACAGAGTTCACCGTGAAGCTGAGAGGAGCTCCGTTCAATGTGAAAGAGGTGAGTGACCAAGAGCTTCCTGATTTTAGTGGTGCAACAAAGGTTATTCCACTTCACAAACATTGAGACTAACATATTTTCTATGACATCAACAGCAACAAATTAGAGAGTTCATGACTCCGCTGAAGCCTGCGGCAATCAGGATTGGGAAGAATGAAAGTGGAAATAGAACAGGTATGTTACTGTAGGCATTTTTAATGTTTTTTTTACCATCATTCACATTGACAACTATTATTTCTAGGTTTACTATACTGTATTCTATATGTGTTGACTCCATGCAGGACCACGTATCAGTGCTGATGTTTTATCTGTGTGTTTCAGGTTATGTATATGTGGACTTGCATTCTGAGGAGCAGGTGGAAAAGGCCTTGAAGAAGAATAAAGACTACATAGGTGAAAAATATTTTATCCTATAAACTTTTGTGCACGATTTTTTAGTGTACGTTATGGGTAAATATCTTTATATATGTAAAAAATGTTTAGATTTTAATAATGTACTAATTGTTTAATCCAATTTCAAGCAGAAACTAAGTTACATATTTGGGGGTTTTGGACACCCAGACATAATGACTGGCACTTTAATTGATGACAAAAATAATCATCAGATGCAGCTTTTAATTTTGTGTCCTTTATGAAGCCTACCTAACTTTGCAAGCAACTTTAGTGCTTAAAAAATAGAAAGTCCAAAGTGATCAGTAAATATTGTAACAATGTAAAGCTTAATATAGGAATGAAATATGACGTTTTGCGTTAATGTAATGTGTGTGATCAGGTCTCCTGGCTAACCATGGCATGCTTTTTCAGGTGGCCGTTACATTGAGGTCTTCCGTGTGGATGCCTCTGGCGGTAAGGGCAAGAGAGACAGAAAGGACAAAGAAATTGACAGAAACTTCACCAGGAAGCTCAAAGAGGATGAGGAGGAGGAAGATGTTGCAGAATCCGGTCGGCTCTTCATCAGAAACCTTCCTTATACCTGCACAGAGGAAGAGCTCAAAGAGCTGTTTGCTAAACACGGTGAATAAAGAAAACTGCACCTGTAGTCAGTGAATTCACCCTTATATTCTGAGTTTATAATAATTTTACAATCTTTACAGGTCCTTTATCTGAGGTGCTCTTCCCGATTGACAATCTAACCAAGAAACCGAAAGGATTCGCTTTCATAACTTACATGATACCAGAGAATGCTGTGACAGCTCTGGCTCAGCTGGATGGTCATATATTTCAGGTATTTGATTTGTCTTGATTAACTAACTTGATTTCCAGATGATGTTGAGGCTGATGATAAACATTCATCCTCTTGTGCTTTCAGGGCAGGATGCTTCACCTGCTTCCCTCCACACTGAAAAAGGAAAAGGTGGATCCTTCAGACGGCGGCGGTCCTGGCTCTTCGTCTTACAAACGGCAAAAAGATGCTAAAAGTAAAGCTTCAAGTTCCAGGTACAGATAATCACTTTAGGTTTGGTTGTTTCTTTGACTTTACTCACTTTATATTTGCATTCAATTACATGATGCATCACTCTTTTCTTTGTGTCCTTTCAGCTCCCACAACTGGAACACCCTGTTTTTGGGCACAAGTGCGGTGGCAGATGCCATCGCTGAAAAATACAACACCACAAAAAGCCAAGTGCTGGACCATGTGAGTAACACTGCATCCTGTAAATTAATGCTCCCCACAACATCCTTCTCAACCACTTCAGGTTCCCTTCAGACAATTAAATAATATACTCTAACGAGATTCATGTGTTTGAAGCGTTATACTGCACCTTGATTTATGTTTTGCATTGTTTGCAAGGTAGGAATTACATTAAAACAAATATCTACCAGGAATGTGTGCTTGCTTGTATTCAATTCACCAACACAGCGGCATTCCAGTGAGTGAGTGAGGTTCAACCCTCTGCTTTGACACCAAAGCTGAAACAACCCAGTGGGACCATTCAAATGATTTTGATTTCAGAGGGCAGTTGTGTATCTGAATGTGTCGTTTTTCATGTGTTGCAGCCACGTCAGCATGTGAATCAGTATGAGCAGTGCACATGTAAAGTTTCTTTATGCTTCTCTGCAGGAGTCGAAGGGAAGCGTTGCAGTGAGGATGGCTCTGGGAGAGACACAGATTGTGCAGGAGACTCGACAGTTTCTATTAGACAATGCTGTCAGTCTGGATTCCTTCAGTCAGGTACGATTAATGTAAACTTCTGTTTACTCTTTGCTTAAAAAGCCTGTGATCCAGTTACTTTGACCAAAGTTGTTTTCTACATGTGTTGTTTCCCCTCTGGTGTACAGGCGGCAGCACCGAGGAGCACAACTGTGATCCTGGTGAAAAATCTTCCGGCTGGGGTGACGGTGTCAGAGTTGGAGGAGCTCTTCTCACCTCATGGCTCTTTGGGCCGAGTGCTGCTGCCGCCTTCAGGGCTCACCGCCATCATCGAGTTCCTTGAGCCAACAGAGGCAAAACGAGCCTTCACTCGGCTCGCCTACAGTAAGGTATGTATAGCTTCTTACCAGCAAATCCTGCACATGCAGAATATGTTTAAGCAGAGGCACCTCTCTTATCTCTTAAACACTCTAGTTTCAACATGTCCCGCTGTATTTGGAGTGGGCGCCTGTGGGGGTCTTTGTGGCAGCCAAACCAGAACCAGGTATAATCCCTCAGATATATAAACTGAATGTTTTTTAGAAATGAAAATTATATAACCAAATCTGATTTTTAATCAGAATATTTTTTTCGTTTTGTCCAACAAAGTATTAGAAAAGAAGGAAACAGTGGAAGAAGATAAGAAGGAGGAAGTGGAGGAGGAAGAAGAAGACGAGGAGGAGGAGGAGGAATCTGCTCCTGGTTCCACACTTTTCATCAAGAATCTTAATTTCAGCACGACAGAGGAGAAACTACAGGAGGTCGGTCAATTCGTAAAGACAGAATAAATGTTTTAATTAGAACATGTTGTATTAGATGTTTAATGTTGTTTTTTTTATTTGCTGCAGACATTCTCCAAATGTGGGAAAGTCAAGTCATGTTCCATTTCCAAGAAGAAAGATAAAACAGGTGAATAAAGATCACAAATAGCAGTAACTTTTAAAAGGGACTATCTGTTTTTTTGCGGAATAGTTGGTCAAATTTCTCTATTTTTAATCTCTGAATTAGAGTTAACCTCCTTTTATAATTTTGGTTTGATTTCCAGGCAAGATGTTGTCCATGGGCTATGGTTTTGTCCAGTATCAGACAGCAGAGGCAGCACAGAAAGCCCTGAGACAGCTACAGGTACAATTTCCTCTGTGAATCGCTCACAGCTTTTCTCTACAGCCTGTTTCTTCGTTAATGTGTTTTCTTGGTCTCAACCCTCCATCAGCGCTGCACTGTGGATGATCACCAATTAGAGCTGAAGATTTCTGAGAGAGCCACAAGGTAAAATGTGCATCAGAAGGGTTTTAGTGAACTTTTACAAAGATGTGTTGTTACCTATGATTGCAATGGAGATTTTCACAGTACAATACCCAACTCAGAAAATATCACAATGTCATAATGGGGAATTTCCTCTAGGTAAGCAAATGTGCAAGGTATAACTCTCGGTTTTAAAACCACAGTATAACATATCAGTGTAAGTGTCAATGCTGCAGCCGTACTGTCATCTATGTTAAGATGTTGTGAAACTGCAGTAAAAATTTGGTTCATATCAGTACCATCTGAAATGTGCAAGAAAATATCACTTACTGGTTAAAGTTTTTACACGATTTCAAAATGTTTGGCTTGTGTGGCTTCACTTCTCTTGTCAGTACTCATTCAGTGCTTGTCCTCCTCATTCAGGGCTACTGAGGTGACACGCAAGAAGAAGCAAGCTGAGAAGAAACAGACGGGATCCAAAATCCTTGTGCGCAACGTCCCCTTCCAAGCCACTGTCCGGGAAATTCGAGAGCTCTTCTGGTATCTGTCACACACGCACACACACACATACTGTTTTTATTCACACTATGTTTGAAGAACATTGGGAGTGAGATAATTTAATAATAATCATTTCTCTTCCCTTCGCCTTTTCAGTACGTTTGGAGAGTTGAAGACGGTCCGTCTTCCAAAGAAAGCGGCTGGTACAGGAAATCACAGAGGCTTTGGCTTCATTGACTTCCTCACCAAACAGGACGCTAAGGTTTGTGTGTTATGAAAGCTTTCAGACAATTTTCTGTCCTCTAGTGCTAAATTAAAGTGTGCACTCTTATGATCATACATGCTAAGCTCCTGTTCTTTCTGTAGAAAGCATTTGCTGCAGCTGTGCCACAGCACCCATCTGTACGGGAGACGCCTCGTGCTGGAGTGGGCTGATGCTGAGGATACAGTGGAAACACTGAGACGGAAAACAGCCGAACATTTTCACGGTAAATCTGCTATCCTTTGTTTACAGAAATAAAATGTAAGATAACAAATGCAGCGCTTATTAATTTCTTTCTTCCATATTGTTTATTCCTCATGTCAGTGGCCACCAAAAAGCAGCGAAAGACCGAGCTTATGGAGGGAATTATGGAGAGGATGGAAACTGACGGGGGTGATGAAGACTGAGGCCCCTAAATACCTCAACACCAGTGCTCCTTTGTTTTGCTGTATAAACAGGACTGTGAATAAAATGACGAATGAAATATTATGTCCAGAAGGCGCAAATTATAATGAATTTAATACTGGGCGACGTTTTGTTAAATTTTGAAAACCTCTGTTCTTACATCACACATTTTGTATAGGATGACGCTTCAAAGAAACAGGACTGGTGTTTGACATGTTTTATATAAAATTTTATTTCATGCTTTAAAAGTCTCATGTTATTGGTGTGTGTTTGTACCACTGACACTTTAAAGAATGGAGAGTGTATGCATGACATCATCCATAGGCTTGTGAAGAGCCATTTTGAAGCTCTGGCTTCAAAAGAGCTGCCTCTTTTCATCTACTGGCTAATCTAGAAATTGTCAAAGATGCAGGTCGAATGACCTCTGGGTGCTCAAACAAACCATCATAATGGCACCCACCTGTCAATCAAAGCAGCCACGCTGTTAATTATGCATAACTTTAAGCCTTAATATAATTTGAAGTGGTGCGTTAATTAAAAACCAGACCCAGTACAGTTATCATGAACTGGGAATGAACTGGGACTTGTTCTTGTTCTGTAGCCAGCCTTAAGCGGCCTGCAGTTTTTTGTCACCTTGTATAGGCTTCAGCTTCACAGCCACGGAGATTACAGCTTCGTTTGCATGAACACAGTAACCGGATTTGGTCTTTTATTTTGAAAGTACCATGCCTTGTCATGTGACCAGTCACCCGCTTTAGTGGTGTCATATGACTTATCCTATGTAAACATGGCGTCCAGGCCCAACAAGACTATTGTTGTTGGAGCTTTTTCAACGGTTTTAAATGTTTTATTGGGTTTGTGTTTAATGTGTGCGTGTGTTGGAGCTGAAATACGAAGCGCTGTTATCGACAAACAAACCGGACAACTCTCTGTTGTCGACGGATACAGAGATGATTTTGTGGCTTGGGCGAACTTCACTGATGACATTGATACATCAGGGTGAGTTGACCACAGGTTTACATCTTTTAGCTGGATGGATCCTTTGTTACAGGTCAAAACATTAAAAACATTGCACTGGCCCGTGTGACAGCTTAATCCGTTTGCTACCATAAAAGGTATTTTCACCTTCATCTAACCATTATTTTCATCTGTAATACGAAATAATATCATGAACATGTCCACAATAACCCAGCTAAAGACACACTGAATAATAATGAATATTATTTTCAGCTGTAGCTTTGAAACTCATCAACATTTTGCCCTTTCAGAAATTAGTGATGGGAAGTTCGGTTCTTTTTAGGGAGTTAGATCATTTGACTCGATCCGGCTCTTTCGGCTCCCAAACGGCTCTTCATGTTACCACTTATACCTTTCATAATTCATCCAGATTTAGCACTATTTTGACTTATGATTTGTAGGTGTGCACATCTATAATGTATATACATTCTTTGTACTGAAGTATTCAAAAGTAAAAACTGCATTTTCTAATATGAATAAATTGCTGTAGCCAGTTGTTTTCATTGCGTTTACAGACCCTTGTAGCTCTCTGAAACCGAGCAATGAATGCATTAACGTGCTTGTAGAACCACTCTGCTACACAGAGCAGATAGAAACACCTATAAAAGTGTTTTTAAAAGGACATGAACAAGAAAATAATGACAGAAAACAAAATAAAGGAACACATAACAACAATATAAAATGTGTGCTTGTCAGCTGACAGTCACATAAAGAAGGCAAAAGACTGAAAAATAACAGAATGTAATGACCGTATGATGGACGAGAGTAATTAAACATTTTAGTGAAAAATCTGTTTCTCTGAATAATTGCTGGTACAGCCTATGCTCTGTGTCACCTCCCCACCTACAGTACACATAATTACTTCTTACTATAAGTACCATACTGATGTGATAAATATAAGCCTGTACTCAGATCTCATCAAATGTGCTCTCTTTTTAGCTGGACTTTCTTGGAGGTTACTACCAGCAGTCAGTACAATGACAGTATTCAGGCGTATGCTGCTGGTGCAGTGGAGGCTGCACTCACATCTCAGGTAAACCTTTATATATACAGGCCTGTTTGTGCTCTAACAAAGCAGTCAGACTGTTTGTGTTTTGTTTTTGTTTTTTTACTTACTTCCTGTCTGTTTTAGCTCATCTATAAGCACTGGATGAACACTCTGATGGGATACTGTGGGCCCTTCACGTCTCAATCTGATTATTGCAAACGCCTCAAGGATTTCATCACAATCAATCTGCAGTGGATTCAGGAGCAAATGGAGGAGCAGCCGACTACGCCCTACTGGTACCAGGTACTTAATGAGCATTTTTCGGACAAATAAGAAGTTAATAAGACATAAATAAGACGTTTCACTGTCTGTTTCTGCTTGTCAGGTGCGTCTTGCACTGCTGCAGCTCAAAGGACTGGAGGACAGCTACAATGACGAGCTGTCATTTCCACTAGGGTCATTCTCCTTAAACCCATTTGGCTTCCTGTGAGTGGTCCATTTTGTATTAATAAAACATGTTTCTTCACAGTGATCATAAACCTTCTTACTGTTGTCTCACATTGTCCACTGCTTCTCTGTCCAACCAGACTTTTCCAGTTGGGCGGGGATCTGGAGGACTTGGAATCAGCTCTGAACAAATCCAGTCAAACTCGACCTCTTGGATCCGGCTCCTGTTCTGCTCTCATTAAGCTGCTGCCAAACAATAAGGAACTGCTGGTGTCACATGACACCTGGAACATCTACCAGGCCATGCTGCGCATTATGAAGAAATACATCTTTGCCTTTAAAGTTTCTCCTGCAGGTAGTTTATGGATGCAAGTGTGTCTCCTGTTTTAGAGTCCCTCATTATTTACATTAAAGGAATAGGCATTTTAGGAAATATGTTTATTTGCTTTCTTGTAGATAGTTAGACGAAGCCACACCCAGCTGCCAATTAGCTTAGCATAAACTTGAAGACGGGGGAAACTGCTAGCCTAGCTGTGTCCAAAGGTAACAAACTATGGCTTGATTTCCGTAACAATTAAACAAATGAGATATAATGTGTTAATAATTAGTGAGCTTCAGAGCTGTTGGTTGTTACCATGGGACCTAGCCAGGCTAGCTGATTCCCTCAATTTCCAGATTATGCTACACTAAGCTAAATCTACCTTCATATTCAATCTGACTCCTGGTAAAAACATTTATTTTAAACCATATAGCCATAAACTAAAAGCATAATTTGTTTGCAAGTTTGAAGGCTTGCAGCGTTGTTGCTGTCTATGACCTGAATACAGGTTATTATGTGTTTTTATCATGGGATATTCTGTTTCAGACAGTGACCCTATTCCTGGAGGAACTCAGGCTTTCTCGTCTTATCCTGGGGCGATTTTCTCTGGAGATGACTTTTATATTCTGAGTAGCGGCTTGGTGAGAATTCTTTGTTCTGACAATGTGCTGTTGTTGTTTTACTCAGCATGTAGCATTTTGTTCTTAATCTGTCTTTTGTCTGCAGGTTACCTTGGAAACCACCATTGGCAACAGTAACCCTGCTCTCTGGAAGTTTGTTCAGCCCAAAGGAAGTGTCTTGGAATGGCTGAGGAACATTGTGGCTAATCGACTGGCTGCTACTGGCAAGGAGTGGGCCGACATATTCAGCAAGTACAACAGTGGAACGTGAGTTTTTCACCGGCTCTGATGAGTTTTTAACTCTTTGTCTTGATGTAATCTCCTGAGCAGCTTCCGGGCTCTGTTGTCTGCTGCTTTTCATCTTGTGTTCAAAATTCCCATTGATGACAAGATTAGATAAGGTATTGTGTGACTTAAGACTGTCATGTGGATTGATAGGCGTGAAGGAAGAAGAAAGAGTCACATGAGAAGTCAGTTGGGTCATATAGCTGTAATGGGGTCATCAGTGTTTATTGTATAACACTGAATCCGTTACATTGACATACAGTAAATAAACTCATAAAAATCAGTAAACACAAGTAGGTTAAAGGTTGTATGCTCAGTTTGAACTCTATGTACTTTGTAGGTATAACAATCAGTGGATGATCGTGGACTATAAACACTTCACTCCAGGGAAGACTGACATTAAAGAGGAGCTCTTTGTTGTACTGGAGCAGATCCCGTAAGACTTTGCATCCTATTGTTAATCAAAACAAAAGATTATTGTATTTCTATTTCACACACTCACATTGCTCACTTATCTTTTATTGCTGTAGGGGACTTATTGTTTACAATGATAAAACTCAGGAACTACTGGAGAAAGGGTACTGGGCAAGTTACAACATACCGTAAGTATCCGGGTGGGACCAGTTTTATGTTAACATATACTATAGATTGCATTTGCTGCAATTGTGCTATCTATAAAATTGTGCCTATGTAGGTACTATGTGGACATATTCAATGCCAGTGGCTGCAATGAGCTGGTGGAGAAGTTTGGCCCGTGGTTCTCTCTGGACCAGAATCCTCGGGCTCAGATATTCAGGAGGAACCAGACAGCTGTCACAGATGTGGACTCAATGATCCGCCTCATGAGGTACGGTCCTGCACAGATTTGGTGGTGTTAGATGTTTCTATCATTGGCAGTTTTATTATGAGATCCATTCTTTTCAGGTATAATAACTTTAAAGAGGACCCATTATCAAAGTGTGAAGGCTGTGATCCACCTGCGAATGGAGAGAATGCTATCTCAGCCCGGTCAGACCTGAACCCAGCTAATGGAACGTATCCATTTGGTGCCTTAAGACAGAGACCACATGGAGGAACAGACATGAAGGTTTTCATCTTTATTTGTGTGTTGTGTGTGTTCTGTAGCACGTTAAGGAGCTATTGGCTAAATCTAATGTGTTGTGTTTGTTCCTGTGCAGATGACGTCCTACGGGATGTTTCGTGACTATGGTATGATTGCAGTGAACGGGCCTACATGGGATCAAGTGCCACCTTTCCAGTGGAGCACTTCCCCCTACAAAGACCTGATGCACATGGGTCACCCTGACACTTGGACATTCAAGCCTGTAAAAGTCTCTTGGACTTCTTAATTATAATTATACCATATATACAAGCAGCATGATAAATTTAAATGCTGCCAGCTGTGCTGTTTGAGGTTTTGACAAAAGGGAAATGGTATGTTAATTCAGTGTGACATGACTTTTATGTACACAGTGGTCATGTTATTGATTCTCAGGAGAATGGCAATAATTCTGGAAATATTGCAGTATTGCACTATTAATTAAAGCACAGGAAGTTAAAGAGAGCCAGTATGATCAACAATGTAACCACATTGCTCTTGTCTGCCTGAGCTTTTATCTTTGTCATGTTTTATTTTTAAGATTTTTATTTCTTATTCTAAATGTTTGAAATCATCCATGTGTTTTAATTTGGATTACTAATTGATTAATTAGTTATTTCTGTGCAGTTATTGATAAACCTGTGTCTTGATTGTTCCCTTCTCTGTAAGTCGCTTTGGATAAAAGTGTCTGCTCTAAATGTAAATGATAAAGATGCAAATCTTCTGTCATGGTGAGAACAAATGTGTTGATCATAGGTTAGATTATTTTGGAGAAATTCTGAAATGCATTGCATGAATTATTTTTGAAATATTTTCTAAATAAACAGTGCTAAATAAAGACAATAAAAAATGATTGTCTTTTTTTTAAGATTAGATAGGATTTGTGAATTCAATTGGTACAAGTAGACTGATCTGAAGGGGCTGTGCACTCATGCAGGTGTTTTAAATCATTCTGGCAGATTAGATCTCTGCTTGGTTTGAAGTTGGGCAGAGCTTTGAGGGAATTACATGAAACCCTATCTCCATGTACCACAAAGCTCTAATCTGTTCCACCCTAACAGGTGAGTACGGGACCAGCTGTACAACCCAAAGGTCTACACCATGTCGCCAAGTGCTTTCTCCTGGTGGTCTCTCTAAATGATTTTACGGCCTGCCCTGTATGAAGAGTGCCATGAGATAACTTTCATGATTCAGTAGAATTGACTTAATCAGGCAAGTGAAAACACCTGTGTGGATGGACCATGTGAGTCTAGGGGCTTAATCACTGTTAAAGTCAGGTTACATCCAGGTCTTGTTCATTTTAGCAACTTAAACCACACTAGTACTCATTTACAAGCATGTTATATTTGGGCTCTTTAAACTGTATCACATAGTTCTTGTTAAAACATATTTTTTGACGTTTGTGTCTACACTGAGATGTGAAGGAAGTCACAGCCAACGCATATTATTACAAAATTAAAATACGTGTTATAATATTTTATATTATTTTATAATATTACAAAACACAGCAAGAATAATATCCGGTAGTAATTAAATGGCTGAATGTAAATATTAAAATGCAAAAAAAAATGCAATTTAAAAACCGTCTCTAGACGCTAGCCTGAGCTTGACTACCAATTGTCACGTGACTCGCGTCACGGTCGTCGTCATAGTAGTACGTTCCCGTAAATGGATGGCGCTGTCGTGTTTGTTATGTTTGTGCCGCTTTAACTGAACTTTAAACGTCTTAAATGTTAAATGACGGTTTACTCACGACCGACACGCTCGGATATTACAGTATTTTACCTAAACTGGCGACGTGAGAAGTGGCGACCGCTCAAATTCAAGGTATGACGATTGAATTCAGCTGGTTAGTTAGCCACACTACTTTGACAGTAACGTTATTATGCCTTACTAATGGAGCCGGATGGCTCATATGGTAAACAAGTTACACGTGTCCTTTTTCTCTGCAGTCTAGGCTAAGTTAATGGACTTGATATATGAGATCCGGTTCACATATTAGGGTATCGATAGACAGGTGGTTTATTTAGAAGTTTGCTGGTAACGTTAGTGCTTTGTTGTTAGATATCTACAAAGTGACAACACATATACCAAGGTAACAGTTTGTTTAAGTTTCATAGATGTCATTAAAAAAGTTAAATGTCTGAAAGTTAAGCTCCCTTAGGTATGATTCAGTCCTTCAAGTGTGAAACTGCCAAAGGTACCAACTGGAAATACATCATTAGTATAGCTTCAAAAACTACAAATGTCAAGAGTTCCCCTGGCCCGAAGATATGGATTCTGGGAGATAGACAAACTCTTGATGCAAGCTTCACTAAAAAGCGTATATATAACTTGTTCCCCTTTACTGTTTTGTCTACTTGGAAATCTTTTGGAGTTTCCTCCAAAAGTCTTATTCAGTGTGAGGAGAAACCCAGAGAAATATGAAAAGATATGGGGCTATTTCTTGGCCTTACTACCATTATTACATCACCTTAACTAGTACGTCAGTATATAACTTGTTCCCCTTTACTGTTTTGTGTAAGCTTTAATAACTGAAGTGACTCTGGTGTTTACAGGTCAGGTGTATTTGGTGTCTGATGATGGGTTTCTGGCAGCCTGTCACCAACATAAGAGATTATATATTCCACAATCCACCATGGGTGACCTTTTTCCTGTGTCTGCTGGCTCTGGCTGTCTCGTTCATCAGCCTCAGCTCTTACATCTCCGACAACACTCTGCCTAACCCTGACACCTCAATGGTAAAGACTCATTAATCCACATTTTAAGCTTTTTGCTTGTGTTTGGCCTTAGGTGAGCTTATCAGAAGCCCTTTTAAGAGTACAAGTTCTGGTAGGACACATGTTTTACAGGTTGTGACTGCATGTATGCTCATGTTTCTGTGTGTGTCGTGAGCTAATATTGCAAATCATATGCTTTATTTTTTTCTCTTAGGACTGGAACTATATCCTGTCCTCTTTATCAGACTTTCAGCTGTGTGTGAAAGTCAATGCAAATTCATCAGAGCTTGTTTCCCCAGTCCCGTCATCTCTGACAGACAGAGACACTTCCATTCACCCTACACAGACTCCTCCTGTCACCACTTTACATCTCAGGGTGCCTCTGGGTGTGACTACCAACTCAAACAGTGGGTCTCTAAAAGACCTTGGTCTATACACTACCTTGACAGCTAAGGAACTACATATTAGAGGTTTGTATTGCAGTGTATTGGGTTTTGTTGTGAAACAGTACAAAGTGTGTGTATAACCATGAATTCGCACTCATGCTAGTTTGTTTTACTCCCCAGTGAATGGGACTGTTGATGTGACTCTAAATTTTTTCTCTGGAAATGATACATGCCTCACCATAAGTGCCCCAGCACACCTCCTGCCCACGAGACTGTGAGTTCATTTGTTTCCTTAATTTAAATCACCAACTACTTAAAAGAGCAGCTATTAAGTAATTTTTCTGTGTTTATGTATATACTGTATACTTTAACGAAGGCTTCCACCAGAGTGTCCTGTATCTGAGAAAAACATTTCACCCATCCATGTGGAAGCGAGCAAGAAGGAGTCTACAGCGTCACAGAGCTGCTACAGTCTACACTACAAGAATGACCCTACACTCACAGTCATGTTAACACAGGTACATGCATGTCACACAAGCATAACTTACTCAGTAGTGAATCGTATCAGATACGCTCTTGTCATCCTGCCGGTTATTCTTTACTTTCATTCTTTAGGAGGAGCTCAGGGTAGCAGTTCGACATCTGTTGGAAGTTGGCATGTGTCTGATAGGAGTTTGTTTGATGATCTGTTTAACTGCTGGTCTGACACATTCACTCATACGTCGCCACCATTGGAGTGAACTTGATCTACAAAATGTATGTCATTTCTTATCATTTATATCACTTTGTTTTTGTGCCCGTGGTCAGATATATAAGATATGAGATATATATATATATATATTTTTTTTTGTTACCTCTGCATGTGTTGTGAAATATGCAGATTGTGTTTGAACCTAACCTTACTGCTTTACTTTATTTGCAGGAGCCCTTGATTGACTGACACATGAACATTTTTCATCCTCTGCATCCTGAAGAAATCAGTTGATAGTTGAGAGAGAACAGCAATTTTTGCTTCTTTAAAAGAGGCATCCAGCCGAGCAGAGTCAACATGGGGGAGCATAACTGTGAAAACAGTTATACAGCATCTTCTGTGGAAAGGGCCTGATAAATTAACCCTGGTGATGTCAGCTTGGGTTTGAAGACTACATATTTATGTAGTATTCAGCAAATTTCAAAAGTCCAGATATTTCTGCTTCTCCTGCATCAGTTGTGACAATTTTAATCTGTCTGTTCCTAACTTGAAAGTGCAATACTAAAATCGGTGGAGCATCCCTGTTTTCGATGACTTAAATATTGTACCATACCCAAGAGGAGAAGCATGGTAGAGATTGAGTATATTTTGTAATGAACAACAACTCTTCAGCTAGTAATGCTTCCCAGATGTGGTACTTTCACTTCCCAATCTGTGATGTTCAGCGCATTCCAGGAGTTATTTGCTTTCTGTTAAACTGCCTTGTTTACTTCAGTTCCCACATTGCCAGGAATGACTCAAAAAGTTATAGAAAATAGACAAATTGAGCATTATATTGTATTCCTATCACCAGATGTTTTTTTTGTCTAAGTTGTTTTGGACTAAGTTTGTGTGCCTGTTTTACCACTTTAATTTACATATGGGACATTTAAAACTCACTTAAACCAGATGATAGATCTCCAGCTGCCTTCACCTACAATGTGTTAATTTACTTGCACAGCAGTATAAGTGTTAAAGAAACACCAAAATATCTCTTGCTCCTAATTAAATTTAGAAGCAGATGGTGTTTAACGTTGCTATGATGCAGATCATTTGTTATAACAAAGAGTTAACAGGACACTAACCAAAGTGTGTGTCATGTAAATGACCTGACCTAAATGACCATGTGCCATGGTTTTATGCATTAACTCAAATAACTACAGTCAAGAAGGCATCCTTTTTTAAATGGTTTCTTGGTTGTAGGCAAATTGTGAATTTGACCTTTAAATCTTTTTTTTTTTCTTTTTTACATGTAACCCAGTTGTTAGTTGACAAACATAATAAACATGTTTCATCTGTAAGTGTTTTTTTAATTACATATATGAATGTACGTGTCATTTTTTGGTGTCATTTAGGAAGTAGCCTAACACTACAGAGCTATCATCACTGATGCACCGGTATGTTACCTCGTTTAAGGTAGAGATTTCT
This sequence comes from Nibea albiflora, assembly GCA_014281875.1. Lineage (NCBI taxonomy): Eukaryota > Metazoa > Chordata > Actinopteri > Sciaenidae > Nibea > Nibea albiflora. Next base: position 18,845,369 of record CM024801.1, read on the forward strand.
CCTCCAATCAGCGTTTGAGGAGTTTTTGATGTTGCGTTCCTATTGGCTGAAAATAGAAAAATAGAGGCGGGATTTCTGCGGGCAAGAAGGAAACCAAGTAAGCATCGCCGAAGTGGTTGGATTCTTCGCGGCCTGTCGGATTGTTTTATGTCAGGGGAGAAACGAAAACGCAACGTTACAAAGTACTTATTCCTCCTCGGACGGATCGTTACACTATCGTGAAGCCACTACAGGGTCGCCGTCACATGAAACGGTCTGCAAAGTCGGTGAAAATGACATGATATCGTTGACGTCAGCTACATGTTTCCACAGTGTGAGGCTAGCTAACTGTTAGCTTCCGTTAGCGCTACATTATAAACATTCACGGTGGCGCTAATGTCCGCTAGCTACGTGCGTTAGCCTAACGTTAAATGTTAGTAACCGTTGCTGCACAACGTTCGAAACGTTAGCTGCCAGTTACTGACTTCTGCATAAAAGCATTTATTGCCGCCGTTGCTAACACCTCACCTAGGGGCGCACTTTTCTCTCAACCATTAAATGTGTTGTTGCTTAACAGGCCTCCCACATGGCATCCCTCATATGAGGGTGGGGGGGCAACTTTACTATAAGGCGTGGGTGGTGTTGTTGTTGTAATGTGCCCATGTTAGTTCATTTAGAAACTTTGCAGGTTAATAGGCAAGACCTGTGATGGCTTTCTCCCCTCTTCAGGATGAAAGGTGTCTACTAGAGCTCGATTGGACAGGACACCAGGAAGGAAACAGGAAATACATATGTGCGGGTGGTCATGGCCTACTCCAACTACAGCAACCTGAGCAGAGCTCAGCTCACCTTTGAGTACCTGCACACAAATTCGTAAGTACCATTGATAAATGATTATGAATAAGACCACCAACAAAACATAGGTCCAACATATTTATCTTATGTGTTGATTTTTACATGCACAATTAACGGTAACTACAGTTATTTTGCATGTGGTTATCCCTGAGCAGGTGTCCGAAGAATAACCACAACACAACATTAAACACTCCACATGGTGCATAGTGTAGGATCGTTAATAGACTGATAAATACAGGACAACTATTGGTGGTGACACGCTGCTGGTTTCAGCAATGCCACGTTTCTAACACTGAATAGCTTCCTGAATCGCTAAACTGAAGTGGCCAGTCACACCTAGTAGATGTTCTAGTTGTCCTTCACACTGTTACTGCCAGAATTGGTGTGAAAACCCCTAACAGGAAGGGGTGTGATGTTCTGAATAAATTTAAACCTCATGCACACACCAGAAGACATACGTCATTTAAAAATGAGGAAGCTATAATGCAGTGATGTTTATCCCTTGCTTTATTGTCTAATACGTGTAGGGCTATTATTGAGGCTTCAGTGTAGTCGCACCTCTCTATGACTCTATGAAGCTGTTATACAATATGACAAATGAAAACTTATAGTATGTACCAAGAGCTTTGCCGCAGATGAAGACAACTTGCGCCTGGTTAAAAATTATTCTAATTAAATCTAACATTGCTGATCAGGGTTAAACCTGATCATCTTTTCAGTGTTTATTCAGTCTGCATGGGTCATTTATTTTACAGTTATTTTATGCTATATTTGTAACACATAATTTATATTATCTTCCTATCTTCTGATTGCAACTCGGCCCATGTTTGTATATGTGGTGGTGCACCAAGTCAACACATTTAGAAACAAAAGATGATATCACAGTTTTCGAATCCACTGCTAAGGGATAGTGCATAAATCCAGGAAGGGGGTTTACCCACAGCGGTACAACAACAATTAGTGCTTCTTTTAAATCATATGCTAAGTAAAAATAGCTGAGCTTGTGTCGGGCATTTGTCGGTACATTTGACACCTAATGAATGATAAACCACGTGTTGAGTAAAACCGGTCTTCGCTGTGTTCTTCAAGTTGTATAAGTGAATAACAACTCCACACAGATTAATGTGGAGGTCAGATCCTGTTCCCATTTTCTCTTAACCACCATGCCCTGTTAACTCAACTTTAATCCCTTGTTAGCTTAAGAAGTATATTGGATTAATGACATTAAGTGGTCTGTTTTCAGGACAACCCACGAGTTCTTATTTGGAGCCTTGGCAGAGCTTGTGGACAATTCAAGGTACCTGTAATGATTTGCAACAGAGCCTCTAATTCTTGACAAATCATCACACAGCTTATGAAGCTTCTATTAGCTTGATGTCTCTCTTGTATAAAGTAGGAAGTCTCACCTCTCAACTATTTCTTTCACAGAGATGCCAATGCCACACGAATAGACATCTACACAGGTACACCTCAGAATAACTCACACACTGAAACACACACAGTTCATTGTTCCTAACATGTCTCTTTCACCATCTCGCTTTGCTGACAGAAAAAAGGCCAGAGCTGCGGGGCGGCTACATGCTCTGCTTTCTGGATGACGGTATTGGAATGGACCCGAGTAAGTGCAACTTTATCACAAGAGAAATCACTTTGAGCTAGTGTTTATATCATGATTAAAGGTGCATTGTCCATTGTGAGGGTTTCTGGTGTATTATGTGTGTGTAACATGATGCTGAATTCCTTTCTTATATTAGACGAGGCAACCCATGTGATCCAGTTTGGAAAGTCAAACAAACGGTCCCCTGAGTCCACTCAGATTGGCCAGTATGGAAACGGCCTGAAATCGTAAGAGCATCACAGAATTCTTGTGATTCGTTGCACATTTTTTACACCAGTGTATGAATAGTTTTACATCTGATTAAAATGTTTGTGTGTTTCCACAGCGGCTCAATGCGTATTGGGAAAGACTTCATCCTTTTCACAAAAAAAGGCAACACGCTGACTTGCCTTTTCCTGTCGAGGACTTTCCATGAAGAGGAGGGACTGGATGAGGTCAGAGTCAGCTGTTGCATAGAGGATGTCATTGTTATTAGAGATGGCTACTTGATTACTAATTGAGCCTAAATGAAAGATTTTTAAATGATTAGATAAAATTAAAGAAGCTTAAAATGAATGAATGTCTGAATAGTTAAATGTATTTGATGAATTTTAGCTTTGCTTCTTTTACAAGGTTAGTTAACGTTTGGTTTAGTTTTCTGTGTTACGTAACACTTTTTACATGCTAAGAGTTGTTATTTTCTTGTTTATTGTACTTGTGAGATTTGTTTTGTGTTCACAAGTTTTCTTTGAGACACAGCCAAGAAGTCGTTCCAAACTAGATTTCTTCCTTATGTGGTCAGTCTGTAAACAAGTGTGTTATGCCATTTCCTCTGGGCTGAATCTCTGTGAATCTTTGAGGCTGCTGCTCTTAAACATCTCTAAACTTGCTTGCATTATGATGGCTGCTGATCCTTCTCCCTCCAGGTGATAGTCCCGCTCCCATCCTGGGATCTGAAGACCAAGGAGCCGCTGACCTCTGACCCAGAGAAGTACGCCATAGAGACAGAGCTGATCTTCAAGTACTCGCCTTTTAAAAATGAACATCAGCTGATGGAGCAGTTCAACAAAATAGAAAGTAGCAGTGGTAGGTATATGGATGTGTCTCCATGTAAAGAGGTTGATTTTTATAAGCTCTGGCCAAAACTTTAAAGCTTTTGCTAAAATCAGTGTGAACCATATAATGCACCGCTCTAATAGTGATCTGCTTTAATGTTGGGGAATGAAATGTTTTTTATTGATTATGATGATGATCTGTATTGTTTACATGGCTTACGTTAGTGTTGTATTTTGTTAAAAGGGACCCTTGTGATCATCTATAATCTGAAGCTGATGGACAACAGAGAACCAGAACTGGATGTGGACACGGATCACCAGGACATACTGATGGCTGGGACGCTTGCTGAAGGAGTGTGAGTATAGTCGTTAATTGGTGTGATTCGATTCAGTGTAACCATGGGATCGTTAACCTATGATGAACTTTATTTCATGTTGATAGTATTGATCAGAACTTTGATCATGTTAATGATAATGGACACACCTTTTCCTCTGTCACAGGAAGCCTGAGAGGAGGTCATTCAGGGCGTACGCTGCTGTTTTGTACATCGATCCACGCATGAGGATTTTTATCCAGGGTCATAAAGTCAGGACCAAGAGACTGTCCTGCTGTCTGTATAAACCAAGGTAATATGATCACATGTTTATGCTGTCTGTAATACTGTATTTCAGTGAACGAGACTTTAATCAATCATTATTGTTTTGTCTAATAGAGTTTATAAATACTCATCGACTCGCTTTAAAACTCGTGCTGAGCAAGAAGTGAAGAAAGCAGATCACCTCGCTAAGATCGGTGAGTTGGTGTTGATATGAATCTTTTCATTTACTTTTTCGCTCTCGCTCTCATCAGTTAACATTGTGGGTTTTTTTTTTTTTTTTTTCAGCGGAAGAGAAAGCCAGAGAGGCAGAGAGTAAGCGCATAGCTTTGGAGGCCAGATTAGGGCAGGACCTGTCAAAAGACTCACGTGTAAGACAAAGTAGATATTCTGGTTAATTTGCCATGTAGATTTTAATCCAACACTGGGACACACTGTTATAAAGTGTTATCTGATGTCTGTCTTCCTCTAGGCGATCCTGAGAAAAGTTCAAGATTCAGCCATGATGCTCCAACAGGATGCTGAAATGAAGAAAAGGACTCTCGAAGCCAAACAGAGGTATGATGACAAAATTGTAAAAACTTATTTTATATATATATATATATATATATATATATATATTATATATACTATATACTAAATGTATCTGGTCTTTGTCTGTTTCACATCATTCTACATCATTTTCTTGTTCCTTAGAGCATTAAAGGAGCCCAAGGAGTTGAATTTTATATTTGGAGTGAACATTGGGCAGAGGGACCTGGATGGGATGTTTGTATACAACTGCTCTCGTCTCATTAAGATGTACGAGAAGACAGGGCCCCAGCTGGAGGGAGGCATGTGAGTAAAATGAAAGCAGAGACTGAAAAGTGACAATATTTAAGTGATTAAGAAGAAAACTTAACAGTCATGTGTTTTGTGTGTTTTAGGGCCTGTGGAGGTGTGGTTGGAGTAGTGGATGTCCCATATTTAGTTCTAGAGCCTACTCACAACAAACAAGACTTTGCAGATGCTAAGGAGTATCGACATTTACTGAAAACCATGGGGGAACATTTAGCTCAGTACTGGAAGGACGGTAACATTGGTAAGTCACTGTAGCCTCCTCCCAGCCTTACAATGCCCCCCAATCACTCTCCAGTGTAAATAAAGATGTGTTTAAAGACGGCCACAATAAACTTTTATTGTAATAAATAATTTGCTTACTGTGTGTGTTGTACAGCTCAGAAAGGTATAGTGAAGTTCTGGGATGAGTTTGGATATCTGTCTGCCAGCTGGTCTGCACCTCCGTCTTCAGAGCCCAGATACAAGAGACGCCGCGGAATGGAAATACCACTTACTATTCAGTGTGGTAAGTTACAGACCCACATTCACACACAAACTGTGTCTCTACGGTCTTACACTGACTCTGCTCTTCATTTTCAGACAAATGTTTAAAGTGGAGAACGCTGCCATTCCAGATGGACGCTGTGGACAAACGCTACCCAGACAGTTGGGTGTGTCTTATGAACCCCGACAGCAGCCAGGACAGGTACACACAGAAAGTTGTTTAATAGGAAACATCAAAGTTTGAATTACTAATGTAACTTATGTAATATATACACTGCATGCCAGTTCTGCTGCAGTGTCACCACAGTGCTGCTTTGTGTAGAGCTAGTGTTTCTACATGCTATATATCGTGTATATTTTTAGGTGTGACGCTCCTGAGCAGAAACAGAATTTGCCATGTGGTGTTCTGAAGAAAGACAAGCAGACAGCTGAAGACAAACAGAAGGAGCTGACCGAGAAAATCAAACAGCAGCAGGAGAAACTAGAGGCCTTGCAGGTACCTCACCTGATTCTCCTGCCTCTTTTCTCCGTCGCGTTCTGTTTTGTGCACATCCGGACATAATCAATTGCATTTCCTCCCATCAGAAAACCAGCACCATCAAATCTGCAGCAGATATAAAGAAGCTACCGCTGGAGGTCAGCATGAAACCAACAGAGAGCTCCTCACAGGTACAAGCTCCCCTTACTGCGATACACGTTTTGTTAACTTTTAGCCCCAATGTATCTTACAGTATCTTACAAACTACTTTGTTGGTCAATGCTTGGTTCGTTCATGATGACTTCTCACTAGATTAAGCGCATAATACCTCTGTAACACTGCTGTTAGTGTTCTTGTGTTTGATTCATTATCTCACTGACATATTTGTTTGTTGTTGTTTCAGGCAAGTAGGTCTTCTGAAAAGCCCACAACACGACCCCGGTCCCCACCTCTCCCAGCTCACCTCAAAAATGCCCAGAGTGCCCCTCCATCTCGTGCAGCTTCTCAGCGCCCCACTCGAACACCTGCCTCTCCACCACCCAAAGTTGAGCAATCCAGGTCCCGAGCTGCAGCAAAGCCTCCTCCACCCGCAGCAAAGCCTGTACCCAAAGCTACTGCCAAAACACCCCCACCCAGCCGCAGCTCACGGGTAAGTTGCATGTCATAGTACTCCTCTAATACCACAGAGTTCCAATAGAACATTTTGTTGGTGTAAATGTGGCTGCATGTACAAGTTGAACTCAGAAAACAGTGTGAAATGGTGATCTCTGTCTCCCAGACACCTGCCAAAGCATCAGCCAAACCAGCAGCTGCTGGACAACGCAAGAGGATCATAGAGCAGGAGGACAGTGAAGAGGAAGAGGAGGAGGAAGAGGAAGAAGAGGAAGAGGAGGAGAGTGAAGAGGAAGAACTGCAGACAAAGAAATCCAAGATGGCCGCAGCAGTTGCCAACCGTGGGAAAGTGGTAGAGAAGGCCACGCCTCCAAAACGTGGAAGATTGGATGAGGTAAACACACAACTGATGCCTGTCTGAGCAGACTGTCTTTGGCATCAGGTCAGAAACACTGTGGCTACATCATTCATGAAATATCTCATATATAGAATTAAATGGCAGCATTATGATCAGTGATCGAGTGTTCAACTAAATCTTGTGAATCGGCCTGTGTCTCAGTCTGGTTGCATTATGCAACATGCGCTGTGCTGTGATGGCGTGAGCTGCTGTCTCTTTTCTGCTGCTCGTTGCCTTTCCTCCTTCTGTCTTGACAGATAGAGAGATTTACTTGAAGGGAGGAGACAGTAATCCGGAAAGTTGTTTGTTTTCAAACATTAGTCTTCATACATTACAGATGAAGTGTCTAATCCAATAGTTAGTACAGATCTGGTGAATTCTTTAGTATCTTAAAAAACAGCAACTAAAGTGTAGGATGCAGGACTTTGTCTAGAATTCAGCTTTACATTACTGTGCCTCATCATCTAGGCATTAATTGCATGAATTTTTTTTGATTGGTTTTCCTTTTTGAACTACGCTGCAGCGAGCACTGCTAAATTAGTTTCCTAATGTGTTTGGATGGCTGCTGACACTGAAAGGGCTCGTGTAGTGAGGGAAAGCAGGTATTCCTGGATGGCTAGGTAAGTTAGTGACCCTCCAATCAGAGCCGCTCTGCTGTTGACTTTGCAGGTTAACACACACTCACAGCCTGAGAAGAAAGGGCTTTCTACTCCTACACGGCAGACAACAACCACACCAGCCTCTGTCCCTAAATCCATTTCCATGCAACCACATGGAGCTAAAGCAAAGGTAGCTTTACTCGGTCCCTCTCTCTACCATTCTCGAATAAAGCTGATCTGCATCTGCTCTCACGGCTTCTAATTTTGACAACTTCTGATAACATCTTTCATCTGATACGGGTGTCAGATTATCATTCTCCTGATTAACAATCTCTCCCTGAAACTGAAGGTGTCATGTTCTTCTCTAACTCAGCATGCCATTCTCACCCAATGCTTGAGGTCACACTGGGACTTTCTCTTTTTTGTCATTAACAGGAATGCAAATAATTCGTTTCAATAACCGGCTTTTCAGTTCAACATTTCTGACTGCAGTGATGATAGTGGTTGTTTTGTTTTTGCAGGCATCTGAGAAGTCCTCACACCAGGAACCAGAGAATGACACTAGAAATGCTCAGAGAGGTGAGAAGACGCTCTGCTCTGCACTAACATGTAACACGCATAACACAGGAAAAAGAAAGCTAAGAAAGATATGTGTTTATTATCTGCAGATAAGGGTCTGCTGGTTGAAGTACGCGTCAATAGGGAGTGGTACACAGGCAAAGTCATTGCAGTGGAGACAAATAAACAGAGTGTACGCTGGAAAGTGAAGTTTGACTATGTCCCTAGATCCACCCCTAAAGACCGATGGTAAGATACCGTGTCAGTGTTTTTGCATTCAGGCCGCATTTTGTTGACCTGTAAGATAATTAATATCCCATGTGTGTTTGTGTGTGTCTGTGAAGGGTGTTTAAGGGGAGTGATGAGGTCCGGTTGATGAGGCCGCCATCCCCGATCTCTCAGACACCTGACACCCAGCAGGAGACCGAGAAAGGGCCAGCACCCATGGAGCCAGACACTACTCAACCAGGAACCAGTCGAGAGGTGACTGATAGTCTGGTCACCATGTTGAGGTGAGCTGATTACAATGAACTGGTGGTGCCACCACACACGACAGCCGAGGAAACATGATGTCAAAATCATTCTTCATTTCAGTCTCATAGCACTGTGCCGTTCATGTTTGCAGGACAATGCTGCGTTACTTCTTCCCTCCCGCTTTTCGGATCCCAAAAGACGATGTGAACACCATGACAGCTGAGGAATTGGTTGCGTTCCCAATGGTGAGATGGATATCCGATGATTAAATAGCCTACAACTAGTCAAATTGCTCCATAGTCAGCCTGAAGCTGGTGCTATCCAGGTTGAGTTCATGAACCAAATGACGATTCTCTCTTTTTTTACTTCTCCAATTAGAAAGAGTATTTCCAGCAGTATGAATCGGGTCTCCAGTCATTGTGTAACTCGTACCAGAGCAGAGCCGATGCCAGGGCCAAAGCTGTGGAAGAGAAGAGCAACAGCACTGAGGTCAAACTGAAGGAGGCGGACGAGAAACTACAGAAACTCCGAACAAACATTGTAGCACTCCTGCAAAAAGTACAAGAGGTAAGACGTGCTGCTTCATCTGTACTTACTGATCATTCGAACGAAAACCTGCTATATATCTGCAATTATTTGAAACACTATGCTGTGAGTAAAATTGTTTTGTTTTTTACTTTTAGGACATTGACATAAACACAGATGACGAACTTGACGCGTACATAGAAGACCTCCTCACCAAGGGTGATTAAAGAAGACAGGAGAGAATGTAAAAGAGAGAAGAGGACATGCACATAAACAGACTGGCAGTTTGGATTCCAGCCTTTAACTTGCTGACGGCTCCCCAAGGACTCATGCTTAGGCGAAGAGTTGGCTGTGAATATTTGGGAATATTTTCTGTGTTTGCCCCCCCCACTTGTTAAAACCGATTGTCATAAGTTTTGATCTTTTAAGTTAGCACAAGTGTGTTCTTTGAGTTTGGGACGGCTCTCTGGTGTTTCTACATTGTTGCGTAGTTTTCTGTGGTTTTCTCTTTAAGTCCTTTTTATATACCTGCTTATAAAGTATGTTAATCTATGTTAAAGCCATCCTATCCTGATTGACGTTATCGATAATTGATCATTTGTGTAGGCTCAATACAACTTATGCTCTCTTTATATAGTCAGCTAATGCTGCGACAAACAGCAGACTACATTTGTTCCTCAGTTTGGTTTATCGTCCGGTGAGAATCGGACAGAAGTTGGCTCGACTGGGCGGTGCTCAGAACTGCAGCGTGTATCCTAAGCATTAAGTTTTATTTTTCTACACTAAAAAAACACATCAGTGTTGCTCATTATCTTCCTCCATCCTGGTCTGAGAGCAAACCAGGTTAATATTTTACGGTTGGGTGGTGTCTCACACCCACAAACGAGAACTACTTACTGGGTTTTATCAGTATGATTATTCCCTTGTATCCCTCCTGAATTTAAGCTATGACTGTCCTGTGTTTATTTTTGGAAGGAAAAAAAATCATTTGAATGCAAAAGTTGTGTGTTCATAATTAGTCACTGTGCCTGTGTCCTTTCTTTTGAACAGATTTTTAACATGTCATGGAAATGTTTTATTAAACGGTGCATGCTTTCTGTCTTTTTGTTCTGATTAGAACAAAGGATTCTGTATTTTTGACAAATCTTTACTTAGAACAATAAAACCGGTTCAGCAACACCTATGACGAATGCATGTCTCATATTTGTTATGTTTGTACAGGCTAAAAAACAAAATTGGTTAGTGAGAGAATGCACATTTTAAATAATCTTAAGCAAAAGTTAAAAAGCAATCTATTAAATATTAGTTCAGCAAATAAAACTCTACAACTTAAAAATTGAACCTAAATTTCCCTGCAGCGGTTTAGTTTTATAGGGAGTAACAGACACTGCTTCTTGAATGAAATATTGTTGAGTTTTCAGGTTTATTTGTCGTATCTATGTCAACATAGGGTCAACGATGCAATGAAATGTGTTGGACAAGAGGAACCGTTCAGCTCAGCATTGCCAGTGCAGTTAGTGTGTAACAGCACAACACATAAAGGATAGAAATAAGCTAAGGAAGTGAAATATTATATACTATAAATACAGGATATACTAAAATTTAGTATATGGTATGTAAATGTAAATTTCAATGCTGAATCTGAGAAAATTAAGTAGAAACGTGAAAATGTGAAATGTGGGTCAATGAACCCTCTAACAAGGAACAACAAAGGCTTTTATTTTGAAGGGGAGGGACTAACGACAGCAAGCGTATTTAAACGCAGCTGAGCTAACGTTAGGTAAGACTGAGCGTTTTTAACTTGCATCCATGGAGTTCATAAGTTTAACATGAGGAGGATTCAGTGTTACCAAAGCAGCTATGAATATAAAGTCGATAAAAGTGATTTCAAATAAAACGCGTGCAATGAAAACTGGCTTAAACTTAAATAAGACAGCTGCTAGGTCGCTAACTGTGTTTGCTGCTGCAGACCTCGGGTTATCTCGGGCTGCAGAGTGAACAATGCACGACACAACCTGATGAAGAAAGGCTGTGCTAACAGCTAAGGTGGAAACTTATCTGTATTAAACATTAGGCTATAATTAAATTTAATCAAATGTAATTACTGATTGAAACGCGAAGCTAATATGTGCACCGAGAGGAGGGCGGAAGATGATCAACTTTGACCCACTTCTGGATGTTTACAAATGTAGCTCGACATTTAACCAGATTTGATTTGACAAAGACCCCATAATGCTTAGTGTTTACCCCCTCCTGTGTTTTAATTCATACACAGAACTTTATTTAATAGAATATAATTAATTTATATTAAAAAAAATACATTGTTATATTTGTCAAAGCTATTAAATTTATTAGAGCAAGTACCAGCACTTATGAGCTCTGAAAAATTACTATTAATTATTCTAAATCATTCAATCAACAATCATGTTTTTATGAAGAGTGCAGGAGTCTAAATGTTGAGCTTTCCCTGTCAATGGCTCATTTAGAAAAAGTCATTTAGAGCTGTTAGTTTGTGGCTATTTTTAGTTTAATATCTTTATCAACAACACTGTGCAGCGTGTATATGTCTTTATTTTCTCTGTCCAGCTCTAGACAACAATTGTCCACATTGTAACTAAATTATAGGCAAATATGGCAAACAAAAATATGAAATACATTGAATTAAATATACGCATTCAAACATTCATACATACAAATCCAAACACTACTATAAAGTGTATAAGAACCACTTTTCTCATTTCTGTTTAAGCGTTTCAAGTATAAAACTGAGATGTCTGTTTAACATCATTATATTTTGAGTTCTAGATAATCCTGTAAATTGTTGAACATATGAAACATGAAGTGTTTTCTCTTCACTCAGTTGAATGCTTCTGATTTTCTTTTCTCGCTGGAGGTCTTGAGCCATGTCGGCCTGCTCAGCCCTACTGAACAGCCGTGTTTCTGGAGGCTGCTGCAGGTTGTGGCGTGGGGTTCCTCGACCCGTCGTCCACTTCAGGTCGGCGAGCGTAGCTGAGCGAGGCGCAGGAAGGTCTGACGAAGAGCTTTGGGAGGCAGCAAGCTACCTGCCATTCTCCGGAGCCAAAATAGGATCTTTCTTCCAGGAACGACCAGCACTGAAAAACCCGTTTCTAGAGGATGCCTTGCTCAGAGGATACCTGAGGAGACACCTGCCCCAGGAGGTGAGGAGGGGAGCCTTCAGCAGCTGTTGGACATACAGTATACTATTCAGAAATGACCCAAGACAGTGCTACGTGTGGACCCTCTGAAATGTCTGAGAATGGGTGTCATAAAGGTTGTTTTAGAGCCCTGGATCAGGTGGTCGTGTTAACTACTGACCTACATATAAGATGCATATTACAATATTGTGAGCTGCAAAAAACTGTTAAGCATCACTCCGATCCAGGTTGTCAGGCTCATAAGATGTGGTATGTGTATATACTTGTTCACAGGCAGCTTTCTCTGACTTGTGTGCATTCGGAGAGCGTGTGTCCAAAGAGGTGGACGTATGGGGCAGAGAGTGTGAAGTTACTCCTCCACACTTGGTGCATTTTGACCCCTGGGGTCGCAGGGTGGACCACATTGTGACCTCGCCCGCCTGGAAACGCATGAAAGATCTCTCAGCACAGGAAGGACTGGTCGCTATTGGTTATGAGAGGCCGTTTGGGGAGTGGAGGTTAGAAGACTGTGCTACTTCCCTTTTCAATTTAGCTCATCTTTCAGTATCTCAGTTCAGTAAATGTTTTTTGTTAGTTTCAAATAGGATATGTTGTTCCAATTGTGAAACTGTGTGTGTGTGTGTGTTCTAGCCGTGTGTACCAAATGAGCAAGTTGTACATCTACTCTCCGTCCTCCGGTCTCTACACCTGTCCTCTGGCCATGACTGACGGAGCTGCTAAAGTCATCCAGGTGTGGCATAAACGCCATCCTCTGAACATCATATACTGCATGTCTTAAACCAACACTGCATTATGCTGCTCATTAACCTGACTTCTCACAACAGACTTTTTTTTATCTTGTAAACATGGTGAGTGATTTTCTGGCTGTGTGTGTGAAGTCTATAGGTGTTTCCTGGCCAGTAGATGAAGCATATAGTCGTTTGACCACCCGTCAGCCTGAGCGATTCTGGACGTCTGGACAGTGGATGACGGAAAGACAGGGAGGATCTGACGTGGGTCAGTACGGACGTTCACAGTTGTTTTTCATGAACCAGAATCACTAAGGAAAGGGAGGCAACTCCAAAAATGCCATTACACTATCCTCTTATGTCCCAGTGAACTTTAACTGATGTTACTTGAGTTATCTGTCAAGGAAACTAAATATTCAGTTAAACAGTTGCTGCTCTGTGGCTTTGTTGGGCATAATAATACTATAATAATACTATTTAAGTACAGTCCATTTACCGCTACAGTTTCCCTGTCTTGCATTTCTCTAGGCAGAGGTACAGAGACGGTGGCTGTTCCTCAGGCGGATGGTTCGTACAAACTCCACGGCTTCAAGTGGTTCACCTCTGCCACAGACGCAGACATGACTCTCACGCTGGCCAGAATACAAGACAGAACAGGAGCCACCACGCCGGTACTGCTGACGTCTGACACTTGTCTACTTACTCGCTCAGTCCTCTTTAATAACCTACAAGTGATAAGTGATTTTTTTGTGTGCTTGTCTCCATCCCACAGGGCAGCAGGGGTTTGTCTTTGTTCTACGCAGAGGTGAGCAGAGACGAGGACGGCCTGCTGAAGGGTATAGAGGTCCAGAGACTGAAAGACAAGCTGGGTACAAGACAGATGCCAACTGCTGAGTTACTGCTGGACGGCTTACCGGCACACAGGGTCAGTGACACATCATTGTTTATTACGGTACCGATAAACAGTAGATTTCTCCTCCTCATTGCATGCTGCAGCAAAGTTATCTGGTTCAGGTCCAGCTAACTTTGTTTATACTAAAGCTGCTGAAATGCCTTTTCTATTGAGTCAGCTGTTTTGTTTTCATTTGTCAAACCTGATTCCCTGTTTACATGTACAGCTCTCAGAGGTAGGCAGAGGCGTGGCCTCCATAGCTAACATGCTAACTATAACCCGGATCCACAACAGCATCTCTGCAGCGGCTGCAATGCGAAGGTGGGATACTACCTGTACTACTGCACTGCATTCTGCACTCATTTCTATAAACATAAGCTGATTCATAATGTGTGTGTGTGTGTTCACAGGGTGGTCCAGTTAGCCGGTGACTACGCCACTCGCCGCACTGCCTTTGGAAAGCTTCTTAAAGACCACCCACTGCACATGCAGACTCTCGCTAGGATGGAGGTACAGTAAGCCGGCAGCGGGTGAACAAGCTACACAAACTCCACTCAGGTGTTTCCCATCATGCCTCACTCATGCTCGCTTCTGACACGGACAGGTGGAGACTCGTGGAGCGTTCCTTCTGGTGATGGACGTGTGTCGTCTGTTGGGTCGAGAGGAGAGCGGTCGTGGCGACCCAGCTCGATACGAACCTGCTACGCCTGCTCACTCCTGTGGTCAAACTGTACACTGGGAAGCAGGTGCACGGCTCGTATAAATGTGATGAACTCCCAACTCGATATTTATATACTGACCCTTAACGTCTTCGTCTCAGGCGGTGGCTGTGGTGTCGGAGGGTTTGGAGAGCTTCGGTGGACAGGGCTACATCGAGGACACCGGCTTGCCTGGACTGCTTCGTGACGCACAGGTGAAGTCACTTAATAAAAATCTGCAATAAAGTCACAGTTTCGGCAGTTTACCTTCTACCCATGTCTTTCTTTCTCAGGTGTTGAGTATTTGGGAAGGTACCACAAATGTCCTGTCTCTGGATGTGCTGCGCTGTGTGGCACGTAGCTCAGGACTGGTTCTTCATGCTTACTTTACCCATACCAAGGTATCGAGTGAGAGCCAATTACAAGTACAGTAACAAGTTCAGTAACTCATCTGTGACAGAGCTGAACAGGAATGTGATGTTCTTTTCCTTGTAGTCCCTCCTTGCAGGTGCATCAAGTGTTTCCCCATTGGCCCCAGCAGTGAAAGCATTAGACCGTGCTCTCTCTGAGCTGGAGGACTTTGTTCAGGTGGCAGCTAGCAGAGGACCGGCCTACCTGGAGCTGGCAGCCAGAGACCTGGCTTACAGCCTGGCTCGCATCTACGCAGGTCGGTACCACCATCACAAATCCACTGAGTACTCAACCGACTCCATCTCCCACTTCACACAACGATGCCCAAAGCTCAGCCCACAGCTCCACCCATAACCTCATGTGCATCAACAATGAAACTGTTGTGATTGTGGAGTACTTCAGATACCTCAGACTCACCCTGGACAATAAATGGCAATTAGATCAACACACCATGCTGCCAACAAAGACTCTCTGCCATCTGCAAACTGCCGTCACACACCATTCCTCCTCCATCATTGGCTTCCTCACCCCTAACCTCTCAGACCTCAACCGTTAAGCCATCACACAAAGAGCACGCAGTATAGCACATGACTCCAGCCAACCACTCAACTCACTGGCCATACTGCTCATCAGACTCTCAGTTTGACTCCATGCATTCGTCTCACTTATAGTGTCTATATCACCCACAATGCAGCTTAACCACAAATAGTTCAGTCAAATTTCCAATGCAGCCCGAAGTCACTAGCCTCACGCACCACTCACTTCTTTCTAACTCTGCACCTTCTTTTACCCAAATATGCAGTCACAGACTGAGTTCCCCTTTAACTACTGTTATGTTAACAGGCGCTCTTCTGATTGACCACGCATGTTGGAAAGGAGCCTCTCCATCTGACACCTATGCAGCTCTCAGGTAAAAAAAACAAAAAAAACCAAGAGATAATAAGGGGAAATTTCACATAAACTGCACCATCTCATTATTTTTATTGCCCTTTATCAGGTGGTGTGAACGGGACTTGTGTCCTGTGGCGAGTAAACAAGCGAGAGGTTGCTATGACCCCAACACTCCACCACTTGATGCTGCGCTGGTGTATGACCGGCCAACTCAAGACTGAATGTTCACTGAAAACAGATGAAACTGCCACTTGATCCACCATAACTGTGCCTCACTTTAATCAAGTTTCTTTATGCCACATTTTAAAAAATCTTGTAGACACCAGACACCGTGTTTTACGCTCAAATTCACTACTGCAGGCACAAGAACAGCAATGAGACTGAATGTAGAGTTTCTTTATGTGATATTTTTAATATTAAACTGTATATAAAGTATCTACAATATTTATTTTTATCTTCAATCAATATGAAACTATAGAGTCGCAAGTTTTGCAGTATACAAATGATGTTTGGAGGCCTGGGTAAACAAAAATCACAGCAGAGGTCTGAAGCAACAAGAGCCCTGACAGAGGATACAGGAGGTTTACTTACATGCTGCCTTCTAGGGGTGTTGGGAAAAGGCAGATGTTTGAGCTCCTATGAAAAATGTGTGAACTCTGTATTGTTTTTTATACCACATGATTATTTTAAATTGTACAGAGATTAATTATTTGGTGTGGTTACTGTGTTATTGTGTTTTACTGTGGTAAACTACCTGAAATGTAAAGTGATGTACAGTAGTTTTTGGAGAGTAGCAAATAAAAAGTATAAAATATACACATGATTAATACTTCCGCTTCCTCTGTGTTTATTTTATTTTATTTTATTTGAGGCAGGGGCGGTCCATAAAGACTTGGCTGGGAACCAAGGGGGTGGCTGGTTCAAGTCCAGCAGGGACCAAAGTATGGAAGGGGGACTTTTTGGGGTTAAAATGCATGTAAATAAACTGAGTGAAAAAAGAATGTCCCCCTTGAGGAGTTAATAATAATAAAATATCTCTCTTATGTGCATGTTAGGGACTACCTACCTTTGTGAACAAGTTTTCTATGTAATGAGCACCAATAAAAGGCACAAGCACTTAAATGACATCCTGAAATTGGCTGGGACTCGGAGTTTAACGCCTGATATTGTGTTGGTTTAAACATTTTTTTGGTTTGACGCCCCTGTTTTTGAGGCATGTTGAAATTCCGATTTTTCGCGGAGTCCCTGAAGGGAGCATGTCTTGGAAAAACAGTGGGTGGGGCCTCAGGAAGGTGTACACGATGTACGCGGACATTGAATCTGACTTGGGCACAGTCAGTGAAGGAGGTTTAAAGACACACATAGCAGATGTCAAAGTGAAGCTAACGACGTGCACTTCGAGACTTTTATTCTCATGTGTCGTCCGGCTGCATTTAAGCTGAAGGTTAGCTCCGGAATATCCGGATTCCTGGACTAACGCGACCCACTGCAGTCCCGTGAAGGCACCACCAGGATGGACAGGGCTCCGGGATAGAGTGGATCATGTGTTTGTCTGTTTATTTGTCGCTTTTGCTGCTGGTGTCGTGTCACCAGCAGCAGCAGGTCACCTCGGACCCCCATGTCCTGAGGAACCAGTCTGCTGGGTGGTCTGCAAACACCACAGCAGCCACGATGTTTCAAAACAGCAACGATGAGGTCAGTGACATTTGATAGATACTAAAGTGACGTGTAAAGTAGTTATTATCAGGTGTGTTTGCGAGTTATATTTGTCGCCTGTTTGATTCGCAGCTGTCAGGTTGTCAGCAGTTTCTCGTAGCTGTCACATGTTTAGCAGGAGACCACAGACAGACAGGCAGGCAGATTGAAGTAACTGGTGTGTGTGTGATGTCCCCCATGTCACAGCAGGACACACTAAAGCAGGGCTGTCAAACTCAAAACCAACAACACCTCCAAACACTTTTAAATGAATGAACCATTTCACTTACAAAACACTTTATCTCTCATTTTTTTCACATTCAGTCTACTGCCATTACACGTGTATTACAACTTACAGACAATGTTAACTGAGTAATGTAGTAGAATACTTTTTTTTTTTTTACATTTAGTACTATTATTTAAAAAATTCAAAGTCCAGTTTGCCTGACTAGACCCTTTGGTTGGCCATAAATTCTGCTTTATGTTTATTACGGAGGTCTTGGATGCTGTTGTTGTACAGGAGTGCATTATATTGAAGCGTTTCTAATGTTATGACAATATTATTATGTATGTAAACGGAGTGTCCAAAATATTTTAATGTTGTTTAACACTTCTAGTTAGTGTTATAAGAATGTATAATAATAATGTATGTTAGTATAATAATAATAGTGTTAATAGATAAAGTGTCAACCAAAACTGAAACATTAGGAGCTTCATACAAGTAGTATTCGGGCCAGCGGTATATGTTTCTATGCATTACATACAAATAAACAAATCATAAACTGCTCCTGTCAGGGACAGAATGAATGGCATATTTAAGCTCTCTTAGTGAGTGTTGGATAACATGCAGGCTACATTATTTAACCTAGATGTTAATAAATGTTAATGAACAAACAAAGAGTTTCAGTTTATATCAGTTTATATTTATGAATTAGAAAATCTGCAAATTGAATATTGCTGATTAACACTGAAGGGATGATGGCTCACTTTCACTTCTTTTAATTCTTGTAGTCACCGAAAGACTGACTTAAGCAACAATGTGGAACTTCTTTTGTCTGTGTGTAGTGTGACCGTGTGATGGAACTCAATGCCACAGACCGCTGTTCATTTGTGAAGAACACACCAGACTGTAGCATGGAGGATGGCTTCATCAACTACCTCTATGAGGCCTTCTGCCTTCTTCCCCCCAACCTCACACCTCTCACCATCACTCTCTGCGTAAGTTTGTGTGTGTGTGTGTTTAGTTAGTTGTCAAAACTCTGCATATCAGCATCAGATGATCTTTTGAGGAAGTTGTTGTGGGGAAAATTGGAAATGATCAAACTTCTGAATTCTATCTTCTCTCTCTCTTTCGCTTTACACTTAAACAACATAAACAACAGATTTCCTCAAAAATCTGTGAATTTTCTTGAACTCCCCGTTTTGCCACATAACAAATCAAACAGTCACACTGGTAAAGGAAGTAACTTTAATCTGTGTGTAGCCACCGTTACAGATTAGGAACAAGAAGATCACTGTGGTCAAACAAAGCCGTGCTCATCTGGGTTCTTGTGTGTTTGACTGTGACGGACTCAAGCAGCACATCCGTTTTCTCTGACGTGTGTGTTAAGAAAACGGCGGTCCCTCAGATCATTACATTCTTCTACTTCTCCACAGATTATATGGCTGCTCTTCTTGTTCGTCATTCTTGGACTCACAGCATCTAAATTGTAAGTATCTTTCATGTTGCTAGTTTGCCTTTAAAATATCCAGAACTATTGTATGTATATTTTTGGAAATTCTGCGATGTTTTTCATCATTTCTCATGAGCATATTCACCTATTTTTCCCACTGTTTCTCCTCAGTTTTTGTCCCAACCTGTCAGCCATCTCTACCTGTCTACACCTCACTCACAACGTGGCTGTATCCTTTTTTATATATATATATCGACTGTACTTTAGCAGAAGTCCTCACGTGTGATTTTCATATACAGTTGAACTGCAGATTGACTCACTCAGTTCCTCTCCCTCTTCCCTGTTAGATTTCACTCAGTGTTGCTCAATTGCTCTTTGTGATTTTGTACTTTCCTTGACTGGCGTCTGTGCTGAGGGTGTGACATTTCTGGCTCTTGGTAATGGAGCTCCTGACATCTTCAGTGCCATTGCAGCTTTCTCCCACCCACACACTGCTGGGCTGGCTGTTGGAGCTTTATTTGGTAGGCACAGACTCATACAGCAAGATAAATAAACAACTTAAAATACCGTGGTTAGCCTTGTCATGGTTGCTCTCTCTCTCTCTCCTCTCTCCCTCCACAGGGGCTGGTATATTTGTTACCACGATAGTTGCCGGCAGTGTGGCGCTGGTCAAGCCTTTCGCTGTAGCCTCCCGTCCATTTCTCCGTGACGTCGCCTTCTACATGGTGGCGGTGTTTTGGACTTTCCTCATGTTGTACAGAGGAACCACGACGCTAAGCGAAACATTTGGTGCGCACATGACACTTTCTTTTTTTGGTTTCTGCTTTCAAATACGATTTTCTTAAAACAATAATACCCCACATGGAGCACAGAGCTACGGGGAAAAGATTTTCTGTCCCCAAACTCTCCACTCTCAGTAACATATTAACTCTGTTTCAGAGCCATTTGTTTGTTTTAGTTAATCTGTCAGCAGATTTTCTTGAACTTTAGTTGAATGATAGGCCAGGAGCCAAGAAGAAGAGTGACTTAAATAATTTATTATTTTATTTTTTACAGTTGCGGGATGTGTACATCTAAATCTGACACGTCACATGTTATTTTATCACTTTTTTTTATCTGAACAGTCATTTTTTTTATATGCTTAAAAAACCCTAGCATGGTGGTGGTGTGTCTCTGAGTGCTTTCTTGTTCTGTTGACAACAACATCTACAGCTCCAGGCTGCAATATCAGCCATTTCCTGACCAAAAACAATCCCAGAAGGAAGTTCAAGCAGACTTTTTTGTGAATCACTTACTGTCATCGGTTGCACATGGAGACCAGCTGCCACTACACATTTTTTAAAATATGTCCACACAAACAGGAGACTGTATACAGTGTACTCTGAATGTAGTCATTGTATCAAGTTTTACTCCAAACTTCTGTTTTTAAAAAACCAAACAAAAAATCACTGAAGCTTCTTTGCTTCATTTCCTTTTTCTAGGGTATCTGGCCCTGTATGTGGTGTATGTATTGACTGTGATCGTCAGTGCGTACATCTACAACCGTCAGAAACATTCAGTGAACTCGGATGTCAGAAACGTTGCACAGATCCCAGGTACGAAACACAACAAATGCACACACACACACAAATCAAAAGTAATGTTTTGAAATATCCCGTGATGATATTTTCTGTCTTTGCAGCAGAGTTTCACTCATCTGACTCGTCTGACTCTGACGTTCCCTGTCTGGACCCTGGGACCATCCAACAGGAGTATGGTAGGAATGCAGCACCCTTTTTTATAAACTACAGTATAAGTTAATGTTTTCCTCCATGATCAGGACTCATAACATGCACGTGCATGTGTGTGTGTGTGTTTCAGAGTCAGAGTACAGGCCACTGCTGCCTTACTCTGAGTCCACGAGTCAGATACTGCTGAGCTCTCTGAATCCGGTGGACAACAGGAAGTGGAGGAGGAAATCATGGAGCTGGAGAGTGCTCAAAGTACTGAAGGTGTGTATGATAATAGACAGATACAAGAGGCAGTGTAAATAATATCTGTAGTGGAAACTAAAAACTGTTACCGTGATATGAATTATCTTGCAGACACCAGTAGAGGTCCTGCTACTGCTCTGTATCCCTGTGGTTGACCCTGATAAAGAAGACAAGAACTGGAGACGCCCGCTGAACTGCTTTCATCTGATCTCTTCTCCTCTGGTGTGTGTGTTTGCCTTCCAATCTGGAAAATGTAAGCCATCATCACGACCATCTTTCATGACATTCATGATAAAGGTAGCATGGAATATTGCAGCAGCCATACAACATTATTTTCCTTCATTTCTAGATGGAGATCACATGATCCAAGGACAGTTTCCTCTCTGGCTGCTGATACTTCTGCTGGGAGTTTTCCTGTCTGCTATTGTCTTCTGCACCACCACTAACGACCGCCCTCCCAAATATCACGCAGTAAGTATTTGTGTTGTTTAACAAGTTGTCACAAGGTAATTCAAAACTTAAATCTGCTGCTGGTTCTGAGGACAAGTCAGAGGATCAGTCAGCTTCCTCCTCTGGGGACCATGAATGTCTGTACAAAATATCATGGTGATCCTGGACCACGGTGTTTGACTGACAGACCACCTAAATGCCACTGCCTCTAGCATGGTTTAAAGTATGTACTGTTAATATTCATGCTGTGATGATGATGTTCTTGCTTGTGTGCGTGTGATTCAAAGTTTGTTTTTTGTCCCTCTCCAGCTCTTTGCTCTTTTGGGCTTCGTGGTGAGTGCAGTGTTGATCAGTGCAGCTGCCTCTGAAGTGGTCAGTCTTCTGCACATGCTCGGTGTGGTGCTGAGTCTCAGCAACACCGTGCTGGGTCTGACTCTGCTGGCCTGGGGCAACAGCATTGGAGGTGAAATATGTGAACCAAATCCCTTTTTGCAAAGCAGACTCAAATACAGGGTTGTACTTAAAATAATAATCTCTCTTTCAGACTGCTTTTCTGACATCACCATCGCCCGGCAGGGTTACCCACGGATGGCCATATCTGCCTGCTTTGGAGGCATCATTTTCAGTATCCTTTATTTAAACGTGTCAGTATGAAAACATAACTTGTGGACAGTGACTGTTAAAGACTTGACTGTATTTCCTTCAGACATGCTGTTTGGAGTGGGTTTAGGATGTCTGGTACAGATGCTTGAAACAAAGTCTGATGTGCAGGTAATCTCCTCAAACACATATATCAAGAGTTTATCATTGTGGTCAAATGTACAGAGAAAATGCAAATACATGAGACTGAATCTTTGTCTCTTTCTCCTCCTCCTCAGTTTGAAGAAGCGGGTCTGTTGACGTGGATTCTTGTAGGGGCGCTCGGTTTGTCTTTGGTCCTGTCCTTCATCATTGTTCCACTGAGCCGATTCCACTTGGGTCGGGCCTACGGGATCTTTCTAATCATCTTCTACGGCATCTTCCTTCTCATTGCATTGCTTACAGAGTTTGGCAAGATCCACTAGTGTGTAGATCTGACTCTGAGGCCAGTCGGAAATGAGGAACGTCCTCTCGTAAATGCACAAGGACACACTGGAACGGGGGCTGCTGATGCCGAAGTCATCCTCTTGTCGAATAATATTAATGCACTATTTATACTTTTTAAGAACTAACGTTTTGTGCATTTGCCTACTACCCAGACTGCTACTGGTTAGTGAAACCGAGCAGGCAAATCACTGACAAAGACTTCTCTGCTCAGGGAGAGCTGAAACTAATCACACTGTGCCTTTATTCCACTTCATATTGTGCTGACTGGAGCTTCGAGGGCACTTTGGGAATCCAGAAAAGGAAAGGAAACACAGGTTTTTAAAAATGTATACTTTTTAAATGAACTAAATGTACTGTAAATCAAAATGACCCTGTACTAAGCTGCTTCTGGGGGAATTAAACTAATTTTGATTTGTTTTTACAGCCCGTAGTAATGCTAAGCTAGTTTTGTCCCTTTCTGTGTTCACCTATTTGTAAGTAAAGTTTACAGATACCAGCAGTATAATACAGCAAAAATACATCAAGGACAATTTGAACAGTTTAATAAAATCCCTTATTAACTAACTCAAATACATTACAGAATAAGAAGTTATATAAAAGTAAAATACTTTGAGTCTGTTGAGACATTAGTTAGGAGATACACCGTAAATATTTTGTTGGGTTGAGCTAAAAGGAGTGTTATACTTTTATTCCTTAGAGAGCTTGTGAAGTAGAAGTAGTGTCTGTGTTAATACTGATCATAAGGGCCGTTTAACTAAGGCATCAGGTTTTAAGTTCCACAAAAGGCCTACAGCAGTATATGAGTACATAACATACTGTAGTAGTACAGGCTCCCTGGTAATATTTGCTGCAGTCTTTGAGAAGGCCAAAAGAGGGCAATGTTCCCGCTTCACTGGTCGAGCGACAGACCGTAGTGACGGCTCCAGGAAGGAGTCATCATCAACTCGTCTCAGTCTTGTGTAAGTCCAAAAAGCCCATCGACTTCCCACCGTGGCAATGGGGAGGGCGGGGACACGAAAAGACCCGGAGTGATGGGGTTGCATTTAAAAAGAACAAAAAAAAAAACCAACAACGCTGAGATGGCAGTGTGTATGTACTGCTTGCAAACTGTGCGTTAGTTGATGCTGTGAGGTCCAGTCTGTGAGTTGAGCTGAGGCTCTGGGATGGAAGATGGGTCCGAAACGGGACTGTCCAGATCCCGTTCCAGGCTTTGGTCTGGCTGAGGCAGGTTTTCCCTTGAATACTCTGCATACCACTCCTGGAGAAACAAGGCGTGGAAAAGAGGTTAACAACAGACTAGACTACCGTCAGGGTATGCATGATTATTTCTTAGGTTTCATACCTGTATCTCCTCCTCATACATTTTCATGCTGAGGTCGCTCTTTGTTCTGGACCTACGACCTTGGTACACCAGAGACGAGTGCTGGTCGCCCCAAAGCAGGAAAGAAAGCAAGTTATTGGGACTTCAGTGTGAAAAGTGGAGGAAGAACAATTCATTGTTTTATTGTGTTCTTACCCCGCCCCTGTCCATCGCCTGTAGGACTCCCTGCAGAGAGCTGAGGGAGGACTGTCCTGGGCAGGTCTGTTTGTACAGCTCCAGAGTGGCCAGAGCTTCATCACGACTCACTTCTACTTCAAACACTATCCCGTTCTCATCTAGAGCATGACACACACACACACACACACAGACATTAAAATGATTCACTGAGTGCTAATTCACACACCAAACAATCCTTTCACACAGCACTGGCAGCTAAATATGAATCCAGTAAGCAAGAAATACTGTAAATATTCAACAATAACTTCACCCTAAACCTAAACCTCCTCTTAAACCAAGTCTTCACCCTAACATTTCATGATTTATGTTAAAAGGAGTTGTGATTTGTCCCCTCAACGTGACTATACAAACAGATTCATGTCCTTAAAACATGACCGACCCTCTGGGTTCTCCACCGGTTCCCGGTTCTTGCGGCTGTAGTTCATGCGGAACACGAATGCATCCAGTATGAACGCCACGATGATGGTCATCACCACCTGATGAGGAAACAGCAGACAAAGGATCACAGATGTTATACACACAGACATTAGCGTGCAGATAAGGACAAAAAGACACTGCACAGTCCTCACCATGGTAACTATGTAAAAGGTCATGAAGTAGAGTCGGCTCCAGTGGCTCGTCATAGAGGTGACTCCTTCCTGTGGAGAGAGTGAACAGGACAGCGGTCAGACGGCGACACCAGCTGATCAATGAGAGGACTGCAGCGCGGTGACTGATGGAAAACTACTAGATAGCGCTTGATCTTACCATGGTAATGTACCAGTTGTTGACCACAGTCAGTTCAAACAGAGTCACTGGAAGGAAAAACAAAAGAAAAGATGAAGCAGCAAATGAAAATTTAGACACCAAGAGATAAAAATCACATAATCCTGTGATCAAAAGCAACAAAATCTGAAATTTTGAACAAAATCTGTGGACAGAAGAAAAGAAAAAACACTTTTGTCCCGATAAAAAAAAAAAAAAACACTCCTTCATTAGCATAACCATGGCAACTACAGTTTATTCAGTCCCGTCCTGTCATAAAATACTAAAATTACTCCCCAACAAATGCATACTTCACTCCTTTTGTATCTTTTTCTAAAAAAAAGACTGTGCCCAGCTGGTTGAGGAAATGATTCAGGATCTTAGAATAAAAATGAAACTACATGTGTTCTGTTCTTAAAGATTTACATCTTCAGCAGGAAGCAATGAACTTGTGGGCTGGGAACCACTAACAAGCTGAGGAAGCGGGAAAGTACTGAGATGGACCGTTTCTGGTTTTGGTCTTTTCATGAGATTTACATCGTCAACCTTAAAAAAAAAAAATGAAAGGAATTACCAAAGCTGCTGAGAATGTTGTTGAAGTTATTGAGATAATAATAGCCTTCTTCCAACACTGTTTTGTTGCCATAGGTGATGTTGATCAGCCTGTATGAGTCTGCCACCGTGCTTGTGCTGAAAGAAAAATCACAAGGTTACCGATACTTCCCAATCAACCAATATGTAGAAATTGTTTAAATGTGACAGATGATGCCGCCGTGACTCACTTGCAGCAGTTGGGGTAAACCACATCTGCAAAGAACTCCATCCCCACGATGGCAAAGGAGTAGTAGAAGATGATTAAGGTCAACCCCAGACTTGCCATCCTTGGGAAGAGCTCAAACATGGTGTCCAACACATTACGATACCTCTGCTTTATCTTAAACAACCTGCGAGAGATGAGAAGAAAACAAAGTTTAAACCGCGCCATGAGTACATGTAGACTAAACTCTTAACGTGAGAAGTAAAAATGTACCGGAGGAGCTGAAATGGTCGGAGAATTACGATGAAATAAAACGGCTCCATGTTGAAGGCAAGAGCAATCAGGCCCAGGAAGGCAATCACTGTCACGGAGAAGTCAAACCTGGACAGATGAGCACAGTGGAGAGGTTAAAACAAACGCACAGGCCCAGTGTTTGGTGCATGTTCGAATTAGAGACCAGATCAAAATGACAGAAGAGTACTGAATCCAAATGTACAGACTGTGGTCGATGCGGTCTTATGTTCACTACAGTGCTCAGCGTTTCAAGTCTGACGTTTTGGATTCAGTACTCTGTTAATGTTTCTGTCGATCAACCCAGAGACCAAGTTATTACTCACAGATTCCACCCAGAGCTGAAATAAGCCATCGGTCCCAAACCTGCAATTTTCAATAACACCTCTACACCATAAACTAAAGGTGAAAGAACAGATGCAGAGTTAAAGTTAGTATGAGTACATGTAAACAGCTTCTTGACGTTCAGTTTTACAGACTTTAATATTGTCACTCACTGGTCAGGAAAACAATGTAACTCCAGGGGACAAGTCTGGACCAAGAAAATCCACCTGCAGGAGGAGAGGAAGGTGAGAGATCTGTGGGGCCAAACACTTTCCCCTCGCTCGCGTGCGTTTATATGACCAGGAGAGATCTTACTATTTAGCTTGTACGTCTCCACGAGGATCCACACACCGTTGATGGCCACTACCACGTCTGTAGGCGCAAGTAAAAGGTTTATGATGAGACACTTTGCCCGACTATGTCCGAGGACAGAATGTGAATGATTACACTTACACATGGCGTACTGGAAAGCCTTTGACTTCACAAGCAGGTTGATGCCTATTAAAGAAGAGAAAGAAGCACTGAGAAAAGGGAACCGAGTGACCGATATGTTTAGGTGAAGAAATAGAACAGAGAAATTGCCTTTAAAAATGAGGAAGGTCGTGTGTGGAAGGTCATCAAACCAGTGTTCTCCACTGCGTCTTGCCTAAGGAACACACATGTACATTCAAAAACAGTCCAAAATACACAAAGTAGACTAAATTATAACTGCACAGTACTAATGTGAAGCTACTTACCTTCCATTTAAGGCCAGTGACCTCATAGAACTTATAAAAGTCCTGTAAACTGTGACCGGACAGACACAAATTAAGCAACACTGTCTGAAAATGTAACAGGGAGGAAGAGTTTAACTGAAAAAGCGTGTGTCACCTGAGCATAGGGGCCCCTGAGGTATTAAGAGCTTTATATGTAAGGAAGCGATCTCTTGCAGACATCCGAGGTCTGTAAAATCGCATCAGACCATCAAACTGTTTCAGCGACACGCCCATGGGCCTCTGGAGGGAGACAACAGTGGCCGTGAGTGTTTAATAAAATAAATAATTTGTATCAAATATACATTAGGTTACGTGGAACACAGAGGCCGTACCTGCCGGCTAACTAAAAGCTGAAAGGCATGGTCAATAGCGGAGCGTTTGTGAAGCAAAAGAGATTTAAACTTCATCTTCTCGACATCATTAAACGTATCAAACACCACTGCCAACAGCTGGAGGGGGGGGGCAGAAAAAAAGACAGTGTAGAGACGATGATGAGTAAAAGTGTAAATTGAAGAAATACACATTTTAGAAGAGGTGAAAACAGGCTAGTTGTACCAGGTTCATGACGAAGTAGAGCTCTATGGAGAGGTAAACAATGAAGAAAACACAGGACCAACGGTTCTTGGAGTATGCTGGCATCATCACATCAGGAAAACTAGAAGAAAGAGGGGAGACATACAAAATGAAAACTATAGACTCAGCCTTAAACACACACGCGGTGTGGCAAAATGTTCACGATGAGCTCCAAAAGAAGGAAGTAGTGCACGCACGCAGTGTGTAACCATAACAGCGCAGTATTACATGCTTACTTTGCTGTGGTCAGCAGCACAAACAGACTGACAAGGCTGTTCTCCAGAGTGCTGAAGTACTGCGGCGAGAGGAAAGAGTTTCAGTTGGGAAATGTGATCATTGCAGACACACAAAAAAAAAAACAGCTAGCAAGTCCCCAAATGTAAGTCAGTCAAATAAACTGTGGCGCAGACTTCAGACTCAACATACCGGGTCAGAGGTGTTTGGAGAGAAGAGGCAGAAACCTGAGAGGAGACAACAGGATAGTCAAACGCAGAGTAACAGAAAACTGTACAGCATGTAATATACATTTTTAAAAAATGTGTTTTCTTACCCAAGATAGCAAATATAACCATGAAGAAGAGCAGCAGTAAGAGGATGTCAATAAAAGGTGGGAGGGACTGGAAGATCTGGCGCAAGTTTCTGACGGGATGAAGTGAGAAAGCGTGTCAGTGACGGTTTAAAGCGGAGGTGTCTGTATGTTGTAAAAACATGTAAAAAGCAACATGAACTTTGACGTAACCAGTTCACAGAGCAGCTACATTAAATCAGTGAGCAGAAAAAAAAGAAAGTCACAGTAGGAGCCGACTCAGCCCCTTAGCTACAGATGTCGACTTGCTCTGTGTGATCTTTCTGCCAGTATAAAAACAAACTGATGTGGATCATAATGAAAACTTCTCAGGTGAGGGAGCCGGTACTTCTTTTTGACCTATCAATGTGAGTGCGGCTGTGTGTTTGTTCAGGTGGTTGTGTACCTGCGCACAGCACCGCAGTATCGGCAGTCTACCAGGAAAATCGGTCTTAGAGCTCGGGTCACTCGCACATGAGACGTCTGTCGGATCAGGACCACTATGGCCTCCACGAACTGTAGCAGCAGCACACACGTCTGTACAGAAAGGAGAGACAACATAAACAACACGCAGGGACCGGAGCTGAAGTTCAAACCGTGACATGGAGGCTGCAGACAGAAGTCAACCTAACCCTACAAGAGCAAGCACCTGACACCCTGACCTTCCTGTAGAAAGGGGGAAAAAAGAGAATAGCTCTGTTTTTTTTGGTAAAATGATCATGCCACCATACAGTCCCCATGATGTTACCTTACCTTAACCATCGTCCTCTTGTGTCGTATGAAGGTGTGGAAGCCTAACCAGCGAAGTTTCATGCATAACTCAAACGCCACCATAACCAGAGCCAGCAGCTCCAGAGTAGCATGGACCTGCAGAGGTATCAAATATGCAGGAGCTTTTACAGCAAAACTCTGTGTATAAGCTTGTGTTTGTGTGTTTTTCCCCCCCCCCGTGTACATATGTTCACTCACGTAGACATCCAGGCGCAGTGAGGGCACGGCGGGAGCTTCGCACAGCGACAGCATCATCAGCAGCAGGCCTGTCAGCAGCTCCATCATGTAGAAGAGGTGGTTGTGGGCAAACAGGTACGCCGCCAGCGCTTTTGGGTTGCGAGGATGGGTGAAGAACTTATCGTTGTTCTCTCCCTCCTGAATGAGACATTTAAAATACACACTGAAGCTTTTTGGTTTATTTGCTTTACCTTCCTACACTTGAAAGTGCAATGTGGTGGGAAGTTTTCCCGACTTCAGACCAGCTACAAACACAAAAAGCTCATGCATACAGTCCTTTTTCACAATGTCCGTGTGTGCCATGTCCGGTTATAGCTTTTCTTAAAAAGGTACCCTGTGTTTTTGACCACCAGAAGCGCTTTATAGCAACATAGAATATATCCTTTATTGACCACACACCAGGATACACAGACTTCTGCTTCTTCTGCACGCTATTCTGCTGATTCTCGGTTGGTAGTAGTAATGTGCAAAGAAGCTTATTAATGTGCCAACAAAGGCAAAAGAACACGATTATTAGATATTCGATAAAAAAGTGAGTTGCAAATATCTGAAAAATCTGCTTCACAAATATGTTGTGAGGAAGGAAATGTATTAAACGGGTAGCCAGGCGTGAAGGCGTGAAGATTCAGCCTGATCACACACAAACTTCTTTCACTTCTTTAAAACACAATGAAGAAGCCTGTGCATGTCCAGTGCCACCTCAATTGGATGATTGGTACAGAAAAGTTGACTTATTCTCTGAGGATTCAAAAAGGACAAATTCCACCAAATTTGGAATAAATGGGTAAAATTTTAAAATCCCAATTGGACATATGTGAGAAAGATTATGCTGTTTCCAAATTTAAGCAGAAGTACACTTAAATATAAGGATAAATATATATGGATATATACAACGGGAAATAAAGAGTCCTAAAGTCCTTTTATGGACTGACCACAAGAGCTGTGAGATGTAATACCTTTCTATATATGCATATGCATAAGTACATGTATGTATGTGAAAAATGGAGATGTTGAATATTTTGTATTTTGCCATTTCTGAATAAAAACATGTACATGCTCTGTGCCAACGATAAGCAGATAACGTTTGGCCTATCAGTCAACAATTTTCAGATTTGTACGTCGCTTTGAGATTCTGAAGTTCTTTGTTTGTGATCTAAATATAGCAAATGGAGCACCGCGTTTAACCATCAACAAGTCACACAGTCTGGAGGGTGTAATAAAACAGTTACGTGATCATGTGAGCTCAGTTTGCAGCTGCACGCTCAGTACCTCCGAAATGCCACAATGCGCTGCTTGTGAATACCTGCAGGTAGATGGCTGCCTCTTGGTAGTTCATCTCCCAGCTCTGCCGTAAGGACACATTCTGGGCTCTGTAGTTTTGTGGCCCGGGTGTTGAGATCACAGCGTTGTTCACTATGTCATAGTTGCCTCCTCCTCCATCTGGAAGAAAACACTTCGGCGTCAGTGTTTTGATACAAGCAACATTTATGTGGAAAAGAGCCATATCTATCTTTGCTTTAGCATGATATATGGTACACAGTACATAGAGGGGTGTGTGCCTACCCATGCAGTCTAGTTCTAACTGAGAGGCATAGGAAGATATTACTACAGGACTCTCATTATGGGTCTGATCTTCATGGAAACCAGCTGCCTGCCCGCATAAGCACTCCATTGATCACTTTGGATTTGTCTGCTGTGTGGCTCAGCTTTATGAACGTTATTTAAAAAAAAAAAGTCCCTGAAGTCCACAGCACAAGTGTGTGTCATTCACAGCACGCTGGTCTTATTCCAACATCCACACACATCTGGAGATACAGATGGCCAAACATTCCACTCAGAGCTGATGCAAACTCCAGAAACGAGTCACAAGTGAAGTCCGTATGTGAGTCCTCACAGGTCCAGAACTATCCAGGCCAAGCTGGGGGGTTCAAAGTGACACTGGAGACAGAACACCATTCAAAACAATTGGCAATAATTATGAAGCTCAGTACTTCTTTGACAACCGGTTGCTCCCTTTTGGAAAAAGCTACTTTGACCTTGATGAGAGCTACTGTCACAAGTGACAGTAAATGTGAAATGTGACATAAACACACTGCAGCACACTGAAACACACACCCTGCTGCCTTAGCAGAGTTTAAACTTTGAACCCAGCGCTGCCAGTCAGTGTGAAAGTGCCGTGTTTGCACTGATGTCACATTGTCCATGACGCCTCCTTCCTGCTACAGGCAGGATACTGACACGAGACAGATAAACCACAGCATGACTCAGTCCGGCGCTATTAGAGAAACCGTGACTAGCTTCAAAAGACAAGGAAGTCATCTAGATGCCTCATAACACTGAAATAATATGACACAGAAAGTATTCCAAAATGAACTCAAAAGTAGAACTTGAAAAGTCCAAGTCAACTCTCTAATAATCTTAATTTGCAGATTCAAGCAGGCTCTGGCATAAACAGAAATCGTAGTTTCCTTCTGTGAGTAGTCCCTCCATGTGTCTTTCTGCAGCTGGATATTTTAGTCCTGTGAGTCTATCTGGGTGCTCTTCCCACACACTGTACATCACATGCTTTTGCTTCAGGCACGACTCCTTGGATTAAAACGTAGAGGAGACCACATGAGTCTCTGGAAGGCAGCCCCAGACATTTCCTTCCCGCCGTGACAGCAGCAGATTGAGCTGAAGATGTTAAGTTTAAATTCCAGTCCGGTGGCGGCCTGACTGTTATCCTGACGGGAGTACACACCGTGTCCGCCGTGCGCTATTCCAGCCCCTCATTTGTTTGAGAACAATAACTTGTTTGGAGGTCCCAGTCAAAAACACCATGGGGTCAGCCTCACAGAAACACAAACAGGCTCGGTAGTCAGGACTGTTTCTTCCAGGACAAACAAAATCTAGTTGTCGTGGTGGTCTGAAAGATCCTGACCACCAGCAACAAAACTCCACACTTGTGATTTGTCACTGAGGTGATACAACGCCGCCTTCTTTCTCAGTGACCAGGTTCAAACTCCCACTGTTTCCAGAAAACTCCAGCAGCAAAGAAAGAGCGGTATGATACGTCCCCAGTGTCCACCACCCCCAGATATCCTAAGAAAAAGAAGAAAAAAACCTCCTCTCCTCTTCCTGTTCACCTCTAGAGCAAGAGAAAATGATCCAGTATGCTCACACACAGAGAAACACTTACACACAAGGCTGCAGACATTGACACACACACACACACACACAACACACATGCTGCCCACGAGCACCAGGGAGGGGCTGGGGGGGTGCACGGCCTGCTGAGGCAGCAGTTTCTCAGATGGGTCATTTTGTAGCTTATATGTGAAGAATACAAAAGGCAGCAGGGTTTCTGTGTTGACTGGATGCATGGATACCCATACATACTGAACACACACACACACACACACACACACACACACACACACACACACACACACACGTGACCTCAGAGCCTGGTGGCCATTAAAGCAGTGTGGCCTGGGCGTGCAGCCCGCATCTGACTGTCAACAACGTTAAACAGCTTCAGACAGAGCAAGTGGAAGCCTGGTGAGTATGTGAGCATTTCCTTCATAGCACCAATACACGCTGCTATAATTACACATACAAAATGTGCAACAGGGAGTCAAACACAGAGAGTGAACAACAGAGTTTAGGGCTGTGTTTTTGTGCATGCACACATCCATCCATCCATCTTCTGTATCCTCATCAGGGTAGCAGAGGGGCTGGAGCCTATCCCAGCTGACTTTGGGCGAGGGGAAGCTTGTCTACAGTAGATGCACCCAAGTTAAGCTAGATTTGTTGAAACGGACTCAGCTTTCTGTCATTTTGCATGTTGAACTTTGTCCACCTCGCGTATATCAGCGAGGATGAACACCAAACAGCCTCCAAAATGGCCACAAAGTTCAACAAACACTCACTTTAACATTGGGCTGCACCGATTTTAGCTTTGTGCACCAAATAAAATGGCAACAGGCAGCTGATATTAGCAGCAACAGAAACCACGTTATGTCCTGTCACGGCCATGTATGCACTGTTGACTCTGCAATGGCTGAGGATGAAGAACTTACTTTCGTCTCCTCTCTCAGCCTCCTCGCTGAGCAGCCCGCTGTTTGCTTCGTCCCAGGTTAGGATGAGAGGCACGTCGTCGTCAGACTCCATCCTAGCAGATAACCTCAGTTTACCAACGCCAAAATTAGAGTTAATCCGAGCTGCCCACTTAGCTAAATAAGTGCATGGTTTGTCCTGCAAAGCATGCCAAGACAACTGCGCATCTTTGTGGCGCTCGCAGCTAACGCTAACGAGACGGGTACTTTTGCAGACTGCTGCGGGCTAAAAAAAAAAAACTAAAAAAAAAACTGAGACTAGCGAGTTCAAATGTCTCCGGTGAGAGGTGCAACACGGGAACCGGGAGAGCCGCGTTCAAGTTGCGCGAAGCGGGCGAGGCCTGTCGGTTGCAGATTTGGTCTTTGTCCTGTCACAGATGGCATCTGTCACGGAATCAACTGGTTCACTGTCACTCAGGCTAACGAGCTCAAACCGTCCGTCTGCGTCCATCACCGCATCGCCGCCGCCGCGCGCCCTCCCCCCGTCCCGCTGCGTGACGAACGCCGCGCGTGTTCCGGCGACATCGAACCGAGAGGTGAGTGCGAGAGTTGTTTGTTCAGATCGACATTTAATATCAGACACTCCGCAGACACTGAGGGCACTTGCTAGAGATCAACAAACATTCGCGACACACTGAAGCGACTTACGGTAGGCCAAATTTTCAAAATAAAAGTCAGTGGCCCGGGGGCAGGAGAGACAAACAGAACAGGGACCCCCCACATGTAAGTATTATTATTATTATTTTCACATTTTAAGTCTGGCCTTTAATAACTTTCATATTTACTTTATTCTGCTAATATTGTATGTCTACACAACATTTGTATACTGTATATATCCCATAGCATATTCATATTTATACCTGTCCTATATTTATATTTACACTTTACTACTCTGCTCTTCTGGTTAAATGCTAAACAGCATTTCGTTGTCTAAGTATTTGTTACTTTGTGCAATGACAATAAGTAGATTTGAATCTAATCTAATCTAATCTAATTTAATCAACTTATATTTAACTATATTAACGTATTTATATACTGGGTTATTATATATATTTAGAATTGATAAAAAGAAAGTTGCATAATTATTGTTGGCGATGTGAAATGCCAAGAGCTGTGCGTCTTTGGACACGTTGACAGATTCGTCTAATTGGAGTGCAAATGCCCCCACTGTTTGTAGTTTCTCAATGATCTACACATCCACCATTACTTTGGTGAAAACTATCAATTTTTATGACAAACATTGGCGGACCCCCTGCAGTACCTTTGCGGACCACCTAGGGGTCGCGGACCCTTGGTTGAAGACCCCTGTTCTAGGACAATGCTGTAAAAATGCAAAAACCCTTCATTAAAAACTATCATATTTACTTATTTATTAATTTATTCGGTCGTTCATGAAATTAAAATACTCACATGGCTGTTTCTGCAACTTCGGGCGACTAGATTTATATTTAGATTTATTATAGATTATATGATGAATATATATACACAGTGTAAAGGTTATTTGAAGTGTAGAGTATTTATTTTATGTCTTTACAATACAGCTCAGTAAATATGTGTTTATAATAATAATTAAAGTGATATTACTACCACCAGAGTGGAGCTGTATCCTAGCAACAGAGAAAAACATAGCACTTCCGGGTAAAGTACGAGTCGACAGGTAACTTAACTTCACAACCGCACGAGGAGCTTTATGTTAAAAAAGGAAACTATTTAGTGTGATCTGCAGACTGTCTAATTTAACACGCATTTATCTTCATTTATTTAACTTAACGTGGTGTTAAATGGCGACAAATGTGACGTTAATGTGCTTGTATTTACCATACAGTGACGTGTTAGAGACATAAATACTATAGTAACTATGTATTTTTTTAAAATGTATATTATTTGCAAATGCGTGAGGAGAGAAACTACATCTTTTCTGATCAGTTTTGCATGTGTCAAAGATTACTTCACATTATTTGGTTTGCTCGTTTCCCAACAGTATGTCCCAACAGGACCAAGAATTGTCACAGGAGCAGCTTCTCTCACCTGAGGCTAAACGCATCTCAAAAGTATTGAAAAACTGCATCAGACAGGTCGAGATTGCAGCGATTCTGCCCGCTCTCCTCCAGCTTAACGGTGCGTCTGGTATTGCAGACGAGGAGTTGAGCAGGGCGCTTCAGAAGCATCAAATATTAGAAGAAAGGCTGAAGATGGTAGAAAGCTTTGAGCAGGATTCAGATAAGTTGCAAAGAAAGAAAAGGGCTCCAGCTTGAGAGGGACTTCAAGAACTCTGTCAAAGATGTGCTCAGAGTTTACCGAACCCGTCCGGATGTCATTGATAGTTTGAGGGCAGAGCTGAGTATGGAGGTAGGGGAGACTGAGTCCATGCTAATTACATATCTTAAGAAGTTTCACAGCCATGTGGTGGAAAAGATGCTGATGAGTGTGGCTGAGGAGCGACTCCTAGAGAAGGAAGAGGAGGAGGCTTTATCTGTGGCCCGTGAGCTGGAGGACGTGATTTCACGGGGAGAACAATGCACTGCGGCCTTGAAGGACTTGCATGCAAGGGTGAGGCACCAAATTTGGATTTTGAACAACAGTCTAGTCAACCGTATGTGTAACACACACCGTCCTCTGCTCCTGTTGAACTTTTCCTATCTCACTGTTTCTTTCTTCCTGTTTGTGTAACAGATTGCTGAGGAAGAACTCACGGTCAAAGATTTTCAGAGTCAAATCCAAGCGTTAGAAACAAAAGACAAAAATAGGACACTTCTTAATGAAAAACGATGCCAGGCAGTTATCAAGGCATCGAAGGAGAAACAGGACAGTGTACAACAGGAAATGGATAAAATGACCACTCAGCTCAAAAAAATGAGGACTGAACACAGAGAGGCAGAGAGAGTGCTCCAAGATGTAAGTTTAGTACATCCAACATTTCACTTCACAGTAAAAACATTTTAGAGGTTGTTATATATTGAGTTATTTTTCTCCTCTTGGCAGAAAAATGCACAGGTGAAGGCAGAAATTGAACTTGTGATCCAACAATTTGACAGTACAATGGAAGAATACAGGTACGAACTCAGACATAAAGCGCTCAAAGTTACTGGAAAAGATAATTAAGTGTGTGTGTATGCTAGATATTAGTTTACATGCTGTATGTTGAAACTATTTTCAGGGTGTTTAACATGACAGACAGACTTCATCAGCCCACCCACTGTTGTGTAACCCGCTCTAAAATATTCCTCTATGGATACTTAATGACCAAGGGGGGCTTATATTTACACTTTTTTGTAATTTCTGCTTTAACCTCTTTTATATTCCCTTACTTTTCTTCTTCACTACCTTGCACTGTGTACCACCATCTCTCTCTCTCCCTTTTTTCCTCAACACCATAACTGCCACCATCTCAGGCCAAACTGGAGTTGAATCAAACGATTTACGAAAAGGAGCAGGAGGAGGTGAGGAGGATGGAGCCGTACTTTTCTACCCTAGAGGTGGAGTACAACGAGATCCTGGAGAAGCGTCGGCTAGCAGAGGAGAAGAGGAAGGAGGAGATGAGGGTGCTGGAGTTGAAGACCAAAGCTGCTATTTTTGCCCAAGCCTGGTGGAGAGGATACAGCACTCGCAAGGCCTTGAAGAACAAGAAGAACAAGAACAAAGGGGGCAAACGCAAGAAGGCCAAATAAACCACGACTTTCAGTACTCCATTACTGGTGCCTCACCGACACACTACCTGTTTTTGCATGTTAGAAAAAAGATTTAAAAATTGCTTATTATTATTATACCCACATTATACCGGGTATTCACTGTGTTTAACAGATATGTTTCTTAATAAAGTATGTTATGTTGTAAACTAGTATTCACTGGATTTGTTAACTACAGACAGACAGTAGCAGACTAACCACATATGATGAAGCAGCATCAGATAATGAAACATTTTACGATTTATTATAACCAGTGGACATCCTCAGAAATGTTTGGAAGTTTAGATTTCTTCTCAGGCGAGTGTACAGACCTAAGTGATATGATTGGTTGTAATTGTACTGTACATGGAGTTTAATGATGTCAAATAATTCAACTCACCTTTAAACTGCAAACAGGCCAGATGAGCTGAAATAAGTTCAGACAGGGACAGATTCATTGGGTATAGCAGTTCTTTCAACTGCCACAGGGTGGCAGTACAGGACCTTGTGTTGCTTCAGTCATGCAGCAGCCTAGGATTGAACCACCAGCTGATACTGCAACTAGATATACAGTGTTTACAGTGTACCACAATTAGAATAGCTTTAGAATGTATTCTGACAATTAGAATGAGTACATAAATCAGGAGTATCAAACCCTGTTTAGTTCATGGGCCACAGCCCAGTTTGATCACAAGTCTGCAGGACTGATTTTAGTTGTGACGTTCTTGCCACGTGTTTTGGCACTTGACCACAATGGTAACAGAGGTGGCTTACTCTTCTTTGGACAAACTCAGAACACATATTTATTCTTACTTTACACGACTTTACGTTTATTGACGTTTGTTAACTCGCAGAGTTTACATTAAAACAACTAATGAACAAACTTTAAATTCACCGTTCAGAACTGGTTTAGTGAATTCAGTTTTGAAAGCAGCATGGAGCAGCACACAGTGCTGTTGCACTGGAGCCTGTGGATTAGGGGGGCCTGTAGAGTGAACGAAGCTCGCCCTCCAACAATGTAAAATACGCCAGTGTTGCCATTTGCGATTTATAGCAAATCCATCTCCAACATGGTTTCCACTTTTTTGTAAAATAGTCAGTAGTAGTAGCTGTAACAAAATATTAAATGAGTATTTCTTTGGTATTTTTGTCATATACAGATATGCAATGTTGTCCAGTGTCAGTATCTATAGCAGTAGCTATTGTCCATCATGATAGTTTGCACTGCATTGTAACTAACTTACGTCACTAACAATTAGTCTTTTTTCCGGTGAGTTGCGATGCTCTTTTTGTCCATGTCTCTTTTCCATTCTTTTCTTGTCTCTCCATTGCTGCATCTGCTCGAGGGAGTTTGATGTTGTGTCACCATGTCAACGTAGTCCTGGATGTTCATCTTGACCTAAGGAGACCGAAGGAAGCATTAAGTTGATTGTTTTCTCCTGCTCTAGTTGTCTGTCTCTATCTCTGCTCTGTTGGGGTACATACCTTGTCCAGCTGTTTCTCTGTGTCATTCATATCCACACCTTCTTCTCCTTCTACCTTGTCATCTATCCCTTCATAGAGGTTGAGGGTTGCCATCTTAATCTGACCCAGTAGGAGTGTTTTCTTTGCTGCTGTTCCCTGAATGTGGTTCCACTCCCTTTCCTGTATGAACAGAATTTCATACACAAGGTGGTCGGTCAACCTTTTAACAATATTTGATCTAATCTTCGCTCTGACACCAGATTTTGGATTATGTCTGTTACCCATGTTAGAGTTTCAGAGAGCGTCTCCTCCAGCTCGGACTGGAGCTGGGACAGCTGGTTGTTCTTGTGTAGCTGCAGGAGGTGATGCTGGTCCTCCAATGTCCGCAGTGCTTTTCTCCACTGGTCAGCCTGCTCCTGTGCTTCACTCTCCCGCCGAGAGAGCTCCTCTTTAAAGTGGACAAGACTCTCTAAGTGACCCGTGAGAAGCTGCACATCTTTGAACTGTAACACAAAATTGGGCAACCCTAAAGTGAAACTACTTTATCGTCAGTGTTTGTCAAGAGAAAGATCACGGCTGCTAACATCTTTTGTTTGTATTTTTTTTTAAATCCTTGAAGTACCTTAGTCATTTTGACCACTTGCTCCATGAAGTCTTGATACACAGAGTGCCTCTGCACCCGACGCTGTAGCTTCTGTTTCCTCTCCATCAGTTCAGCATCCTCCTCCTTCAGCCTCCTTATCTCTGCCTCCTTTTGAAGCTTCTCTTTACTCACCTTCTCTGCTTTCTCTGCAGCTTGATCAGCATCATCATCCTACACAGAGGGAGATAAAGGGATTTAGTTTGTTTGTTTTTTTTGCCGTGAATCTGAAATCTATCAGATCAGAATCATGTGTAAAATGGTACCTTGAGAAACATGTCAAAGCCCGAGTGTAACTCCGCCACTTCCTTAAGCTTCTTGTGCATCTCATCTAGGCGTTGCTGCAAACTCTCCAACACCTAAAAACACGCACAGCAGGCAGGATGCATGAACAGTAACCCCAGAAATGTGAGAAGAAAAAAAGAAAGAAAGCTGCAGCTCTTAACCTCTTAACAATTAAACAAAAAGCATGGAGCGCTGCACTTATCTCATAACAATACAGCCACAATGCACATCAAATTAAACAGGAGAAACTCGCTACAAGCACATATGAGTCATATTTACACACACCAAACACAACCACCAAGCAGATTGGTTAGCACATATCAAAATTTGTATAGCGTCATAAAGTCAACCCACTCACTATGTATGTGTCATATGAAAGCTGAGACCGTGGCGATCCCAACAGTTACCACCAGTGTCGCTCTATTACGAAAAGTCAGTAAAGCAGCAGCCAAAGAATTATACACAAATTATTCAAGTAGACCTTGCAGTTGCAGAGATATACTCTATTCATTTTGGGTATATCATCTTCGAGCACAGGCCTAAAAAAAGAGGTCCAGGCTTAAAAGGATACTGCTGCCCAATTGCAGATATTACTAAGGTGGAAAGGCAGGGCGGTCTCAAATAAATGCTGTTAGATAGTCCGCACCTGTTTGCGCTCCTCCTTCTTTGCGCTCAACTCTTCCAGCTCACGCTGTTGCCTCTGCAGACAAAATAAGAAGGCAGCGGTCCTGTCACGTAAACCTGCTGACATCACGCCGCTCGTCCCCGCAGGCAAACCCCTGTTCACGCACAAGCATGGGACAAAGTTATTAACATTGACCTGCGCGGATTGATTCTGGCAGAGGCCCCATGTAAACTCACAGCGTGTCACGCTTCTCACGGACGGTCCTCGGATCCATGACTCACAGTCTCTCGGGTTTTAGGCTGCCCTCTGCTCCTGCGACGTTAGTTTGCACAAACTTTCTAGGGCTGTTCACCCACTGCGTCCCTCCCCTCCCCCTCCTCCCCCCCTCGTTTCTATGGTAACACAAACCAGGAACTTTTAAAGGCACAATCCGGCTTTTCAGTGCAAAAACAACTTTCAAAACAAGACTTCTAATTCACAAATGAAAGCTATTAAAACTTTAAGGGTAACAGCCAGGCCTATAATGTGAATTAACAAAGTGGCAACCTCCGTGGCTGTGAAGTGAATCCAATAGCAAAAAGTGCAGTTCCTCAGAACGGCCACTTGAGGCTGGTTTCAAAACAAGACAGTCTTCATAAGTCTCCATAAAATGTCCAACTTCACAGCAGAAATAAACACGTTTACAGTTTTGGTCTCTATAGCTAATTTCCCTGTTCATGACAACTGTACTGAGTCTGAATTTTCATATAACTCACCTGCTCAAATTATAGTAAGGCTTAAAGTTATGCATAATTAACCGGGCTGCTGCTTTGATTGACAGGTGGGTGCTGTTGCAAGTGGCTTGTTTGAACAATCAGACATCATTCAGCTCCACAGCTTTAAACTTTAAAAACAGTAAATCAAGCTTAAGCTGTATCAATTATAAGCCTGAAGATAAAAGTGAGTTAATTTAAGTCAAGCAAAAGGCCAAACATTTAAAGAGGTAAAAAAAAAATACCCAGAATCTGTGTATGGTATTTAAGGTTTGTCCACAAAAAATGTTAAAAACATGCAAATATTTGTCAGTTCATAAATTTAATGGCTGAACACAATGACTCCTACTTCACAGTAAAGTTCATGCTCGCTTTGCTCTGGAGGTTTCAGCTTCTCACATCACACACGTGTACGATGAACCTGAAAACGGCCTTCTGGTGTCAAACTCACATACTGTGTCATCCTGCACAGTAAAACTCAAACATCCAAGTGAAATGACAAGCTAAGCACACCATTTGGTCATATTTATTATTTTCTTCAATGTAAAGAATATATTGAGAAAATCAGAAGATCAAGACACCACAAATGTATTATCGCGCAGGCAGAACAAACACTGGAGGGTCCCTAAACCAGAGCCTTTGTTTGACTCTGGAACACATAAATAAAAGTCAAGGGGTCAAACGGGATGACCTGGTCACATTTTTCTTGCTCCTGAATCCAATACGACCGAACAATTTTAGACTCAAGATGCAAACACGAGCCAGGAGATTGAATCAGTTGAAGAAGGAATGTGCAAGTAAGGAGGTGATCCTGAGGAGGGGGTGTCTGGGGTGATGGTGGCAGATTTCCAAGGTGCAGAGGTGAAGATGAGACTTTGCAGGATGTGGCAGGAGAGTGGAAGTGAGGTAATCCTGAGGCGAAAGGAGAGCAGAGTTAGGCAGAGTTTCTACTAGACTAGCACTTGAGTTGGCTGCTGTGTACGGTAGTTACCACTAGGGAGACTGAGCGATCTGGCAAAGACTGGGAGGAAGAGCCGGTCTTTTGTACTGCCGAGGATGATTGGTGAATGAGGAGCATCAGGCTGGTGAAATCTGGAAATCTGGTGAGTTTTTAAACACGGTTAACCTGCAAAATCTCAAAACACACCACGCCTCAGTCTGTGTACAGTGATGTGAACCCCCTAAAACGTGAGTGTCAGATTTGATTGACAGGTGTTTCCACAGGGAGATGTGTGATTCTTTCACTTTAAGCACAAAGATCACACTTAATATCACACCTTTCCACTGCTGACCCTTTGAACGACACTGGACAGTGCATGCACGCACGCACGTGGTTACACACCATGCCCAGACAGGCACACACGTCAGAAACAGCAGATCAGTTGTGTGAAATTTTTGAGGCTCCTGTAGATCCAAATATGCATAATCTATCTAGTCTGTTTGCATACTAAAAGATGTTTTTCAGTCATTACAAACTAAGATTGTGCAGTCAGCTTTTCTTCTCAAGAATCTAGATTAAAATACATCTTTCGAAAGGTGGATAAAATCGGGAACTGCAAAAGGATGATCTACAAACATCCCTAATAACACAGAGTTATTGAGAACTGGTCTTGAAAAGTGGGGCTCAAAGTTCATTAGATGCAGCAGTTAAATGGACCCTGTGGTCAGACTGTTTAACTGGTGTGTCCATGGTCAAGAACAATCCTGGAACCTTTTTAAGCCAACATGCATGACTATGTGATGAGATTGTTTACTCATAAATCTTGAGAGCTTTACTGCAACTAACAACGTTCATGACTTAATTCACACCTAAAATATACTTCAAAGACTTGTTATCACCTCACAGTACGAGCTGTACAGGACTGAGTTAATGGTAATTTGACATTACGTGTTCATACCGGTTGCACAGTGCCACGCGG
The DNA here is from genome assembly GCA_014281875.1 of Nibea albiflora. Lineage (NCBI taxonomy): Eukaryota > Metazoa > Chordata > Actinopteri > Sciaenidae > Nibea > Nibea albiflora. Next base: position 18,888,112 of record CM024801.1, read on the forward strand.
TGACAGCGAAGGGTGGCATTAGCGCACTTAATGGAAATGCGGTGTGCTGTTATTTTTGCATAATAATCGCCAGGTGTGGCAAAAATGGTGACGCTGACAGTGAAAGGAGCAGAACCAGAAAAATGCATCTGATGTAAAAGCATGTCATGCATACACACACCGAATGAGCAGAGAAAATGGGAGAGAAAGGACGGCATGAGCAAAAGGCAGTGAAGGGGAAAAACAACAACACAGATAGCTGCAGGCAGAGATGCCACTGTATCCATTTTTGATGAATAGATGGCTTGCTGCACACACAGAGCACTTTATTAATACTAATGGGATGATGCGATTATAATAAAAGCAGGTGATGGGCGCAGTGCGAGGCTGAGGAGATGGAGACATCACACCCATGTAAACACCAGCAGGCCTTTTAACAGTCGAGGAAGACGAGGAGGCATAGGTCAGAATCTCTAATGGCAGACACAAAGCCACGAGGACAATGAAGAATACTGTTAGGACTGCTCATTTTAATTTAACTTAATGTTGCCCATTTACTCTTCAATTGTCCGCTTAAGTTGCACAGCGTTGTTTGAGTGCATCACAAAAGTTAAATGACCCTCTCTTAAGTGTCATGTTCAATCCATATATCTAAATCCAATATGCTTTTTATTTCATTACTGTGCCATTACATCAAGTGGAAAATAATACTGTCTCTTTGTATCATTTATACACATTTCTGTGCTTGTTTTAGGGATAACTGTAATCCTTTTTAATGGGTTTATGAACTCAAATAAGCACATATTGTAAAACTAAATATGACCCATGAGACATGTCACACAACCTGATGAAAATGATATATAATGTGTAAATAAACATGTAAATTCCATTTTTTTTCTTTCCACCATGCAAACCAGTTAAGCTCTGTCAGTTAAGCCTAGCCTGATCAACATTTTATACACACACCACATCTCGGCTGCATAAATCCTTTGTTTGTGACGTCATGGAAAATGGTGAACTTCGTATTTTTGACAGCAGTGTGTTTGTGAACTTTGACTTGACGTTCGATGTGTTTCCTCACCATTCAGTTTGCAGTATTTCTGACTGAAGCCTCTTCTCTGTTTGGTCTTTCATGTATCAAGTTATGTTCCGAAAACTCCCGAATCTCCTTTTATGTGGGCTGTATGTATAGGCTCATTTCCATGTCTGCCCTCTGCTCACCTCCTATGACATGATATATAATTTGGATTGCCTCTTAAGTGCACCAAACGCAGAGGAGAATATTACCTGAAAAAATGGCGTTGTAGGAGATTAAGTTTTATTCTGTTCTTGCTCTCATTGTCAAACCTCTATTTAAAATATAAAAGCCTGATTCAATAGTCAAAGCCTAGTAAAAGCCTTGACTTTCACTGTAGCTTGCACACGCACACATGCGTACACGCAGACCCCCACACTTGAGTGGATAAGTAACAAACATTTAGACATCCATAATTAAAGGTCAACAGTGTGGTGCAAACAGATATTGAGAGGAAGTCTGTGTTTATGCTAATGCCTTGTCAGAGAGAGAGGCCAGCAACTCTTTGACACCATCTATTAATAATGAGACAAGATCGCAGAAATGCACTGGGTATGAACCAAACAATGCTGCTTCTGGCAAACAATGGGATGTGACAGCAGGCTGAGTGAGTGCTCTGAAATTAGGCTGCGTGTGCGTACAGTGTTTTGGAGGGCGTGGGGTGCATGAATGGATTTGTTTGTTTATTGATGTTTGTGTTTGTCTCACAGCAGTTGTCTTGTCTCGCCTGTTTGCAGACACGCTTGTACACGAGTGGCAACAAGCTGGCAGGGAAACCCGGGCAGCCGAAAAGCCGGGAGAGAGAGTGAAGCCTTCTATGGTGATGCTGAGGGACCTTTGACCCCTAGGAAGGGTAAATTAGTTATAATGTACCTTTTCCTCAGAATACAAATATTTTTGTTATATATATTTGACAGAAATATATAAAAAAATATTTTATTGGTTAAGTTTGGACATCTGTTAATCTAATCAAATTAGAGAGTGGTTCCCACCGTGGGGTCAGAGCTGCTTCAAGGATGCCAAGAACAATTGACCAGATACATCTGTTACACAAAATTCTGTTCATTTCCAATTCTGCTGTTAAAAATCCATCAAATGAATCCATTCAATCCAATTGTGAATCCATTAAAATAAGATGTACCACTGCATGGATTCTCAGAACATTTGGTGCACGCAGTTAAGTCTGACGTTAAGTCTAGTCTTTAGCCTGTTTCTTTTGGAGACTCAGGAAACCTGATATTTCACAGGCTGGTTCTTGACAGTTTGGTTCAAGATGTGGGCCCATCAAGATAAAAGGGGACGTGATATGATGAAATTATCGCAAACAGTTTGTTATTGACACATCCAGCTGATGTGTTATGTAGAGATTTTATGTAGGTGTTTCTGCTCATGTAGCAAAGTCCAAAATACACCCCTGTTTACGCACAGTTTTGGGTCACGCACTGATGGAAAAACATGACAGCCGACAGCTCAAAACGATGAATTAAAACTTATTTTTAAGCTCCATGAGGCGGAGAAGAGCTGCAGGTTCAGGTGAAACTTCTCTGTAGACTCATCACTAAGAGTGACTTCTGTCATATCACAAAAAATATAGAGATATTAATATTTTTAAGGCTGTTTATTTTTTTTGGAAGATTTGAGGTAAATCTCTGAGAGAGGGCTGTATTGCATTGATTTTTTTTTCTCAGGGCACATGCACACAATAATGACCAGTGAAGTCCTGCTGGTAGTGATATCATTATGCTGCGTGTCCTGTCTGGACAAGGGGACCGAAGTGAGGTCAGGGGATTGAATAGGTTTGTGTGTGTCAGTATGTGTGTGTGCATGTGCGCGTATGTCTTTCTGTCTTGCTGGTTGTGTGTCTTTGTCTCAAAGACTGTGTGTATGTGTGTGGAGGATTAGCGTGCCTCTCCAGTCCTCTGGCTGTAATCAGACGGGACATCGGCTCCATGACGCCCCGCAACCCCCGCTACCACCCACTGCTGGAGCGCCTCTACCCCTTTCACCCTGTCATGTGTGTTTGGCTGCCCGTCTTGGGACCTTGGCAGTATGTTAGGAGTTAAAACAATTATTCCTGCTCACATCACAGTGTCCTTTTTCTAAAAAAATAAAAAAAAAAGTTTGCTTCCACCGGAGAGTGTAACGGGGCCTTGTAGGTCAATAACATGCTCTGCATCAGCTTTTTTCGAGATGTTTGCATGCTTATTTCCTCTGCTGAGTAAAAAGTGAGAGTCCAGCACGAGAGGGAAAGATAGGGCAGCTCCATCGGGGTGACAGTTCGAGGGTCGTCAGATAAACAACCATCACTGATCAGGTTAGTCTGAGCCCTCTGACCCCGGACTGGCCCGTCTGCTGTTAGTTTGACCCTTAACCCCTCCCTTTGTCTTTCAGACCAACACACAGGACAATCCAAGCACAACACCCCCACTATCCAACACACACACACACACTCCTACTTGGCCTCTTATCCTTGACAGCTCTTATGCTCATATTAAGATCTACTTCAGTGATTTCAGGGCTGTTTCAGCCATAAACTCTCATTTAGGGGGAATTAGCTTGGGTCTCAGTCTTGTAACTATACTGTGCTTAACAGCATTAGACCATTCTTGTGGCTTTTAAATAACAACAAGGATGGATAGTATCATTCAAATAAACCTCCACCAGTCTACTTTGTTGCACCATATGTAATGGACAAGCATTCATTGTTTTACATTATTGTACTGCCATTGTGCTGTCCTCTTAGTGCCATACAGTGCTCACTGCTTCTAATTACAGATACTAATGGATTAGTGTATTAAAAATTGGTTTGACGCGTTAATCAACCCAATGTCCTCTCAACTTTTCGAGCCCCGCTTGGTCTGAACGAGTCACCTGAACAAGTTTTCTGGAAGGAAAACCCAATTTTCTTTATATTTACCTCCAAACGTTTGGAGATCCAAGCTTTATATTTTCTCTGGCATTCCACTGTAACAGCTGTGTCACTCGTGCCATGCTGTGGCCCTTCTTTTACTGCCACAGAGACGGAGCACCATCAGACCCATAGAGACGAACCATAATCAACTTTACCAATTACACTCCATCTCAGACCACTTATTCCTCACAAAATGGCATCACTAATTCTGGACATCACACAAATGCCTCTCGGTCTCCTACAAGAGACTCCAAATACACATTTATATATTCAAACCAATAGTTCAGACTATAATGAAATAAGCTTTAAATAAGTCTTTGATGCCTTTTAAAAAGGCTTACTTTGCAAGAGAAATTACTCTCCGTAGCCGGGCAGCAGCTTTGATATACAATACAGCAGAAACAAATGCTTTTCTCAGCAGCGCTCCCAGTTTGGTTGCCATAGAAAAACTTAAGTCCGCAGGCCAAATGAGTGACATTTAAAAATGTCATGTTTTTTTTTTTTTTTGGGTGTCTCGTCTGTGCACACGCTAAAACAAATGTGTGAGTATGTGGTTATCTGTGCTCAGAGTCGGTTAGAAACCATCATTTGGATGAGGATGAAAAAAGGAGAATATATAGAGGGCAGGCAGAGGGGTTACTGGTGTGTGTGTGTGTGTATGTTAGGGGGGGGCGTTGGGGAGATAACGATAAGCACCACTTAGGCTCTTTGATCACAAAGGTTCATCAATCTACTGTCTGACCAGTGCGTCTGAGAAAGTCCTCCACAGATGGATTACACACACACAAACACACACTCTCTGTGTTTAATATTACTTTACCACTTTAGCCAAAGCTTTATTCTCCCAGCTAACTTCCAGCCATACAGAGGTCATCGCAGTGCTCTGTTACTGTACAAGCAAGCATGAGGCGATGCAATCCATCTTCAGAGTCGGAGGCCCCGCGTGGGACCTTCACTGCTTTCTCCCCCTCATCTCCCCCTTCCCTCGTCCCTGCCTGAGTTTGTCTGGAGACGAGGGGTTAAGGAGGAACAGACCCACTGAAGAGCTGCCTGCTTAACCTGTGACCTTATGGTGTATGAAAGAGAGAGAAAGGAAGAAAGAGAAAAAGAGAGGGAGAGAGAGGGAGGTCTGACAACTGACATATAACTACGCAATTAAATGTAAATACACTGGGTTAGAAGTTTAATGATTTAACAGCCTTTCTAGATAAATCTCTGCATGCTACGTTCATTCGTCCTTTCAAAATAAGGGTGTTGTAAACTCTGAGCAGGTGTAAGGTGGAAGAGGTTAACTTCGCTGTGAGAGACACAGATGTCAGGAGAGAGGAACGAGGCTAAATGGTGGTTTGGAAGGGAGTCTTAGAGGAAAGAAGGAGGGGGGACCACCAACAACATACCCCCACCTTTCTTTGTCCTGCATCCCGGCAAACCCCACCCCTCTCTGGGCAGCAGGTTGTCAGTGAGTGGGTCCAGCTGGTGGAGACTGGAGATGCCAAACAACCTGTCAGAGATAAGGGGAGGCAGACAAGGTATGCACAGCACCCCTGCACCCACCCACCCAACTCTGTGTGCAGGAGTCAGAGACACTGGGGTCCCTTATACGTGATAAGGCAGCCGAGCGCACAGTGTTACCCCTTAAATAATGCTCTCTGCATTGTTGAAGGAGATTGTTGGACACTTTTGGAACATACGTTTGAGAAAAGGTGCAGGCTATTGACGCTATCAGGTCCTTCATATTGATACATGCATTGAAACTGATAAACCGCACTGCACTTAAAAGAGTTTCCACTCCTAAGGTGCTGAACTTACTTTAAATAGCCCACTGGGAATGTTAATAGGTCGTCTCTGCTGCGTTTGCTGTCCAGTGACCAAGAAGAACACTACAACCACTTGACTTATGCAATAATCCTCTAAAATTTATTCAGTTTCCGTATATAAATCTGTTTTTATTTCCATAGAACAGAAAATACTGTTTGTTCATCACAACTATTTATCACCATTTGGAGATGGAGGGTGAAACCAGAAACAAAACCTTCAAAGAGAAACAAATATCTTTGAATAATATCGTCTTGTTTCACAAGTTAACAACAAACTAATCTTTACAAATCTAGAGTAATAAATACTATTAGCAGGAACAAGGTTATAAAAAATCTCATTGTAACGCACACTCACGCACACTCACGCACAGTCAAATACATATCAAGGGATGAAGAGGATCTGCATACTGATTGTTTGTTATTTTAGAGCACCTTCTTACATGTTACTGCATGTAAAACAAAAAATATAAAAACTGCTTCATTACACACAATAAACAAAATCTCAGCTTAGCTGAAAGAAGGAAAGTCATGCTGCCCAAATCTGCAGAGAAATGTGTTTAACCCAATCTGCTCGAGACAGTAACACTGCATGGACGTGACGGGGAGCGTTTAGATTCACAGAGAATATTTCAACGATTCTGTGCATCGACGTGGTCACATTCACAGCACCCTGACTTTTTGTGTTTGCTGAGCAATCCTCACGTGTCAAGGATCGACACCCAACTCATGAATTATTCAGAAACAAGCAAACAAACAAACAAAAAAATGGGACAGCACACGCACGCGTAAAACACGCTGCGCTCCAGCTCTGACTAGTCAACTCGAGATAAAAGAGAGACAGCGCGTTCATTGGCCGGCTCTCTGCGAACGCGCAAAGCTGATTGGTCGGCTGGGGGTTTACTGAGAGGACAGCAGTGACAGCTACATGACGCTGAGTAGAGCATTTACCCAGAATGCAGTGGAAAACTGTGTTTACAGGTCCTTCAGCCTGTAGCGTGGTCGAAACAAACTGTTTATCTCTATGGTGCAGCGCCTACAGCTACTACTGCCTGTCTCATTGGAAATGAACTCATAGCATCCTTGAGCTGAGCTGACATAGGCTTTACATACAGAGACACACACACACAGACACACGGACAACTCATGCCTTTTCTCCCTCGCTGAGACTGAGCACGGAGCTGTGCTTTGCTCCAATAAAGATTAAAAAAAAACTCCTCAGGCTCTGCTGTGAATGTTACTGCCTGTCTGACAGCGGGTCACAATTTACATCCTTGACAATGGAGAGAGTTGGAGTCACTGAGAGGAAACGGGGCTCACAGTGCAAACATTTGGATGACACCAGTTTGGTTTGTGGAAAGACAACAAGTACAACTTTGATTGTGCTGCTCAGACTTTCTCTCTTTTTTTTTTTTTTTTTTAACATCTGAAGTGTTACGGATGTCCAAGTCCAGTCTTTAACAATCCACTGCTCCATCCAGCACAGGGGGGGGCGGGGACATGACTAACAGTTGACACCTCTTCACACAGCACAAAGCCACACTTTTCACAATTATTTTACAAAGGTAATATCACACGTAGTCCGTACACGGTGCAGCATCTTTCCGACGAGCAGAAAGAAGGGTCATTAATGCGTCATTAATCAGTCTTTTTAGGTTCAGTTAGGAGGCTGCGCTCCATTCTGGGACTCCACACCTGATGTGTGCGTGCGCCTCTAGTGTGTGGTAAAGAGGAGGAGACAGGTTGGGCGTGTAGCGAGGATACTCTCTGAGAGGAGGGCTGAGCTGCCTGCTGTGAATGTTTTGGGAGCTCTGAGATGGAGGTCCAGAGCTCTGGCTCTGATAGGGGTCAGTGGGCAGTGTGTTCTCCCAGCGGCGGTGAGCTCTGGTGGGCTATAGCGCTGAGTCGAGAGCCCTGAGGGCTGGAACTGTAGGGAGGATGAGGGGTATAAGGTGGGTAGGGTTCCATCGGGGTCATGGCAGAGGGGAGCGGGCAGGTGTACGACCAGGATGTACAGTTGAGTTCATCCAGTCTGGGCTCTGAGCCGGCAAACATGCACGCCTGGCGCTGTCCCATGTCTGAGCTGTAGGGGGAGTCAGTGAGACCCAGGGCAGGGTTGTTGGAGAGACCGGGTGGAGGAGGAGGGTAGGAGGAGGGATGATAGTAAGACTCGCCCTCACTTGGCGAGCTACCAATGAAGGGTTTCTTGTACGGGTGCTGGCGGTTTCCTGAAGAGCAGTTCTCCTCCACTACAGACAGAAACAGAGAGAACATATTGAGAATATTGATTTTCCATTTGACATTAATGACAAGTGAGAAATTTGCAGGTCAAGAAGCTGCTTTTAGAAGACGTATGACATTAACTTGAGTACAGACATGATGCCAGGGTTATACGACCACATGTTTCAGCCCATTAACTACCTGCTTGTCTGGCTCATTATGTTTGAACATTTAATACTCAAGAAGTTTGGCTTCTTCTGTTAGGACTGTCACAATATCAAATTATCACGGCTAAATTAATTAATTGAACTTTTAACTTTAACTTTCTGCAAGTAAGCTGCAAGCAGCAGATTGATTACATTTACCCAACGCACGTTCCAGGTTTTAGTGCTGCTTCAGTGATATTTTCTTGCATTAAATAAGGAAACATTAGGGACTTCAATCCAGTAACGACGAGCAACTAGTTTTCAAAATTTTCACACATTTTCCTGTATCATACTATATTTAGTCACAAAGGGTTACTCATTTTATCTCATAGGAATTTGAAAAAATGTTTTTTCAAACATATTTTTTCTTTTTTAATCAATATTGTGAGAGTCCAGAATATGTGTGTATCAAAAATTAGTTATTATTATCAAGATCATAACCTATTTACCTTGAAAATAAAAAAAAACAATATCCTCTATCTACTATGACTACAAGTGGATGTTAAGAAAAACTTGTGCTGTAGCCTCATACTTCAATATTAGTGGATTTGTGCTTAGCTCGCCCAGTGCTTTAAAAATCTGCTGCAGACAATAATGGATTAAAATAATCACAAATAATAGATATGTCATAAAAAAGTACAATAATTCAATGAATATGGATCATATCTGCATTCTCGTGTCAGTGGGCTGACTGATGGCATTCCTTTTTGTTTTTATTGCTCGAGTGTTGGGCAGTCATTTTCTGACACACAGCGCCCTCCTACCTTTCCTCTTGGTGCAGTGGTACACCTGCGGCTGTTGGCCGTGCTGCAGGTGAGGATGAGGCAGGATGTAGTGTGCAGAGGGAGAGCTCAGCAGCTCCTGGGGACTGCTGCTGTTCAAGCCGTTCTCACAGCTGTAGGGGGATGAGACAGCTTCCGGCGAGCCCCGCAGACCTCGGCCCTCCCCACTGAACGGACTCCCAGTGGAGCAGGCTCTCTGACGGACAGTGCTGCGTGGGACCACGGGGAAGTCCTTACTGAAACAGAGAGAGGTAAGATCAGATTTACATCTGATGCTGTAGCTTTGCCGCACAAAACCGCCTCTCCTGACTCTGCTCAGGTATTTCTGTTCGATTCAATTCTGCCTGGTTTTCCTGTTTTTGCTCCCGTTTTTTTTCCCCCCCCTCTTTTTCTTTCATGTCGACTTAGCCGTTTTCAATCCTTTCAGCTCTGATCTCTCTCTGCACACACTGCCCTCTCGGTGAACTCTGTGGTGGTATGTAGGGGACAGCAGGCCACATCTCCCTGACTCTCGCTGAGATAGTGACACACACTCATGCACGCACACACACACACACAGCGTACACACAGTCAGTGCTGTTGTGAGATAATTTGCCGCTCTAAAAATAAACATCCATCCGGGTGTCACTTCAGATAGACTCTCCTCTGCTCGGCTCTGCTCTCCACCAAACACAGCAGCACAATAACACAGGGGGGCTGCATTTAATACAGCCCTCTCTGCCTCTATCTCCACCTCCTCCTCCCTTCTCTTCCCTACCCCTCCCCTTAGTAACAACCTCTCCCATTGGCTGCCACAACAGAGCCTGAATTGAGATTAGTCCGGCATGCAAACAGACACCATGTAGGGCCATCATCTGATCAGCAGTGACGGCTTAATAGACCAGCAGCAATGCGATATCATCTATCTATCAATGCTCGGCACGTTGCGGAGGAGATTTCGGGCTGAGATCAACCTCCAGGTGACAATGACTCACGTCTCTTTATATCGCTCGGCTCCACACACTCGTTGACCATATGTACCCCATCATAACAACCCTCAAGAGAGGAGAATACACTTCCTGTGAATGCTTAAAGCGCGCAGACTCGGCAAGCTGTACTCACCTTTGTAGCTTGGCCATGCGGTGCAGCTCATTGTCGTCACTGCCTCTGAAGCCCTTTGCAAAAGGATTGTTCTCAATCTTCAGCTGTGTGATCTGAGCACAAAACATAGGAAAGCTTTGACTCAGGCACAAGCAGCACACGTTACACCAAAAGACAGACACACACAGGCACATTTGGTTTTTTAACCGTTCTCTCATTGACTGGAAGTCAATAGTTTACTATTAGTCAAAGGCCCTGCGAATGTTAAGAGCAGCTCGGCTGAAGCTCTGCGCGGCCAACATTCCTCAGCAGCTGACGTTTCTAACGGAGCGGACAGTGTCCTCGCCAGCTGACACAGAATAAACTGTTTACCCAAACAGTCGCCAGGTTTAAGGATTTCAGGCCAAAGCTTTTAGAGGTCCAGAGCTCGCAGCTTTGATGTTAAGTCCTCAAACTTTTCCCAGTGATGTCATGGAGGGAAACCTCCGCGCTGCGTGTCCATCACACAGCAGGCAAGTGGACTGGAGCTCTGACACGAGCTCAGGTCCAAACAAACTTTGAAGCGCTGATAATACATGCAGCTCCTCCACCAAACTATCAGCTCAAGTGTGATCATTTTTATAACAAGAGTGTGGTGATAGTAGGGTTTGTTACTGCATGTATGATTGGATTATAAAGTACAGTTTTGTTTGACGCAATAACCAAATTTACATACATAAATGTAAAAAACTAATTCAGCGTTTTTGCCCTGCCGACTATCACTACTAGTACCACAGCAGAACTTCTACTACTTACACTAGTTATAATATAAATTAAAGCATTGTATCAATGTTTATATACATAAAAACATTCAAATGAAATAGAGTTACAATAATTACATTTAACTCGTCAACATGATTATTAAGTTTAAACAAACTACAAAACTTCAGCTGTTCAGTATAAATAAAATACAAAATCAACTTTTGTTAATAAACTTGACGCTGTGCCTGCCATTGTAAATAAATAAATGCACTTCGATGGATTCAATACTGGATGTAGATCTTCTGTGCATCACACTGAAGCTGCAGACAAACGTGCAGAATTCAGGCTTGATCAACTTTGCCAGCAAGCTATAGTTTCTATAAAATGAAACAAAAGAACAATTGCAAAGCTTGAAACATTCTAGCAGAAACTTATTTATTTGTGCAATTGACGTTTTGTCGTGAAATGTGATCGAATTGAAGCTATCTTGTGAAAACTTAAGCGGCAGAGTGGCTTAAAGCTCCAGCAATCTGTCTTTCTAATAGACGCCAAGGAAACCGGATCAGCCAAGATCAAGGGAAAGAAACAGGTCATTACAGACCAACGCTCACACACACTCTCTCTCTCACACACACACACACACAAACATGCACACACACACATGCACGGATCATTTATTTTTGGACATGTTTACAAATACTGAGTAAGGACACATAAACAAAGAAGATGCATATTGACTTTCTGGATACAAAAGACGGACAGTAATACAAACAGACAAAACTGTCTGCGTGCATGTGAGCGTGTGTGAGTGTGTGTGAAATACAAGAAGTCTGAACGTGGCCAGCGACCAAACACTTATCTAAATTCTCAAAAAGGCTTTGGTCCGTAAGGAAAGCAGCACCTGACCTTCTTATTTTGTTCCGTTAAAGAGATTCAGGCGTCGCCTTCCCAATGTAAAGGCGGCGTGTGTGTACCTTGTGGTTCTGGTAGGACGTCACAGCGATGAAGGCCGTCTCAGAGAAGACGTGGGTGCAGAAAGCCGTGTTTTTGGAGCCAAAGCCATTATTCTCGTCCGCCTTGACAATATGGAGACGTGGCTGGTATTTGTGCATGGAGTTGAGTATTATCTGCAAAGGGGGAGAGATTAAGAAGGTGAGATTGACAGAGCTGTCATGCTTCCAGCGAACCCACCCAACAAACCGCTGGTACCTTGACTGGACTGGAGGCCAGATGGAGGGTAAATTTATGTCGAGGTACCCAGATTTTCTTGGACGACACGAATCAGGAATTCGTGGTTTACATTTTGGGATCAAACTGATGTAATCCGAGAGGAAAAAAACAAATCAGAATTTTGTTTTGCAGCCAGGATTCAAAAAAATACTGATGTCATATGTCCTGCATGAACTATTTTCTGTCTGTACAGATGTGTAGCAGACTCACACTAAACCTATTCCATACCAATGTTTCATGCCAAAAAAAAAAAAACACACGAAAGCAAAAATAGCTGCCACCTTGAAGCAAAACGATCAGTGAACCATGCTGTTCATTTTACTTTATTAATCCACATTACAAACATAGACACATCACATATAGAGGAAATGAAATTTCAAAATATAATTACATGTAATCACTGATCATTAACCGTTTGTGAACTTGGTGTCCACTTCATATCATGACTAAATCTGGCTCGCAGAAACCAAAAATGCAAAACCAAAACAACTCTGTGCATCCGTCTAAACTATTTCCCACGACACCGGCAACCACGCAAGTGTTTTCTAATTGGATCACGTCCTTCCGTGTGCGTGTGTGCGCGCGCACGACAGCGAGCACGTTTGTTTATCCGGGGGGGGGGCTCAGATTAATCCGAAATTATTGCGTCTGATTTAACAAGCATGGAAAAGACTGTTTCTGTTTGTTTTCTGCGCGCGTGAAACCAAACGTGCTCACCTGCTCTCACGCGCCACAGCTCACCGTGGATTCAGCCCGTTAACAATGGAGGCTGAACATGGCTGCACCGAGGCCGAAGAGGTGATTTGTGCTGTGTTGTGAAGTCTGCTGACTTATATTCAGCTGCGTGTGCTGCCACCTGAGTGAATGGGCTCCTCGGGTTGTGTCCATCAGGAGCTGTGGCTGCAGTTTGTGTAATCTTTCTTCTTAAATTAAAAACACCACTCGGGGTTAATTATCTAAAATGCATTTGATGGTTATTTGATGGGGCCCGTGGACCATTTTCTTAAGGAAATGTGTGATTTGTGTCTTTTTCACTGCCGCATTGTCTTTGAAATTAAAGCACCGCTAAATATTTCTTTAAATTCAGGCCGAGAACATTTTTCTTGCTCTGTTTGAAAACAGAAAAACACCATTAAGAAGACAGACTCACGTGTCCAAAGGGGTCCAGGTGGTTGTTGGTGAGTTTGAGCTTCTGAAAAGAAACGAGTTGACGGCTCCAGTGCGCACCAGTGGCGGGAGAGTCCGGGTGGACGTAGAGCCTGCCGGGCATCGCTGGCTCTGCCTTTCCCGTTATAGACCTGTAGGCCAAGAAAATGCAAGCCGATCAGGAAACAGTCCGACTTTGACGTTCAGTAGGTCACAGTGGTTTGTCTGCAGCGCTCAGCCTGCATGGCGCCCCGCGGAGCAGAAGGCCTTTCGTCTGCAGAACCGCCTCTCTGGTGCCTTAATTAGACAGACACAAAATACACCTTGTTTTGCTGGAGTTTATCTACAGCTGGACCTCAGCTCAGTCGACCCAAATTCCAAATATCTGTAGCATCTGTTATTTTCTCACAGAGAAATGTTGTGAGGCGCTGAGCGAGAAGCCCGAGGCCGCAAACCTGCCTGCTGAAAAACACCTCACACCACCACGGAACTAAAACACACCGAGGACCAAACCTGGTGAATTTAAATTCACGTTTACATTAGAGGGGTCGAAAATAATTAGTATATTAGGCTGTAATCCTTCTAACTAATATAACAAAGGTAGTTTGCAGCTTTAACAGGAGGATAAAGGCCTTTAAGATTCACTGACCACGGATGTTTTTGTGTTTTAAAAGTCTGACCTGCGTTTGGAGTCTGTCATGCGTAAAGGTCATATGACGTGACCTGGCAAATGCGTGAATGAAATAAAATAAAAAATTTAAAAATAAAGTGGCACATGTGATAGATTATGAATGGAATCACGTGCAAATATGTGAAGGGATCCACATCCAATTTGACCGTTTATAAACTCCGTTACGCTCCGAGCTGAGACGCCGTGCCACAGTTTACTTACAGACCGTTTCCGGTCAGATTGTAATAACCGACTGTCTGATGCTCTGAAGAGGCAGGACATTGATGGATCTCACTGTAGGGTCAGTGGCCTGTTCGGATTGTCCCCGCAGCGCAACACGCAGTTGAATGTGAGACTTTAATCCTGGTCTGTGCCGTCTGTCCGCCCGGTGAACCCTTTATGATTCAACCGGCGGGCAAACACGGGGGGAAACACGGGGAACTAGGCCATAGCAGTCTGCAAGAAGGACCCGACCTTTACACGGTGCAGAGGCGGGGATGAAGAGGAGAGTAAACCCACAACAACAACACGGCTTGCCTCGGTTTATTTACAGTGGTTCCTAATGTAAAATTCATGTTGGCCCACATAACAAATCGGGAATGAGATGATGCAGACAGGCTGCAGATTCTTTCTTTATTTATTATTTTGAATTGGAAATTGTAATGATGTCTAAATGTTACACATCATTAGCAGAGCTGAGCTGTGCGCGCACACACACAGCTCCATGCACGGTCCTCACACTCTGAGGGTTTAATCTGAGTTTGTGCGTAAATGTTGCCAACATACGAACCATTTGTTGTCTGCGAATTTGTAGCGATGGTCATCCCTGGGAACAATGTCCATCAGAAGGATGTATTTGGTTTTTGGGTTCAGTCCTGTGACCTTCACCTTGTAACTGGGGAACATCCTCCTACGGGGAACACAGCCAGGAAAAAAAAATCAGCTTTTCCAACACGGACAGGTTTAAATGATAAAATACCTGAAAGTTAGATAATAAAATAAACATCCTTTGAGCTGCACGGAGACAAAACGACATGCACTCTGCACAGGTTGTCCCTGCTGGAGCTGCGATTCATGAAATCTATCTTCTTCTTTTAGCGTTTTATTTAAGCAAAACGTGATAAATTAAAAATAACCAAAGTTGAAAAAAAAAAAAAGATTATTATTTCTCCTTCTTACCTTCCAGCTTTGGTGATGATCATTTCAGTTCCCACTTCATCAAACTTCGTCCAAAGTTCCCTGTCATGGAGGAAAACTTTGATTCCCTCCATCCCCTGCAGCAAAATATAAACAGTGTTGACTGAAGCAAAGCAGGACTCAAATGAAACATGAAATTTTAAATTTAGCGTATATAAATATAGTAATTTAGTATATTAGACAGTTTATTATATATCAGTAATCCACGGAAATTAAACCAACATGTAAAAAAAAAAAACACTGAGGTGATTTATTTTTTGAAATTTGCGGATGAAGTTCGTAGTATTTAACCAATAATTAATAATCGGTATTTACATTCTGATCCACGGTACAGGCCGGTGCCTGCTGGCTGGACGCTGTCTGCGGTGAAGCTGGTGACTTTAAAGTGAAACTGTGATTCTCCTCTTTGGTCTCTTTTGGAGAATCATCCATGCTGCAGTCCGAGTCCGGACGCTGTGCGAGGCCGAACTGGTCCCCTCCGTTTGCCATGTCCCACTGAGACAAACACACACACACACACACACACACAGGTTCATATTATGTGCATAGGCTCAAACTTTAATTGAATCGCTCCATGGTGGATTTCATACAATAAATAAATAATTCTGATCATGTCTGTTTGGGCAAATTAAGGCCAGTCTCTCGTCTTGATGATAAAATAGTTACTTTGAGACTACCTCAGGACAAAATATCTACAAACTATGAAGGCCAATAAGCGATGCAAAGTGTCAGACAGTTGATATTTGTTCTGTCTGTCTTACAGATTTACTGCCACTCTGATAGTGTGGCGAAAAACCGCAGCTTATGGTGTGTGCTCTGTGCAGAGCAGCATCGGGATGATGACTTGTACTAGTCTGCATCACGCTGACTTGCAATGTAACTGATCCAATAACCCAATTACAAACTTCCAGAGGAGATTAAATGTGCCTGAACTTGAACTTTAACATCTTCATCTCGAGAGGGCGACATAAACAATGCACATTTCAGACTGTATTACGGCCACAGTGGTCATGTTATTTGCATGAATATTCATGTTTTTCTATTTCAGCCTCAGTGCTGGGAGATAATTGGAGCTTGCAAGTGTGTTAACAGCTGAAACTACAGCCTGCGCGCTGTTTTAAAAATGGAAGCAGCTCTTGAAGTGCATATCACTTACACGAAATCAACTAACCACAGCCTGTGTCTGGCATGAGTGTGTGTGTCTCTGTGTTTATATTTTTTGGATGTTCTCCCTGAGGGCCTTTACCTCAAACGCACTGCTCCTCTCTCTCCGCAGAAAACACGCTCATCCTGCTCCCGCGCGCTCTGCAGCCTGCTCGTGTATTTTTGTAGCTCGTTTTGATTTCTACTAAATAATTTATTTATTTTTAAAAAATCCAGTCGTCCAGATGTTGTGGCGTCGGTTCTCAAAAATCCACCATATTCTCCGTGCAGCTCTAGAATATCATCGGGTTGTTTCTGGCTCCACCGTCCGTCTCCCTGCGCGCAAACCTCTGCTAGTCCCCCCCTTGTCACCGCCGGCTGCAGTTGGAGGCTGAGATCCGTTCAAAGTGGATGTAATTCCCTCCTCATTTATATCAGCCCCGCTCTTTGGTGGCTTCACGGACTCAGCGGCAGCCCTGATCTGAACCCCAGCTCATCAGATCCTTCATTACAAATGGAGTCCGCCTCAGACGCTCTGCCCTCCCCCTTCTGTCTTCCCCTGCGCTCCCATAGGTCTGCACCGTGAATCGGCGTCTGCAGCCCAAATCACGGCGTCACACTGACCAATCACACACACGCGCGCACTCAGACATTGACACATCATACACACGCACACACACACGCTTGATCGAGGGTGATTTATTTTCCGAAAGCATTTTAAAATTAATTCTCAGGCTGTTTGTCACTGATAATTAATCCTTTTATAGACATCTCTTTGGATTGACACACTCACACACACACAAACACACACACACACACACACACACACACACACACACACACACACACACACACACACACACTGTCCTGTATGATCAGAAAAACTTTAAGTGAGAATATTTAACTTTCGCATGAATTGAACCTGATGTGACTGAACACAGTTCACATCAGGATGGAAACGAAAGCACAAAATCTGACGTAAGTCATCTCCAGTCCCAAACACTGCAAGAAAATGGTTGATAAAGGAAGGCAGGATTTATGTTCCTGATGTTCCAAGCTACTAAAAACGAATCAATAATAGATTCATTCTTATTAATATTGTTAAAAAGCACAAATGTCAGACACCCAGGTGTGGTGTGGATTTGTAAAAAGCGATAAAAGCTCACAGGCCTATAAGCTCACATAAGCTACACACACTTATTATCTCAGGTTCGCGCACGTGAGGCCTGCAGGATGATGCGAGCGCGCATCACTTTGACTGGATTACTGTAGATTCGTGATAACCGGAGGCGTCCACGGTTGAGAGTTGAAGGGGGTCACCGAGAGGTCAACACGCTTCATTCCTCCGTTACCATTTTTTTTAACGATTTCTATAACCGCTGTGCCGTCAGGTTTCGCCCCTCTACTCAATTTATCCTGTCCACAGCCCGCTTATCCAGAGTGTCTGTGGGCAGATTTACGCATGATGAACCATCCCGTGGTTAATTTAATTTTGATTTTACATGAAAGATCTGTGGTGGTGGTGGCTGGATATATTATAACGAAATGTGAGAAGATTTATAGCAGGTACACGGTCTGAAACCGCCTTTTTATTGCTATATGAAAATGTAACATATACCTAAAAACCGGAACTCAACATATATTTAAAATATGAAAGTAAATACTGAATCAAAATTCAATTTAAAAGTGCAGCACGTGGAGATTTTATGTGCGTAAATGTGCCCCTGTATTTGCGCACATGCATGTGCCAATCTTTTGTCTCAAAAAGCATCCATAACTGCAGCTCTTACCGTGTTTAAATATCAAAATCTTCGGTGATGGACCTCAGCAGCTCCCTGCACAGCCGTCTAGATAAGAGTGACAAGCGGGCGCTGCAGTGAGAGCGCGTTGCCACTGGGAGAGACTGGATCTGTGCCCTGTGTGTGCGTGTGCATGCGTGTGTGTGCGGGTGTATGTGTGTGTGTATGTGTGTAAACGCAGACCCATCAAGTTTCCGATCAGCTCTGGTACACTATCAATAAGCATATCAACTTATACACAGTCACACGCTACGTCTGTGCCATTTTTTACGCAGACGTCTTGCGCACACACTCCGCGTAAAAATGGAAATGCACGATTCAAAATGTTGAATTTAGGGCTGTTCGACTGATTGGAAATTTAAATAATATTAATAATAATTAATACAAGAAAATTAGGGACCAAACAACAATCAGTACTTTTCTGAAAAGACATTTTTATGAGTTGAAATCATTTTAAAAACAGACAGTAGCCTATTTATTAATGTGGATCAGGCCATTAGTGTGCTGCAACATGTTTATCACATTCATTATATTTGTTTACTTGTTACAGGTCATCTTGAACCCGTTTATAACCCACAGGTGGATTTTTAAATAAACGACGTGTCAAATTAAAACTTAAATATTTTTCCTAACAACAAAAGTTTTGAATTAATTTTTAATTAAAAAGTAAACAGATCCAGACTTATTTATTATGTACTGATCTCATTCTTGACTCGTCACTTACGTCGGTTAAATAGGCTAAAATGTTGGTTCATATGAATTATTAACGTCTGCATGTTTAATCCCACTCGAGCAGGCCACAGGACAGAGATAGAAATGTGTGAAATCAAAATGTTTCTCTATCATCAGTATTACCTGAACTGAACACGCTGCTCCTCCAAATGTTTCCAGTCAAAATAAGCGGTTTGCTCCACAGTCATCCTCTCCTCCTGACAGACTGTGGCACATCCGTTCATTTGTTTTGAAAATCTAAATGATGTTTGCTCGTTCAAAAACATTAAATATTATACATATTTTTTTATAAAAGTTCTGTAAAGCTTAAAAACTCACTAAAATTACACAAACGAAAAACAAAAGATAAATACAACCCGTCAATTAAATGATTGTTTCGTTGTTTATAAAAGCTCTAATCAAACAATTAAAATAATCAAACACTATAAACTAGTTTTATATATATATATATATATATATATATATATATATATATATATATATATATATATATATATAAATAACTATAACTATAACAATATATATATATATGAAAAGCTTATTTACCATTCAAATAGTAACTCTAAACTATAATAGTATAGAGTATAATAAATCAAATAAATAATAATAATTCTCAATAAAACTTTATTTTAACAATTTATTTTCTTATGTATCAGAAATGTTTGAATGTTTTAAAAGGTCTATTTGAAAACTTTTTACAGAAGCATTAACACTATTCAGCTCTACACCACAAGTAGCGTTCATTAATGTTAATGTTTATTTATTTGGCAGCATTGTTTTGTCATTTAAATCTTAAAATATTGAAGAATTGATCTCATTTTCAAGCCCAATTTTGTTCCTTGGCCTACCTCCTCACATGGTTTTATCTCTCAGTTTCTTGGTGTATGCAGAAGAAGAAAAGTGAGAGGCAAAGGTTTCAATAATACCTGAAATGAGGTGGCGGTGGTGGCTGGACGGCTCATTATTGTCCCATCCTGGCTTCAGCTGACTGGATCCTCTGTTCTCTGTCTGGAGGAAGTGGTGACGGGGTCCCAGACCTCCTGCACTCAGCAGGTCTGTCTCACACACCTCCAGCTCGGCCAGAGCGAGTGTGTGCATGTGTGTGTGGCATTAGAGGGCAAGGTCAACCCATTTCTCTGCAAACAATCACATCACACAGGGCAAAATACATTCCAACCCCCCCACACATACACACACACACAACCTCCAGTTTGTAAGGTGGTCTGATGTGGGAACAGTGCAGGGTGGGGGTTTGGCAGAGGTCCAGACGGGGGCCTCCGAGGCCAGATGAAGGAAAAGCTGTTCCACATTAATATGACTTCATATTACACATGTTAGAGAAACTCTGCTCTTTGCACAGGCTTAGTTAAATGTTATGCTGTTCTTTAAAGTCAGGAGTTTGTCCTCTAAATGTGCCTTCAGATCAGATCACTTAGTGGTTTAGTGGCAAGTGAAGTGACGTTTACATAGCACACGTCAGCTCAGAGGTACAAGACCACTAAAAAAAAAAAACCTGTAGTCAGCAGCTCTGTCAGTTTAAAAGTAGTAGTCATAAGCTCAAGTGTTGCTGTGAAGTGTTGTGACTAAAAAAAATCACTAAAAGTGATTCAGTACACCGATCAGATTCATTTAATATCAGCTGATCAGCACAGAGGGGGGAACTCTTGAAAAACTCATGAAAAAGTTGCTGTAATAGCTCCAGTCAGCTTGAATTCCCTCCCTCGTGACCTTCATGCAGTCACATCATCTGGCTGTAACATCAGACTTTGTTTATTTTACAATAAATCTCCAATTATTTTACCAAACATGATAACATGACTAACTTTAAGTGGACAACACTGGACTGATTTTAGAACTCAGTATAACTTGACTAAACATCTTGTTTGTCTCTCACTCAGCATAAACTACCATCATTTTATGGTTTAATATAGTCGCCGGTGTTTATTCTAATATAATAAAGATAGTCAGAGTTTACTGACACTATTTTCTGTCAGTTTTATCATTGTTTGTACTTATTTTGAAGTGTCAGACACATATTATTTCATTTTATCGCTGGTATATGACCCTCGGTTCTTCATTTCTGCCATTATTTCATTGTGATTTATTCTGAATGACATTATGGCCTCTATGAGGAGTTTTACTGGGTTTGAAAATGAGTGT
The DNA here is from genome assembly GCA_014281875.1 of Nibea albiflora. Taxonomy (NCBI): domain Eukaryota; kingdom Metazoa; phylum Chordata; class Actinopteri; family Sciaenidae; genus Nibea; species Nibea albiflora. The sequence continues at coordinate 18,908,997 of CM024801.1, forward strand.
TTGAAAGCGAGCAGGACTGTTTTTTTATTAGTTTGCAAGCCTGTCTTACACATTAGACAGTGTGGTGTGTTGCAGCTCCCTCTGCTGGCTTTTTTCTGCCAACAGGGAAATAACAGTGGCACGGTGGAAAGCACAGAAATCAATGTGACAAAGTCCAAGAGAAGCAAAACAAAGCACAACTCTTCATCATATTACCCACCTGAGTTCAACTGCAAGAAGCAACAAAGCGTAACCGTGCGGCTGCAGTGAGTGGATGTATACAGTGAGCAGACAGAGGCTGACAGAGAGGCAGGGCAGCTAGGTGCAGTCATCCATGTGGGAACATTAACATTTAGGGGAGCAGTCTGCCCTCAGAGCTGCCTGTCACTCACAGGCGTCAGGCTGAAGTGTTGCGTGACCTTTACATTACGTCTGTGCAGAAATTCAACCTCGAGGGGCTTAAAGTGTGTGGCCACATTTCCAGACCTTTATCTCTTTATTGTTTCTCTGTGCAGACACACAGGCTGAGGCACAGCATGAATGGAGGGATGAGAAGCTCAGCGGATGAGTTGATTATATTGGTGGGAGGCCAAAAGTATGACAGAGTTTCCACAAATATACGCTATCCGTTCCCGACACTTTTCTGTCTTTCCTTGAACTGACCAAACTTTCATCGGCATTGCTCCTGCCACATGTTTCTGCTTGAATTTCTCTCAGTACCTGGAGGAGCTCCGTCTTTAACAGACTGAAAACTCATTTCAACACAGCTGACATTTCACAGGCACTCAGGGCCTTTTTTTTTTTTTAAACTTACCAACACAATTTAAACTGTTCAGTGGAGACATTTTAGTCCTGCCGCTCCTGCAGCCACACAGCTGCACCGGGAGGCCGAGAGGGAAGTGGACGGAGGTCAAGACAGAGTTTTAGGCGTTTTACCTAATGGACCTTTGCACTGCATGTGTGAAACACTTCACTTAACGCCGCCTCTGGGCAAAAGGACTGGCATGTGTGCATGTGGTGAAGGTGATAGTGTTAAAGGTCAAATATGTTGGCAGTTGGACATTTTTGCTCTTAGGAGAGAAAACATAGATAAAATGTTAAAGGACACCACTGCTATCAAAAAGATACTTAGAAAACTCTTCAAAGTTGGTTTGTGCCATCTTTGGTGTAAAATGTACATTGACCCACCTGCCACTAGATGGCGGAGTATGAAAACTGTAAACAGACTATGAAGCTTTAAAAGATGACAAACAAACAAGACAAATAAAAAGCATCATTTAATGTACAAGAAAGAAAATTAACTTTATATGCAGGCAGACGAGTGCACACAGCTTCGGAAAACGGAAGTCGACGTGAACGTGGTACCACATCAGAGAAGTCTTGAGGTGAACTTGAGAAGACTATCGGTGTAACGACACAAAGTAACTGAGGCATCGTCTCAGAGGAAGCTGTCATATCTGCTGTGAGCAATGTGACAAAAAAAAAGAAACAAAAAAACACTCAAGTAAAAATAAGAAAAGCAAAGTGCGGAATTACAATTAAATTACCAGAAGTAGTGGCACATCTTCCCCACAAAATGCTGCAACGAGGAAAATCACATTTACAAAGCTGTCGACCAGCTGATCAGCTGTACCTTGATGCTGGCAGTACATTCTACTAACAAGTACCATCTAAACACTGCTGTATTATCGTGGTACCCTGTTTAAAAAGGAGTCACAGTTTACTGACAATTGATCTTTAAGCCAAGTATTAAAAAAGCTCCTGTTTAAAACATAGTGCGAACACATACAAGCTGCTGCTGACTCCATCTTCTCTGTCTGCACCGGCTACAATGACACAGAAGCCCTCGGTCAGCTGGCATGTGAGTGCATGTACCTTCTTTTTTTTTTTTTTAATAAAAGAGACCTACAGGATACTCCCCCCACCCCCAGACACCTGATTAGATGTTAGTAATAAATGCTTGTTAATTATTAATGACGGTAAGTTAATGTGAGGCTCTTCATGGAATACATGCGTCTCAGGAAACAAAAAAGAGGGGAGAAACACTGCTGGGCTCAAAGAAACAAATAATTATTATTTTAAAGTATTTAGTGAACAGAAGCTTGAATATATAAAATTATGGATAATAATGTGTTAAAATGCCTTTAAACACTTCTTCGTGAATACTTGCAGCGGCAGAGGTGAAAACGTGTGTTTTGACGACAGAGTTACATCTCTGACAGGAGCCAAGTGCAACAGATTGAAAGCATGTGCCATAATTCGACAATTAATAACAAGATTATTCAAGTTTTCAGAGGAAGTTGCACTAAAAACACTCCATCATCATACTCTTTCACAGTCCTGTCAACAACAACAACAACAACAACAAACAAACACTGTGCCCCTTGGTCCCCCTTCCCTTCCAGCTGGATGCTTCCTTCGTCTGCAGTGGAGCTACAAGACCAGCAGGGAGCCCCAATGTCACATCATGGCATTGAGGCAGATGGTCACAGTGTCACTTCATTAGCAGGGAATACTATTATTACCAGTCACATTCATTTTAAAGCAGGTACCAACACTTAAGTCCACACAGGAGTCTGGAGAGACTTCATTGAACTAGACGTCTGTGGTGCGGATGCTGTCATCATCCAGGCTGAAGGGGAAGGTGCAGCCGCTGTGAGGCTGAGGCTGCGAGCGGTGCCTCCGACGCCCGCTAGCCACATCCCCCGATGCTGTGAGGATCCCCAGTCCGCTGGCTGAAGCTGTGGGAGGAGCGTTGGGGCAAGGGGCCGGGGTGGAGAGGGAGTTAGAAGAGGATGAGGTGGAGGAAGAAGTGGAGGAAGAGGAGAGGGAGGGCAAGGTGGGCACAGAGCTGAAAGCAGTGTCTTCATCCTCTGCATCCACGATGGAGGGCTCACACTGTGGGACGGGCATCCAGGGCTGCCAGCCCGGGGCCACAGAGCAGGACTTGACCAGTTGAGGTCTGCGCTCCTCGCTCTGTTGACCCCGAGACGATGAAGAGGCATTGTGACTTCGATAGAGAGAGGACGCACGTTTAAATACAGAACCCTGCAATGAGAGACACAAACGCATCATCAGTCTTTGACATATGCTCAACTTTTTTATGTCAAAGGGAGAGACAACAGTTGGGGTTACCTTTGGGGGACCTCTGAAGTCCTGGATCTTCATCTCAATGTCCCTGATCCAGCCATGCATCTCCTCTGGAGAGTCTGTCTATAGAGAAACATGACCAGAAAATAAAGTTGTGTACAGCTACAGTGGATACTGGTGTGGTTTGGTGTTGCATCACATTTCTTTCTTTCTTTCCGCTGCTGAAATAAACAAATATACTTGAGTAAGAACCTACAGTGCCCAGGCGCTTTAAAAAAATAAACTATATGTCTATTTGTGACTTATGTTTTACATAGGCTCAAGGGTGAGTGCCACAGACCGCTTTGACAATCACAAAAATACAGAATATCTGAGCCTCAGCAATGTATCAGAATGACTGTGAATGTTTCACAGGTATCTCGATATCTGTATATATGTTGGCTGATAGACAGTAATAAGTGGAGCCAAAGAAAAAGTTATTAGAACAACTGTCACCATTATAGAGTTTCTCCACCAGAGATGACTTTTCTACGCAACAAAAGGCCAAAAAATTCAGTTTCCAGCCACTAACAAACAAACAAGTTTGGGCCGTTCGTTTGGACCGAACAAACTCTGACTTTTAGAAATTGGGAACTTTGTGACTGTATTTAGTATAAGAAAGATAAAAACACTAAAGCTAAGACAAACATACTTTATAGATTATTCAAGGAAGATGTATCGAAATATCAATACATATACACAGTATATAGAGATCTGTTTTTGTTTGTGCTGTTTGTTTCAGTTTACTAAATTTTTGTCATGCTTCCTTTTTTTTTTCTCATGCAGACAAAAATAAAATTGTCTTTGCAGCTTCTCTCTCTCTCCCAGCACTTCCCATTCGACCCCCACCACCACCACCATCTCAGTCAGCTGTTCTCCCAGGAGGGGAGGGGAGGGCGGTGTGGGGGGGTAGAGAGGATGTTTTTGTTGTTATGGTAACAGATGTGTGCGCCTGTTTTACAAAAACAAACTGCTGCCACACATCAGCAGCGGAGCATTTCCAAAAAAACAACTCAAAGCATCGGGTCGGGCGCACCTGGGAATAACAAAATAACTCGAATCTAATCGATGTGTGTCAACGCAGTCGAGCTTGGGTGTTTAAAATGGCTTGTGAAGAACAAAGCGTCTGATTGGTCGGTACAACAGGAAGACGGGATTGTACCTGAATGTAGAAGGTTCGTGAGCCGGTGATGATCTCAAACAGGTTGTCTCTCAGCAGGAGATCCCTGATGGACACACACAGAGGAAGGTTAACATGCTGGATTATACAGTGACTAAAGCGAGAGCCCTCCACAGTAATGTGCACTGTACTATCTGTAACAGTTTGTTTTTTTTACAATATCTGTATCAATATTCATACAGGAAGTAACAAGCCATTTTTAGAAAGTGAGTGTCAATTTTCTGTGCTCAGTTGTTCACTTGCTCTTTAAATATGTGTAAACTCTTATTTACATATATAACAAGATAATGTTGTATTTTCACCACGTTCCTATTTTTGTTTGTAATCTGCTTTGTTTTAGTCGGAGAGATGGCCAGAAAGTGAAACTTGGACTCGGTGATTCACATTTGACTCACCCTGACTTCACGAGACATTCATGGACTTTCTGAATGTCCCGCAGTGGAATAGCTCGGAGAGGCTCCTTATCCTGGGAGACAAACAAAGACCACAGTCACACAAAAAACATTCACGCGTGAGAGGGAACACAAAGAGTCGAGCTCCTCACCATCTCGGACTTGTAGTAACTGACTGCATTATCATCCAGGGTGAAAAACCTCCTCTTCCAGCTCTTCCTCTGAAACACACACACACAACGTTTTAGTGCCTGCATGCAGCTTATTTTTATTCAAACAGTTGAGTTAATCAGTAGTAAGTAGGTGGGTACTCACCACATTTCCCTGTTTGACACAGTAACCGCACCTCAGCACGCCTGGCCTGTTGCCCTTCCTCTCTCTCCCTTCTGTCTCCTCGCTCTCATTCTGAAACATTTCATCATAACTGTCATTATTTCATTATCAAAGCAACAATCATGTAACCGCTGTCTTCAAAACATATCAGATTACACGCGGCGTGGTTTTTGGCTTAGGCTAAGGGCAAGCTTTGCTCTGTTTCGCTCTGAAGGTCACACTCACACTCATTAACGCAAATCTTGTCCTGCTAGCATCATCAGTGTCACCTTAACTATCGTCATAGTAACCACAGCTTCCTGCTCATTACCTGGATGGGAGTGTGCACCACCACGCCGCCAATGATCTCCGTCTTGTAGGCCTGCTGTCTTTTTCCTCCCTGAGTGTCACTGATCACCGTGGTAACGTCGGACCTCGGAGGTGCGGGGCCAGCCTTAGGAACCTGTCAGCACAGCAACAGGAAGGAGAACATTAAGTAGCACGTACTGTAGGGATGCAGCGATTAACAGATTGTACCATCAGCTACAATTTAAACATCCTGGTTTTGTAACTTTTTAAGCTACACCAAGTGTTTCTGTCACTCGCAATCGCCAACAAAGTCATGGTGAGTAAAAGGATGGGCTGCATGAAAGCAGGAAATGGAGCACTGTTCCATCTATAAATTTAATACTCATACAGCCACAGTAACATAGTTGCATCCCTGCTAGCATGATAGATGACAGGTGGAGCTTAAAGGGTGAAGTTTGTTATTAATTGCCCGGGGCCTGGGGGACGGTTTAATTCCCACTGGGGGTCTCCACGCTGCAACAGTGCAACTGTAATGTGTTCTGCATGAAAACATCCACGACGCACACACACAGCACAGTCTGTGGGTTTTAATTTTATCATCCTTTACTGGGCACAAACCACCGAACAGATCTCACATGGGTGTGGTACAACCTATTAACAAAAACAAGAAGACGAGTTTCGGTTCATTAATGTGAATGGAGCAGTCTGTTCTACTTTATGTATAAAGCATGGGGCAAAAACATTTAAAGAAAAAACTAGAGAGGTTGTTCACGAAAAGTGGCTGTCAAAATGAACAACAAATACTTAGTTTGTGGTTTTCTTTACAGTACGGATGTGGAAAAGAGATTTTTTAAAAATGTTTTACTGTTTTCTATTGAATGTCTTTGTTTATTTGCATGTATTTTCAATTTGATACGTTGACTACTGACTACTATTAACTGTGCCAGCAAACAAGCACAGTATCATCATCACAAGCTTTCATGGTCAGCACAAGTCATTCAGTTTGTGTAGAAATGCTAACAACGCTTAAAAATGTTATTTGTTCGTAAACACTGAATTCAGAACAGCATTCGAAATCAATTGAAATAAAGTTAAAGGCCAGTGATTCACCTTAAATATCAATTATTAAACTAATAAAACTAAGAAATAAATACAGATAAATAAATAAATATTTAGTGATCTTATCAATGCGATCAAAAGCATGGCTGCAGCTCAGTGAGGCTCTTGGAGACGGCTCTGTAAATGGTTTTCTAATAAATTTAGCAACTTCTGATTTCATGCTTAACAACTCGTGGTTAGTCCCACCCACGTCTGAATCAAGCCTGACCCTGAAGCCTGAGATCATTCAGATGGCTGAACAGATAACGATAATGATGAATTCATTCACACCTACTGTCGACACACTTCTGCAAACATGCAAAAAAAGACTGAAGAAATTATTGCTTGTGCCGACTCTCATCTTGTTCTGGTAAAATCTGTACACCTATACAGCTGAGGTGGTGCCTAATTCATAAAAAAAAAACAATAAAGACCTTGCAAAAGAAAAGCGTATATATTGAGAATAACTATAAATATATAATAAAGGTGGCCTAAGATGCACACTGAATCAGCCCTACAAGTACAGAACAAATACTTCACCCTCTAGTGTTTCTGGAGAAGACAAAATAACCATGGAAATATCAGGTGACAGGCTTTTGTCATTTATGTGTTCATACTTTGCATCAAGTCCGTTCCACTTAAGGAACTACTTTTTTACACAAGCTTTCATTGAGGCTAAGGAGGCTCAGAAAAGGCGGCAGAGGAGCCCTCCAATCAAAAGGGAAGTGAGAGAGAGAGAGTGAGCAGAGCTGCTTCCTGTGTCAGTGTGCAGGTGAGAGAAAAAGAGAAACACTCTTCTGTCATCTGCCGATAACGCAAGACATCTGGCTGTCACCAGTCAACAGGGCCCCGGTCATCTCACTGAATAAACACACACAAATCTCATGCAAATGCGCAAACTGAATGCGTGTGGTGTGTTCGTCTACAAATTATGCTCTAACACCTTCACCACAGTGACGTCTGTCTGTGTTATCACTCATATTCATGCACGTTCACAATTTCCTCATTCACCAAGTGTGTGAGGGGGCATTTGTGGCATTTCTGCTCGCGCCAGATCAAACTGGTTTCAGTTGCACCACAGCAAATCGTGGCTTCTTGCACTTGCAAAAAAACCCTTATCAATAAGCGCTAACGCAGCATTTTTCTAATCACACATATCTGGTTATAGTATAATCTAAGTGTGTAAGTGTGGCTGCTCACCGTGATCTTGCTGGCTTTGTTGAGGGCAGCCACCCAGTCCCTCATGTCAGTCACATCATTGGCTTGGAGGTAGTACCGCCGGGAAACTGCATTAATGACTGCAAAAATAGAAATTCACAATAACTGCATTATATCATTTTAATCATGTGTAAATAAAATTAACGCCATTGTGCGTGACCGCATGAGCATGACTCAGGAAAAAAAAAAACACTCACCAAAGCAGTACTCTGTCTTGGGTTTTTGCTTCGCTGTCGCTTCACTCACCTGAGAAGAGGAGAGGAGACGAACGGAAAGGAGAGGAGATAAGTCATAAGAAAAGAAGGAGCGAGGAGACAAAATGAAAGGAAAAGAGACAAAAGGAGAGAGGAGGAGAGGACACGAAATGAAACGAGGAGACAAAAACGAAAGGAGAGGACACAAAAAAATAGGAGAGGAGATAAATCATAAGAAGAGGGGAGGGGAGGAGACAAGATGAAAGATAAGAAGACAAAAGAAGAGAGGAGGAGACACAAATGAGAGCAGAATGAAAAAAGCAAAAGGAGACATAATAAAAGGAGGAGGAGGAGACAGATCATAAGACAAGACAAGGAAAGGAAAGGAGACAAAACAAGAGAAGAGGAGAGCAGACAAAATGAAAGGAGAAGGAAGGACACAAAACCAAATGAGTGGACACAAAAGGAGAGTTTAGGAGACAAAACGAAAGAAAAGGCGAGGACACAAATCAAAAGGAGAGAAGAGGGGAGGAGACAAAACGAAAGGAAAGAAGACAAAAAGGAGAAATGAGGAGACGTAAGGAGAGGAGAGGAGAGGAGAGGAGAGGAGAGGAGAGGAGAGGAGAGGAGAGAGGAGAGGAGAGGAGAGGAGAGGAGAACCATTTCATATCTTTGACGTCTCTTTGACTCAGAGTGTCCAGAGAGGAGCTGTCAGCGCTGCAGTGAAGCCAGATGTCATTATCTCTGGTTAGCTCCGTGAGCACTCTGACATCTGGAAAACTTCACAAAGTCTGCTTCTGCATGTGACCGTTAACTAGAACGACAGATAACTCCGATCTGCGGCATGTTTCTATTTGTGTGCACTCTGTGAATTCCTGCATCCGCACTGCTCAGACATGCGTGTAGTTCATGTGACACGACGGGACTACAACCCACCACAAAGTGAAACGACAGGCAGCAGTTTACCTTAGAGATGTAGGTTAGTTTCAGGCTGCCAACAAAGCTCGCTCCACTGGGAAGGTTCTGCATGCAGAAACACAAACACACAGACTCGTCATTGGCTCAGAGTCCAAGGTTACACGGCTCCTATTGGTCAAATTCACTTCCTCTTGCTGTTTGTGCAAGTGGATGTCATGCATGTATTTGTGTGTGGAGCACCTGAGGGTTGTCCATGTACCACAGCAGAGCATTTCCCTGCGTGTCGAGGATGAAGTATCGCCTCTGGAAGCGGCAGCTGTTCTCCTTCTCCTCGATGTCCAGGAAGCCGCATACACGGTGCAGTCGGTCCACGTACGGCATGCTGCTGCTATCACATATCACTGGGACACGCAGACGGACAGATACAAGTCAAGTCAGATGGACAATGAGAGGCTAAATGTGAAGGGAGTAAGAGAGGGAGACAGACTCATTGGACAGACAGGCAGATGTGGAGGATAAACCATCTTTCATTTACTGTTCAAGCACACACAAGCATGCGCACACACACACACACACACACACACACAGGAAGAAAGAGACCCACTCGCACTCAGCAGTTTTTCATGTGACGTGATTGAGGCTGAGCAGCAAACCCTGAAGCCCGAGGCTGAGCTGAGGCCCTCCACCACAGCCAAAAATTACAGACTGCACTCAAGATCTGCACACACGCACATTTCCACTGGCCAGAGAAGAGAGGGGAGAGAGGGAAGGAGGGAGGGATAGGAGGGGGGGAGGGAAAGGAGGAGAGAAGGGGTGAGATGTTTCATTAAGATGATGCCATGCGTGTGAATCACCGAGCTGCTGACTGACTGACTGGCTGATTTCTCAACAAAATCGGGACTCAGTCGGCTCAGACGCTCAGGTATGCTGAAGAGATTTCAGTGGAGTTTGCTTTCCAAGAGAATTTTATCCGTGGCAGACATCTGTGGGGGGGTGGGGGGTGTTTCTGATGCATCTCTGCAGACTAAACATAAAATTATCAGATAGTTGGATGCACTGAATGCAGGTTCTCCTCACTTTTTCCTATACTTGATTTTATAGAAAAGGACTTCAATGCAATAAGGCCACAAAAGGTAACTAGGCCACATCTGTGACTGATTTTTTTTTCTTCTAAGAACAAAAATTATAACGTAAGTGACAGTCATATAAAATATATAATCAGGACTGAATGGCTGAGACCTCTGCCAATACATTTACAGGACTGCCTTGGCTCAAAACCCATTCAAGAGATGGAAATTATCAAGATTTCCATGAAAAACAGTCACACACGTCACCCAACAAAGCAGAGCGCAGACAAACAGAGACGCAGAGAAATAACAACAGACACGCGGGCGGCATCTTCACCGTGCTGGTGAGATTATTTTTAAGTCGATGGCTAGGAAAAAGCTTCATTTTGAAACTGCTTTGAAAAGTCGGTGGGCTGAGCTTCTGATGCGTCAGTCGTGCAACATTTTGCCATTTAAATAGGTCAGAGACACAAAGTGTTCACGAGCCTTGTGCATGAAAGTCTGGGTGCAATGGAAAATTCAAAATAATGCCACAGAGGTCACACAGATACCAACACCACCCCCCTACCACCACTACTCTCTCACACACACACACACGGATATAAACCATTTTCGGTATCAGGTAACTCTGGTCGAACCATTACAGGGAAAACAAGTGGTGAGGTCGTGGCATATTTGGCAAAATTGTACCAATAAATTTAATTCAGACAGTCTTCAGCACATATCTTTGAGGCTTACAGTGCTTGGCTCTGAAATGTAACACCTCCTGTAACACCCACATATATGTATTAATGTAAATAGTGTGTATATGAGGACACAGTGTACAGATCACAGCAGTGATATCAGTGTCATTGTCTTTTACCACATCCAGGGAAGTGAAGTGAAACCCACCTACACTTACACATCTGCTTTATTTGTGGATGAGCTCAATCTCTTTTCTGATTAAAAGAAACTCATTCTTATACACTACCGTCTCAATCTCAATCTCAATCTCCTCGTGTACTTCTATAAAGTTATGAGGGACAGAATAACAAACGCATGGGCAGAATCAATGCAGGACAGGCCAAGATATCTTGACTTTGAGTCAAGCACCACAAACACACAATCCTACACTTCCCTGAAACAACTCAGAACTCATATTTCATTACACTTGGTAAATGTGCCTTTCAAACTCCAGGCCACCGCTTTGTAACTTGGAGTTTTAACAGTTTTAAAGCCTCCAAAATGGTACCAATGTGGCTAATTTACTCAGATTTGACACCGAAGACATTGTATGCTGGGCTGAAAAGTACTCCGTGCTGCAACTGCAAGTGGAATATTGTTAAATGTAAATGTGTTATTTCAGTAGGCGGTTCAGGTAAAGCTAACCACTTTCTGTAACACTGTCTCTTACTTTAGGGACTGTACAAAAAAACACTCAGGTTGTAACATTGTAAAGCTGTCATGTTTAAGTTGTTGAAACGCAGCCAGTGTTTCGTTTGTCTGATCTGGGCTCCTGTAGAAACCTGTAGGCATTCCCCACAGCGTCTGTAGGTATAAAAGGCTCATTCTTAAAGCTAACAAAAACACAGTGATTGCAACCTCAGGTGATTATACGCCAATGAAAACACAGTTATGCCTATTATATTCAGTTTCTGTAAAAGGAGTCTCCTAAATCTGACACACTGGCCCTTTAAATGAGTTCAGTACAGTTGGATTTTTTGAGGGGAGCAAGTAAAATCTAGATAGATTTGTAAAGTAACTAGTAATTACAGCTGTAAAATAGTAGTTTAAAGGAATTAAATCGATTTACTTAAATAAAATTCCTCAAAATTGGACATGGACTGAGTATTTGGGGGTTTTGCTGTTGCTGGTTGGACAAAGTAAACAATTTGTAGTCGTTACTTTGGTCTCTGGAAAGTTGTACAAGACACTTTTCAACGTTGTTTGACGCTCTATGGATTGATGAGTGACTTTAATCACTGCTTTCTAGTGACATCTTGATACTCTCAGTGTTTAACCACAGCAGCTGTGCAGGCACGAGCTTCACGCCAATGAATGACCAGTTTGCACAACATGGGCGTGCGCGCATATAACGTGATTATGAAAAAGTTTGAAATGTGACATCTGGCTGAATTACTCAGCGACACCTGACAGACGTTACTTTAGTTCAGCTCAGATGACCTGCACTGACTCACCAGATCCAACAGCCTGCCACACCTACAGTACAGTACCGTCACACACACACACAAACACACACCAGCACAGACAGAAAGTGCCACTGTCGACAGACTACTTACCCGCTGTGAAGAGTCAGTGTGCGCCACAGCCAGCGCCCCGCACGGCTCCGAAGCAGACAGGAGAGAACCGAGTTTGGCAAATGTTTTTACGCATGGTAAATAAAGTTTTAATAACTTTTACAATCAGCGTACATTAACAAAGCCGGCGTGCACCGCACTCCCACAGTCTCGCCTGTTTGTTTGTGTGATCGGATTACAGAAGACTTGTCTTTTTTTCCGGGTTGGACGTTTCGTTATTAGAATAAACCAACCCCGGATGTGAGCTATGCGTCCTGTCAGCTCTGGCCGGGTCCTCCTCCTCCTCCACCCTGCTGCTGCTGCTGCTGCACTCTAACAAGAGGAACTAAACACAGCTCAACTTTTTTTTGTTTTTTTGTATTTTAACAGAATAAGCAATGGAGCACAGTCCTCTTCTTTACATTTACCTCAGAAACCTCTAAAACCTTTAAACAAAAACATGCGCAGTGTCTTTTCTTTGTCCTGCAACTGCATGCGATATGTTATCTCTTCTTCTCTCAGGTGGCAACTTGAGAAGTGGGTCAAATACACACACACGCACACACACACACAGAAAAAAGAGACACACACATTATCTGAATCAGTTGCTTCATATAAATGAGAACCTAGAAAGGAAGGGAGTGTAAACCTGGATAAACAGGAACACGGCGAATAATAGTGTCATTCATGCGCTAGTCATGGGAGGTGAGAGTGTGACAGGTGCGAACTGATGTGCCAAAAAGCGATGGTGACACAGAAATTGACTTCCTGAAGTGAAAGAACTTGTACTTAAGTGTAAAAACGGCAATAAGAAAATGTCAAAATATTCCATTAAATAGGAGAAAAGCTCATAGGTCCAAATCCAAACTCTGTAAGATTTCCTGAACATTAACTCTTCAGTTATATTTTCTGTAACTTCAGTTTATGTAGCTTAAAATATCTGGTCTAAAAAACAACATATACTGTATAATGCGTGTATAAATGTCCCCAAAGCCCTGATTATTGTCTTCTGTCATATCTGTATTGATAAATAAAGAGGCATGAACAGGTCAGGTTCATGTGACATCTTTTTAAACATCCAAAATTTGCATCTAGTTGTCTTCCGTTTGTGCAAACAAGATGTGCTTTATGCAAATCTTCCCGTGGATAAACAAATTCCACAAATACGTTTACATGAACACTGCAAATAACCCTTCTTTGCATGCTGTGCATCACATGTAGGTGTCAGTTACTTGTTTGCAGCAGCTTGAACAGCGTTCGCATGTTGTGGTTAAAAGATTGTCTAAGATTGTTGAACTGAGTTTTAACATGAGGAACAAGTAACCTCACGGTGTCAACCATAATATTTACCATAAATCAACACCTCCGAACAAAAGCAAACCGCTGGAGCTGTGTCAGTTTCTATCTGCCATCAGAGAGAAGAAATGCATGAGAAGATGAATTCAATGTAAAGAAACAAACCTCAGAAAAGTCTCGTAGGTGTGAAAGATGTAGCATAAAGGGGACTGCGCATTATGACAGCTGCTTGGAGGAAATCCACTGATGCAGAGTGGTCCTTTTCAGAGAATAATACATGTTTTTACATGTTAAATCATCCAGATGGTAAATGGCTTGACTGCAACATAGTTTACATTTGCATCTTATTTTCTGTTTTTAGGTAAAATCTCACTACAACATCATAACAACTTCAACATCAGACAAAGGCTGCAGTGGAAAAAGTACAACTTGTCTGACTGTATCCTATTTAAATAACCTAACAGTCATTCAGTATTGCTTCACTGTATTTCCACCTTTACACAAAGGTGACCACAGTTTGGATCCTGTGATGAAACTCCCGAGAGACAGAAAATGAGCTCAGAGGATGAACTGACCCGACCTTCATGTCTAGTCAAGAGTTTTCGCACAAAACATCTCCCTTTCGGTCGAGCCTGTCACCTTTACATGCTGGAATAACAAATATGTGCATTTACTGGAGAGATTCTGTCCTCTTTTTTTCTCTTTTAGTCAAATTTGTGGCCTGTTAAGAGGAAGTGGTTACATGTCATATGACCTGCTTGAGGAGGGAGACCTACCTCGCTGATTTCATATCCTGTGGCGACTGCACAGGATTCAAGTAACACAGTTGCAGAAGGAAGTCCTGAAGTTTCCACAGACTCTCCTGTTTCTGCTAAAAATCACAGACTGTCAGATTATTTTCTCTTGATTTTTCATGTGCTCCTTCTCATGCAGGCACATTAACATGAAATGCATTTCTTTTTTCTCAGGCTTTTAAAAGGTCAAGTGTGGGGTGGCAAATGTCACACCGAGGTGAATTTACCCCCACGCAAAAACAAACAGAAAGACACGCAACAATAAGGGTGCGATTGTATCTTTATTTAGAGCTTGCATGCACAAAACATACAAGCACTAAAACACACCATGATCACGGCATTTTTGCTAAGATTGTGGTAGTAAAATACTCATTTTCCTTTCTGGTTTCCATGGCAATGACACAGATGAATTATGTGGTTCTCTGCCGTCAAGCAAGCTGTGCAGAAAAGTACCCGCTGCGGCACCCCAGCACCTTCCAAAACCACACCCAAGTCCCACCCGTTATACCAAAGCTATGGGTACTTCACTTTGTACACACTTATTCACCACAAACACTTTCAGGTTCAGAAGATGCTTCACAGTTTTACCCCACCTGGAAGTTAACATAGCATTACTGAGAATCCGGTTACTATTCAAGTTTTTGATGATGATAAAAACAATTAAAGGCGCTGAACAAAACTTTGTATTTACTTTACTACTCCACCAAAGTCTTTAGAAAACACACTTTTCTGTCTGAAACTCTCAAATCTCTGAGGGGCACAGTGACAAAGAGGAGAGGACAGCACGGCAAATGACAAATGATACAGAGGAGTTGATGAATTCCTGGAGGTGTTCAGAGCTGACTGAAGGCCACACGCAGCAGCAGGGCCGTGATCAGCAGGACGGGGCTGGAGGCCACAGCCCCTGCATGGTTCCCATGGCTGCGGCTCCTGTGGGGCCCATTACAGTCGTCACCAAAGCAACACTCCATCTTGGCTCCGGAGTTGCTGTCGCGCGCCTTGTCGCAGAAAGCCTTGTATGTGCACGACTTCACCACGGTGTCTGGAAAAAGAGCGTGACAGAAAAAGACACAAGATGCCGGCAGACATTCAGAGTTAAATTGCTTTGAAGTGATTGAAGGCCGTGATTGGTAACTCGGTATGCAATGTGAACCCGTTGAACTCCCTCCCACTCTTTCTTTCATGCACACACACACACACATATGAGCACACAGAGGTCTGTGGTTATCATAAACTGCTGGGATAACATCCAGTAACCTCAAATGATGAGAGACTGGCCTTATGATCACACACATAAACAAACAGACTAAGACAGAGGTTTGATTTCTGTAATAGATCCCCTTTAAAGCTTCTTCTTTGTCGATGGAAACAGCATGAGCGCTGCTTCCTCGCACAAACAGTGAGTCGCCAGTGTTATGCTGACCCCTAGTGAGACTTTTACAATACTGGATTCAATCGAAACATACTTGTGTTGCATGTTTACTCACTGGGTCCTGTGATGGTGGAGCAGGCGTCAGCGTACTGAGGGCAGGAGGTGGAGCTCTGTTGGTTGCAGTCGTCCTCACTGGACGCAATGCATTGGTGACATTTAAGGGTGTGGCCTTCGCAGACAGAACAAGAGAGTACACCTGACTCGACAATACATGCAGTTCACAGGCAAGTGTATACATGCAGACAATCATATGTCACCGTTAATAGTCGGCACATCCACACAGGCACACACTCACTCACAGGTACATTGAGTAGAGAGACACACAGCACATGACTCAGGGCACATTTACACATGATCAGACCTGTTTTATGGCCTTATTGCATTTGTTATATATCAACCAAAACTTGCAGGTGTCCCAAAATTAATCTTCCACTGTGGACTGCTTTTAGGACAGACACATCTTGGATCCTCTGTATCACAGTGCTTCCTTAAAACCTCTCAGCAATGAGTCTGCCAGCTGCTAATCAACTAAATCCTCCCCTCGAGAGACGTCTTGGAGAACTTACTGTGACAGGCCAGAGAGATGAGCAGCAGCAGGATGAGAGCAGTCTTCATGGCAACTGGCTGATGGGTCACTGCGTCTTCAAGAGTCCAGAGGAAGAGTGGATGAGGCTCTGATGGAGGGGACACCTGGGGGTTGACGAAGAGGGGGGGTTTAGGCACAGGAAGGTATCTGAAGGCATTAAGGTCTTATCTCTGTAATCTGCATCTATGCTGCACAGCCAGCACCCTGTGGTAATGGACTTAGTGTTCGGTGATATAAAGCCACCAATGTTGTGTTTAACAGCATGTTTCACTTGTTAGAACGGTGATTCTGCAGCACTGTCGGATGGAAAATGAAGCCGCAGCTAACAAAAAAAAAGGTCATTATTAACGTCACCACCTCAGCCGGGAGGTGTGTGTTGGGGAAGTCTGATGCAAGATGTAAGCGCCATGCATCATTACCAGCATTAAGGCCATGACACATGCTGACACACACACACTCACACACACAGAAAGTAAGTAGGTAGGTAGATAAGCAGGCAATCGTGAACCATAAAAAACAAGAAAACAGAGTAGAACAAATTATATTTACGTTTATTCAGGCTAATGTACACTCCAGGTCACACATAGTCCTCAATGTGTCAACACAAATGTGAGATCGCCAGTTCTAATTTACAAAAACAATAATTAAAGAAAGGATCTAAAGCAGCAAAACAACATTACAGGCCAGGACATTAAAATGGCACAAATATAAACTGTGGCACATCAGTGGGTTTTGTGTCATAAGTAGGTTTACATAGTGGTACAGTAACATTTCATAGAACTGAGTAAGATACTAAAAAAATCATATTTTTAGTCTTGTTTGACCAAGTATTGACATATGATGTTCATACTGTATTATAATGAGACAAATAGTTTGTGTGGAGACTTCAATAAACATTTTTTTTCCATAGAAAAGGGCAAATATTGAAACATTTTCTTGCTTGAAATCATAACCAGTTAACCAGCTGTTAAGTCTCTATTAAAACACTGTGCCGGACACGGCTAGTTTAATCTGCATTTTGAGAATTACGAGGCTACGAAAATCAACATGCAAAGAAACAGATTTATCTTTAGGATAACTAGTGCAGTGCTGTAAATACTCACATCTTCATCACACATGAGCAACAGACAAAACCTCGTACAAAGATACCGGTTTCCTTCATGTAGGAGATAAATGTGACAATCTGTGACACAGTGATGGTTAGAAATGATTATGACATATTGCAGCATTTACTAATCTTATAATAGATTTCTATCTACAACCAAAATATATAGAGTTCACTATGTTTTAACGTCTTCCAGTTGTCCAGGACTCTTAACACAGGATAGTTAACGTACCTCTCACACTTTATTGACTCGGTGGACAAGATAATGCCACAAAGTTTATAGAATCACAGGAAAGTCAACGATTGTCAGGTGATTATATATTTCTTTGTTTCGTAGTGTAAACCAAGTAAAGCAAATGCTTGAATTATTTGCAGCTTTAGTTTAACTGACATGTGGTCCAGACTCAGTGTGATTTCAGTGTCACTCCCAAAACGAACCAACGCCTTTCCTCAGACGAAATCCTTTCCTTCAGTTCTTGTGCAGCTCGATTTACCACTGACCTCATTCTGCCCCACAACACACACCCCTGAACTTTGCCCTGTCAGAGTTAAATCATTATTTACTTTATAGAAAAATACATTTAAAGGATTGTTGCTTTCATATAAAACAATCCTTGTCTAACCCGCTGAAATAAACTGTATGCCTACATGTAACAACCCCAGCCTGCATGATGTCATCCTGTTGGAGGAGTTGCTGGGAATTTAGCTGTTAAGCTGCTGAAAGAAATTAAGTTGAGTCACAAGCAGGTTGGTGTTGTTCGCTGGCATGATGGCCTCATGGCGGCCAAAAAGACAAACAAAACAACGTGACCGCGCACGTGTAACAGAGTCCCAACTCAAACAAAAATTAGCATGTACTGACTCTTCTTGATTCGGGTCACAAGTAGTGCAATTATAGTATACTGGAAGTTACTTTAGACATCTGTACATAAGCAATCTCTGTGATGCAAGGCTGGCAAAGGGTGTGAGAGCTGTTTCTTGGCTGGGGGCATGCACAGGGCGTCACTGTTAGGCAGGACCGGGGGGGACGGTAGTGTCTGATTCACAGGGAGTCGTCTCTCAGTCTATTTTCCCCATTTTGGCAATCAGCTCATCACAGATCTTCGTGAGTTCCTCGATCTCTTGGTTCTGTGACAAAACAGCAACGGACAAATAAATACATTTAATACAGCGTGAAAAGGCTGTAAACATGTTGTATTGTGTATCATTACAAGCTGAAAGTTGTAAAGAGGAGACGAGGGTGTCTGTTACCTTCTGCTGCAGAGCTTGTTCCAGAGAGTCATTCTTCATCTGCTCCTTCCTCAGACTGGCGGTGAGCGCCATGTTCTCTGAACTGGCCTTTGTGCGCACCTGAGCGATCTCCTCGTTGGCCCTGAGAGAAACGTGGAAAGAAAGGAATCAAGCGACGTTTTAAACCCTGTACAAAGTGTTTAGCTCCTTACAGCCGATAACAGTCTCTACATACCTGTCTAGTTTCTCCTCAGCATGAAGTTTAAGTGTCTGATATCTCTGCTCCTCCTGCTTGACTCTGGCCAGATACTCCTGAGCACATTTCTTCAGCACCTCTTCATTCTGTACGAGGAAACAAAGAACAGCTGTGTTATTTATCTCTCTTTCTTACACAGACAGGCAGCAGATGCAACGTTGTGTATTGCAAAATTGAGTCTGAAACAGTGTTAAATCTTTTATTCCTGGATATATTTTCGAAGCACTGTAAGCTCTTCTTCTTCTAATCTTTCTGAATTCCTCCACATTTACTTCTGGAAGTGAGCCAATATAACCACCGCAGCTTTCTGTTCGCCCACGAGCAGCTGCTCTAAACCAGCTGTGGGTCAAATGGGGGTCAAGATTTGGGGGCAAACTTTCTGACTTGTGGTGGGGTTTTTTTTCTGCTGCAGTTGTTGAGCAAAAGCAAAAGGGATTGTCCGTTACTCATTGAGAGCCAGGTTTATCTCGTGACCTGCTGGTTTCACCTCTAGGCGACCACTGCCTCTAATCACAGGACACCTTCCCACCTTATTCGAACCTCAATCCTCTTACAGCCATCCAATTTGTGCTGCAATCAGCCGATCGCGTCAGTACTCGAAACTGACATTTTGCCTGAAACTGAAACTTGCCCAATGGCTCCTTACTTTCTTAAATCCCTCCAGGGTGCTCTTCAAATTTTCATAACGGCGAAACACGTCTGACAGGGAGCGCTCCACAGAGTTAAGATCTGCCAGGGCGGCTTCCTTCTCCTTTGTCAGTGCGTGCAAAGCCTTCTGGGAGCTCAGGTTGTTGCGCTGCTCGTCCTCTGAGAGGAGCAGAGAAGAAGAAGAAGACATTGTTGTGGAGTGTTTGTTTTGTGACACTAAAATCACTGTAATACATGAAAAATAGTAGTTTGATTTCTAACATTTCTACTCACCAATCATCTGAGCGATTGTCTTCTCATATTCTGCAACAATCTTCCTGTAATACGACAAAAACACATGATAAGTCTTACTTAGCCTTATGACTGACTGGTGGCATTGCTGTGAATACAGCAGTTGTTCTTTGGCTATAAAAATGTGATATGAGTAACATTTTGCACAGAACATAAATCCCCTCTGCACCCCTTCATCACATGACCACCCTCAGTCAACACTAATTGGTCAGAAAAAGCGTCCAGCAGCATGTTTTCTAACCTCATCTCAGCAACTTCTTGTTTGCTGCTCTCGTACTTTTTCTTCCAGTCGTTGGCTTCCACCTCTTTGGCGAGGATCTAGAAAGAGATGTTTACTGTAAAACTGAAATGAAACCTTCTCGCACACACTTACACAATCCACTCGGGGGAAACTTCATGTTTGATGAGTGCGAAAACAACAAAAAGTGCGTACCTCCTCTCTAATGAGGGTGAGTACGGCCTGTTTCTCCGCCTCGCTGATGCAGATGGAATCCAGGACTTGACTTCCTGTTTTCTCCATTTCACTTCCCCCCGTCTTGTTCTTCAGCTTGCATGGGTCCTCATACTGCTGAGGGCAGAAGGAAATCAGTTATGTCAACCTTCATCTTCTATTGTACAAACAGTAGTTTAACGGGATGTGAGCCCACACAGAGAAGCAGTTACTCTCATCATTGGTTTGTTGTTTAACATTAGGCCACCTAATATTTTTTAACCTTCTTATATTCCAAATAACACTACTATTAATTTACTTAACAATACTACTAATACTGCCTCTTTCATAAGTATAAAAACGCATATTTCTGTGCAGCAAGCTTCTTGCTGCATGAGAAATGGCAAATCGATTGCTAGCTATTGATTAAAGTAGTTATTTATTAGTTACAATATGTTAATCAGTGAGAGAAAGAGAAAAAATAAAGATTTGTTTCTGTAATAAACTGGCCCTAATTTGATGGCACATATATTTCTGCCAATGCTACCTGAAGACTTTCGTCTTAATTAAACAAAATAAAACTGAGACCACGTCAATGGAACATGAGTATTTTTTGCACACGAAAGCTCTCTGACTTTCTCTTTCTCTCTCACTCTCTCTGTTCCTCTCAATTATAAGTTTTCAGGCCTCCGTGCCCTTCTTGCCTTTCAATTGGCGTTCTTACACATCTCAATCCTTCTTCTTCCTTTTCACCCCCGTCTCTCTCTCTCCCCTCTCTCTCCTCTCTCATTTTGTCCTTCCCTGGATTATGACAGTCATATTCTAATCTCCTGAATGATAATCTAAATCCATCTGTCAGCTGAGTGCACGAACACGGTGGCAGACACTAAGTACCTCCCGCTGTCCTGCAGCACAGTGCAGTCATTATATCAGACAGGCGATCATGCTGCAGCTTTATGTTTAAGTGGCAAAGCCGGGCAGTCTATTCATCCTTAAGTCAAAAACACACTTTATGTGACCATTACAGTGAGAAGTGAAATGTAAGATTAACTTGTCTGGGCTTGTTTTTCTCTGATGGTAACTAATAAAAGCGGGTTTCACCCCCACCTAGTGGTCACTTGTGGCATCTTGTTGCAGTTGTGACGGATGACGTGCACCACTAAGATGATAAACAAATATGTGTGGACCTATATATGTATGGAAAAGGTCACGAATGATCAGTCGTGATGTTTATTTACCACAGAGCAGCAGTCAGAGTCCTCAGGTTTTGATGTCACATGGCAGTCTGGAACTGGAAGAAAGCAACACATAGAGAGTGCCTGAGATGTATCAGAATATTTCACCCCATGTGCTCACAGTTAGTGTAAAAGAATGATTAAAATCCAGGATGAGATGACCTGTTAGACGTATTCTCACGACTTGAGCTAAAGTGATCTTTTTTTAACGTGTAGTTAGAAGTCTAAAAATAAACTCACACCACTGGCAGTTTATTTTCCCTTTGGTTATGACTCACAGTGAGCCTAAATGACTAGTTGAGACATTTGTTTGCCGAGTCACATCTTCAAGGCGCTTCCTTCTGTGTGTGTGAAGAGGCTGTACATATGTCAAACTCAGTGCTTCGTGCGGTGATGCAACATCTGTAACGGTCAGACCGGCTAAGATCAGAAAGCTGTGTCACATTCAGGCTGAAGACACCTGTGTGATCATATAATGTGAATGTTTCATGAAACCAAACGGCACTGTTGCTCTGAACACACATGACACACGCAGTCACAAGTTTCAATGCGGCGTAAAACGATGTGCAAAGTTAATGGTTAATGTCGTGCCTGTAGGCAAAGATAACCTTGTGGTGCGTTATTGATCGAGGGAAGCTAAAGCATGCTGTCTAAACTTTAACATCCAGTAATCTGATCTCTGTGCAGTCCTTCACTGAGCTGGGTAATAACTGAGCTGTTCACCACTGAATCGGTGAGAACCGTAACTCATGACAACACACGACACATGAGCACAACATTAAAATCAGTCTTCACTGATCATTCTCACTCACTGCTTTCGTCCTTGTCGGGTTTGACACCGGTGCTCGCCAACTTCTCCTCGTCTGTGGCGTGGTCTCCACTGAAGTCCTTTTGCATTGGCTGGGTCGGCTTCACCTTACAGGTGTTCCTGAGAATGAAGGTCAAGAACAACAAGCAGTGTCAACGCTAAACAGTCAGTATGACGGTAGAGGTGTACGTGTGGGCAGGTGAACGAAAAGCAGAAGAGACAGAAAGCCTTGCAGCCAGACCTCATTGCTCTGCTCTGTGCGTGTGCTGAGTTCGCATGCTCTGCTAAAAGTGCTGAATTATGCAGAAGAAAAAAGCTGATTAATGAGACAGATTGTTGCCAAATTGAAATGAGAGCAACCACGGTTGCACAGAGCATTAGAGGGAATTACAGGGTCCCGCTAACAGAGTCTCTCCTCTACTTTCTAAATCTACTCTACAGACTTGTTTTTCAGCTTCACGTCGTGTTTGAGGAAAGTTTAGGCGGATTTTGGATCAGCGTGAAGTCGGGAGGTGAGCCTGGACTTGTGTTAAGAACAGCAAAGACTGAAGCTACAAACGCACACACACGGTTATACAGTACTTACAACAAAACACAGAGGAAATGGACTTGCTCAGTAGTCCTGATGCCACACAGAGAGAAGGGAAACAGAATGACAGGTTTGGTAGGAAAAGGAAGGAAAGACACGGGAGAGGACAGGACAGGGGTTAGGTTAAAGACAAGGTGAGTGAAGGGTTATTATAGTTTGGTAAATAAAAAGCCAAGACAGCTGACAGCGGGCAGGTTTTGGTTGAACTGGAGAGTAAAATATTGTTGAAAACAAAATCTTAAAACTTAAGTAAAATAAAAATCTTTGAGAACTCGACAGTGTGCTAAAATTGGAAATAGAAAATCTATTTTTAAGCATTTTTCAGGCTTGTCCTGCAATGTTTTCATCTTTGCAAGACAATAATCATATTGGCATAAATTACTATCATCATTATTAGCTGGACAAAATCCTGGACAATCTTACGGCTCAGGATGAATACATAAAACAATTGTGGCTGCTAAGCAGGAAAGCAACCACACAGAAATACAATACAACAAAGGAAGACAGGACTGCACGTGAATTTTGAAGTTAGAGAAGTTAATCCCATTTAACTTGAAAATATCAATAAAAAAAACTTTAATTGTTCTAAAACAGCAGTTATTATTGGTAGTTCAATGCTGCTTATATCGCATCATGATTCTGCCTTAGCAAGAACATGACAGAAAAACGCCACAAGAGTGGCACTTGTTGACACGTTAACATCTCTTTACCGTTCAAAGAACATTTTCTGTCAAACACAAAATACTTCATCCACCTATGAAGACAGAAAATCTGCCTTAAATTAGTGAGTTAAAAAACAAATCTTCCTGAAAACTTTCAAAATAAAACAACTCAATTTCAGAATAAAAAAATCTAAACAGAGTAAATTAACACTAAAAACTATAATAACACTGGTGAGGAATGAATGCATTTGCAAGGTGGAAAACACACACACACACACACACGCACAACAGACCACACACACACCAGTTGGTTAAAATGGGGACACTTTGATCACTTCAGGTTCATTGTGCACAATGGCGAGCATTCACTAATGTTCCCTGCAGCCATAAAAGAGAGAGAGCAGCATTTGTTCAGCTTGGAAATCTGTGAGTCATATTAGTTCGGCCACAGACTGGTGACTGAAGAGGACTGGCCTTTGTGTGTTTGTTTTCTATTGTTTTACTCACGTGATAATCGTGTTGTTGGTCTCTGAGGTTAGTTTTGCATTTGACAGCACTGTGTCAGAGTTCATGTTGCCATTAAGCAAGTCAGGATCCATGCAAATATCATGACCGGGGATCAAGTTTGAGTCCGGGCTGGAGTCAGATGTCACCGGAGCCTCGTCGTCCACCTCCGAAGGATCGGGTTTGTTTAGTGGGGAAACCACGGAGAGAGATGGGGGCCGCAGGGCTTGAGGTTGGGAGAGAGGGCCAGTTCTGGGTTTGTTGCTGAGGGTCAGGTTCAGGTTTTGGTCGAAACCAAAGCTGCTGTCGTTAGGTGAAGAGCTGGTGAGGTTGTTCAGGGAATCAACCTCTTGGGATGAAACTGGGCCCACATCCTGATTCAAGTTCTTGTCCAGAAAGTGGTTTGCAACATCCGGAAGAACTGTGAAGAGGGAAGAAAAGTACTCAAGTTAAGTTCGAGCTCTCGAGAGCAGAGCATTGCAACATTACAACATGTTTCACAATAACAAATTATAACCTCAAAATCCTTTAGTGTTGAATCTGAAGTGAGGAATGACCAAAGAAACTCTGATCAGGGGACCTTAGAGACCTACTGGAGACAAAGGGTTGCGTAACTCCCTAAACTGATAACAAAAATCTCAAATTCTGAATACATAGTGAAGGTAAATCAACATTTGAGTCACGTAAGACCAATAGAGGACCCGGTCAGTAGCTTAACAGAAGAATTTTTAACCAGGGATGTTTTGCTATGGTATGTGGGGAAGAGTAGAGAAGGGAGGACAGAAATTATTATTGTTTTGCAAAGATACAGAACAAATGAAACATTTAACATGCTGGTATGGAGTCAGTGCTTGGTCCATACAGACACCCAGTGTAAACTGATGGTCATTTTAAACCTGGAACAACTGTTTTTGTTTTTTTTTATGTGCACTTGGGTGCAGTGGAAACAAGTCGTCAGCAAACACTGACATGTCGTCACCTTTTAATTCAACATGCCAAACATGTTCACAAATAGTTGCCTATTTATACATCCTGCAGTTACACGCAGTTGCCTGTTGGGACCAAAAACTCTACAGAGAGCTTAAACTTTGAAGCTTTAAAGCTCCGTAAAGTCGAAGGAGCTGCAGATCTCTCATCTATATGAGTGACCCCTTTCACACTGTCACATGTTTTTACATTGTCGTTTGTTAATATAAAAGTATTACTTATATTCACAGGGAAAGCCAACAAACAGAATAGGACCCAGTACAGAACTTTGGGGTACACCAAAATACAGAAGTTCAGATGAGGATGCATAGTTACCAACACCAACTGAGAAAACTATGCAAAAGCACTAAAACTTGACATAACTATCCCGTGGCTACATAATAATTTGATGTCATTAATCTCCTTGCCCTTTTAGTACACTTAAAATGGCAGCTGGCTTCCTCTCAGAGCACTTCACATCCTGTGTCGTCACACATCTCTTTTACAGCTAGCTAACGACCACAGCAGCAGGCCGGCCTGTGTTGAGTCACGCTGCTGCTGAAACACAGGACTCACTGTTACTGAAAAATACACCCACGCACACTGTAAAACTCACACAGCTACACAGAATAATAAAACTGAAATAACCTCTCCTGACTTCTCCTATACGTGCACACAACGTGAATGAAACCACTGTGGTGTCACCTTCGGCTCCTCACACCGTTTGTCTGGACGGACGGCTAATGTGTGACTTACTACCTCACATGTTCGATTAATGTGAGTTTATGTAAGCTCCTGCCCAAAATCTGGGCACTTTCAGACAAAAAAAAACACACACACACACACACCCTTTGGAGACAGGGAACAGATGTGGAGGAACCACACCCAGTCATGCAGAGTACACACCACCACGTGGCCTAGCAACAAAAACAACATCAGCCTTTATTACAGTTTCAAAACGGGACAAAAAAGAGGAAAAGGAGACGCAGAAGGAAGTGAGAGAGAGAGAGCTGGTGAGTGAGAAACAGATAGTAGATATAGTATACAGGTAGACAAATATCTGTCTAAGGTTTCAGCTACGCCTTGCTTCAGGTTAGATGTAGATTGTGGCCTGTGGTTGTTCCTATGAACAGACAGCGAACCCCCCTCCCGAGTCTAATTATAGCGAACCAGAATATGAATTCTTCCACACAGTTGATCTTTTATTTATGAAACTAACCCAGATTTTGTACAGAGCATGTGACTGTTTTAGCATGAGAACGAGAACGCTATCGTCCGCAAATCAGATTCAATAATAAACACACAAATCTTCTTGTTATAATCTGGCACAGAGTCTGTGATCAATACGTGCTTACTGTCAACTAACCGAGCCAATCAAAACATGCAGACCATTTTCATCCTAATACACCCACATGTCAAAATCAACTTTAATAAGAGCAGGGGAATAGTTTGCAAAGATCAGTGATATAGTCAGCATTTATTTCAGCACAGCGGATTCCATCCAGATCACCTCTTATTGTAACAGATGGCAATGTATGGTACTCGTGTCTGTGGGTGGGAACAGTGCCGTGGGAGAGGACGCGTGAGGAGGGAGGCTGTGGATGCATTGGCAGCTTCAAGGAGGCCTACAGATTCATCTACTACCCATTTATCAGCCAGATCGGCTCATTTACATAACTAATAACTTTTCATACACACTGTCTGCATAGATGACAGTGAGCTGATGCAAGATATGTGTGAGTTATCGCTGTGGTCGATGGAGTAAACAAAATAATTCTCCCGACATGCAGTGAAGACATTAGCGTAATTACTATGCTGCAGTTAAAGTGTCACCAAAAACAAGAACAGGAAAACAAAAACAAGAAAATTACTCCAACTCTTAAAAAAGATCTTTAAAATTACAAAACAGGAGAAGGCTGTCGCTGTTCAAGACATTTGTAGATGAAGAAATGTTCATGGGCGAAAAAGTACTGATTTCAAGTACTAATGATACCAGCACAGTGGACATTTTGACACCTCCAGCACCAAGTATCAGGCTGGGTATTGTTTTTTAAATGCAATGCTACCTGAGCTTTGGTATCATTAGAAAACAAGAACAACTACATCATACATCCCTTTTGGCCCCTCCCTGGCTGAAAGTTTTGAGCCTTTCAGCTCTGTTCAGCAGTGAAACTGTGATTTTCAACCTGATACGTTACTCTTTAATTCCTGGACACAAGCAGCCATCAATACTTTTGCTAAGTAAAATACAAAAAAAAACTTAGTACCATTTTGAAATTGCAAATTTTACTTTCTTTACTTCGCTATAGACACATTTCTGATACCCAGCCCTACCTGAGAATATCCGGTATCAAACGTTCAGGTGTGACAAGAGTTTGACCAGTACAAAAGCACTGGGTCAGCCAAACAGCTGAGCCACCTCACCTGTGCGGTTGGAGTTTTCCAGCTGGCTCAGCAGATTCACAACACATGGAGACTCTGCCTCTGGTGTCTCAAAGTTTCCCTCCGAGTCTGAACTGTGGAGAGAAGGAGAGGAGAAGATCTTAACAAAACTATTCACCAAAAAGAAAAGACGGAAGACAGAAAATGTTTTTTTATTTGCACTGTGTACCTTTAATTGCTGTATGTCATCTACATTTAATCTTTTGTTTTTGCTATATTCACACTGTTTATACTATATATATACTCTTATATCTTGTTATATTTGCCATACCCTTTGTATGTGTCATGTTTATTGCTTGTTTGAAATGATATTTCAATTCTGTGTCCTGTACAAATGGCAACGTTGACAATAAAGCTGACTTGAGAAACATATAAAGAGAGGTCGGAGCTACAATTGAGCGTCAAGTTAAGTTGAAATCTCCGGACAAATATGACCCATAAAACAAAATGAACTATTCTCATAAAGTGGAGCATGTAATAAAAACTAAACACACTGCCTGGTTTAAAGCTGCGAGAATGCATCTCAGACAGCAGTCTACTGTTGTCGAGAACAGAGGAGCATTGAAAATGTTGATCAGTTGATCATATAACTGCTACAAACAGCCACTAAATGACATCTAGGAACTAAGCATCGGCTTTCCAGTGTCGATCTTCTGTTTTCGTGACTTTGAAACAATAGATTTCTAAGCGGCTAAAAAAATAAACAAGCTGCTTTTATTTTTTAAGGAAGTCAGAGGAAGGGAGAGGAAAGGAAGTGAAGTCCTGCAAGGCCACCTGCATCCTTTGAGCCTCAATAAGGACACACTGTGTCCCACTGCACTCACATATTCACACACACACACACACACACACACACACACACACACACACACACACACACACACACACACACACACACACACACACACACACACACACACACACAACACACAGAGTCTTTTGGTCTGCTGTGTCAGCTGCCTAGACACCCAGCCCAAATTTATATCCAAACTGTGGAGACAAAAAGGAAGGGAGAGACAAGGAGAGTGAGAGTTTGTGTGGTTGCTTTCCCAGCCACACTCACACACACACAGACAGACACACACACACACACACACACACACACACACACACACATCAAAACGTCCGCACTCTAATGAAAAACAGCAACACAAAGGAACAAAGCTAACAGTGCCAATACCCAACTGCACTCCATCTCTGATACCAGTCCACACAAACACATTCACACACGCCGGAGCTCTATACAAACACCACCATCCAGAGCTAATCCTCATACATACCCCACCCCACACCCTATACACACACACACACACACACACACACACATTGGATCCCGTCCCAGTGATGGCCCCAACGGCTGTGCGATCTTGGGTGGTTACTTAGAAACTAGAGATGAACAGAAAAAGAATCAAAAGCTGTGGAAACTGTGGCTTTCTTCGTTCCCCTCTTCAACCCCCAACTTTCAGCAACTGTTCTCCAACTGCCAAACAGCCTTCACACACACTCAAACACATAAAAACAAGTCCCAGACAGTCAGATCCTCAGCGTTTGGTGTCTCATAAAGAGACAGGATGCTGCACACAGAGCAGGGACTGACCAAACAGTAGTTGGAGTGTCTGTATTTTGACTAAGACTCTGTTTTTAGCCAATGACAGCACCGTCCAGACGCCGGGATCCACAGCATAGGAAAGAATCTGAGATTATACCACAGCATCAGTGAGTTGGTGTGTGCGTGTGTGTTGCTATCTATGTGTGTATGTATCCACCACCTGTCAGTATGACTCAGGGGAATCTGCAGCCATCACACAAACACCCACACATCACCAAAATCAATCTAGTCCTCTCCACTCTTTCCTTCCAAGATAATCTATCGTTTTATTCCTCATTCAGACCCACCGGTGAACAAGCTGCCTCTCTCTCTCTCTCTCTCACACACACACACATAGACAAACACTGTGGCCTAGCCCTCTTACTTGTCCTCTCCGTCATCCTTGGATCTGGGCTGTCCCTCGTCCCCCACACCCCCGGTCACTGCTGACCAAGTCCATTTGGCCCACTGGACCGGAGACAACCAGGACATCCCTGCACCACGTCAAGACTCAAACCTGCTGCCACCTTCAAAATGTAACGGTGAACTTCCTCCTCCTTCTCGATTAGTTTCGATTGTCGCTGCTGTCAATCGGGGTGACTGATCTTCCACAATCCTTCTTCCAACTGTGAAGAGGAGACTTGAAAAAGAAGCTGTCGATCCGTCTTCTCGTCTCCCTCTCCCTGCCAGCGACGGCTTCTGCCTCCCTCGCTTTCTATAAGGCTCGCTCACTTCCTCCTCTAGCTTAGTCGCTGAGCTTTCCCATCCTGCCCTTCTGCGCTGTTGACGCTCGTGAAAGGGAAACGTGTCTCACGCTGCTGCTGCTTGCTGCTGTTGCTGCTTTGCTCTCCACAGCACTGACTCACACAGTGCAGATTACTGGAGCATCAGTAGTCACTCCTCTCTCTCTCTCTCTCTCTCTCTCTCTCTCTCTGCTCCCCTCCCCTCTCCCTCTCTGTCTGGGTGGACGATCAGCTGGTTAACAGACATCGGCTTCGCTCTGCTCTCGGGAGTTTAGTCTCTCCCCTCCCCGATTCTTTCAGGGTTTTTTTTTTTACTGTGGGGGGAAGAGAAGGGGGGAGAGGAGAGGCAATGCTTCCTGTTTTAAAAAGGCAAAGGCTGGTTACTCTGTCAGACTACCAGACGAGGAGGTGAAAAGAGAGCAGGAGGAGAAAGGGAGGCAGCAAAATTTAAAAGATGTCAGTAGATGAGTTTAGGTTGCCGTCTCCTTACATGTTCACCCTCCTGAACTCATGGAAACTATAAAATAAAATGCAGCAACTGTGTAGAGTTCAGCAGCTTTCCATTAACACTACATACTTAGGACCAATCTTTTTTTATTTACCCAAAATGAAGAGATTTTCTGTGTAAATTAACCGACTGACATGTGACTTGCTGGCATGTCTGGGCAGCCCAACATGAGTCTGAAAGGTAATTTGAGTTGTTAATGGTTTGTTTACTTGGCAGCTCCCAGCAGAGACTGTGGATAACTGTGATTGTGGCACAAAGCTTTGTCAAATAAAAAAAAGAAAAAAAGAGCACTTATGGCTATTTTCCCCGGATGAATGAAGCCGCAAGGAGATTTTGAGACAGCGCCTTGTATGCGTAGTACAATTCACGGTGAAACACACAGACAGATAACATCTAAGCTGGAAATTCAGCGGTTAGTTCTGATAATTGTGTGACCGAACCTACAGAGGATCCATTGTTCTCTGAAAATATCCAGGCCAGACAGCAAACAAATCAATACAGCAAACCTAGATTCGACAGTACTGCTACCCATCACACTGACAAACAAATGTCATTTGGATGAAAGCTCTCACACACACTTTCATTAACACGCACACACACACGTGTGCCTCTGAAGCTGTTCATGGGTGGCTTATGTAACTTTAAGTCCAGGCTTTCACATTTATACACACATACATCTAGGCCAGATGAGATGTTTCTTTGAAAAAAAAAACATGGACCATGACTAATCCAATAAGGGAAGGATGGTTGAGCCACGGTGAAAAAGATGAACGGGGAGAGAAAAGGGAAGTAGCAGGGATGCTTTTCTTGTTATTCGCTCTTTGAGGTTTGCCGGTGTTTACGGCTCACATGTGGAAACGTGGAAAGGGGATCTGGCACTGATTACACCGAGGTGGTCCACAGAGACAGGCAGGCAGACAGATGCACACACCATGCACCAACACACAGCAGAAATTATGTCACACACCGGTGAACACGGAGAAAGAGTCGCTGTTCCGCCTGTAATAGCTGGACTTAAAAATGGAGCAAATTAGAGGCACGGCAGATGGAAAACAACAATCATTAAAAATGGAGAGCGAGAGACAGCAGGGAGGGATAACAAGGATGTAAAGAAAGTCCTAGTTTTTGTTTAACATTCCTGACATTGTCTCCTTTCCCTCCTTTGTTTCCTTATTCATCAGTCAGTGCAAGAGAAGCTAAACCCGTCTGTCTTGAAGAAGACTGCAAACCCACTCAAGCAGCATTCTCAGACATAATCAGTCCGTTTACTCTGCTACACCTTGAAGGTGTAAACTCGCCTCTGGACATACAATGACACTTCTTTATACAGACAGAGACGGCGTGCATTAGCGGACAGAGTGTGAATATCCTTGACTCTCTCCCTGGCAGAGGAATGAACCACAGAGAAGAGGAGGAGGAGGACAGAAAGAGGGAAAAGAATCGGCTCTTATGTAATACCTTGAAACCACAAATAGCACAGAGTGAAACAGTGGCAAAGCCACATACAGTACGCCCGTATGTGATCTGGAGCTGCTGCCATCTTAGCACACGCAGACAGACAATCAATTACATTCTGACTGATAGCGGCATGTGTGGTTATGAGCTAAGAATAAATGAGCAATGATAAACATGTCTGTGAGCTACAACAGAGGTGATGTGATACTAGATGAGATAACTGTGTGTGTGTGTGTGTGTGTGTGTGTGTGTGTGTGTGTGTGTGTGTGTGTGCACTGTGAGAGGGAATTACAGAAGCTTCTCATCTATCACAGACGTTGTTTATCTCCGCTCTCAATCCTCTGCACGATGACAGAAGGTCACCAATCTGACATTCTGAAATAGCACCACCATCAGGTCAAGCTTCTCCCGTGACCGGTCACTTTGCTTCATAACAAGGCACGTTAAAAATGAATGGGTGGATTTACATTCAATTTGCTGTGATTATTTTTAGACACGTTAACTCACGGGACGACAATGTTGGTCTGTGTCCACCATGTCTACCATGCAGAGAGGCTCCTCTGATTTTTTTTTTCTCTAGCGCCAGC
The DNA here is from genome assembly GCA_014281875.1 of Nibea albiflora. NCBI lineage: Eukaryota > Metazoa > Chordata > Actinopteri > Sciaenidae > Nibea > Nibea albiflora. The sequence continues at coordinate 18,941,224 of CM024801.1, forward strand.
ATCTGTTCAAAATCTCAGTGAGTCCTGCAGTACACCTGGTAAAGTAATGACATTCCCATCAACTCCAGCTGTACTCTGCGTTAATGCAAGCCATGCTAAATTGAAAGAGGGTGAACGTGGCAAACATTGTACCTGCAAAACTACAGCATGTTACCAAAAGCACCTCAGTGCCAACGTACAGCCTCGCAGATTAGCTGTCATGGCTGCTGTACTCTGTCTCCAGATGATTAATCCAAATGTTTCTGGTGACCCTCAGTCTTTCCTCAAGTGCCACCACCAGGAAAACTTGCAGTAGAATAAAAAAAATGTCCAACCCTCTCACTTTGGACACTCCTCACAAACCAGATTATGAGATATTTTTTTGTAATCTAACATTTGTTCAAGCCTCCACCAGGATGAGCCGTTTGAATTCTTGATGTTCTCACAATCTTCCTCTATAGCACACTGCTAAGAATGCACTGCTAAGAATAAGTCATCAGCCTGTCGTCTGTCTTACATTTTCATATTGTGGCGTGTAATTGCAGCTTTCGTTCTTTTAATTTTAGACTTGGCACTAACCCTCTTTTCAATTATAAGTTACATTCAAAGAAACGCAGAGAGAGTGATGTCTTTAAATGTTTCCACTTAGATCAACATTTACACAGAGCAAATGTCCACCAGCAAACATGCAATTCAATAAACATGTCAGTGTCAGCATCTGTATTATACAGCCTCATAGTCACGTGTCTCTACCAAACAACAACAACGACACATGCAACTCATCATCATCAGAGCCCTGACATACTCTCTGACTGAAATCAGGGCGTGTTGAAAAATGGGTTTGTGGTGTGATGAATCTTTTTGAGCTGCAGCTTTTAAAGCTTCAACCTATGAATCAAGCAGCATCCATTTTGCAATGTGGCAACACATTTGGTGCACACTTCTTCAAACTAATTGTTTCTTGTGCAGCAGACAGTACATGCTGAGACACAAACACTACACAGACAGTTAGATCGGTCCCATCCTCTATAAAAAAGGGGAACAGGTCGAGTCAGTGCTGTTTGTCTTCAATAGAGAGCAGCACAAAAACTATTCATAATAAAAGGAAGTTGTGGATATTGCTTTGGCACACGTTCTACTGTAACTGCACTGTCTGCCGTGTATAAATACCTGGGCTTGTGTGCCTGTGAATGTAAGAACATGAGCACAAATGTGCTGGGAGATTAAAATTCCTTCCTGGGATGGACTGTCTGACTCTCTGTCTCTCCATGTAACGACTCACCTATTCCAGCAGAATAATGTTGTTGGGTCATATTTGTTGACTCCCTCTATGATACGGCTCCATCTAGTGGGCATTATTGGACTTTCACAGAGATTCCTCACATAATTAAAATGAAATAACAAAAAAAAAAGAGAGAGAGAGCAGCAGCATCGGATACAGTGCTAGCGGTGACACAATGGCAAGATGAAAGAGGAAAGAAGATGAGGATGAGAAACTGAGGGAGATACATGCAAAACAGGTCTGACGTCACCTTTGGGAGCTTAAACAGAGTTGACGGGATCTCTGGCTTCACCATGGCAACCATTTAGGAAGGGGTCACAAGTGTATTACGGGATGAAAATATTTGCATATAGACACCGTACACACTCTCCCTCACAGACAAGTAGAAAAGGGAGCACTGCTGATGAGATTTTCTATCTTATGTTGATGTTTATATTTTAATGCAGCTCAGCATATAAACGATAGAGAGAGAGAGAGAGAGAGAGAGAGAGAGAGAGAGAGAGAGAGAGAGAGAGAGAGAGAGAGAGAGGGCAGATGCTCCAGAGACTTTGATATGCTTTTGGGAAGCACAGCTGTGTTTACATCTCTGATATATTCAATAGAGAACACAGAATTAGCCGCCGTCAGGGCAGAGCACTAGCACAGAGTGAACAGAGTTAAGCTTAATGGAGTCAAAGCACTCACCGTGCTGACAGTACACTAGGATAACTTAATGAACAGTGGCATGATAGAACAAAAAAAAAGAGAACAAATGAGGGAACAAGAGATAAAGAGAGGAGGGATTTACCAGAGAGGAATCATGTACAGACACCAACTGAGCTATTGTTCACGGCTACAGCGGAGACACAATTCCCAGACAAATAGTGCATGTACATTGGACACACATGCACGCACAGGGCAGGGGAGACAACTGCACCCCCTACTGTTCTACTTTACGTTTCCATTCATCTTCTTTCATTCAACTAGATTGAGTTTCCATTCTAAATGCCACAGAGCTATATTAAATTGGTTGCAGCGTAATTCAAAACACGCCGTACGTCATCTAAAACAATATTGTGCCACTAACTGACGGTTTTCAGCCATTATCTTCGACATGAGTCAGCAGTGGGTTTCACTTTCATGTTGGCAAACCTAGCCGCTGCAGGCTCATGCATAATTAAAGTGTACATCTTCGAATTGTGCGTGCTGTCCTCTGTTTTTCGCATTGTGCGCGCCTCTCTTAAGGTAAGAAAAGTTTTTTCGGCACACACTGGCCTGAATTCGTACCGCTGCAGCAAGAAATGAGCTCCAAATGCAGGTCAACCTCTTCCCGAATGAGGGACTGCCTGGATGTTCAGGGGTTTTGTACAGGAAGTGCACTTTAAATCAAAGACTGTTCCAGTTAAGACGAAAAAATGGACGATTAAGCCAACTAAAATTAGACCAGAAGCATAAAACTGCTATCCCACGACACTGGTTTGGCTTCCCAGTTTTCCCCATAGGGAAGACCCCAACCCCCCACCTCTGCTCTAACACAAACACAGATGCAGAAGAGCACAGTGTGCTTCTTTTAAACATGCAAATAATGATCAGCATTGCTTTAACGTGGCTTTATCTCAGTCCAAAGCTTTGTTAGGCAAAGCATCTGCTTTAGTAGATGACAGCATTGCTTCTCATATCAACAGCCTCCTTGAGTCACTGAGTGAACACAGTGATATTTAAGAAAACACTACCCTGGGCATTTATATTTATGAGCGCTAGAGAGAAAAGTGTTCCGCCACAAGAGGCTTACAGAAGCTTTTAAAAAATGGATATAAAGCATCACTGGGATCAGCTGGGAGGAGAAAGTGAAAGGACTCGCTCTCTGTTACAGAGGATTAGAGAGAAAAGAAGAGGGAGCGCAACGGTTCAGTGCGAATGTCTCGGCAACAGCATCATCGCTCCCTTTCACTTCAGTTTAACAAAAAGAAAGCTGCAGCTGATGATCTGCATAAACAAAGCGGAAAGATGAAAATATCACTTTAGAATAAAGGTCACAGCTGCATAATTAATAGCCGACAACAGGACCGTGTACTCTTGTAAGTAGAAAAGCTGCTGATGAAGTCAAGAGGAGAGGAATGAAAGGGAGGCTCAGACAGTGGCTTAATTTCAGGAGCATGACTCAGTCATCTCATGCTCATTACATTAGCCTCTTTGCTAATGTCATCCGCTGTACCACTCTACCTCTCCCCTCTTTTCCCGACATTTGAATACCGAGATAGTATTCAAAACAGCGTGGCAGGAGGAAGTGAAGGGCTGATTTGCTTTGGCTCTAAAGGAGGCATCAAGGTCTCAACGCTGCCCTTCACCTCGGCTTCCCGTTACGAGAGTTCATGCACACAAGACAACACAATCTCAAGTACAGAAGGGTGGAATTGATCCGCTCCACTCAGCTATTCTGAAGTGTCATCCAGAGGTGCACAGGTAAACATCTAGACATTGAAGCATCTCATCTTACATGCTGCTCTTCTTCCGCGGGGAGCTGATGGAGCTCTTCCTGTTTTGGCTGAGGGAGCCCCCCATGGCAACGGCCACGATCCGAGCGGCTTCGCTTCAGGCTTATCTCAGATGCTCCGTACGTCCTTTTCACCTCTCAGCGTTCACCTCTGCCTCTCCTCCACACAGCTTGGCTCAGAGCCCGACGGCAGCACAGCTTCTCATGACTGACCTGTTATTATTTAACCAGCCGGCCTCTCCTCACCTCGTCCTTTCTCTGTTGATGCTGTACGGTCTAAACGCTCAGGAGCACTAAGGATCACACATGAATAGCTCTGCTGACAGTCCCGCCTCCTTGCTCTAAAACTCTCTCTCTCTCTCTCTCTCTCTCTGTCTCATGCACACACACTCACACACACACACAGCAGAGGCAGATTACATTCACTTGTCAGGCGGTGCATAGCCTATAGAGGGAGAAAGATGGAGAGGTGGAGTGTGTGTGAGAAAGAGAGAGAGAGAGGGGCGTTTAAAGACCACTAAGTCTAAGGAGTTGAAGGGGGTTAGATGGGAGTGTGTGTGTTGTTGTGTGTGTGTCATGGGGGTATCTGGCAGTAGTTAGAGTATTGTTCAAGCGTGAAAGAGTCTCTTCTATTGTTAGTCAGCTGAATACCAGATCCGAGATCCAGGGGGAGGGATGGAAGATGATGGAGGGACAGTGGGCAGCATGAAACACAGCCCCACTTTGTTGTGCCACATTCCCACTACCTGCTGTGACCCCATGCCCACCCCTGTAGCCCCTTTTTAGCATCACAATACACACACAGATACACTGTCAGAGCTCCCGGCTTGTCTGCATACATTTCCTGAGCTCATCACTGACCTCTTACCCTAAAACCTAAAACTAAACCTGGCCGCGTCAAAGCTTGTTAGACGTAAGAGAAATCAATCACTGGTAGATAAAAACAGTGTGGCCATGATTAAAGAAGGAAATCATACCTCCTGATTCAAGCCTGTCTCATCCTGCTGGTCTCTGCTGATAAAGTGAAAGTGGCTCAGAGTAGTGGTGGTACCCAGGACAGGACAGACCCTCCTTTGACTACAACTGAGAGGCTTTACTTCATAAAGTCCTCCCACTGAAGTGAATCACATGAGACTCACTATGGATGTCCTAATTTATGAATGACCTCATCACATTTCACACAAAGTGGGCACAAACACAGTGTGGCGTTTTTTTTTTTTGTTTTAAACACGACTCATCATGGTATAAATATGTGACTTTTTACACTCATAGCAGCCACTAGCGCCGTAAATTACGAATGAAGACATGAACAATAAACAATAGCGCAAACACGCCTGACGAAGAGCTTTAAAAAACCACAACAAAGGACCAAAGCCAGCTAAAGGAGTTAAACTTGCCTCATGGCTGTCGTCCAATGCTGCTGGTCGCTGCAAGTGATGATGTGCTTTCCACACCGCGCATGCGCGAGTCATTCACCTTAGTAATGATATTTAGTTGCATAGCTCTTAAATCCTCCGTTTGCCTATGATGAACTGTGAGTTTTGAAATCTGGATTAACAACAGACTAAATTTTGGACTTTGGACTTCAAGCCACAAGGACAACAACGTGGCTTGAAGAAGTGTATGGATGCACCATCATTGATGTGGATAAAGGAACTCTTGCATTAGTCAGGAAAGACTAACCTAGGACAAGTGGAAAGACTTTGTCAAGCTCTGGGAACCTTACATGAATATCATTAGAGATGGAAATGTATGCTTTATTGTAAACAATGTTAAAAATATGAGTATTGTTAACGTATGTTTTCCTGATGGAATGTTATAAGAAAATGACAACAAAGATATTGTTGAACTCATGGAATGACTCAATAAAACTCCAAAAACACTACAAGACACTTGTTTTATTATGGCACACAAAACATGTAACCATATTCATAGGGTATGTATTCAGAAAGGAGAACATTTGTATTTATTTTTTGGTATTTGTCAACATTTTAGTATCAAGTGCAAAAACATTAGTTATGGTAAGGAAGAGGAGCTCCTGTTTTACTGTTTTAGACACAGAAAAAAAGACAGAGAAACAGAGAGAGGATGGTGAAACTTCAACATGATCATTCAGTGTTCAGTGCATTTATAAAGGAAGAGAAATGAACAACCCTGTTAGGTTTCATTTAACTGCTGTGCGGATGTTACAGGTCGTTCGGAGCTTTGGTGGCCTGGGCTGCGGTGCCCTGACAGTGCATACGATACAAGTCATTTATAGTTAAATCACTTCTAACAGAGTCTCTCAAATTCATAGTCTGGACCCTGTGTTGCTTTATATGAAGGTGCAGATATATTTTATATTTGTCTCACATGTTCTATTATAAAATAAATTTCTATATAATCTATTTGTCATGCTATTTAAATCAAATTCATATGATTTCAATGTGAAAACTCCTTCCCTGATGACGATTATGAACATTTCTGCACCAGAAAAGTTGAGAAACTCTGCTCTAACATAACAAAAAAGTGCATGCAATACAGATAGAAAATATGATTTTACAATACTGCACTATACAAAGAAACCGATGAGAGGAACGTGTACCATTTGGCCCTTATGATTACGTAAAAGTCTGAACTTGTCTATGTGGGATGCAAGTGTGTATCGTAATAATAATTACTTAAGCATAGATTTAGGGTCGACTGCCATGTGGCAGAAAGAAGAATGTGGTAAAGGGTGGATGGCACAGACCTGGAGGAGAAGAGGTGGAACTGGTCTTTCTGTACAGTTTGCACACATACATACAACCAGTTCAACCTTCAAAGCATCTGCATTTCTCTACTTCGTTTCTGAAACAAACCTTCATCTGGATTACTTCTTTTACGTAGAGCATGGTTAAACTTCAATACATATTGCATGTTAAGTAAAAAGGTGATTAGAGGGTAAAACAAACTTCACTTTCAATAATAGTATGAGTACAAAACTACATAAACTACATCAGTGAAATGAAAAAGGAGTGATGTCAACATTATTGTTACATTACACAAATGTGGGAGTAGCAGCTTTGGGTTTGGAGTGGCCTTAATGTTGTAATGTAGCTGCCTGGAGGAGTAACAGACAAGAAATCAACCTTTCCTAATCAGACAGTAAACTTTTTTATAGTTAACAAATAAAACCACCCAACCCAGTTATTTATAAAAGTGCCATCTAATGATCTAATGTTCCTGGGTTAAGGGAGCTTGAAGCTTAAAGGGCCAGACCCTGCTGAACGCATATAATAAGAGTCATAGTTAATTATAATTATATTTTTGCAGGGTGTTCCTTAATTTGAACAAGTATTGTGCGTGTCTTTAGGTTATCATTAAAGTTTTTTTTGAGCTGTGCGCTTGATATGTCAACAACTGTTAGTGAAAGTGCAAAGTAGGGTAAAATAAAAATGAGAAAAAAAAGAGAGATAAATGTGCGACCAGGAGCATGACACTGATGTTTGTGTGGATCTCAAACCAATATCAGACACTAAACCCAGTCTTGCAATGGTATTTTAGAGGCCACTGCTACTGCTGAACTGAAACTGACTGACATATCTGAACCGAGATCACCTGACTGCAGCCGAGCAGTCTCCACTGTCAAGGGAGGGGAGGGCAGGGCAGTCAGGGAACGCCCAGACAGTAAGGCATTCTGGAGGAGGATTGTGCAGCCTCTGGTTCTGTCAGACGTCCTTCATTTTCTCACTTTCTGGTTACTGACAGGCCGGAAAGCAAGTCTACATTCATAAAACTTTATTACTGTTGTGGCTGTTCAAAGGCCACACCTTGTTTGTCGTAGATTTCCTTCAGCAGCAGGAGAGCCGTATCCTCAGACTCCCTAAAAAAACAAACCAAAATCATGGAAAACATGAAACAACAAAGAGGAAACGTCAGGAACACAAAAGAGAACAATTATTTATAGTCCACCCTGACAGAGGTACGCATGACTCACCAGTAACACAGATGAGACTGGATGGCAAACAGGTATTCATTGAAGCTCTCAATGGGTTTTTCCTGAAGTACAAAGTCAATCCTTCGGCCTCCATTCAACATGCCCATTTTAATCTCGGGCTGCTCTTTCTGCTCGGCTGATACTGAGCACTCTGACTCCTCGCACACTCCTGCTGGGTCAGAGGTAAAAGAAAAGAGGCTGTATCTGCAGACAACAGATTAAAAACAACGATCATAGCCAGCAGCAGCCATCTGTCTGGACTCTTGGACTTTTTGATAAAAGGGAAACAAACCAGACAATAAACAGGAAAGAAGAGAGTAACTACTGCTGTCTACAGCAAGCAACATTCACACCTATGCAGGTGAATAAAACTCACATTAGTTTACAACCCAGTGTCTACACGGTGCAGAGTTCTGTTAAATCATCTGTTGTGCAACATTCGGCTGACTGACTCACAACAACGCTGACTCATTGGCTTAGTGGCCCTTTCTTTAATTTGCAAGCCAGCATCTATCAAGTACTTTGCTTGGCACGTGTAAGGTGTGTAAAGATCATAGAGGAGTCAATGTTTAGATTAGATCAGATTAAAAAAAACAAAATGCTATTTTTTTTACCTTTGTCCTGATGACTGTTTGTGCACTCGCCCACAAGTGCAAGTATGATGCTGAGTAAATATCAGTAAGGTGGGTCAGTTTTGAGTGATGAGTGATGACATGTTACGAATGTATTGTCATTTTAAAGATCTGATGCACTGCTGATGAACCCTGCTGACTCACAGCTTCTCATTTAACCGTTTCTGACAATCTACTTACTGACATTTAAGAATCTTATTACAGTCTGTGCAGCTGTACTGTACTCGCCTTCTGAATCATTAAATGAACTTGCAGAGCAAGTACCTGAGGTGCTGTAAGACATGTACCTGCTTGCAGTTACATAAGGTGACCGGCTACTGATGAATGACATTGCCTTTGGATGAGGTCTAGCCAGTAAATAAACAGTTACACCATTTAACTCGTCTGTATTTGTATTTGTTTAGCGCATACAAGAGTGTGTCATGGTCTGGTTACTCAAGTTGCTTCTAATTTTGACAACTAGTGAAACAGTCAATAAATTCAGAGCTGGCAGCAGGAGGGGGAGGGAACGGCTCGAGGGAAGTGTCAGTAAATTAAATGTTGAGCTGAAGACTTAATGTACAGCACTTATAGCACATTTTCAGACGAAGGAGAGGCAGAGGAGTAGCAGGAGCCTGCAGCAATAAGGGCATACATTACATAATGCTTGCTCTTTGTCAGAGAGCTGACATGCCAGCGTTGACCATAGTAACAGAGTACCATAGTGTGTTTTTTGAAAATAAATTCTGCAGGCTGTGCAGCATAGTTTTAACCACTACAACAGATAATGACAGCATTGTTTTACCTCTTTTGTGCATGCTTAGTTTCTAGATTGAAGCCAGGGAAGTTAAATAGAACACACAGCATAAAAGAAAAGTTTATATAGGCCTGTAGGTGTTCACTGGAGCAGGCAAGTTTACAGAGAAAACCATAGAGAGGTTTATTTAGCCGTTTTCTCGTGTATTCTAGCCAAGCGACTATCCTGGCTTACCTTTGAAGTAATGCTTATAAAGGGCCCTGGGCCACTCCAGTATTTTAGTCCAAAAATCAGCACTTTTCTCTTCCCTCTTAGCAGAAGCAGTGACTGCCGCTGAGGCTGAGGTTCAAGATAAAGTGGTAAGGGGTGAGGGAAGCAGAAGCAACCACCAGATAAAGCAGAGAGAGGCGGAGGGAGAGGTTGGCGACATGCAGAGAAGGGTGAAAGGAGTACGGAGAGAATGGGTTAGACACACTCCTGCGCACGCTCTCGCTCATATTCACACACACACATACAAAAACATCCACAGATACATAAAGGCAAATAAGACTGCTTTTTCTACCCTGTGGCTCTTGAAGATTTTTCTCTATTGTAGTTTCTCCTGCCTCCACTGGTGGCAGTGCGGCAACTGGAAGTCTGGAAAAGGACTGCCACGCCGTCCGCAGCGATCCCAGAACATTGTTTTTCAAATCCATGCTCATACGGGTCAAGCTGTCCTTCAGTTCTGTTAGACCAAGAGAAACAGAAATGATCATTAAGACTACTTAACAAAAGCCCACACCACAATATTATTCCACAAAGACAAGCAGAAAGAAACAGACAGGCCTACCAAGGTGCATCCTTTTGCGGCCTTTGTGGTGAGGGATCAGCATGGGCTCCAGATCCACCTCGTACACAATCATGGGCTCTATCCGATAGGCCACAGGGTCATACTACACAACAATAAAATGACGAAAATTAATAATAAACTCCCATTTTTGCTATTTTTATTTTCTACTACTGAGTTCCCTTTAGCACATTGCATGTTTATTGATGGTAAAGATTTCATGAAAGATTTTTGCTGCGTTCACGCTTAATGTGTATTTAGTGAAAGTGCTGCCTGTATTCTTGTGGTTCCAGTTCATTTTCAAAATGACCTTTCAAGTGCCGGCCCATTTGATTCAATTCAGTTTTATTTACATAGCACCAGATAACATTACAGTCTAGACCATTTATACTATATTATTTGCAGAGACCCAACAATTCCCACCATGGGCAAACACTTGGCAACAGAGGAAAGGAAAAACTCCCCCTTTAACAGGCTCACAATGCTAACAAAATGTGCAAACATTCAGAGCTGCCTTATGAATATCTCTTTATGGGAAAAAGGGGGGAAAAAAGAAAAAACAGATCCCTTGTTGGTGCTGATTACTCACCGGGTGGTAGATGTTGTAAAAGCTCTTGCAGGTTGGGAACGTGTAGTTGGGATCGATGTGTTTAAGCCCACGAACGGTCAGGAACATTCCGATAGGAGAGCCAAAAGCAAAAAACGTTTGAGGGTGGAAAGCCAGCTGTGGGTAATCAATGGATACCTGTGGAGTAAGGGTGGAGTCAGCAATTAAATTTGTAAACATTTTATTATTTAAAAACGGCTCTTGTTCTTGGAAGACAAGGCTATTCGGATATGAAAAAAACCAAACACTTCTCTGGTGCACAATGGTGCTGCAAACATTAAAAACCACATTCCATGACATCAAGGCAACAGTGAGGAGAGGAAGTATGACAGCAGGTAGGGAGGAGACCAGAGAGCTGACATTCATGCAGGATCAGATGAGCACAGACAGAGAGCGTGGAATTGAGTTGTAAGACTCAATGGGACAAAGATGGTAGCCTCAAATGGCACAATGTAGGGAATCCTAATGCTCATGAAATAGTCCCTCTGTGGCTTTGAGTTTTCTACCAGCCTTACTGTCCAGAGAAACTCCAGGAACAGTGAGATCAAAGAGAGCTAAGGACAAAGCCCAAGAGCATGGGGACACCATAAGAGACACACCTGTCCCTTGGCTATGCCTCCATTGGTCTGTCCAGGCAAGCGGGTGGGGGAGGAGAGAAGCAGGAAGGTGATGCATCAAAGCTTTTAACTACCGGCACTCCCAAGCACAAGTATTGATGTCTGTGTCAACATGTGGTACCTGTCCGATGCCCATGTCAAAGTACTCGTAGTCTACAGCACTGGTGACCGACTGCGCCCTGTGAAACTGGGACTGCTGCATTGTCACCTCTGAAGACTGGTTACCATCCTGATCACTGGTCACTGGAGGGGGAGCTTGCAAACCTGGTGCCAGGCGTATTGCCCCTGTCTTATCCTGATCAGATTGAGAAATATGGAAGAGTTATTTAAACAATATCTGAACTCTAAAGTTTATATGGTTATTATCAAGTGGAATGAGAGCCCACAAGCAAAATAGGAAATGGCCATGAATAAAATGTTCCCTAGTTTGATCTGTCTTTGGCCAGCATCAGTAAAACAATCCCAAACAATGGAGGGAAATAAGTAATAAATGCAGTCATGTGAATGTTTTTGCAAAGAGACGTGCAGATTATTGTGTGGCCTTGTGGTGATATGGACAGAGAAGCTATATTAATGCCAAAAATGAAAACTAAAAATTAACTTTCAACCTGACAAGATCAAGAAACATATAAACATGAAGGGTTTGTTTGGCCATATGTTCCCAAACAAGAAAAGCCAGACTAAATCTCACCTGTGGAAGCCATTTCCTCCTGACGTAGTTCAGGATCTTCTTCCGTGGTCCGAGAGGAATTCCCAAATCTTTGAGGTCATTGTCTTGACAAAGAGCCTAAAAGAAGTGATTCATACATTTGTAACTAAGCATCACACTTTAATTTGTATGGCAACTGTGTGTGTGTGTGTGTGTGTTACCAGTGATTCCAGGTCTAGGTTTTCTGCCTGGAGCGTTTCCAGGTACTGCTGTAGACCCAGTCTGGACAGAGTCTGCTCCAGTGTGTCACAGTTTAGACGAAAAGGTTCATCAGAGGGCTCCTTAAACACAGGGAGGGACAGAATGGATTTTCTTTTTATCTGTGTAGAGAAATCTGCATCTTATCAGTATACAGTATATCTTTTTACTGTGCATGTCACTATACCCCCTTTCTGTCTTCTGATCCAGTCCTCTGATTGGTTAGCAGGTCAAACAGGATCAAGGAACCTGGGGAATGAGAGGAAAGGTGAAACTCTTCAAATTTAGCATTTAAATGTCTTGTGACTGTGCGTGAGTTACTGTGTTTCTGCACGTCTTACCCAGGCTATGGCCCACAACTGAAACTTCCCCGTTGAACTCTGGGTGTCTCTGTTTGAAGAGGGTGTGTAGTCTGTTGATCTCTGACGCCACGGTGTCCACTATGGTCTGGCAATACGTGGGGCTGTTGTAGAAAAACAGGTCCAGCAGAGTGTCGTTGGTGAAATGCCTCAGCCTGCTGATGCTGGGCAGAGTGATTCTCTGGATGTCCCTGGAAAAAAAAAAGGACAGAGTTTGGACATTTTGCGCAACTACTGGAGACAAAAGCAGTATTTTACAGAAGAATCTTGTGAGGTCCACTCTCCATCTCTTTCCACACTTACTCGTCCACACCAGTGGCATCGCCGTGTAGAGCGCTGTGCCAGTTGACAGGCAGGAACTCCACTTTTCCTATCTTACCATCTTGCTGAGCTCGCTTATAATGAGAGGCCAAAAGGGACAGGGAAGCACTCCTGAAGTCATTCACTGAAGAAAGAAGGAGATATCCATGTAAATATATAGATATATACATGGTGTACACACGCAAACTTACACTTACCGCACTGTATGATGGATCTGAAGCGTAAGTCACATGCAGGGCCGATGCCATGGACCATGAAGACAAGGTGATCCACCTTTTCTGGTTCACCTGAGAAAAAAAAAAACATAGAAATATAAGCCTGAAGTGTAAAATTGGTTTATTTCTAAGTGTCTCTTACTGGCACACTCACACACATACCATCAGGTATTTCTACAGGTATGTTGCTCACTCCTCTCTTGACTGTTCCAGGCCTAGTGTGCTCCGAGGGGGAGGACACCCACTCATCCTGCAATCCTATTGGCAGATACTGCATCATCAGCTAAGAGAGGAGTGGGGAAATAAGAAGAGAAGAGGCTTTGTAGAAGGAAATAATGTTCCAAATTAAAAAATTAAATACTCAGAGAAGCCATCACGTGCCTTTGTTCTGCCTTTAATTATAGTGTACATAGTAACATTTTAAAAGCAGGCTTTACTTTGGGATTATGTAAGATGACAGTCTCTCCAGTGGGAAACACTAGTTTTGTCTTCCATTCATCCAAAGTCACTGCAATCATATAAGCCTCCTGAAAATGGGAAACAAAGATCAACAGATATGAAAAGGGAAACTAAGAAACAGGAAAAGTCATAAGTTGTATGAATGAGGAGTGTGTTGTTTCAGCGTCAGGCTACCTCCAGACGTTTGCTGAAGTCCTCACTGTAAGGCATGAATCTGGTGTCTTTATCTCCTTTATAGAACCAGGTACAGCGGCGGACTTCAGTGGGAGCTTGCTCCCAGTACACAGCGTAGCGCTTCCTCTCCCTGACATGCACGTCATACCGCTCTCCATCAACAGCTACGACCACCTCCTGTTCTCCAACTGCACATTGTGTTTTAAAAGGTCAGATTTTAATTGTCAGTTTTAATATCTGTCAACAGCAGTAAACAGCAAGTTAACTTTAGGACTCAAAGATTTGGAGATTTGTCTCTCATTGACTATTGTTGCCAAAAAGTACTAAAAATCCCTCCCCCTCACATTACCAGATAATCTGGGATAAACACTGGTACTGAACAAGGGCAAAGGAACTGTCATCCTGTCCCCTCACATCACATAATGTCATGTACATTATTAACAGTACATAAAATATGCGTCAGGTATAACCACATTCTTACTAGTGTTGCAGGCATTCTCTAACTTGTCAGAGTCCTCTCTGCTAAAAGGAAGCCACGAGGTGCTGTCCTCAGCCCGTCGACAAAAGAACCAGTGCGGCTGCACTTCTTGATAAGGAGCTGGGACCGACTCCATGTCAAGCATCTCAAAGGATGACGTGGAGGAAGGAGAGGCCTCATCCACCACAGGTGACACCTAGGGAAAAATTTAGACAGCATGCTAAATCAATATTTCTTCTTCATGTCAGTAATATGGCCCAGTTACTAAAAAGGAAAAGATCTGATATATACACTACATACACACACACATACAGGAAAGGATCAGGCCTCTTGGACAAACAATACAAATTAAGCCTTGTTTTATTCTCTCCTCTACAAGCCGTCTCTTGTCTCAGACTACATCTTGTAAATTCTTTCCTCAGAATTCCCTGCATTCAGAAACAATGCTGCCAGTAACTATTTTGGCACGGCTCCCGAGTGCTGAAAGAGAGCTATCACTGCTTGGAACAACAACAAAACACCCACATTAGACGCAGCCAAGAGCTGCCTGATTTGCATAGATGATGTATAATAAGAAAGATTAAGAATCAAATCAAGAATAAACAAAAACACCAATTCCAAGAATGCAATCTGCTTGATCTTCTTGGTGTTGCCTTCCTGGTTCTATATTTGTGTCATGTGTCATGAAGTATCATAACAATCAAAAAAAACTTTATGGATGAACCTTCAACAAAGTAGATTGGGGAAATGCTAACTATTAAAATGAATTAAGCCTGTTAGAGAGTGTATAAGAACTAACTGTTAGAGCTCCACAGCGAGCCTTTTTCTCTGTAACCCCTTTTGCGTGTTGCACTGTTAAATGCTCCTTCTTGTACAAGAATAAATTCAACTTGACTTTGATACTTCGAATCCAGTCCTCCTCATTTTCAAAGGGTCATTTGAAAATTCTTATAACAGTGTTGTGTTGGTTTTGTTTTCTCCTCTGGACTATGTGCTGTGTTCACATATTTACAACGTGTGCATACCATGAAGAGGAACAGTATGTGACTTGCATTTATAGCCCCTCCACACGCCCACCATTTCTACTTTCTCCTCCTATCCATTCAGTATGTAGGAAAATAATGCAGCAGCTATTCCTGCCTGAGCGGACAGGAGAACAGACAATCTTTTTGTACTTTTTCATTTGGTAATGAGATTTACTAGGCAGTTTTAGAAAGCCTTTAATGAAGGCACATTATAATGAATCATATGATAACTGTATTTTGTTACCACAGTAACTTCTATTTCTAAAACTGCTGTTTTGATGAAGTATTTGCATGGCCTTGAAATTGTGCAAGATGTCATAGCTACTAGGTACAATGGTGCAATAAATGCTAGTCTAATCAATATTAAAGATAACATTGAATGTACTAATCCATGATTAGGACAAAAGCCAACCTCAAAAACGCCTGCAGCTGATCAATGAGCAATGATGAGAGGACTAACAGTCTGTTCCTGATCAATTTGTGTTCCCATTCATCTAAACAGAAACCCAACCCTAATCGCAACTGGAGTTACAATTACGGATTTTGATGGTGCGATTATAGTCTAAGGAAAAATTGTTCATAATTATAATGCATCAATTTATTTCACAACACTACAGATGTATGAAAGAGCATTTTTGTGAGTGTTTGTTTTTGGATTTGCAGATTTGATAAAAACATAAGAATAAAATTGAGAGCACATCTTATGCAGGTGTTTGGCCCGACATACCATTGTGGTTTTTTAAATCTATAAATAGTGCAATGCTCAAGTTCCTGTTTTGCTGTTGCACTGAAGGACAACTCATGCTGCTTTATTAATTGCGAGAGAAATACTTCATTTCTGCAATGTCTAATCTAACCTAATCTTAATCCAAGCCAGTCAGAAACACACAAATGCACCCTCACCTGATCCCCAGGTGTGCTCCCTGTCGCTGCAGTGGAGTTGTCAAACAGGTCTTGAGAGTTGATGTTTGGGGCAGCCTGAGATAGACCCCCCTCTTTACTGGGATTGTATGACATTAGCCCAGGACCCTGACCCCAACCCTCAGGTCTGATCTGAGGTGGGCAGGGGGTGGGGCCTCGCAGTCACAGACACCTGTAACAACCAACCTGCACACAGGATGACAGCACAAAGGGAGGTTTAAAGACCACCACAGCATCAGCAGCAGCAGCAGCACAACTACTACATCACATGTTACAGCTTATAAAGGGTTTAGTAGTGACACCGGCAACAAGAGTCAGATCACCTTAGCTCACATCCTATCACTGGTTTAACCTAAACTAGTCACTAATCCCGGCTCTCAGGTGCACAGGCAGCTGTCTCACCAGCTGCTGGTCAGCAACGTTTCACACTATGGAGGATGTAAACAGTCAGCTTAATGTGACAGCTGACTGCTAAATCACACATCGGATGTGTTATGAGTTACACGTAACAAATGCTCGATAATACCATGAACAAGGCGAGCTAACGTTAACGACCGTTTAGAATATTAACGATTTATTTTTTTTAAATGCAACATCCCAGAGGCCAAGGGTCGTTAACGTTGGTTTACGTTCATGCTAGCTGAGTTACGATAGCTGGGACGGGACACTAGTATTAAGTTATCCGTTTCCACATCCTGTCGGTGTTTTGGGGGGCATAACAATGAGTACAGATAGTAATACTTTAAAACTTACCGATGACTTCACAAACAGTTCATGCAGAGGATTTGTGTGCGTTTGTTTTAGCTCGCTCTGGCTAGCTCGGCTAACCAAGGACAGCCTCCTCCTGTCAGACGCCGCCAGGGATACATTCACGGTTATCGGAAATTTGATAATTACAAGCGTAACGGTCACGATTAACCTAAATATATAAATAAAATAACAATATAAATATAGAGGTACATTTGAGTGATGTCAGAATTTTTAAAAAATATGGCTATTAAGAGGTGAAATATGTGAAAAAGGCGTCCAAACGTAAAGGATAAAATATTAACACATATAAAAATAAAACTCTAATTTTTTCAGCTCTGTATCCCGCTGTAACACAAAGTAATTATAATTCTGTTATAAGCTTTAACAAACAGTCTCAGGAAACATAAACTATAGTGAACAATAACAATATTCATGCTTGAAATGTTGAACTTACGAGATGCACTTGAATGCAACCTGAAACCCTGCAGCGTCACCAGGCCACCGCCCCCTAATATTAAGCTGACGTCACGAATTTGTAATTTAGTAAGCATACAGGTTTTACCAGGTAAACAACACTTAATTTACCGCATAGGTACTGATATACATAACTAATCTACATTAATCCAGTAACTATGTGGAGGATTGGTGATTGCTGTGTGGTTGCTGATTGTTGTTTTACCAGTTATATAACTCACTGTTTATGCTGTCACACTCCAATATAATATCAGTAACAGCAATGAGGTGAGCTGGTGCATTGTTGACTTTCTTTTCTTCTTACAGCTGAAAGAAAACCTACAAACTAAAACACACTGTAGCTGTTAAACTGACCAATATCAAACAAGTAATCTGGTCTGGTCTGGTTTGAACTGAAGTGTGCCCAGGTATGTGTAAAATGTGAATGTAGTAGGTGTAGGCCTCATTACAATGAGAGCGCAGCCGCATTATAAAACACGCCCTTTTTGGTGCAGGTTGACTGTCTCATGGTTGTATTTTCAATAAACTGACAACATAGAAGATTGACTTTCGAGGACTATGTGTGGGTTTAAAGGGTAGTATGGTACTGTTTCCATTAAAACATGATTTGTTTGAACATTTTTAACATTAAATACTGTATATCAAAAGTAGTGTGGTCTAGCCATTTGTGGTCAAACCACCACCAAGCACACTGTGTGTTTAATTCACACCTTTCCTTCAGGGTTTATGGAGGGAGGAGTGAAACATGCCCAGAGGAGGAAGAGTGAGTAGAGCTAGAATGCATAGACACACCCAGTCCAACAAAGTGTGAGGGACACGGAGAGTAATGAACCAGAGTGGAGCAATGAGAGGGTGTGGCTTTTTTACTCAGAGAAAACAGATAAGCTGAGTTTGCCTTGTGGAGAGGGGCAGGAGTCACAATCCTGAACAGACAAGCGTTCACTTTCACTGTGTTGGGCTCACCAACAATCCAGCTGCACGTTCTCCCACTCTCTCTCCACTGCCTGTGTGCATTCTTCCAGCGGTTTGAAGCCTTGGAGGGGAAGCAACTGCCACCACAGAGAAGTAAAACGAAAAAAGAAAAGAAAGAAACACACACACACAAGAGGACAACTCAAGAAAAACTTCAACAAGCAGCCATGAAGGACAAAGTGAGGAGAGGGGGAGGAAGAAATCAGGCTAAGACTGGTGAGAAATCTCTGCGATGTGTTTTTCTTTTCTGCTCTTCTCCCTCTCTCTCTCTCTCTCTCTCTCTCTCTCTCTCCCCGTGTCTCCCTTTTGCGTTTTCCTCTTCCTTCTTTTTGTGTCTGGTGCCTCCCTCGCTACAGAATGTGAGGAGGGTGGGAGATTTAGCACTGCATTGCTGCTCTCTGAGAGTGCCATTCTCTGCTTTCACTTTTTGACCACTCGGACAATCTGCTGCACACTTTAAACTTTTATGGTGTTTCTTCACACAGACACGCACGGAAATTAACCCAAAATACATAAAGGAAAACATAAAGTTATGATCCTCTAAGGACAAAGAAAAACTTTTATTTAAAAATCTGAACACAGCTTCTTTTTCGTGTTCATGCAAAATCAAAAAAACTTCTACCTCAAAGTTGCTTATCCTTTAGCCACATTCTCAAGTGGGCCTCTCAACCTTTTTAACCCTCTGCCACTCCCCTCTCTCAAGACAGAATGATTGAATTAAGAAAGAGTGTGTTAGCTATTCATTACCCCAAATCCCTGCAAAACAGATATGAATCTGTGTTATGATTAACATGTCATTTTGAAGAAGTCTTTTAAATGTATTGAAGGTCGCCTTTTTGATATATCACTATATGACTATTACTATACTATATAATACTATATTCCTGCTGTGTGTGTGGTTGATGGCATTGGCACAGTGCCAGAATGAACTTGTCAGGACTGAAAACAATGCTGTTTTATAAAGCAGTAAGGCAGTAGCTCCAGTAGAAAAGAGTGATGGCTCATAGCCTGCCGAGAGGAGGGACCTTCCTCCAGCCAATGGTGAACAGAGAAACAGTTTTTTGGGTGCTTTCCAGTGCTAAAGTAGTCCCAGATTGAAGAAGAAGAACTGGGGATTTACAGAGATGTGTGCAAAGTGAACTTTCTGCTTTTCTGTACATGTCAAAGATGTGTCAGAGATGTTGTATACACAATATCTGCAAGCATCCATGCATGAAAGCGCACTCTGCTGCCAAGCTGTAGGTCTGTTAATTTATGTGGTTTGCAGTCTGCTGTCTCCACATGCCGGCACAGGGTGTGGTTGTCACTCACCCTGAGATGACATGAAGACCAGTAGGCAAATTCAACAGGTTTAGTCACACTGCAGGTTCAGGAACACGCTGGGTCCTGCTTTCCTTCTGTTTCTCTATGTGTGTGTGTGTGTGTGCGAAAAGGGCAGACACACCCCACTTTCCATTTCCCTGACATTTTCTTGCATAAATTCACTCTCCCCCCCAGGCACTCACACACACTTGTGCGCGCACACACGCACACACACAGCCCATGATTATCTTAGTTGTTTGATTTTGCAGCACAGAGCAGGCGGTGGGATCTCAACACAATAAGTCACAATTGTAATTTTTCGTGCATTTTTTATAACAGCGAAAGTCTTTTCAGGGTCACTGGAAACAGCCCTAGCAGTTTAATGAGCAGACGGTACAGGGCAGTAAAATGTCTTGGGTGGAGAGCGAGCCTTTGTGAGTCAGATTGCCACCTCAGGGATACACCTGTGTTCAAAGAAGAACTCCTGTTAAATTAAAAATGATGTCATATACGGCAAACCTATCTCTGTCATAGATCTTTTGGTAAAATACTTACTAGCAATCATCTAAACAAAAATGATATGCGTATTCTACATAAACTAAAAAAGCTAATTAAAAAATGATTAGTTATTGAAGGAATAGTCTTATTTTCTTGGTCTCACTTGGTTAAATAAAATTAAAACAAAGATTGTATAATCATAGTCTGAATCACACTGTGATTATAGTGTATTAAAAACACCTGGTGTTGCCCAGCTTTGACGGTTATAAGACTCTGATGATCTCAGCCATGGTTAATAAAATTGGTTACTTGTTGTTTTTCAGGTTATAAACTGTGCCACAGGGGGGAGAGGAAAACAGCTGAAATGGTTTAACCCCTCAGTTAAATGTGATTCTCCGATTTCTCCTTCAAACAGATGTAATCGGCCTGACAGGTGGAAAGGATGCTGCTGGCATGAAACAAGATGAGGACACATCATTCCCTGTGAAAATCCAAGGGGCTGGAGTTGAGCCATTTGAGCTGCAGGTACAAAACCAGACTGCCGTTTTCTCTCTGTTCCCTCTTATTCCGTTAATTCATTAACAATTTATCTTTATCTTGTGCAGCGTCTGTCATTATATAATATAGAACCCTTACAGTGCAAAGTATGCATATGTGTCTAGATGTTATGAAAGACATATAATACTGTATTTTGTTTGTCAGTGTTTGATGTACTATCTGCAATACTCTCTTTTTGTCTATATCTGACTGTGTGTGTTTTCTACATATGTGTAATAGGCAAGTTCATAATCATTTTTTTGTTATAACTTGTTTAACCACGTCTTTCTAGGTCCACGGATTTTGGCTTGTTCAAGACACAGTAATGACTCTGCTTTCGAGGGACGAGGTGTGTCCACGTTCCAACCTGTCGCTCGCACTTGCTGGGACAAATCTGGATCCTCTCGCAGAACTGCAAAGTCTCAAGGGCCTTAAGCCAGGAGCCGTCCTTCGTCTGGTGGAAGGTATGGGCATTATTTGTCTTATCTTACCTATTCTTTTTTTTTGACACAGTTGCTAAAAATTTTAGGCAGCGGGTTGCCTCAGTAGCTCACTGGGCAGAACACATACCATGTGTCAAGGATGAGTTCTTACTTGAGCTATCCAGGTTCAAGTCCAGCCTGAGGACCTTTGTTGCATGCCACCCCCCTTTTTCTCCCCTGCCTGTGCTGTCTAATGAAGCGAAATACCAAAGGACTTTAACAATATAGCTTTTCTATCTTAAATGTCCTTACATATATCTACATATCTAGTGTCTATCAGAATTACAGAATCGTAATGTCATATTTTTATCACTCCCATAGCCCTTTCTCTTTCACACACACTTAAGTTTCTCTCAGCATAATGTAAATAGCTGACTCAACTTTTATGAGTCTAGCAAGGTTTATAGTTGGAGAGGTTACAGCTCTGTGCCAACCAATTAGTGTCTCCCACCAGATAACTGCTGAAATACCGAAACAAAGTATCCTGCAGTAAATTATGTACGGTATGTCAGATTTATGTCTACGAGTAACCACAAACTATAACTGGGAGGCAGTTTAGGAGCATTAGCCTGTGGGCTAATAACATTATAATGGTTGCAATTATGTAAATAGTTCCTCTAAGAGGATTATCTTTTCCTGAGATGTCGAATATAACAATCAAAGGATCATCTTCTATGAGTTTGGAAGATAGAGATAGCTGTTGCTGCTTTAGTTGAAGATTTTAATGTAGGCAGTCAAGGAAATGTCAAGGAATGTGTTTGATTTAACAAAATTGCAGGCATGTCCAATAAAACATTATATAAGTGAATAATGGAGTTTCCTCTTTTCAGAGACAAAGAACTAGTTATGTGATGCAATAGTGGACTTTTTTTGTGTACACAGTTTCATAAACGTCTGTGTCAGCTTTATAAAATGTTGTCTGTCTTTCCAGAACCCTACACCGCCCGCTCAGTCCAGCTCCATCTGGCTCGCGTGCTGGAGCTGCTGAGAGTTTCTGGACCTCAGGATGCATTGAGAGAAGGACGCTCGCCAAGCATACTGGAGACACTCACACATACACAAACAGCAGGTAGCCACACATTCTCTGCACTCAGACAGCAGTAGCACAAAATTTTAAAAAAGAAAGAAAAAAAGATCAAGCTCATACTGAAACCTCTTTTTATTACCGCAGACTCCAGCACAACCTAATGGAAAGAGCCTGAAACGCTCTTTAAGCAACACAAAAACAGAAACAACCAACCAGGACGGAGCTCCTCCTGAGTACCTCCTCCCTGGTTCCTCTGACAGACCACTCATGGCACTGCTACCACAAAGCTCCCAACCAGAGGTGCCCACATACCTGGAATCTTGTTTCTCACTGGGCCAGCCCACATGCACACATACACACTAACGCTGTCTTTATATTTGCCCCATCAGGCCCCCAGCTTCTTGAAGGACTTGTCCCTCAGCTGCTGGAACCCACCTCCAGGACACAGGAAGATGCAGGGAGACTTCCTGTACATCACTGTGGTTACAATGGAAGGACGACGGTTTGACATCACATCCTGTCCAAAAGGTTTCTTTCTCAATAGGTAAATAAATAACTTCATGACATTTAGTCGGGCTGTTCATGGTTGCAATAAGTTGTTGCTATTAATATACCCTACTGCCTGAGTGACCTGCTTCTATACAAATATAATAACTGGACATCAACTTGATAAATGTTTCTGTTTAATTGTGAATTTCTCTCCACATTTCATCATCTCAGGTCTACAGAAGATGTGTTTGATCCTCGTCCTGCACAGTCTTCCCCAGTTTATCACTGTTTCACTGATGTGCTCTGTCACATAAGCCCCACATTCAAACAAACTTTCACCACACTCAAAAACAGGTAACATTATTATCTATGCTTAAAGGAAGGGTTTTTTAAAAATCTTGGAAAAGTGGATTTTGGGTAATACAGCTTGCTTTCTTTCTTCTTCCAGGCCTCACTTGCCTCCAGTAGAGGTGATGCCCACTCCCTACCACACGCTGAGCTGGCTCGGGCCTCTGTGTGCCTCTCGTACTCACAAAAACACATTCAGCAGACTGGGAGTTGATGAACAGCCAGGATCACAGGTTAGTGAGAACACAGCGTAACTGTTTGTTTGCAGTTTGTGCCGTTGGCAGTGTTATTAAGTGTTACTATGTGTCATGTGTAGGCTCCAGATTGGAACGAGGAGCTGCAAACTGCCAGGGATCTTCCGCACGGCAGTCTGGAGGAGAGGCTGCAGAGAGACAGAGCTGTGCTCCAGGTGACCAAGCGAAGCGTGACACTTCAGGACTCTTATCGCCTGTTTTTATTTTGTTGTTCACTCACCTTCATTTGTACCTGTTTTCTCAGATAAACAGTGCATTTGTTAGGGCCGTGAGGCAGGGGGCAGAGACTGTTATAGATGGCTTTGTGGAGCCAGTGAATGGCAACCCAGTAGACCCGGCCTTCCTGTGGGGTGGCCTGTTCATGAGCCAGGGGGCAGCGAGCGCAATGTTTGGTGGGGAAAGGGGTCGCAGGTGAGAGCAAACCACAATTTCAATGACAAGATCCCATCTGTATAAAGTCATCTTAATTGTGTTATCTCATTGTGCACGCCGTGTATCAGCGTAGATAATTATGTTTTCTTCCTGCAGGGCTGCTCAGAGGCTGGAGCTTAAAGGAGTTCAGGCCTACAGCAACGTAGAGGGGCTAGAGGGGCTACACACTCTACCCACAGCCATTGTAGACTACAGGGGAGTGCGCTTGTCTGCTCAGGGTCTGGCTCCTGGCTTGGAAGGCTCAGAGCAGGACCAGGCAACTGCTCCTGCCTCAAGGTACACCCTGAGGACCTGTTAATCCACAATCCACATTTATGCTGGCAATTTTGTCTAAATGTATTCTTCTGTTCTGCAGAGGCTTGTTGTACGGGGTAAATGCAGGACCCCAAGAGTCCCCCCAACGTAGACAGCTACTACAGCTCTTGGCTCAGGCTGCCAAGTCTCTTAATCTCCAGAGACACGTTGTTTTGTCGCCCAACAGTCATCAGGTACCACTGTTCACCTCAGTGGATGCTCAGGGACTGTTAGGGGCTGACGGGAGGTTTTACATACTGGATGTGTTCAGGACCTTTCCAGCTGATGCCAACTTCTGTCCAGAGGTGGAGACAGAAGGTCAGTCAGTCATTGGAGAAGAGGAGAGCAATGAAAGCTGCAAGGAGGAGGAGGACGAGAAGAAGAAGGGTTGTGTGAAAGAAGGCTGGCCAGAGAATTATCACTCAGAGTCTGGACTTCCAAAGAGCTTTGTTCACGGACTCTGTAGACTGAAGCCAGAGCTGCTGCAGGCCTTCATCCAGCACAAGTGAGTTCCAATTGAAATAAACACTTTAACTTATTTTTGAAAGTTTTTTCACAAAGCTGAAGTTTTGTTTTTTTACTGTTTTCAGACATTGCCAGTTCACTCAGCGTGTCCGAGAGATGCTGGACGAGAATGGAGGCTTTGAAGAATGTGCAACAGCTGGTACGAAGTGTTTTAGTAGATCCAGCTGAATGCAAACCCAGAATGTAATTAATATTAACAGAACTTGGGCCATTTTATACTTGACTCATGTTTGTACGCTTGCAGGTGACGCTCGAGCCACTCAGGCAGTACGAGCTGCTTGTAAAGAAGTGGGCTCAGTTAGCGACATCATCTTTGAGATGCGCTTCAACTCAAGCGTCTTCTCTCCAGGTACGATGAGGAGCCACACACACTCTAACACACACACACACACACACTGTCAAATATTTTGCTAGAACAAAACATGACAGGCTTCTGGTGCCTTGTGTTTAGAAGTATCTTTCCCTCCTGGTGAAAGTCGGTCAACAAAGCTGCAGGAGAGGTTACTGAGGGAAGCTGCATCTTTCATCATCACACACCAGATACCAGCCTTTGTAAGTAGATCCATTGTTTGCTTACTATAATAGGCACATCTACTGCAAACACTTGAAACAAGCTCACATGTACATGTGTTTGTGTGCATAAAGGTGGAGTATTGCCTGCAAACCTACGAGGCCCCGATGGACGGAGCTTCTCTAAAACAGGCACTACACCAGAGAGGCATCAATCTCCGCTATCTGGGCCATGTGATCAACGCCATCAGCCAGTCAGAACACAAAGAGCGTCTGAGGCATTTAATGGTTTGTTGGACTTACAACGTAATCAAACTGAGACCTGATTTGATGATTGTAATCACCGTCCTAACCCTCTAACATCGCTCTTTCTGTCTTAACCAGAGATTGGTCATAAGTGAAATGTTCATGCGCTCAACAAGACGAGTTTTCAACAGCTTCCTCCAGGTACTTTTAAGTAATCTGTAGTGCACATTTCTATGTCACGTTTGCACACCTTCCGGGTAATTGTTGAACCAGCGGCAGGTGTGGGTTCACACACTCATAAAAAGAATTGGTCTATAGCCTTCGGTTGTGTCTTTGCAGGGTGTGGACATGCCTAGTCTCTCTGCAGCTGTCAGTCACTTCCTCTGCTGCCTCTTCATTCCCCACTTCATGCCCTGCTCCTGTTGGAGAGGAGACTAAAAAGAAGTCGAGGCGGCGTGGCCGAGGGGCTGGGGCCTCTGAAAGCACGCCCTGGAGCACGCTCACAGGGGCTGAGCTGTGGAACCTGGTCTGCCAGGATGCTGTTGAAACATACAACATCTCTGACTGCCTGGGGTGAGGACACAGCGTTTGTTTGTTCTTACCTCATGTTTGTTAGTTATGCAATAGCTCAGAGAATAACTGTCATTTGTCTTTGTGACAGCTCCGGTCCAAACCACCTGGTGGAGCACTACAGGCCTCCAGAAGGTCTCTTTGCTTAGAGAGTTCTGTTTGAAGACTGGAGTACAGGTAAGAAACATCTGAAATATGGATTCGTGTCTGTTATTAACTTGGTAAAATAAATCACTAGATCGACATAAACATAAATATATTAGTATTGTTTTAATACACACTGAGTTGTAATTGTAAAATTCTGTCTACACCAGCTGAGACTGAGAGACTACTGCCTTGACAACCAAAACAAAGCTCCCATTGGTCCAGACGACATCCTCAACATCTTCCCTGTTGTCAAGCACATTAACACGCCGACTGTGGATGCTTCAAAAGCACACCGTGCTGCACAGACTTTCCTTCAGAAGGGTGGGCCTATAAAGCTGATCTAAAGCTGCTTCTTCTTCTTCAGGTTCAATATGTGTTATTGAGCAAAATCTAAATGTTTTGTTCTCCTCCCAACTGCAGGTCTGCTGGATCAGGCCCATGAGCATCTGAAAGAAGCAGCCTACCTGTATGGTAGAGTGTGTGATGACCTGAACCCTGAGGCCTGTCATTGCCACAGCATGTTGGCCAAAGTGGCCTTCCTGCAGGGGAAGGCAGCTGAGGTATGTTGACTGTCCCACGGGTTCACACTTCACTTAGGTATTTCCTATTTGAGGGGAAAATATTGCATTTTTTATCTGACAACTTACAAACAAACAAAACAAATTATTAGCTTGAGTATCATAACACATTGGATTTAATTTTTTTATGACTTTCTCTGTCCTCCAGGCTCGCAGTGTGCAGTTGAAAGCAGTGGTCATCAGTGAAAGAGTGCTTGGCTTTGATCATCCAAACACTATCCAGCAATATGTGAGTAAAACTACACATTTGTATCAGATTTCTGTACCCATGTGCAAGATGGAAATCCACCCATGTCCCTATGCACTGTGTCATGTGTGTAGAGTGTGATTATAAATGATCATTTTGTTCTTATATGTAGGCCCTCTTGGGTGTGTATGTGTTTGCTGGAGGTGAGACTGCCCTGGCCCAGAAGTGTCTCCTCCGAGCTCGTCTGCTAACGCTAACAGTCCACGGAGAAGACCATCCCTACATCGCAACACTGGACGTAGGTTCCAACATATTGGTGTTCACCTCAAGCACAAGCCCAGGCCTTTCACACTATCATTCTAAACAATATTTACCTTTTCCCTGTCTGATATTTTTTTTCTGGTAGAGCTGTCTTGGGTTGATGCTGACAGGAGATCAGACAGGGCAGTACCTAAAGAACGCCCTCAGACTCAACACCTCCTTCTTCGGCAGCATAAATCTGCACACCGCTCTCACGTAAGATGCCATTTATATAGTTAGCACTCATATTTTGTATAAAAGATAACTTGGTTTGTTTTGTCCCCTTTCCATCATCACCATTTTTTTCTCTGTGCAGTCAGCACATGTTGGCCCAGTGGATGTGCAGCAAGGGCGACTACCGAAGTGCTATGACCCATGAGAAAGAGGCCCTCGCTGCTTTTACCTCCTTGGTCAGTATATCTACTTGAGAGTGAGAGAGAGAAGCGGATGAGTTGTGTGTGCATGTCATCCTATGGTTATTTTCTTTCTCAGTTTGGAGAAGATCACGCTCAGACACACTGCAGCAAAGAGTTTCTGTGCACCATAACCAAGCAAGCAGTGAAGGTGGAGCGCTCTCTCAGACAGGCAGGAGCTGACTGCACGGAGCAAACAGTGGAGGTACTTTATGTCCAGAAACTCATGTGTTCTCTGATACTATTCACATCTTTGGATCCTAAAAAGAAAGGGAAATGTTAAATCTTCCTGTCCCCTTTGTCCTCAGTGTCTAAGTCCCACAAATGACACTGTGCTGGAGCAAATGGTTCTGGTGACAGGGATCAGGAGGCTTACACAAAGGTAAATATTCACCAAGTCACCAAGATAAGTGCTGATCCAACAGTGTGCTGTTTAAAAATAAACTCTCTGGTTGAGTAATCAATGGTGATACTGTTTCAAACATTTAGATGTTGCTTTGCCGGGATATCTTGTTACTTAACAGCCAACAGAGATTTATTAGTCTAGCTCTAGAAGTATCCCATATTTCCATAAATAATATGATACATTAAATCATATTTTAAGATTTTAAAAATATTTAAAAATATAACCGCAATACAAAAAAAGCATGCATGCTAATGCATAAATCACTCAAACATACTGAAACATAACCTTCTCCAGCAGCATGCATGTGTAGTTAAATGATGTTTTATTAGGTGGGACTCCACTCATGAATTCATTGTGTTTTTATAGTGATAGGTTCCAGGAGTACAGGCAGAAACACAAGGAGCTAAAGGCAGCGGTGGCAAAAGAACTGGGATTCAAAGTGACCACCGAGCTCGTCGCCTCAGAGACTGCGGACGGCGGAGAGAAAGGCTCAGATGGAGAAACAGGATGCGGGAAGGAAGCTGAAGACGGAGGAAGCTCAACAGTGGAAAAGGCCAGCGAGAGCCAACAGGAGCAGCCAGTGGAAGAAACCAAGGTGGAGAGCACAGCTAATGGTCATGTGGTAGAGCCAGCTGAACAGAACCAGCTTGAGGACAGCGACAGAGCAGGTTCAGGTGCTGAGGTCAGCATAGTGAATGGGGAGTCCGAGGTCAGGGCTACAGGAGAGGAAACTAAGAGCGGCACAGCTAATGGGGAGGTGAAATCTGATGCAGCAGCTGATGAGATGAAGTCAGATGAGGTTAATGGTGAAATAAATGGAGCCCCTACCAGCCCATCGGTCCTTAAGAGTAAAGGAACCTGGGCAGATATTGTTTCAAAAGCTCCAGTAGCAAATGGAACAGCAGTCAATGGAGTGGCAGATAAAGTGACAGCTAACGGAGTAGCTGAGGAGTGAAAACATATCGAACAGGAAAACAGTATTGTTGACAACTTTTTTCCAAATAACTGCTGTAACATGAAACTCTCCCAGGATCTTTGAGGTCATTCGTTCCAGTGAACATGAAGCAGAGCATAAGAGTCAGATGATGAGTATTACTTTGTGTGAGATGTATTTCTGATGCTGGGAGGGGGCTGTACTGATGAGTGCCATTTTCATTTTTTCCAACAATAAACTTTTTACTCTGGTTTACCATTGGTCTTATTTTTTTTTACACATATATATATATATATATATATATATATATATATATATATATATATATATATATATATATATATATATATATATATATATATGCATGCAAAAAGCTTGGGTGAAGGTATGAATCTATTAATCAACAACCCCTAACCCTAACCCAAACAGGCTGCAGCCATCTCAGGCAATAACGCACCATAAAAACATGGGAGAAAAGTATCCAGGTCAAAAATACTGAAGCTTCCCACACAAGGAAGAACGGCAGTGTTCCAGAGTTTCAAGTTTGTTTCCCACAGATCCAGCACCACTGCGATGTGAAATATAACCACTAGATGTCACCAAAAACAAGTTTTCAGGGGGTGTTAAGAGGTAAACAAAGATGATCATTAGTATGGTTTCCTCTGCTTGAGACAAATTGTTGTGAGCAGTATTACAAGATTCAACCCTCAATTTGCAGCAGGTTGCAGGTTCATTTATTAAAAACTGTTTATACCAATGGCAACATTTAAAAAAAAAAAAAAAAACATACAGTACTGTCCATGTCTTGTCCATTTCCTGTCTCAGCTCTGCGTCTCATTCCGAATAATCTCCAAATCAGGACAGTGTTGGTACTGCGGTTCAGGCGGCTCTGCCCATGTGGATTGTGGGAGTCTGTGAAGGCTGCTGGTAGGAAAGGTGATGACTGCTGTGTCACTGAAGACATCAATAAGTCGGGATGGACAAGGCAGCTGTCTCTCCTCACACACAGACACAGCCTGAGTGATGTAGCTGTAGTCCCGCTTGAACTCTCGCTCGATCGTCCTGTTGGGACGACGAAAAGAAAAGTCACCTCACTTCCAATAGCAAATACATCGTCTCCCTCTTAATGTCTTCTACAAACCTTTCCCTCATGCCAATGAAGCTGTTTCCAATGATTATCACCAGAGGAAGACATTGTGTACTCCAGTTCTTCCACAGTAGGTTGTTGTACAGGGCCTTCCCGCAATGCATGAGGTAGAAGAGTGTGGGCTTTGTTGCCTGACGCTTCCCCTCCTACACAAGAGACAAACGGCTGTTGTTTTTGCACTGATTTCATGATTAAAGTGACCTGAAAGTTGGTGTAGTCAACACTTACAAGCTACTATACAGTACAAATCTACTACAAACCTAAACAACTTTCTAGTCACCACCAACACTGACACTATCCATTTCTATTCTGTAGCTGTATACCTGCTAACTGATTCATTTGTCTGACAGGATTAAAAAAAAACAAAAGCGGCCAACAACTGACTTCATTTTCTGTGAGTACAGTCACACCCAGCTCGACTCAAAACATCCTTCTCTCCAGACGAGAATGCAGGATCATAAACAGAGCAGTCCTTCAGTGGGATCTGGGGAAAGAGGAGCGGTTAGATTTGTAATGCACAGGTTGAGTGTTTGTCATCTCATTGGATAAACACATCCTCTAACCTGTCCTGCATCCAGGAGCAGCAGCAACATGGCAAGCTGGTACCGAGCCGAGACACAGGAGGAAAAGGAGCCGAGGCCCATAACACACACACTCCAGCTGCTGGTCGGTGTCCTTGTTTTCTGGGGGTTTTGAGAGGGCTGCCAACATCTGCTCTGAAAACAAGAATACTGCACGGGTCACTAAGCTGCAAGATAATGGGCAAAATATGAACTTGTCCAACACACTCACCTTTCCACTCTTGCCAAAACTCCTCACATTTTAGCTCAGACCTGCAGAGTGAGGGGGCATGTCATATAAGTCATATAGTCATATATTCACCTGAAATATTAATGATATTAGAGGAAGTCTTACACTGTGTCTTTGATTCTTTTAACAGTTTTTCTGACGTCCAGCGGCTCCTGGCAACATGTTGAATTGGAGCACACCTTAAGTGTGTTGGGTTTCCGCGCCGTGCCTTTTCGTCGCCGGGCAACCTGCCACTCCTCCCCGGTGTCCGACATCTATACCAGGTCACCGGTTCCCCATAAACACAAACACAGACATGTTTTAATAGCTGAGTTTTAAATATGTGCTACCTGCGGCTGGCGTGACTGCAGCAAGTGGAACTGTTTTGAGTGTAGCACACAGATTTCCTCTTCCGGTGTTATGCCACATTTTGTATCCCGTGCTGGTGTGTGCTTGTTTTTTGTTAAGTTGTTTAATTAAATTAATTAGACTGTAAATGAGTGATGTAGGGAAAGGGAAAGTAAGCTATCTGAAGCCCTGAATCACTTTGAATCAGCTGTGTTTTAAAAAATAATCACCATTTTGAAGCAATTAACATGCGAACAAAATGGCGACATCTGCTGGTCAAACCGTTGGTTGGTGTATTGAATATAATTGGATTTGGTCTGGTTTTAATGCTTATATTTGTTTACATGTGTAAATATATAAACAAATAAAAACTGAATTTCTGAATAATTGTGTTTGTTCTGTAAAACTGCGGGACATTTACTCGTGCCAAGGGGAAGACATTTCTCGGGGTACAAACTTTTGTACAACACCGGACCGGCGGTTACTGTGACAACCGGAAGTACTTGTGTTTTCGTGGGCAAGACGTGAATAACGCGAAGCTAACTGACTTTAGCTGAGTTACGTTTCATTAGTTACAGAGAGGAATAAATGTAGACTTGTTTTCCAGGTAGGGGAATAACAAACGTTTCAGGTGAGTCAGAGAAAATAGTGTTTAACTTTATTTACGTTCCCTCCGCGCACCATAGCTAGCAGTTTATATTAGCTAACGTTAGCCTAAGCTGTTAAACTTTAGCTTGCCTTAACCGCTAGTTATTTGAAATGACGGTTTAATAACTTCTTTTGCCGTAGTATGAATTTAGATAGCTACACTGTATGCTAATTGTTGTCTCACTATACTTAAATTCTCTAGCTCACCTATTGAGGCTTTCATTAGAAGTTTTTATGGAGCTCATTAAAGTTTCTACAGTGTTTTAACCAGTCTTTGTATTTGTTCATTATCATATTCAGAGATGTCAATGTCCCATCTGTATGGGAGGAGAGAAGAGGAGGAGGATGGTGTGGAGGTGGAGAGCTTTGAGGTGACAGACTGGGACCTGGCCAATGAGTTCAACCCAGACCGCCGCAGACACAGGCAGACCAAGGAGCAGGCTACCTACGGCATCTGGGCTGACAGGGACTCAGATGAGGATGAGAGGCCTAGCTTTGGAGGCAAGAAGTAAGTCATGGGTTTATTTATACTGCTGCCCCCTATGTTCTTATTGTGTTGAAGTCTGTTTTGGACTCACCTTAACCCTGTGTTACCCTGTCTTATCCTTAACCCCAACCAATCCTCTTCTGAGATACTCTAACTTAATTTATTTGTGTTTCTAGATCTAAAGACTACACTGCTCCAGGTAAACTTTGTCAGTGGTGGTCTGCGTAAGACTGCAGCTGAGGAGAAACAGCACCAGCAAAAAGGAGAAGGAGGCTCTGATGACTCTGATGAAGATGGTCCTTCAGCACCTCCCCCCTCTCGTAGCACTGCACCCAAAAAACTTCAGATGGTAAATTTTGTTTTGCCTATGTTGTTTTCTCCTTGCAGTGTTCTGTGACAACCTTTTGTCAAAAAACTAATTGTTTTTTATTTTTTAGGGTAATTTCCGGGGGAACCAGTCCTCAGAGGTTTGCAGGCGGCATACAGACTGGTAAAGGTATTGGTAACTGGGAGAAGCACACAAAAGGAATTGGACAGAAACTTCTGCAGAAAATGGGCTACCAACCAGGCAAAGGCCTGGGAAAGAATGCTCAGGGTGAGTAGCCTCAGAAGTCTATAAGATATTTAATGATACTGTGTGTTTTACAGGGAGTTGATATATTCTGACCTTGTACCCTCTTATTGCTGCAGGTATTGTGAACCCTATTGAGGCAAAGGTTCGTAAAGGCAAGGGAGCAGTGGGTGCTTACGGCAATGAACGAACCCAGCAGAGTCTTCAAGATTTTCCTGTGGTCGACTCAGAGGAAGAGGAGGAAAAGGTGAAGTGTTGTTAAATATAGCTCATGTTATACCCTCTGTTAGATTGTAAGGCCGAATGGACATTAATGGCTTCATCAGCATTATTTTGACTTAATTCTCAATTTCTGTCTGTCTAGGAGTTCCAGAAGGAGTTAGGCCAGTGGCGTAAGGATCCTGCCGGCCCTGGAGGGAAGAAGAAACCCAAGTACTCCTACAGAACTGTAGACGAGCTGAAGGCTAAAGGAAAGTTAGCAGGGCGCACAATAGCAGCATCCGCTGGAGAGTTAGCACAGGTCAAGGTAAGTTTGAAAGGATTTGTATTAGCAGTCCTTCGTGTCTGTCTTACTAGGGCACCAGGACTGTAATCTTCACACTTCTTGAATTAGGCTCTACTGTTGTAAGAAGCATCAGGGACTTCAGTTAATTGTACTTTTACACAAGAGTGTGAAATTGTTCTATGAATGAAACCAAATGGTCAGCTGCTAGTTTCTTAATCTCATTCGCTTCATGCCTCTTCCCATCTCTAGGTAATAGATATGACTGGAAGAGAGCAGAAAGTGTATTACAGTTACAGTCAGATGACCAACAAGCACAGCGTACCAGATGAAGGACCACCAAGCATGTCCACTCAGGATCAGAAGGGATCTGGCTTTGCTCTCCCTGAACTCGAACATAACCTGCAGCTCCTGATAGACCTTACAGAACAGGACATATTACAGGTATGAGGGAACAAAACATATCACTAACTATCTGTGATTTATGTTTTACTGCAAGTTTTCTATGTACGACTCTGCAACTACTTTGTCTATGACATACTGTAATTTTTTCTCTTTTTCCATCTTGTTACTCCAACCCCTGTAGTCTGCCAGACGTCTACAGCATGAAAAAGATGTTGTTGTGTCTCTGAACCACGAGTCACGAGCTCTACAGAGCAGACTGGATGCAGAGCAAGACGCTATTCAGAGAATGGAGGCCGTCTTGGCCTTGGTGGAGCGTTTTCCTTCTGGGGAGATGGCACCAGGGGAAGGACCCACCCTGCAGGTGCATATACAGTGAACTCATATATTCTAAATGCTACCGTTATGAGGCTGTTGCAGTTTGTTAGTTCTTGCTCTTTTATCATATCCATAATAGTAATGGTTCCTTCCTTCTTTCTTCAGGAGTGTGCCCGGATCTTTGAGACTTTACAAACAGACTATTATGAAGAATACAAGTCAATGGGATTAGCAGATTTGGCTGTAGCTGTTGTTCAGCCATTACTCAAAGAGAAACTTCGTTCCTGGGACCCCCTGAAGGTATTCTTTTTGAAATGATCCTACTATCTGCTCTCATTATTTGCTTTAATGAACAACAACTGATAATGAAGCTGCTTGTGTCTGATTATTTCAGGATAGCTCTTATTGTCTGGAAGACATCGGTCAGTGGAGAGCAATCCTTGAATCTAGAGACCTCCACTCCAGTGGCCCAGATTCAAACATGGACCCGTACCACAGGTTATTTTAATCACATAAATCATACTCATGTATTTCCATGGATACATTATACAGCCTGTTTCTGACAACATGTCCTGTTTTTATTGGTCCAGACTGTTGTGGGAAGTGTGGATCCCAGTGATGCGGTCCTGTGTGTCCAGCTGGCAGCCTCGTATTGTAGGGCCAATGGTGGATTGTATTGATGTGTGGGCTCCTCTTCTCCCACTGTGGATCTTAGATCACCTGTTGGAGCAGCTGATTTTACCCCGGCTACAGCGAGAGGTAGGTACACTTTCAGGCGCTCTTACTTAGATGTAAAGAAACTCCCATGGTTTAATAATTTCATATAGTTTACTTCTACTGTTCTTGTCTGTTTCCTGTTTGGTAGGTGGATAGCTGGAACCCTTTAACTGACACAGTGCCCATCCACTCGTGGATCCACCCTTGGCTGCCTCTGCTCCAATCACGTCTAGAGCCTCTTTATCCACCAATCAGGAGCAAACTATCCAATGCCTTGCAGCGGTGGCATCCCAGTGATGCCTCAGCCCGCCTCATCCTGCAGCCGTGGAAGGACGTTTTCACACCGGGTGCATGGGAGGCCTTCATGGTGAAAAACATCATCCCTAAACTCGGTATGTCTTCTTCATTATGTATGTCACAGCAGTAGAAGAAAATGCATTTTTCCTTTCCTATCCTTATTTTTCCCCTCTTGTTTCTCTTCCTTCATGTGATGGCTCTTATTTCCTTCCTCAGCTCTGTGTCTGGAAGAGTTGGTTATCAACCCTCACCAGCAGCAGATGGAGCCATTTCACTGGGTGATGGACTGGGAGGGCATGTTGTCTCCCTCCAGCCTTGTGTCCCTGCTGGATAAAAACTTCTTTACGAAGTGGTTGCAGGTCAGTGACTCTGCTTACTCAGTAAATTGTACACATAATAAAAAGTAATTAAGACTGCACTGAGCCACAGTTGGTAATTGTATATGTTCTGTTTTTTGTGACTTTCTTATGCTTGTCTGTTGATTGTAGGTCCTTTGTTCATGGTTGAGCAACAGTCCTAACTATGAGGAAATCACTAAATGGTACCTGGGTTGGAAAAGCATGTTCAGTGATGTCTTGTTGGCACAGCCGCTCATTAAAGAGAAGTTTAATGAAGCTTTAGACATCATGAACCGTGCAGTGTCCTCGGGCATGGGTGGGTATTAAACACAAAACTTCAATGCTTGATCCTTTTGTTTCCTCTCTGTGTTGTGACATATTGTAATACGTTCTTTTCACGTCCACAGGTGGATATATGCAACCTGGTGCAAGGGAGAACATTGCATATCTAACACAGACCGAAAGACGAAAGGACTTCCAGTACGAAGCGATGCAGGAGCGGAGAGATGCCGAGAGTGTGGCTCACAGGGGCATTAGCGCTGGCGTGCCGACTAACTTTAAAGATCTTATCCAGACCAAGGCAGAGGAAGAACAACATTGTCTTTATGCCATTAGTGGCCAAACGCCACGAGGGCAAACAGCTGTACACATTCGGGCGTATTGTCATCTATATAGACAGAGGGGTTGTGTTTGTGCAAGGAGAGAAGACTTGGGTGCCCACGTCTCTGCAGAGTCTGATAGATATGGCCAAGTGAGGGTTGACGGACTGATGGCTTGATCTACTGAGTGTAAAAGAGAATAATTATGAGTAGAGCAAATGTTGCTATTCATGTAACTTCAGTACGCTGATCCTTGTCATGGGTGTTTGTACATTTTTAAAGTATCAGAACTGTGAATAAATCATTTTTTGAATGTATATTGTCTGGTTTGTCACCGTTTTGCTCAGATGTGAAATAACTACATGTGTTCAATTACCTTACTCATAAAGAATAGTACAGGTACATATTTGATAGTTGGCACAGGCAATGGAATTTTTTGTAATTTTTTTGTACAAAAACTGATTATAATGTAGTATTAGAGTATGTACATGCACAAAAGCAGTACTTGCATTGTTGATTTTTATGCACATGATAAATTTTTGTTCTCTGATGGTGTTGCTACTTTTACTGTACCTATACGAGTACAGCATCACTACTGGTCTTTTTACATTTTTCTTTTAATACTTTATTGATCCTCCATTGGGAGCGTTCTTTTTTCACATATATAGGCCCGAAATACAACCACAAAAGGCTCATAGACATACATGTAGAGCTACTACAGCATCTAGAGCTTCTACAGGCTGAGCTACTACCACCCCTAATTTGTAATGTAATAAAAAGAGACGAGGAGAAGAAATACTTCATATTTTGGTGTAATGCAGTCTTTTTTATTGGCTTGCAGTACCGGTGTTTACACCGTGTTACTGTAGGTGGCAGTGTAGCTGCTAGTTCAAACTGTTTGGAGTATTTTGGCACGGCCGGGCTTCCGTCCGTATCGGTCCAATTCAGCGGTTTGCGGGGAAACAAAGTATCCTGTACATGTGCGTTTGCACACGATTTAATAAGTTCAGACGCACTTTTGCATCACAGAGGTATGTGGAAATGTATAGAAATCTCATTAAATACACAATATGTCGACGGTTTGGTGTTTATGATTGAAGAACCAGCCGTTATGAGCCGAGAAGCTAACGGCTGTTAGCCGGCGAACTAGCCAGTGAGCTACGGCGCTAATGTTAGCTAGCCTGCTAACAGGGAAATGGTGATCATTGTAAATATGTAAAGATTTATCTCATTATATTTAGTCTATATGTTCTCTATCTTTATCCAGTTATTAATGTC
The DNA here is from genome assembly GCA_014281875.1 of Nibea albiflora. Taxonomy (NCBI): domain Eukaryota; kingdom Metazoa; phylum Chordata; class Actinopteri; family Sciaenidae; genus Nibea; species Nibea albiflora. The sequence goes on from CM024801.1 coordinate 18,978,309, forward strand.
GGACGCCCTGAAGAAGCGAAAGTCCAAGGTCCTCCGCAATGAAGGAGGCACCCCGGAGATGGTGAAGCGAGGGCGCGGAGACGGGGACCAGCAGGTAAGGACACACCGGCCGGGATGCACCGGTTGAGGGGAGCGGAGAGGCGGTAGGGTGTGGGGGGAGACTCCCAGCCGAAAGACTGAAGTCAAGAGCTTGTGTCAGCAGAAAAACCTCGACCCGATAAGGTGTCATTGGGCAATGTAGCTGAGATATAAAAACTTGCCCACTCTGGCAACTTGAATTTTTTTATTTGTGCATCTTGCACGAAAATATAAAGTTTAAAGGACTTAATTAAATAGGAACCCAGAAGAGCCCAAATACACAGCCTCAGAAATGTAGTTTACTTACAGTTTTTGTCGGTGTATTTTGTCTACCACCTATTTAATTTGGATAATAGAAATCATTGTAAAATCTACACATGCATATATACATGTAAACATGCTTTTGTGACTGGGACAAAGCTCCATGTGTTATTGAACCACAGAAGCAATCATCAATTATTTTTGAGCATTATATTGTTACCAGAGTTCAGTGTCTGTCACTCACGACTTCTTTGGCCACAAGTTTGAACCCTGCTCGTTGTGCTCCAAAGAGAGGCACCCAGGGAGAATCTTAATCAGATGCTCATACAACCTCAGCTGGCCCCTTTCGATGTGAAGGACCACCAGCTCTATTCCAAGCTCCCCTGGGACGTCTGAGCTTCTTACCCTATCTTTAAGGCTGAGCCCGGCCACCCGACAGAGGACACCTATTTTGGCTGCTTGTATCCGTGATTTCATTCTTTCAGTAACTACCCAAAGGGTTGGAGAGTAAATAAACTGGAATATCAAGCGCTTCGCCTTCCCTGTCTTTCTACATCTATCTATCTCTGTATCTATATTTATATATATAAAAATGTATTTTCCAGGATGTACGTGTGTATAGTGAGGAGGTGGAGCTGGATGGCAGGGACCCTGAGCAGGACTACCTGCAATATAAAGAGTCATGCGAGAGTCTGGCCACGCTCATGAGTGAGATCCAGGATCTTAAAGCCAACGGAGCCAAGGAGGGGGTGAGAATCATAAATGGTTACTGTAGAAACAGTAACATTCCACCCCACAGCAGGAGCTTTATATATGCAGTTTGTATAGACTGTATGATCCCAAAGTGGATTTGATGTTGTCACCAATAATAATGAAGTCTAACCGGTTGTATCTGTTCTCAGTGCGCTGAGGTGGAGCAGAGACGTATGCAGAGCTGCATCCACTTCATGAATCTGAAGAAACTCAACCGTCTGGCTCATATGCGACTAAAGAGAGGCAGAGACCAGACACATGAGGTAACTCCCACACAGCCGCTGCACAACTCTCAACTGCTGCCCAGCGGTTATGAAATATTAAAGGGGGTACCAGCTTAGGTTAGGTTCACACTATTCCATTCATTTGCTGAAAAAGTGCTGCCTCAGCTCTTATTTGTGCTGATCAGGTAAGGCAAGTTGAAGACCAAGCACATTGTTTCTACTTATAACACCTAACTGCAGTCGCTGGCACTGTCAGCAAAGAAAGCTTACACGCCCTCAGGTTTGATTTCATTTTGAATTTATCGATCCAGTTTTGGACTCTGCTTATTGGTCCTTGTTCTTATTGAATCCTGATACAGATTCTTGGTTAAAGTTCTTGGTTATTTCCAGAGTGACCAGGGTTGTGTTTGCAAACCAGCCTTAATCACAGTTTTTTGTTTTGTTTTTTTGTTCCTTTAGGCAAAGCAGCGGGTGGATGTGCTGCACCTCCAGTTACAAAACCTGTTGTATGAAGTTTTGCATCTTCAGAAGGAGATCAGCAAATGTCTGGAGTTCAAGTTAGTACTTGTCCATGTACATATTTTAAGAAATGCATGCTTCCACTGGGATGATAAGAATAAACTTGCCTGTCTATTCATATAGCACATTACATACACAAAATGAGGTTCCTTATTGCTAAGTTAACATGCCTTTACCTGACTCAGGTCTAAACATGAAGAAATAGACTTGGTGTCTGAGGAAGAGTTTTACCAGGGGGCACCATCAGAGATTTCTAGGCCTCAACACACAAAAAATGATCCCCACCAACTCACACTGGCACGACTAGACTGGGAGCTTGAACAGAGGAAGAGGTAAGCAAACACACGCAGCACAGTACTTTAGTAGCATGCTGCAGTCTTGATTTATTTTTTTTTATTTTTTTTGGGAGAGCATAGCGCATGCATTAAAAGTTTGTGCTTGTGTGCAGGTTGGCAGAGAAATACAAGGAGTCACAGGCCACTAAGGAGAAGATCCAGAAGAGCATTGAGGTGAAGAAGGAACATCTAACCAGCTTGCAGCCAGGACTCAACGCCATCATGCAGGTATAACAAATGTCTGGGCACCATATTATAAAGGCTTTGGCCTTTCATGGGACCAAACTGTCACTCTGTTCTTAATCCAGCCTCAATAGACTCTCTTTAATCTTTTGTCCTCAATGGACATCATGTATGTCTCCCCTGAATAACTGTATCCTCTCTCCTCCTTCACAGGCCTCTCTCCCAGTGCAGCAGTACCTGTCTATGCCTTTTGAACAGACCCAGAAGCAGACAGAGATTGCCCGCCACCTGCCTCCACCTCTCTATGTCCTGTTTGTTCAAGCCAATGCCTATGGCCAAGCCTGCGGTCCGTAATCAATACAGACTATATAACAAGTTACAAGACAAAATAGTTGAGTTTTTCTTTATGGGATGTAAACACTTACTGTCAGTGAAAGGTTATTTTTGTTTCCATTTCAGACAAGAACCTGTGTGTCTCCATCAGTGGCGATGTGGATGAGGCCAAGGCCCTGTCCAAGCCTCCAGAAGATTCCCAGGGTACAAACTCCACACGCATACAGCATTACACATGACACATTTTCATCTGTTATGCTCCATGTTGCCTAATATTCAAGATGTATTTGTGAGAGATGCACCCCAAACAAAATAGAATAATAATATTATGTGTTTCTGGTTTCATCCAGACGACGAGAGTGATTCAGATGCAGAGGAGGAGCAAGAGAAAACGGTGAGTCTCAGGCCTGGCTTTACTCCCAACACACATTTGTGCACGCACACAGACGCCTTCAGGTCAGTGAGTTCAACGATTTCTTAATATACCTGTCTCTGCAACGGACACACAAACTGTCCCTGAGGCCCTAGCTGTCGCACACACTGTGGTCTAGTGGATTGGGGAGCGGCAGCTATCGATCGCTTCCTGCATCCGGATGAGTGCCAGCGGGGGGGATTCTGGGAAATTTTCGCCAAGAATGGCTAGGTGACTGTAACTTGAGCCCGCCTCAGCCATGCACACTCAGCACCAAACTAGCCCACTTCATTGTCAGACTGTCTGTCGGGATGTTTCCTTAGATGATAAATAACTGCAATTTTTCTAAATTACTGATATGGAAATAGCGAGCAGCTGGAGCTGATGCAAATTGGGTTTTTATTTTATAAGAGACAATGCGGCAACATGAACTTGCTTTGCTTTGCTTTCTCTCATCCCTTGTTTCCGTTGATTTTTTTCTGCTTGACAGAAGAGGAGAAGGCCAACTACAGGTGGCCAACTGGATGACAAAAGACGTGAGATGCTGAAAAGGCACCCTCTGTCCCTCTGCTTAGACCTCAAGTGTAAAGGTAACCCATTCTGCATTATTCATGGCTTAATATTTTAGTGTCTGCACCAAATAGGTGTGTGATTTTTGCGCAGGCAGACACATCCCTTGTCTTTATTTACAAATCATCTGTGCTACATTCCTGGTAATGTGACTATAGATACACTATATATTGTGGTAACTCTATACCTACCAGATAGTATGTGGGGGGTAAAAAAAAAAAAAAAAGTAAGAAAGACCCACTCTGTGATGTCATGACACCAGTTGACCCTCGTGTTCCCTCTGCTGGTAATAAAAGGAATAGTGACAGATTATAGGGAGATCTGCATTGCAGGCGTAACTCTACCTAAAGGGGGAGGGAGGGAGGGAGGGAGGGAGGTGAGAGAGACGCTTGCAGCAGCGTAGGTCTGCAGCACCTACCACATGCTGTAAGCATATTTTCACATCACCAGTCTTTCTTTAACTTCTGCTTTTATTTCCAGTGCCCCCTCCCACCCACCCTGCCCAGTTATCTCCACTGCTGCCAGCTGCAGCAGCCGGTTTGCTGCAGTAAAAGCACAAAAATAAAAGCATTGTCAGTCACTGAGTGACAGTCACTGCGTTCACTGTGAGTGCAGAGAGTGGACTGGGAAAGATGACCATCAGCATAGTGTGTATCCCCTGAGTGCTGCGACCTTTCGTCATGACCACACCCTGTTATTGCTCACTAATGCACCGCAGTGTGAAGTAAACCCTCGGGGAGCGTTCGCTGGGAGGGTTAATGAAAAGAGCTGTGTGCTGGGAGTATTGAATAAGGCTAGTAATGGATTAGTTCATCACCGTGTGTTATCCATCTTGTCTCCACAGATGGCAGCATCCTCCATCTCTTCTTCTACTACCTGATGAATCTGAACATTATGACAGTCAAGACCAAGGTCTCTACCTCCACAGACCTCAGCACGGCCATCAGCGCAGGGTGTGTCTAAGTGTGTGTGTGAATAGAGCATTCATCTCCCTCTCTGTGTCCCTGAAAGGAAGCCTAATGATGTGTCCTTTTGCAGGGATCTGCTGAAAGCAGACACTCTACTCAGCTGCCTCTACACTAACGACCAGGGACGAGAAACACCTAACCCAGCTAATCGCTACCAGTTTGACAAAGTCGGGTAAGGATGCCAAATGATTGAAGTAAATTAAAGGTGTGTAGCTAATCACGCTGTTTAATTTGTCAAAGTTCCAGCGCATTAACCCACCATTCCCTTTTTAGGATCGTTTGCTTTGCAGATTACGTGGAAGAGCTTGGCCATCCCTACACGTGGGTTCAGACTCTGGGAGGATTACATTTTCCCAGAGATGCTTCAGAGGTTTGTGTTGAGATAAAGTATTACCCCAGCTGTGCACAGTTTCTGCATGTTACAGCCGCATCATGCCAGTATATGCTTGTTTTTGCAGGCCGTGCGTGTGGGCAGTTCTCTGAGTGCCAGCCAAATGGAGAGCACCATGAAGCTGCTGAGGGGACGAGTCCAGTCCCGCTTGGCTTTGCACAAGCAGTTTGCCTCTTTAGGTACATTTTATGTTAACAGCCGTTCATTTAATACTCCTTAAGAAGAGACTGGAGGTTTGACTGATTTTTGTCTGCACCCATGTACTCAGAGCACAGCATCATCCCGGTCTCCAGCGAGTGTCAGCACCTGTTTCCTGCCAAGATCATGTCCCGCTTGGCTCGCTGGACCACCATCACCCAAGAAGAGTACATGGTATACACACACAAACACACGCACACGGACTGCTCTTAAAGGATACTCTGAAAAATGCAGTACACATCTCACTGTGACATTTCTCTTTTTTGGTAGGCTCTGCCGTATACACGTCATGTGTCTGATGCTGGGCTGGCCAAGGAGACTGATCTGTACTTTATGGCTGTGGTGGAGAGGGGCACAGGTAAATATTAAGCAAATACTGATGATAGAATCAGGCAATATTAATAACCTGATTTATGTTTGCTCCTTATAAACCACCTCAATTGTTTTCTTCCCCAGCTCGTCTCCAGGCCGCTGTGGTGCTGAGTCCCCGTTACCCTGAAATCTCTCCCCTTTTCTCCCTCTCCCTCAGCTGGAAGGGAGAGCGCAGCGGACGCGCTGATGACAACCTTCGAGTACGAACATTTAATATCGATCGCACTGTTCCATAAGTGCTTTATTATTGTACATGCTCTTTTTATGTCTACATTTCTCAGGCTCTAACCAACTCACCTGTCCCTTCTTGTTTATTTTAGGCCATGGAGAGCGAGGTCAATGTGTTCAAAAATGAACTACAAGGACCACGTCCAGGACACCAGCTCCTGACCAATCAGATATCACGCCTGTGTGTGTGCTTGGACGTCTATCTGGAGACTGAAAGCCAAGATGACGGCGTGGAAGGGCCACGAGAGTTTCCCAGGGAAAAGATGTGCTTGCGCACTGTCAGGTAGACAAGTCACAACAGTCTGAACACACACTTTGTTTAAGACACCTGTAAATAGATTTTCTACATCTCTGACGTCTCTTTCTCTATTTCAGGGGCCCAAATCGCCTGAAGCCGTTCAAGTACAACCATCCTCAGGGCTTCTTCAGTCACCGCTAACTCTGCTTTCTACTGTACTTGACATCTCTTACTCACGCTTACATTTGTGACTATTTGACACACAGTATGTCTTTTTAAAAGTCTTTATAACAGTTTGGAAATTAAAAAAAACAAAACATTTTCTAGAATAACTGTGTATCTGGTCTATTTAAAGCACCCATGCAAATGTTTGTGTTTTATCCCTGACTCTTCCTCTCTACCTTCACTTCACTTTGTGCTGCTCTATTTATAGGCGTCGTCTGCACTACCCGATTATTATGCTATTGTGGTTCAGTGCTACAGCGAGCTGAGTCATTTCCCCGGAGAATTCTGTCCATGGAATATGATATTTGGTGTATTGTTTAGCCTTTGACCTTTCATTTATTATCCTGGATTTTGTAAGAGAAGAAAAACAGGATGTTATTCGGGATATTGATGCCAATCCCATCGAAGATTACTCTCGTTTCACGATTAACTAGCAGCAGCCTACGGAAGTGTTTGGCAAATACATTCCTCTCGTTTTCTTGCGCATTAGAGTGCAAATCCAGCAGGATGCAACCTAATCCAGCCATTAATGTCTCATGGATTTATGGACATGGATGTACAGTATATAATTAGAAGGAGAAAGCAAGGCTGTAGGTGGTGATTACTATTCTAAATTAGTAGAGATTTTAGACGGCGAAAAGAGCCCTGCAAACAAGGACTTTTACTGACGCTGTGTAGTGTGTGTGTGTATATAGTGTATGTTCCTCAAGTTTAAATTTAAGAGTTGAATTTATGTCATAATTATCAGTAGAGAGCACACACTTGCTTTGAGTGACGTGACTGTGAAAGGCTGCAGCTGTTAAATCTTTAAAGCCTGCAGAGCTGTCAGACCTGATGACACTTAAAACATAAAGAGCATTGCAGGAAAACTCTGGGAGAGGTGCCATTCAAGTGCCACGACGAGAGCAAAAGAAACATCCACCTTTTGCATGGTTTATGACGTGGTTGCGCCTCCCTGTTTAATACAAAGCCATCTGTCAGATTGAATGCGTTTGAAGGGGTTATGATGTGAAGGAAACCGATCACGCCAGAAGAGAAATCCTTCCAACGTCTGTTATATCTGCAGAAATTTGTCAGTTCAATTGAACTGGTAGCTGCTTTAAATAGACAAAAATGAAATGGATGACTTCCCAACAGCAGCTGCAGCTCTAATTAGTAAATCCCATTAAATATTTAGCTACACCTTTTTCCTTGAAAGATGAATGAAGGAAATCTATGAATATCTTCTACTTTGTTTTGACCAAAGATGACGAGGAGGATTTGTACTTTCTCGTGAAGGAGAAGTCAAACCTTAACACGAGGATGTGAGTAATAATAATGGTAACTGTGAACTCATTATAAATGAGCCAAGTGTGGGATGGGTGAAAGGGTTAAGAGGGTAAGTCACTGCTTCAGTGTGAACTTTCTTTTTTCGGCGAGAGCCGAGAAAATAAAAGTGTAATTGAGTCTGTTCTGCACTGCTCCTGATTTATACATGAATGTGGTCTCTGGGACGCGAGGCCGGGTGCGCTGGATATTGTGGGTGGGCACAGCTCCCTCTCTCCTCCGCCGCAATGCAGTGCAGTTACTGGAAGCATTTACCTTTCAGGCCTCAAACCTGCTATGACTGCTCTTGACGCCTCTTCTTCGTAAGTCAATGCGCTATAGATTTCAGTGTAAACAGATGAAGAAAACCACCTCGGAAGCCTCTTGAGTTTGATTTTTTTTTTCAATCTTTATTTATCTGTTTCATATTGCATATTCTCAGCAGTTTATACATAGCACAGTCATCATTGTCCTAGCATTGCAGACCAGAAGAGTGAGACAATACAGTTCACCTGTCAGGAGAAGCTGCATTAAGGTGCACAACAAGCAAAAATTCAAGTCTTTCTTGGACTCATATATCTGTAAATATAATAGACATTTGTATCTGCTTAAATATACATTTTTATATTTGATATCTGTCACAATCTTTAGCTTGACATTGTTTTGACATCTCTACCCTTGAAGGCTTGTGTAGGGACAGCAGGTCCCTGCGGTCCCCGTCAGCGGGATTCGGTTTTAATGCACTTGATATTTATTAAGGGCAGTTGTCACATTCAGATAAAGAGTTTAGAGCATTCTGCATACAGTCATACATCAGAAGCATCGTGGGTGTGTAATGGCCATACGTAGGGAGCAGGGGATTATTTGCTACAGAAATCACTATTGCTTACATACCATCACCTGCTTTGCTTTTGGACATTAAAGTGCCTGTCTGCTTTCACCTGCTCTTGACTCTCATAGTTCTTTGGCATCTCCACCTCCTCATCTCCTCGTGCCCTGAATCACAGCTCATCAGTCTTACTTCTTGGCTTTCTCCTCCTTGCTCTCCTTTGACTCAGTGCCAGAAGATTTCTCCACTTTCTCAGCTTTACTGTCTTCTTTACTAGCCTCCTTTTTCTCCTCGGGCTTCTTCTCCTCTTTCTTGGCCTCTGTTTTCTCAGGTTCAGGCTTTAGGTGCGGGCTTCTCCTCGGGCTTCTTCTCCTCCTTCTTGGCCTCTGTTTTCTCAGGCTCTGCTTTAGGGGCAGGTTTTGCCTCAGGCTCGGCCTTCTCTGGTTTAGGAGCAGCGGGTTTCTCCTCCTTGGCAGGGGGAGCGCTCTCTTTAGGCTCGGGCTTGGGGGCGGGTTTGTCCTCAGCGGGTTTGTCCTCAGCAGGTTTGTCCTCAGCAGGTTTGTCCTCAGCAGGTTTGCTGGGAGCAGCAGCAGCAGGTTTTGAAGTGTCATCTGTCTTTGGCACTTCTTCTGCTTTGCTCTCCTTCTTTGTGTCGGCTTTGTCTGCCTTCTCTGGCTCCTTCTCCTTGGGCTCCTCCTTCTTCTCCTCCTTTACGGGCTGCTCTTTCTCCTTCTTTTCCTCCTTGACAGGCTGAGGCTTCTCTTCTTTTTTCTCCTCTTTAGGGGTGTCTTTGGTGGGGAGAGGCTTGGCCTTCTCCTTTTCAGGGCTCTTGGGGGGAGGAGATTTAGATTCGGGTGATTTGCTGGGTGGGGATTTTGATACAGGTGACTTTGACTCATCTCCTGCAGGAGATTTGACTGCAGGAGATTTAGCAGGTGATTTGGGCATCGGGGATTTGGGTGCTGGTGATTTAGATTCTGGTGATTTAGATTCTGGTGATTTAGATTCTGGTGATTTGACAGTAGGAGATTTAGGCTGAGGGGACTTTGAAGGAGGGGACGCAGCCTTTTCTGGAGATTTAGACTTCTCTTCCTCCTCAGCTGCCTCCTCTTCCTCTCCCTTTTCCTCACCCTCCTCTTCCTTCTCCTCCTCCTTTTCTTCCTCCTTCTCTTCTTCTGCCTCAACTTCTTCCTCCTTCTCTTCTCCTTCCTTGCCTTCTTCCTCCTCTTCTTTGGTCTCCTCACTTTCCTTTTCTTCCTCTGCTGCCTCTTCTTCTTCCTCCTCTTCCTTCTTTTCCTCCTCTTCCTCCTCATCGGCCTCCTCAGTCACCTCTGTCACCTGAGTCTCATCTGTCTGTTCCTCCACGATGACTTTATCCGAGATCTCCTCTCCTTTCACCTTGAAGGGGGCAGAAAATCTGCTTTCCAGGTAGGAGTACGGACTTCCTCCTGAGATAAAGCGGTTCTCCTCTCCCTCCAGCAACTTCCTGTTTTGAGGACAAAGACACACACAGGTCAGTGAAAACGGCAATAGCTTTGACGACTGTTTAATTATGCGTGGCTTTTAAACCGTGACTAACCTATAAGCAGCAATCTCGATATCTAGAGCCATCTTCACATTCAGCAGCTCCTGGTAGTCTTTCAGCTGGCTGGCCATCTCCCATTTGGTGGTTTTCAGCTCATTGTCCAGCTGATTGATGGTCTCCTGCAAAGTGACAACACACAGCCTCGCAGGTCAAATATTGTGACGGTAAATGTAATTAATATGCAGTTCTGGTTTCTGACAGATCGGTGAGACATTTGTGCTCGTTTCCTGCCTGTAGTGAGTTGAGGTCATCGTGGTGTCTGTCTTCACTCTCCATACGCTGCCTCTCCAGTGACTCCTTGGTTCCCCTGAGAGTCTCCAGCTCGATGGTGCGACTCTGGAGCTGACGGCGGTACTCTCCGATCTCCTCCTGGCTTCCACGAATGGCATCCTGGTTTACTCTAGCAGCATCGGACAGACGCTCCATACGCACTGCAGAAATGACATACAGAAAGATGAATACCGTTTAGAAATCACATTTGCTGTGTCACACCAATGACTGGCCTATGGTCCCAAAACAGTTGGGAGGTGCTGGGCCTATACTGAAGAACGGAGAAATTCAGCAGTCTGCTTTAGTCCCTATGCCCTGAGACACTTGACCTGGCCTCAGAGAGCCACTGGGAACCTGTTTAACCTTGAAAGTGTCCATCTGTCAGTCAGTGGTGTGACTCAGCTTGCTCCCTCTTCCAAGCATGACTGAGCCACACTGCTGCAGTCAGCTGGACACCAGACAGGGAAGGTCATTCTGTTTGTTCCTTTCACTGCCTATATCAAGTCAGCATGCAGATGCACAGCGAGGCTCAATCTATAGATCATTAAATTCTGTGACGAGTAATTGAATTGCTGCTCTCTGGCCTTTAAAGTTGTCAGTTGTGTAAGCGTATTTCACCTCAAAGGTCAGCAGCTTTGTGTCTGATCTTCCTGCGGTATAACAGAGGGGAGGAGGATTGCAACAAGATGATGTCTCAGTTGCAGTAAGTCTTTCCTAACTTACTTCCACGTCCTTGGTTGACTCCAGTCACGACATCAGAAAGGATGTGTGTTTGAGCATTAGCCCGGTGATGAAGCATTATCTGTCTGCTCTGTGTGTGTGTGTGACCTTGAAACTATGTTTCTATTCGTAGAGGTTCAGGTAAAAGACGCACACAGAGACAGGGTGCTCAAGACAAAACACTCACACTGCTGTGAGAGTGCAAATGAATCACAGCCTCCTCTCAGTGTGTCATCTCACTCATGCAGTGCTTTGCTTTAAGTAGAAATGATCATTCTGCGGCAACGATGCACCCACAGAAAGACGCATCTGAACTGTTCAAATCTGGACCTCTCTGCAGTTTCTGCTCAGGAAATCTGACTTAACTAACTGAATTAGTGTGTAAGAGGTCATTAAAACTTCCTCAAGCTCTTTTGTTTAAGTTAGTTAACAGATCATCCGATAATCTGCAATCAGTAGGCTTATTAATTGCAGTCTGAAGTGATCCTGCAACCTTGATATGTCGAGGAAGATACTGCAAACCTTATGCAAACTTATGCATTAGAATAGACCAATATAAACCTTTATGTGAACCGTAAAGGTGTGACCGAGGACACTTCACATACAGCAGTAGGCTCTATTGTTTACAGAGTCCCAACAATGTCCACCATGAGTAAGCACTTTAGACTTAAGCACCACGGACAGATGCCGAGCAAGCTGAGGTTTTCTCTGTGATTTAAACAAACTAAAAGATGTTTAAAACTTTCTCTTTTTACCACACTCACCTTTGAACCATTCCTCGGCGTGCGTAGAGCTCTTGCTTGCGTGACTGTCCAGCTGTGCGCGGATCTCTCGCAGTGCGCCGGTGACATCCGCCTTCATCGTGTCCCGCATATCGAAGCTCACCTGTGCGCCCTGAATCTGAGCGAGGAGCTCGGCCACTTCTTCCTCGTGGTTCTTCTTGAGAAAAGCGTCTTCCTCCTCCAGGGCACGGAGCTTCTTGTCCAGCTCGAGCCGAGCCAGCCGGCACTCCTCAACATACTTTTTCATGGCGCGGGCTGCAGCCTCCAACTCTTCCCGGTTACGCGCCTCATCCTCCAGCCTGGCCCTCAGGTGCTGGATGTCCTCCTCCAGGTGTTCGTGCTCAAGAGCTGCGCGGGCCTTCTCACCGGTCAGCTGCTGCAGGAGACCCCTCAGGTCACCCAGCTCTCGCTCGTAGTGCTCCCCAACTGAGGCGCGCCCAGCCTGGCTCTGACGCAGAGCTGCTGCTTCTGCCTCCAGGTTGCGGTTGTGCATCTCCAGGTTCCGCACCTTGTCGATGTAGCCGGCGAACCGGTCATTCAGAGTCTGCAGAATCTCTTTCTCGTTCCTTCGTGTCATGTCGCCATTGAAGGTTTCCAAGCTCTCGACGGAGGACGGCTGGCTGTAGGTGATGCGGCGGCGCTGGGAGTGAAACCCGCTGGAGGACACGGAGGCAGGCCGAGCCTTGCGGTACGAAGTCGGGCCGAAGAAGTGGTGCTCTACCGAGTAGCTCATGATGGCTGGTCGGAGGAGAACTGACTGCAGCAGGAGGGGCAGCACGGGGTTTATATAGGAGGGAAGGAAAACTCACTAGTCAGCACCAGGACGCACACGATTTAAAGAGATATCCTTTATTCAGAAAACTACTGCCTGCGCAAGAATATATTCACTCTAATCAGTGTAGCACCTTGTTGATGATTTGTATTTTCACTGTAGTGTGGTGCCATTTATAGAAGCAACAAAGCCAAGTATTAGTTTTAGAGCGTGTGAAATGTTTGTCAAGCATCAATTTTTAATGTTCATCTTTAAGTGTTTTGTGCATACAACACATGGGGGAAATCGGCCTGCGCGTTAAATGATTAAAACATTTGAATCTCATCTGTCACTTGCTATGATTCTTCTATAAACAGCCCTGATGAATGATTCATTTTGCAAGATTTAAAAAAAAAAAATCTTCAGACATATTCATATTTTGGGTCTGCTGTGACTAAGTCTGTGTGAACTGATAGTGTGGGTGTGCAGTATGTTCTGCTGATGCTCTCTGTAGCTGTACTGCTGCAGTGTGAGTTTGCAGATCCATGCCAACCCCCCTGGGACTCAACTCAACTGCTGGGCCATTGACAGACTCTCTTTCTTTCTTCCTCTAACACATACACACAAAAGGTTTGTTCGCTCCCCCTCACACGTCAAGCATAACTTTTCATCTCTTGGATTATGGTTTATTATTATGAGTACATCTTCTCCACCTGTGCAGATGTGATCGCAGGCCAAGCGTGATATGTGACAACATTGACATAAAGAAAAACAGCAGCAGCAGCATAAACAGCAACTTTATACTGCAGGATACACACTGAGCTACGATGATACAGCATTCACACAAAAACAAACCGAGCTGTCTGCTGATCTGAGAGGAGGACCAGTTCTGAAGAGCATGTACAGCACCTATTGATTACCCAAACTCAGGGTGAGTGAGTTTACTCTGCATACCTTAAAGGAGCAGGGAGAACTGTGACTTTCCCTTGAGATGTATGTGGAAGAATAGATGGATCAGCACACAGTAATTCCTCTGTATCAGCCATTCTTCGACCCTGTGAACACATGTGTTGTCAGCCCAATGACACCCAGGGGACTGTGAGACACCCAAGCCCCTAGCCTGTCCTCCAGCATTTGTGTCATGGCTGTTTAAGCTCCTTAGCTCTGGGTGGAAACACACTGCAGCTTTATCATCTGTGTTAAAAAGCATGTTGGAATTGGTGAATCGGAGCACAGCACAATGCTGCGCCCCGTCTCACATGTACAGGGGCGAAGAGAGGGATGCATGACAGAAATAACATGCCACATCCCCTCCTCCTCCTTCCACCAGCGTCATGTTTTATAAATGAGGATAATGGAGCAGATTTAGCAGAGTTAGCAGGATTCAGTTGAGGAGTCAGGAAATCTCATGTTCTTCTTAGTGTTATTTGAACCATAAGACTCACACTTTTTTATTCTGCGTTAAAACACTCCTGCTGGAGAAATACAACAGACATAGCCACATATATTATCACCAGTGTTGGGAAGCTGTTAAATCCCGCCAAGTCAGTTGAGGTTTGAGACAGAAAACGGCTTAAAAATACAGAAGGAATACCACTGAAGAAATAAGCTGCTGAAAAACAGAGCAGGCGGATTTAGTCTGCATGTTACTGGTTTCTTTCAAGGGACCATAATCTGCACTTTGATGCTGCCATGAGTTGATTCGTCACAGCAACAATTTAACAGACCTGTCAGTGAAAGTTTGAATGACATTGAGAGAAATACGGCAGAAAAGGAGGTAGGAGGCTTTTGCCATGTAACGACCTTGTCCTTGAAGGGATGGATGGAGAGACGGGAGACGGTTAGACAAAGAGAGATGGAAAATAGTTGGATCGATGCAGGGGAAAATGTCACAAAACAGTGAAACCCATCCTAAGGGAGGTAAAAGGACATCTTTTGTGCATGTTTGTGTGTGCATGCCTGGTGCAGTTGCAAGTGTGTGGTTATATAGTTGTGGAAGGAGCTTCCCTTGTTTTGTTTTTTTCCAATGGTGGTATATTTAGAGCTTTCTGTGATTTGAGACAATGAAAGAAAAGAGGGTGTGAGGTTATGATGGAGGCAGACAATGGAGGTCGCAGACAACGGGGAGCAAGATGATGCGCTGAAGGGGGGGATGACAGAGAGACACAGAAAGGGGGATGAGAGGAGAGGAGAGGAAAGGAGAGGAGAGGAGAGGAGAGGAGAGGAGAGGAGAGGAGAGGAGAGGGGTGGAATTTGGTGAGAAAAGAGGGAGTCACCTTGGGAGGGACAACTAGAAAAATGGCTGTCCTGGCAGTCTCAAGGATGACTCAGCTGTAATACAATTAAGGCCTGTGATTGTATTTACTTGCTGGTGTGTGTGCATGCATGTGTGCCCATGTCATTGTGGTAGTGTGCCACTTTGGTGCACAATGCAGATTTTTTAAAAAAAGGAGAGGACAGTATCATCATTTAGAGTCATTAGAAGAGATTAAGCTGGTGCAGGTATGAGTGTGTCTGGCTGTTTATTTAGAGGGCTATGAAGCAAATGACCACAATCAAAGCACTTCACAGTTTGATGGCTGTGAAAAATCTGCCAACAGATTGAAGTTTCCAGAACACAACTGGAACTTGGCTTTGTTGCGGCGCCATCTGCAGGACAGTCCGCAAACTGCAGGTGTAATTACTTGGTTTGTCCACAGGGGGCAGCAGAGCCCGCCTGCGGTCATAAACTCACTGCTGTTTACTTCCTGTGTTAGCTCCCCTCTGACAGCCAGCAGAGGGAAAGTTCAAACGAAACACTGACTTCTCCACAAAACTGACACGTAATGTCTCATAAAACGTACAAGCCACCTTCTTTATTAGATAGATGGACCCAGGAAAACAACGAGTTGGTAAACAAGTGGAAGGTAAGTCGTTATCTCCTTTTTTTTAAGCCTCCAACATACAGTAGCTACAACGTTAACCTAATAGAAATCTGTCAAAGCTTGAGAATAGATCAAGTTTATACTTCAGATGTCCAATAACATACTGACGTAAACAGACAGCTGCACAGCTAATCATATAAGTTAGTACTCAGCACCTTATAGGCTATTAGTAAGCACTCTAATGTATTGAGTATTGACTGTGCATGTTTTAATACTTAAAGGTCCAGTGTGTAGGATTTAGTTGCATGCATGCACTAGCTCAGTTCATAGAGACTTGGCTTGGTTCAAGTCCAGTATGGAACAAAGTATGGTGTTGGACTGGTAGCTGGAGAGGTGGCTACATATTAAATATGGTAGTACTACATTAAAAAGTAGTTTTGTAGTATAAGTTTTATTTTCTTAAATACAGGAAGATTGATGAAAGAATGTACTTTAAAACTCCATTATTCAGAATGGCTTCTCCTCTTAATTGTTATAATAAAGTATTAGATTATTAATTACATAATCATGTCAATGTTGTAGCTGGCTGATTTCAACTAACTCATATAGTTTAGGACCATGTAATCCTCATCCATCATATTGATATTTTTATGTTTTGTATGTACATGTTCAGAAAGGTAACTTACTTAACTTAAATATTAGATATTTTGGTGTAAAACGTGCCACGCTTAACTGTAAATTGTAGTGTAGTAACAATGTGACGTAGCATAACACATAAAGTATCTTTTACAAGTAACTTGGTGACTTTCCCGTTTGCTTTCACATGCAGGAAGAAGCAGGAGGAGATGCTGTGAGCCGAGACCAGAAAGCCCATCTAAGATCTTGTTCCTCTGAGTTTCACAAACTTTTACAAAAAATCCGAGGTGCGCCATGTCTTTCATAACACAAAGGCCAAATTTGTTAAGGTGGGGAGCCAAGAGTACCCTCATCTCCCTCTTTGTCATGTCCCTCTGCTGCAGGTGTCCCTCCTCTTGCGGATCACACACAGTTGGAGCTGACAGTAGTGTACAATGCCTGCGTGTGCTCTGTTACTCAGTCTCAGTTCTCAGAAGCTGAGCTGCTCCTCATACAAGCCACAGAGAGAGGTAGGCTGCTGAGAGATCATGACAAAACCATAGACGTAATTAAAACTAATGCCATGCATCCAGCTTCATGTTGTCTCAATGGATTGCTCAACACTGACTTTTACATAATGCGCTTGTTACCCACAGTTCTGCAGATAACAGGAGATAACCCTGTTGCTACAGACCCTCCTGTGTTCTGGAAAACTGCTCTCAAATCAGTGGGAAACACAGCTTTAAATTCCTCTATACAGCACATTCTTTGTCTGCAGTGGGCAATATGGCTGGCCACTTGCCAGCTAAAAACTATTCAAGAGTTTCAGGTAAGATCCCGTGTGTAATCTGTGTTCCCCACAAAGTGTTTGGTGTACTGTAGTTTAAAAGCAGTTAGCTTCCAAATGAACTCCATCATGGTTTGTTTGTGATATAACCAACTAGAAAGTTATAAAATGAAACTAGACTGTATTCTTTCCTGTGATGCAGGATGAGCTCTTCTCCCTGTCTGAGTCACTATCTACTGGAGATCGGGGTGACAGGAGGAGCGGGGCAAGTGGAAAATCCTCTGACATCCCACTATTGATGATGGACCCAAGAAGGCTTTTTGAATTATTGCAGATTTGTACATACATTGCCCAAGGTCAGCAACATTCAATCAGCCATTCAGTGGTGTCTGTCAGAGGTCCGGGGACAGAAAAAATGTAGAGGGCTCTACTGTGTAGAAAGCTGTGGTGCATGTATGGGGGAAACTATTCCAGATTAAAGTAGTTTTATTGTGTAACTACTCAACACATAGGGGGGTATTTAGCCATTTAGAGGCAGGTCATGACCTACTTATTTTCTAGCTTGTGAAGCACTACATTACGATTTCTTCACTAAATGGGCTCTCCACTTTTGTTGGCCATTTTCTTGCTCATTGGGCCACCCTATAGGGCTCTATCATGTTGTATCAATTATTTCTACCATTGTACAGACTATATAATAGTAAGCTTCGTAATATTGTATAAATCTTAAGCATAGAGTTGATTTCTGCTGTTTTCTAAAACCGTCTAAAATCTAAATTGCCTTGCCAAGGATGATAGGTTAGTTGATGTAGGCTGCTGCTGTTGTTGTTTTTTGTTGGTTCTATGCAGTTTGCCTTTTGTAAACTATGTGCTATATAAGCTATATATGTATATAAATGGACTCCATGTTTTGTAGCATTGAGTAACTCATTGTTTTATTGTGCTCTGTTTGTTTCATTAAGGTGCAGAAAAGTTGAGCGGGGGTCAAAGTTCAGAAGCGCTGTCTGTCCTGCAGACAGCTTTGTCCCTGCCTGCTCCCAAAACTCTAGTAGCATACACACACCTCCTCTCAGGCTCCTGCCTCACCCATATGGTACACACAGACAGAGTGCAGACATACAAACACAAAGTTAGCATGTATAATTCATGGGTGTAACAGGTTTGAGCAGTTGCATACAGTGAGTGTGTGTGTTTTTGGGTCATTTCATTTGTGTCCAGAGCCGCCCTCAGATGGCATTGCAGTGTTACAGGAAGGCACTGGAGACACACTCCTGCTGTGTATGTGCTCTGTATCAGAGCATGCTCATCTACAGACAACTGAGCAACACACAGGCTGAGATACAAGCTCTCCGTTTGCTGCATTCAGTGAGTAACACGAGTACACAGTAGATACAGGGAAGGCAGAAAAGGGATGCCTCTAAATTGTGTCTAAATATTTGTCTTGTCAATGTAGATAAATTGTTTTTATTGTTGAAAAAATCTTCCCTGCCTTTGTTTTAGTAGAATAGCTCTCAGCGGATGGGTCACAAAGTCTATCTGGGACACTGACACATATTCATGTAAAGTGTAAGCCTGCATACTGAAACATGAAACCTCTCTTGTCCCACAGACTTTGATGTTGCCCTCTGCCACAGAGCCTGCTCTGGCTGGTACTCCTCTCCTTTCTCCGTCCTTATTGCTCCGTAGCAAATCACTAAACGGCCTGCTCTCAGTTCCCTCTGCCCTCTCTGTCCTTCACAGTCTGGCCCAGAAGTGTGTGATCCATGGGAGGTGAGAAAACCAGCTTGGAGCTCAGAGTTCCTGCCTCTTACTGGCACCTGATCACTACTGAAAACCAGAAAATGTAAATGGAGATGAGAATAGTGTACACACAGAGCGCACTGCAGTTGTAATATGAGTGTTGTTGGTATCTCTTCAGGGTGTCAGAGGGTGTGGAATGTTATTTGGACCTGCTGACTGCTCTTCACTCAGAAGATCAACATGGAGTAAGACTGAAAACCCTGACAGACAAGATACTTTGCAAGACGCCATAATGTTTTTGCCTGATGGAATGATGGAATATGTTCATATTTGTTGATGCCTGTGTGCTGTATTTCTCTCTATCAGATGCATACCGAGGTCCACTCCCTCCCCAGGTTGCCTGAGCTTTACCTGGAGGCTGGCGCTGCTTTACTCATGGCCCGACGGCCCACCGATTGCATGGCGCTGTGTGATGAAGTCATCAGCACGACACTGGAGCTGCTGCCAGATAAGTTGGTGTTGGAGGAGCCAGAGGAGAAATGTGAGGCTGAGGCCAGGCCTGTGGGTGCAGAAGGTGAAGACAGGGTGGGGATGCTGCTCTGGACTGGGGCTGCCTACCTCCTCCAGGGTCACTGCCACACTAACCTGAAGGACTGGAAACAAGCTGTCACTCACTATACAAGGTCTGTAAGAAGAACTTGAATTATTTCTGTCATCAGTGTCTGTGATTATAAACAAACACATAAGATTGTACTACTGTGCATTGCAGGTGTATCAACCTGCTGGTAAAGGTGCACTTTAAAAGGAGAGGTGAGTATTGTTTTTGAGATATTGCCCACTCTGCAGCTATTACTACTTTACGCATTTTATTCTGTTGATTGTTCAATTACAGGTTTCCAACCACAGATCCCCAGTGTGGACGTGGTTGGCAAGCAGGGCACAGATCTGTATATCCTCCAGAGGCTAAAGGGGCTTTCACTAGCTGGCAGGGGCATCAGCTTCTCCCAGACAGACCAACTGAGAGAGGCACTGAGAGACCTCCAGCTCAGCCTGCAGGCATTTCCAGGTATACACAGCAGAGCTTTAACCTATTGATATATACAGCAGAGTTATTTAAGGTCAGTCATATGCATCATAGGTCCATATTTGGCCATTATAAAGTACGATTTGAACAGTGATGAGTCTGTGCTTCGTTTGCATGGTCTTTTATTCATCACACTGTGTGTAATGTCTCAGGCTGTGTGGGTGCAGGCCTGTGGTGTGGTGAAGTGTTGTGGAGGCTTGGCAGGAGACGGGAGGCAGCAGCTTGTTGGGAAAAGACCTGGAGCGTCACCAGACAATCCTCAGCAGAGTAAGGCACTGCCATTCTTATGTTCACTGTCTAAGTCTGCGGTTTAATATAGTTCAGTAAGTATCACAGTGCACACTTCATCTATGTTCACACTTGGCACAGAGATGCATCTCAGGTAACCTGCTTACATCTGCATAGCTCTAATCACATGTGTGAATGTGCCCAAAATACACGCTGGGGTAAACTTAGAGGTGGTCAGGAGCCTGTGTGACTGTGCTGTGTAGAGCCAGGTGAACACAGACGCATCACCAACCAACTTAAAGTGCATAAGCCAGGACAGATTTAAGGATCTGTTTATTTACTCTTTACCGTAATTTGTAATTATAGCAGAACAATGAAGCATGTGGTGCTGTTCAATTTTCACCCTGTTGTTGGTGTGGTATGCTGAGAAAATGTCAACATGAGCTTACAGGAACTCAAATATATGTAAAGACACCTTTAACACCACCAACTGGACAAGTGTAGTCCAACCACAAGAAATTATTTTAAGGTTAGTAACAAAACTTTAGTGATCTCAACTGTGAGCTTGCACCTTGGGCAATGCATCGAAGAGGGACTACTCTTAGTTTACTCTAGCTGTTTACGATGGCTATGTGCATGTGTATATTTTTGCTCTTCATTAGAGGACACATTTTCCCACAGATGACCTCAAATGTAGACAGGGAAGCTAAAATCTGTAGCTGGATAATCAGGTATCAAAGGAAATACAAAGTAAGCCACAAATAATTTAATAGTTTAATCAGTCTCTCGTTGCATTAGCCAGAGCACATTTACCATGCTGTGATGTAACTCTCCTTCTAACCGGTATATGCCCTCTGTGTTGCAGAAGTCTTTCTTTGTACCTAAAGGAACCTCAGTCTGGCCCTTTGTTGGACTCCACAGAGCTGCGCCACAGAATACAGGGACTTGGTCCTACCTTGTCAGCCTAGAGACGGACAAAAGAAGAATGCCCTATCACTTACTGAACTGGATCAACTTTCTTTGCCCTGTGAACTGAAACCCATACCCACAACAAACATGCATCCACCACCAGGAGAGCAAAATAATGCATCTTGGAAGAGCTTAAAGTGTTTGAGACTGAGAGTATACACAGTGTAAATCAACCGTGTAGCTGGTTTATGGATGAAATGATGAAACATTAACATAAAATTATCATAATAAATAAAAGATGTGTGTTGGCAAGGCAAGAGAAATAAAGTCTTTATTAACTGATTATGCTTGTCAAGATAAGTTGTTGCTGCAATAAAATGTCCATTTATAGCGGTTTTATATGAATTGCTCCGATAAATAAAATATAACAAAACCAATAAATAAAAACGTAAATTAATGCACGCAGTTCTTTATACGCGTGTTATTGTCGAGGCAAATTTCGTGTGTATACGATTCTTCGATATCAACGCGGTACACATCAATTGGTTGACAGAAGTTTGATGGGAGGCTTAAATAGCCAATCGGAGACAAGTTGATGAACACAGCACCGTCCCACTCATTTTTAATTGGCCAAATTTCCACAATATTCTCGTTGACTTCAGACTCCGGCTTATTTCATTGGTTGCCGAGTTTGATGGACAGCCACCAGCCAATCAGAGTGACGGATGCACCCAGCTCACGGTATAACTGTAAAGAGGAGCACGGAAACTGCTGCTCTTTCGTGTGAAATCACAGAGAACGTTGAGTAACGAGAAACCGGTTAAGCCTCTTAAACATTTAGCTAGAATTTCTTTATTTATTAACAGTAATCCAGGTGGACGACCATGGCCTCGGGAGGGGAGTAAGTAAAAATAATCTTTCAGTCTATTAAAATGCGTTTTTTTCGGGGACAATGGCTTCCAGCAACTGCCTTTTAAACGGCTAACGTCAGCTCAGAATGCGTTAGTTTAATAAAGTTAGCTCAAATTGCTAATACATTGCTAGCAGGGGAGCTAATGGGGTCAGGTACTTCAGCCTCCGCACTTCTGTTCAGTTGGCCGGATAACAATTTAAAATACCGCTGACAGCTGGGTATTAACCAGGTGAATTGTTGACCCACATTGTCAAACAACCGGTCGTCTGCCGGTGTTGAGTTAGCCAGCTGTGTGACAGCGACTCGACAAAGCGTAGTCATTGCTGTCGTGTTTGAACGCTAGCGCTAGCTTAGCAACACTGTCAAGGCCAAAGCCACCATCCACCATCACACCGACAAAGATGGCCTGTCTACCGGCTAATAAGACCGTCTTTATAACCGGCTTTAAATTGTGACTTTGAAATAATATAGGCCCAATCATTAAATCGCGTGGGGTTAGGTATCGGGACTAACGGTTTCACGATAGGAACAGTCGCTAGCATTAGTCATCCAGACGGCTAACTACACAGTGCACCAAAGCTAACAGGCTAACGGGCTATTCATTCTAGATGATAGACAATTTACTTGCTGTCTATTCCGTTGTTAGCCGAAAACAGTCATGAAATAACACATCCCTACATCTGATTACTGTGTTTCGCGTTGTTGGCTGGTGTGTTTAGGTAGACACGATAGAGTTGTAACGTAGTGGAGGAACCTAGCCGGCTAACAAAGTTTTTTTCTAATTCTTTTGCTGTGTCATCTGGGCTCGCTTGCTCGCCAGTCACTTAGCCAGAAGCTAGCGTTAGCATGCTAACAACATAAAAGAGAAACTATAGAACCGGTTCAAGAGTTTTCTGGAAACTCGTAGAAATATGATCCATCACTTTTAAGCATTGGTATGTTTGATTGGTATTTTGAATGTACGCATGATTGTGCGTGTTACCCGTAGGTGACGTTATGCAGTCTGTGTAGTTGGCCAGTTGTGTAAACGACCTGTTTCCTCTTCGATACATGTTTATTTATTCAGGGTGACTATTATTAATAATTACGTAACGGCGTATACACACATTTGATACTAAGACACTATTATTGACTAATTCTTCACATCATTTATAATATCCATTTGCCCTGTTTGTTCTCGGATGGGTGTCCTTACAATACAGCACAGTAAAATACGTTGTATAACTAGCTGTACAAAAGAAACAATGGTAAAGTGCCAAGCATGCCTGATCTCTCTTCAAACACAGTTTACAGGATCCCAGTATTTGCATATGAATGGTAATAATTTTACCATATTGACCTCTGAACTGAAGGCCGGACGCGTAACAAAAAGGTGTTTTCCAATCCCCTGTAGACAAACCAGAGAAACAAAACGGAAACCAAGATGTATTTTAATTATTTCCTTTTAGCATGGGTAGATGTAATGAATTTACCAACACTAAGATAAATACACTGTGTGTAATTCTTTTCTAGACATTTATTTTGTTGTACAATTTATCACTAATTTAAACAGCTTGATCATTAAGACGTGCATGAGACCTTGAATGTGCGCAGTGTTTATTTTGTTTGACCCACAACTTGTTTTTATCTGTTTCCTATCCTAGAGCAAAAAATGATGACCTAGCCACTGCAATTCTGAAACAGAAGAACAGACCCAACAGACTGATCGTTGATGAATCCATCAATGAAGACAACAGTGTGGTCTCTCTCTCTCAGGTATGCTTTTAAAAGGTTTAATGCACGGCTCATGTCGCTGTAGATCAGATGTTTGGATTTTATTCTCGATATATATAAATGGAGTAACACAAGAGATTGACTGTAACTTTGTTTGATGTCTCTGAAGACCAAGATGGACGAGCTGCAGCTCTTCCGTGGAGACACAGTGCTGATGAAGGGAAAGAAGAGGCGGGAGACTGTGTGCATCGTGCTGTCCGACGACACTTGTTCCGATGAAAAAGTTCGCATGAACAGGGTGGTCCGCAACAATCTGAGGGTCCGGCTGGGTGATGTCATCAGGTGGGGAAAAGAACAAACATGTTTTAAAATAAATAATATATAGGTGAGAAATAAGTGATGTTAAGTCTGAGATTTCTTTCAGCATTCAGCCATGTCCTGATGTGAAGTACGGAAAGAGGATCCACGTCCTCCCAATAGATGACACAGTAGAGGGAATTACTGGCAACCTGTTTGAGGTCTACCTGAAGCCATACTTTCTGGAGGCTTACAGGCCAATCCGCAAAGGTGAGTGCAAGCCTCCACTGTTAGGACAAAGATTGTATTTTAATGATTGAATCTGTTTCAATGTTTCAACATGCAGCTCCGTTAGAGTAAAATTAACTTTTACATTGTAGGTGATATTTTCCTGGTCAGAGGAGGCATGCGTGCTGTGGAATTCAAGGTGGTAGAGACCGACCCCTCTCCATACTGCATCGTTGCCCCTGACACAGTCATCCACTGTGAGGGAGAGCCAATCAGGAGAGAGGTGGGTAGCAGATATGAACACAGTGCACGGGTTAACACTTACCTCAAATGAACTGCATTAAAATTTGACCATCTTGTGCCTTTTTAATATGCAGGATGAGGAAGAGTCCCTGAACGAGGTGGGCTATGATGACATTGGAGGAGTGAGGAAGCAGCTAGCTCAGATCAAAGAGATGGTGGAGCTGCCTCTTAGACACCCCGCACTGTTCAAGGCCATCGGAGTCAAGGTAAAGTCCACCCCTATGCTGCTGTTTAGTATGTCTCATATACACTACAGTTTGATCAAGTGTTTAATCACAGGAGGAAACACAAACAGAACTTCTTTGCTGTTTTTTAACTTCATTTCAGTACTTGCTCAAAGTGAAGAGAAATTCAGTCGACCATTTTAAAATGTGCCCTTCTTTTCAGCCCCCACGTGGAATCCTGCTGTATGGACCCCCTGGAACAGGAAAGACTTTGATTGCCAGAGCTGTAGCCAATGAAACTGGAGCTTTCTTCTTCCTGATTAATGGTATGAACACCCATCTTTATTCATCTTCCATCTCCTTACTCCTCTTGTTGATTGGTTTGGAAAAGTATTTATCAAAAACTCAAAAGGAAGACTTTAATGATCCCACAGTGAGGGGATTCACTTGTCACACACACGGATTAGAAATTACTCATGAATAAGAAATATACCGAAGAAAGTCACGAAGTCATGCTGGTGTTAGTCTGACAGCTCCTTCTTACATGGTGGGAGTAGCAGTCAGTTGCTGAAGGAGCTGCTTACGGCCCCCCTACAGCCTCGTGCAGGGGGTGAGAGGAGAGGTTGCTTGGATATTGAGGAACAAAATACATTTTTGCATAATTTTAGATCAGAGTTTTTACATGCATCTGTTCAGAATGATATGAAAATGGAGGCGCTTTAATAAATCTTATTGTTTAGTAAGTAAAATTGTGTTGTAAAGATGTTCCACCTTTGTAGAATATGATTTCACAGAAAGACTGGTTTGTATTTCATAGCGTATGCATGTACTGTATTCATCGAATCCTCAGAAACACTACAGTGTTATCTTTTACTTGAGTGTTTAGTTGGGCCATGGCTTATCTTGTGATCATGCATATTCATTGTCTCCATTTTAAGGTCCTGAGATCATGAGTAAGCTGGCAGGAGAGAGCGAGAGTAACCTGAGAAAGGCCTTTGAGGAAGCAGAGAAGAATGCTCCTGCCATCATCTTTATCGATGAGCTTGACGCAATCGCTCCTAAGAGAGAGAAGGTGAGCGGGAAGAGAGGAAAACTAAATGGATGGGCGAATAAAAGGACAGTGTTTATTTATAATTTATGAGTGCTTTTGAAATGGAAGTGGATCTCGGTATCCTGACCCAGGAAAACTTTGGAATTGCACAAAAATGCAGCTTGCTTCATTTTTTTCTCTTGGTATTTTATTTTGAACAGCAATCCATCACACTCTGACATTCTCGCTTGACATTAATTTGAGAAAAAGTTTAAAATGTGAATTGTATATGAACACTGTATGTTTTCTTTGCAGACCCATGGAGAGGTGGAGAGGCGCATTGTTTCTCAGCTGCTGACTCTTATGGACGGCCTGAAACAGAGAGCTCACGTCATCGTCATGGCTGCCACCAACAGACCCAACAGCATTGACCCAGCTCTCAGGAGATTTGGTAAGCTATCTGTTGTAAGCATGCAAACAGTTACTGCAGCGATGGCTAGAAACACAATAATGCCAGCTTTCATTGCTGTTTTTAACATTGTTACTGTTTTTATGTAACTCATTATTTATTAGGGCTGTCTCTATCATGTGTCTCCTGTTGACATTAGTCCTTTTGAATATTGGATTGAACACCATTAGTAGGTAGTCAATATTTCTTTTATAATATTTGTTACATTTTTTTGCCAGCCTTGCACAGCGTTAAAGCTCAGTAAAGAGATGTAGACATCTTAAATTCCTGAATAGCATTGCATTAAAATATAGCCTGGTGTCCTTGAATATTTTGTCTTATGACCTGTAATGTTTAATGTAACATTTGGAGAAAAATGTGAGATTATTGTAGCAGGAACATTCATTTATTTCCAGCAAAGTACTAGCACTAGTGGAGTTATCGCTGCAGTAGACTGAAACTTACTGTCTTATTTTATATAACCTGAAGCTGCTCTGGACTGAAGCATGTTATCATATCACTGATTAAAACTGCCAGCTGCTGTTTGTTTTGTCGGGGCTGCGGGTCATCAGTGGGTCAATTTCTCACAACGCTATGCAGTTCCTTTTTTTAGGAGGTTGGGTGATGGGATGTTTCTGACAGTGTGACAAAGGATTGGAATTGGAGCTGTCTTATTATATATTTGAACTCCTTCTCTCCATTACATAAGAGGCAACATGTCCCTGCATGCTGTGCTCTTAAATTATATAAATGTTTCTGGTATGTGTCTGTCGTTGTCCGTTGTAACTAATAAGTGAACCTCCACCACCTCCAGGGCGTTTTGATCGGGAAGTGGACATCGGCATCCCAGACGCCACTGGCAGGCTGGAGATTCTCCAGATTCACACCAAGAACATGAAACTGGCTGACGATGTTGACTTGGAACAGGTCTGTACACACAGTCATCCTGTAGTCAGGTGATGCCACACAACACACACTGCTTCCCTGAGGAGAATAGAATCATGTGGTTATTATTACTGTCTGTAACTTCAAAGTAAAACTGCACTTGAAATGAAATTTATTTAAATATTACTCTTATAGAATTTAATGTCAAGTCAGGTGTAGTTTACATTTCTTTATCTAGAGGGCTGTGATCATATTTAGCCGTATTGTGCAAAAATGTATGCATATAACACATCATATTTAGAGTTAATGCATTGCAGTAACCGTGTTCATGGTTATACTATATAACTATAATGAACGTGTACTGTGTATAATACTCAAAGTATTATTGTGCTCTCTGTATCTCGTTATGTAGGTAGCCAATGAGACCCATGGACACGTGGGTGCAGATCTGGCTGCTCTCTGCTCTGAGGCTGCCCTGCAGGCCATCAGGAAGAAGATGGACCTGATCGACCTTGAGGACGAGACCATTGATGCTGAAGTCATGAACTCGCTTGCTGTCACTATGGATGACTTCAAGGTAAGCGCTGTATTATGGTCTTTTGATGTGTTGGTTTATAATGGCCTTTGAGCCTTTTGCTAACATGCTCAATGCTGTCCTGCAGTGGGCCCTGAGCCAGAGCAACCCATCTGCACTGAGGGAGACCGTGGTTGAGGTTCCCAACATCACCTGGGAGGACATCGGAGGTCTGGATGATGTCAAGAGGGAGCTGCAAGAGTTGGTGCAGGTATGAACCTCTTCCAGAAGTGAGACTGTAACAAAAATGGATACACCACAACAAAAAAATCTGAATAATTTTTTCTTACTGTGCTTTTCTCCCGCTCCCTACAGTACCCAGTGGAGCACCCAGACAAGTTCCTCAAGTTTGGCATGACCCCATCCAAAGGTGTGCTGTTCTATGGTCCCCCTGGTTGTGGTAAGACACTGCTGGCCAAAGCCATTGCCAATGAGTGCCAGGCAAATTTCATCTCAATCAAAGGACCTGAGCTGCTCACCATGTGGTTTGGAGAGTCTGAGGCCAACGTCAGAGAGATCTTTGACAAGGTAAGAATGTTATTGTCTGTCAAGTAACTTAAAAATAAGAGTAGATACATCTGGAATATTGTACAACCGTGTTTCCAAAAAAAAGTTGCCACGCTGTGTAAAATAAATAGAAACAAAATGTTGTACAAAACACTGGAGACCCATAAAAGCATAAAGACAATGTATCAAATGTTGAAACTGAGATTTCTTTTGGAAAATTCTATACACATTTCAAATTTGATGCCAGCAGTACATCTCAAAAGTTGGGACAGTGGCAATAAAAGCCTGGAAATGAAATAATCAGGTGGAACATCTCACAAGTAAATAGATGAACTGGCCACAGGTCCGTAACCTGACATCGTTTAAAAGAGCATCCCAGAGACGCTGAGCCTTTCTGAAGTAAAGGTGGGGAGGGGTTCACACTCTGAAAGACTGAGCTGACCAACAGTGCAACAGTTTAATAAAATGTTGGTGTAAACCAAACGTCATCACATTCTGTGGGCCCGAGCTTTTTATAGAAGGACTGAGGTGAAGTGAGGAGGAGTCAAAATTTGAACTTCTGTTCAGTAATCATGGACAGGAAGGGGACATCTGGCCAGTTACCAGTGTCTAAAAGCCAGCATCTGTGATGGCATGGGTAACCTACTCATTTGTGAAGGCACCATTAATGTAAACAATTTACGGGGTTTGGGGCAACGCATGCTGCCAAGGAGACAATGTCTGCTTCACGGACGTCCTTGCTCATGTCAGCAAGATGATGCCAAAGCACACAGCACGTATTCATGGCTCTGTCGTCAGAGTCCAGGTGATAAATGGGCCTGCAACTTGTCATCTATTAAAAATGTTTGGTGCATTATGAATTGTGAAATTTGACAAAGGAGACCATGAACTCTTGTTCTGGAATCTACATCAAGTGATGGGCAGATATCTGGAAACTTTTAATTCACTAAATGTCTACATGGTTTTCTAAGAGTTTTCTGTGTCTGTATGATGTTTTCAGGCTCGTCAAGCAGCCCCATGCGTTCTCTTCTTTGATGAGCTCGACTCCATAGCCAAGGCCCGTGGTGGCAACGTGGGAGATGGCGGCGGAGCAGCTGACCGTGTCATCAACCAGATCCTGACCGAGATGGATGGAATGTCCAGCAAGAAGAACGTCTTCATCATCGGCGCCACAAACAGACCAGACATCATCGACCCTGCCATCCTGAGACCTGGCCGTCTGGATCAGCTCATCTACATCCCCCTGCCCGACGAGAAGAGCAGGATGAGCATCCTGAAAGCCAACCTCCGCAAGAGCCCCATCAGCAAGGTGAGTGCCACTACCCGAGCTCCATGCTCACATCTTCCGTCTTAGATTAACTGTTCTGTTTTCTCGACTTCATGTTTGCTTCATGAAACATACTAAAAGCTTCTAATTTTGTAATTTGTTTTTGAAAGGATGTGGACTTGGACTTCCTGGCAAAGATGACCAATGGCTTTTCTGGAGCAGATCTTACAGAGATCTGCCAGCGGGCGTGTAAGCTGGCCATCAGAGAGAGCATCGAGAATGAGATCCGCAGAGAGAGGGAGAGGCAGACCAACCCATCAGCCATGGTCAGTGCTCATTTTGTCCCCTTGTCATGTTTCCACATCTGCACGACTGCTGTGCCGCTGTCAGATGTTTTTCAGGTTGATAACATATCTTGTTTTGTTCTTTTTCATAGGAGGTGGAAGAGGATGATCCCGTGCCCGAGATAAGGAAGGACCACTTTGAAGAGGCAATGCGATTTGCTCGTCGTTCCGTCAGCGACAACGACATCCGCAAATATGAGATGTTTGCTCAGACACTGCAGCAGAGCCGTGGCTTTGGCAGCTTCAGGTACATTTTTCAGACATTTTTTGTATTCACTTGGTGGAGTGTCATTCTTTCTCCAGAGTTGTTGGACAGAATTGGCTTCTCTGCTAATGAGCTTCTGTCCAGGTTGGCAGTCATACTGAAGGAAATTTGAGTTGACTTGCCAAAGTTTCCTGCCTACATGAACATTAGACCTCGTCCTCATGTTTGTAAAAAGCTTCATCGTATCAGTGATGACATTTTCCCAGAATCGCTGACTACAACAAAGTACTGAAATTGTCAGAAATTCAAGCTGTCATCATCGTAGAAGAATCCTCCTATAAAGTGGTCAATGACTCTCCTCTTTCCTTTCCAGGTTTCCCTCCAGTGCTGCAGGCGGCAGTGGTCCAAGCCATGGCTCAGGAGGAGCTGGCACTGGTCCAGTGTTCAATGAAGACAACGACGATGACCTTTATGGATAAATGTATACTGCCCCACAGTGGTCAGTACTGGGATCACACCTGTACAAATTCTCACCAGATTCCACATTTTTAGGACTTTGTGCTTCTTTCATGTGTTCCTTTTTTTTGTATGACTTCCCTCGGAGAAAGCATGTAGCCGCTTGGTTTGCCCTGGCTTTGATGTGGGTGGGGGTAAGGGGGATGTTGGAACTGGAAAGTGAGTGACTGTTGCAGATTAGGGAGGGAGGGGTGGGAGGTGTTTATTGAGTGGCCTCATTCTCAGTATATCACAACCAACATGAATGGCTTTAGTGACGGGATTCTATGCTAGACTATAAGAAAGGAAAAAGAAAAAAACATATTGCTAATGACTTCCTCTTTTTTTTTTTTTTAAATAAACAGTAGCATATAATGTATTACAACTTTGTCAAGGTTATGTTGTTGAAAATAAAATCTCACGAAATGGAAGTGTTATCGGTGTCTGTTTTGAAGTTTTTATTTATTAGTACAGAGTTGATGTGATTTAATGAGAAATGTACTTTTTGTGCGGAGGCAAACGGATGACATTGGCTGAGGTTTTCACAAAAGTACATCCGACATCATAGAAAGTTTAATCTTTGAGAGCAGTGCTGTCGCAGTGATTCACTGATGATTCATAAGTTAAGAGTCTTCACTGAGGCTCACAGCCACCATGTGATCAAAGCTGATGTTGGGCAGAGAGGCAGTTCTGTTACTGACCACATAGTGTCACTCTGGCAGTGAAGTAAAGTCTTTGTTTTGTTTTACTACAATCTAAGTAAAGATGTGACTGAGGAAACAAATGTTCTTGACAAATTTGATCCCTTAAATGTGATTTCTCAATTTATGTCGATTTAAATGAAAATGCATTTGATCATATTTGAATCAAGTTCAGAAATCAGAATCATCTTTGAAAACACAATATTGCACTCTTTGTGTGCGGACTCAGTAAGGATCGTGGAAGGGGAAATGAGGATGTTCTGCATCTCTCCACACTCTCTTGCCATCCCTCTGTAAAAAGAAATGAGGACAATTATGCTCACGTCACTGGATATATATGAGGATTTACAACAATGGAAATTACACGTGATGATGATGACTGACCCAAATACAGCGCAGCTCTCTAGGAAAGAGTATCCTGCATATCAGACGTTTATAGAGATCTAAAACCAGCTGATGCTTCAACCATGTGGCGTCATCACTGAGTCTACAGCCGTTAAGTTAATTTTGGACTGCAATGACTGCCGTACATATATAAACATAACTCATTGGCATGATGTGGTATGTATTATGACTCACCTCGACTGCTGGGACGATGAAGCGTTCATTGCGGTTGAAGGATCCGATCAGCTTCATGTCGTCTTCTGACAGGGTAAAGTCAAACACCTGCAAGTTCTGCTGAATCCTGGAGGGCGTCACGCTTTTGGGGATACATACGACACCCCTCTGCACATGCCACCTGTCAAAGGGTGAAGCAGCTGTTATAAAGAGGTTTGCAAGCTACTTTGCAGTGGAGGAAGGTTCTGTGTCTTACCTGAGTATGACCTGGGCAGGTGTCTTCCGGTATCTCTGGGCGATAGCTCCCAGTCGAGGATCCTCTAGCAGGCTCGGTTCGTCTGGAGAGGCCCAGGGTCTGTCCCCACTGCCCAGAGGACTGTAGGCTATCATACAAACTGCCACTGACCTGCAGCAGAGGTATTTGCACCGTTACTGATACAATGACAACATTATTTCATCAAATGGCTAAAGAAAATCACTGACCGACAGTGAGACAGAAGATCTTCTTGAGACAAATATGGATGGCATTCCACCTGTAAAACAATGAGATGTCTGTTTTTAATTACATCACTGTTGACAAAATCATATTAAATCTGTTTAGTGTACCTGGTTCACCACAGGTGCGTGTCTGGCCATGCTGATGATGTCATCAGTCTGCCGGGCGTTGAAGTTGGACAGTCCTATAGCTTTGACCAGACCTTTGTCCACAAGATTCTCCATGGCTGCCCACGTATCTCTGTAGTGTGTGTCAGAGTAACGAATACTTCCATCTTCCCGTCGCGGCATCAGCTCCTTCCCTCGCCTAAAACATCCACACACACACGAGGGCTGCTTCAGCACACAGTGACAACCAGTGGAAGAGAAAATCAGTTTATTTGTGTGCGTCTGCTCACTGAAATGCCATGGGCCAGTGCACAAGGTACAGGTCCAGATAGGAGAGACCCAAGTGGGCCAGACTGGTCCTGCACGCTTCCTCAACATCCTCTGGGTCATGTTTGGTGTTCCACAGTTTGGACGTTATAAACACCTCCTCACGACGCAGAGCCTGGAGAGGAAGGATAATGAGTATACAAACCATAGACCTCATCATTAAAATATTTTATTCAGGTGTATCATGGAAATAGCTCGACAACCAGACTTGAACTTGAACCAGAATGTATACTAACTAATCCCCACCATGACCCCCTTTTGTTAACCCTAGACCTACATACCTAATCAGACCATACCTTAGAAACAGACCTGCAGTGACGTTGACTCTGTTTAAGCATTTTTAAAGCCTTTACAGTGTTTGACAGTACTGTTACACATCACATCAACAAATAAAGTTCACTCATCTGTCATGTAACTGTAAATATTCAAACATTTCATTATTCTGAGCACTAACAAGTGGACTTTGGTTTGAAAACTATTTTTAATGTGAGCTGTCAAGATCAACTTTTTTATTCCAACAATGACAGACAACGGGTAAACTGTCAAATCCAATGTGGAATTCAATGCCAAACCAGACTTTCTCACCTTCCCAGGACCGACTCTGACAGCCAAAGCCTCTCCCACCTCCTGCTCATTGCTGTATGCAGCAGCACAGTCGATGTGTCTGTACCCGCAGTCTAAAGCTGCCAGCACTGCCTGCTTCACCTGAGAACACATGGACACACACGCTCACAGTCCAAACACATTGAAAAATGTACAGAAATGTGGTTGGTCTCATTAAACATAGCCTGTCATTAAATATACCTGTCCTGGAGCGCTCTTCCATGTGCCGAGCCCGACCACGGGCAGCCTCTGCCCTGTTGAGAGAGTCACGAAGGCGCTCATGTTTCAACTCTGAGAACCTGACGGAGGAAAGACAGTGACAGAGACGCGTGTGAGGTTTTCACATGTAGACCCCTGATGGAAGTGGACCAAGTCACCATGACTAAGTCCTAATACTTTGTTACTGATTTACACTCACATCTGAATTCATTAACTCCTACACCACAGCAGGAGTGTGCGTACATATACCCGACATGTGCAGTGGCCATCATATGTGTAGATGAAATTCCACCTACAAAGCAGCAAACCGTTTGCTTTCTTCACCCTCTGAGCTGAAAAGCATGTTTCAGTGGAAATATAAACCCTCTGTGAACCCAGCCTGATTGCCAAAAATAGCTGATACAGGTATATGGGATTAGTCACAGTGTGGTGTTACTGCAGCACAACTCAGAGACATCCCATGGTTCACTAATTGTCTGCTATATCCTTATCATGTGATGCACACACACACACACACAACCACAGAAGTTGTTTCACATGATCAGTCTCTTAACATAGATCACCTGCCTCTTGACCGAGCAGCAGGACAGAGTGTGTAATTGACTAATGCTCTAATAGAGATTAAAAATAAAGTGAATTAGAGTCTCCTTATTTTTCACTCTCTTCATTTTTCTTACCTGCGATTGCTCTGCTAGATCAGATCAGCCGGCGATCATCTGAGGGTAAGCTGTCCATCTGGGTTTTAACAGGCTGAGGTCAAAGTCTGTCTTCATTTGTTTATCTGTAACTAAAACTGATGGAGGATGTCCAAACTCCACTGCACTCACTGGAGTGACACAAAGTGAAACACATGCCGCCAATGTTTGATCCAAAAAAATGATTTCCTACCTCCTTATACTGGTTTCTATGAACTGATAGCAGATCAGTTACTTTGTTTACATGCACATTAGTATCTCTATTGATCTTATTCAGTCTATGAGGTTAACATATCCTGTATCTGCATCCTGTATGCATGTGTGTGTAAACAGAATTTTACTGTTGTAGCTGGTTACGATACAGTACGGTTGTTTGGTCCAATCCCAAGACAAATCTGTGTCTCAAAATTATACTTAAGTACAGTACTCACTGTAAATGTATTTAGTTACTATCCACCATCAATGAGAGTGTTTTAATGTGCACGATGTGCAAGATTAGAATTATTCTGCTTGCCTGCTGCCTTTGGAAACACCTGATTTAAGAAGCAAAGATACTGTGGCAGGTTTCTCATTCTCTGTTCGTGTGCTGGTGTGTTGCGTCTATCGGGATACTAATGTGCAGTGTGCTCATTAAGGTGAAAAGTCATAAGAGAAACTGGGATGACACACACTTTGAAGTTCACACATTTGGTTTATTTGTTACCATTTTGAAAAGATTATAAATATTGTCAAATGCACATAAGCAGTGACAGTCTTTCAGCAGCAGCACATGTGCATTCTGCAGCCACAGTCCAGCGTCCCCGGAGGCTCTCAGAGGCAGGACACACACACTCGGACAAGTCATTCAAGTCTCCCCCATCATCTCATAGTTTTCTCAGTATCATCTACTGACATAAAAGTGCATTTATAAACAAGTCGCATTTAAACATTTTCCCATACACATGATATATATGACCTACTGGGGCTGTCTGCATAAACCATACTCATACATACATCTTATCATTGCTGTAAACTACAGTAGGAAGAACTGAAGAGAGCTTTCAGAGCCCCCTGCAGCCGATACAGAGAACAGCTGCTGCAATATTACAAAACCTGTTTCCTAAACAGGGGTTTCTACTGAAAAAAGAAAATACAGATGTAAAGTTCAATGTACAGATGTTGTAGAGGACAGAAGCAGTTATCGAATCACAAACCGAAGACTCCATGAAACCAAAAAGTAGACCCCAAGGGTGACTATTTTTGGCACTGCTCACAGTAGCACCGAGACATTGCCTTGAAATGGCACAAGAGAAAGCTGAATATACACAACAAAGCTGTATTTCCCAGAGAAATCTCCACTATTTACTACAAACCTCAGGGTTACCAAATGCTTTCATTCCTCTGGGAAATCCAACCTGTACTTGTACGGCACTTTACAGGCATACATTGGCAAAATTCATCCGTTTTGTATCAAATCTCTCCCCCGAGAAAGGTCCCTGCTTACCTACAGTACATGTGGTGATTGACTTTCCATTGCTTACTTACTGTTTTTCCACCAGCTCTCAATGATAATGTCTAACACAGCATAGGGCATCGTCTGTTGTGCTCTTAACATGGCTGGCTGTACATATTACAGTGCGATCTGCGTGTGTGTGTGCGTGTGTATACGTACGCGTGTGTGTGTGTGTGTGTGTTCACACAAGGCACCTAAATGTCCCTCAGAGAGTGAGCCAGGCAATTCAGTTCAGAGGAGCCACAAAGCTCAGAAGGGAAAGCACCCATATTATGTGCAGATTGTATTATCCAAGCTTACACTGTTGTTACAGTATGTGATTGTCATTCCCAGATTTTCCAATGCAGCTAAGATACGCCATTATTACTCTGAGTAATGTGGGACTTTTTAGTGTGCACGTATCAGAATACAACTGGTTTTTACTGGAGACAGACCTAACTGAACAGTAAACGGCCTACAGACTTCAAGCACGATGCTTTATCAGACTGAACGCATGAGAAAAGCAGGTGGCAGGGTACGGTAAGTTGTGTTAAAACTGGGGTTCGCACTGAACACACTGAAGCTGCTGGTACACTCAAGGTAAAAATAAATAATCCTATTTTAAAACCGTTGGTTTTTTTTTTTGAAAAAAGAAAATTCTGGAAAAAATGTTTCTTTTAAAAAATAGCTCACGCTTCATCCTATCACAAAAAGACGAGGATCAGAGAGTTGGACAGCATATAAAACCACTGATAAATCCGTAAAAAACAGAGTTAAGAAAAGACGATCCGGTAAAAGCCACGATTGTGCTGGGCCCATCTTCAGCGCACCGCCTCACTGCTTGGATGCTTGTGTGCGTGCTCGGGCCAGAAGACAAAACAAACACAAATAATTACATCCTGATACTGCCATTCATCTTGGAATTCTTCTCACCCTCCCACTGCAAAGTCCCTACAGACAACAGTGTCTGTTTAATGCTTAAAGACGCGAGGACTAGAAGTGAGAAGGGAAACTACAATGAGGGTCAAAATATGAGAGATAAAGGAGTATTACAGGTTGTTTTCTTGGGTTCGGGTCATTTAGTCTGGAGTGTGTTGTGGTGGTGGTGGAGGTGGTGGTGGTGGGGTTAATCGTGAGTCTTCCTATGACTGCGGGAGGTGTTGTCTGATTATCTCTCTGGACTGAGGGGGGATCCTGTCGGGAAAACGGACAGAAAACTCTACGATGAGGTCACCGCGCTGTGATGGGTTCTTTGGGAAAGGCAGGCCCTCCCCTCTGAGTCGCTTCACCGTCCCTGGCTTGATGATATCATGACAGGGGAGCGAGATGATGCGGTTTTCCAGTGTGGGAATGCTAACCGTGCAGCCACACAATGCCTGGAAGAGAAAGGAGAGGAGATTGAACGGGTTAATATTTTCAGTAGGAATTAAATGCCAGAGCCATGAATATCTCGATGACTTCATGTTTCCATGACCTAAAAACTTTAGTTTATCTTCAGACTTCAGTACATCATCCTAATAAGTCAAACTTCCAAGTGTTTTCTCTGTGTGTTCATTGTGTGTGTGTGTGTGTGTGTGTGTGTGTGAGACAAAGTAGGTGCCTGGCAAATCCTTTTATCATCGACTACAGCACTGTGGGGGTCTACAGAAGAGCATGTGGATCAGGAAAACATTAGGAAAACATGACTTGGCAGTGGAAAAGTTTTCTGGTCTTTGTCTGTGTGTGTGTATGTGTGTGTGTGTAGGTGGAAGGGGTGTGTGTGTGTGTGTTGGAGGGGCTACACATTGCACAGGGGACTAATTTTAGCAACGGTCTCATAGCCGGGGCTAATGAAGTGAGGCAGGAATCGGCTGAGCTCGTAAATAGTTGGAGGGCTTGTCAGATGGGCTGGCAGGACGAGAGTGAGAACACACACACACAAACACCCACACACACACATACACACTAAGCCTCACCTCCTTATCACAATGCCTGATGAATCCAGTCAGAGTGTAGAGAGCGCTAAACTAAACATGGAGACCTGTGGTTATCACGACTTCACAGGCTTTCCAGTGAGCATCACCGGCCAGATTTATACTGAATCAAAAGAACTATTTAAGTCTACAACTCTGTGAATGAACATCCTGGTGAATAAAAAAAAAAAAAAACCTTCGCTTCTGACGCCTAAAGCATTTATAAGTAACTGTTACAAAACGATTTGCCACACAAAATAAGGTCAGTCAGTAAATACCATAAAGGTCTAGAGAGAGGAAGACGGCGAGCCATTGTGAATGACCTAGAATTCACTCGGACTGAAAGGCTTTGGGTCAAGACAGAAAGAGAAGAAAATAAAAGGACTTAGACTAAGACTACCCAAGGATAAAGAAGACATATTTAAAGGATGATAATCGTCAAAGGCTTTGAGTCACTGACCACGTGGCTGTGATGTCTCAGGTTTTTAGTCTGGCTCATGATGTCATGTCCTGTTTCTTCCTCATCATTTCCTGTTTGTTCTTTCCTGAACTCGCCAATAAAGATAGACGATACTCCAAGAATACTAAGAGTGACATACTGCAGCTACCTTGACTTCGTCCAGCACAGCTTTTCAAGAACTGGGAGTCCTGGTCACACCATTTGTTGTCATTTGAGTCCTTGCACCAACTGGCTGGTCTCTAAAGACTCCTCAGCCGTGGTAGTGGCTCTGTGCGGCTGTATGCAAACACAGTAGTGAGTT
Organism: Nibea albiflora; assembly: GCA_014281875.1. Lineage (NCBI taxonomy): Eukaryota > Metazoa > Chordata > Actinopteri > Sciaenidae > Nibea > Nibea albiflora. Next base: position 19,016,329 of record CM024801.1, read on the forward strand.
CAGGCTAAATGTTAATGCCATCATGCCAACACAATACTAACAGCGACAACACCAACGTGCTAATGTTTAGCAGTAGAAATAGAACTAGTGATCGTAAACATCATATAGATTTGCGAGGTAGCAGGAAACACCCACGGCTGAGGCTGATGACTATGTCATAAATCAAAGTGCAAATTAAAATTTTGATAATTAAATCTGATGCTGCCGCTAAATAAAAGGCAGTTTTTTTATCCTGATGTATGTAATGTAATGTAAAGCAGCACAGGAGTTCAAGGTGTTTTTTAGGTGGCACAAGTTGGATAATAGTACGAAACACACGGAGAAGGGGGCATAAGAGCTGATGAGATAAAACGTTACCACCGGGGACTGTTAAACCTTCAAAAGAGACTGATTAATATCTGAATTACTTAAGCTATATGCTACTCAAAGCAACCTTTTCTTTCCAATACATGCCCACTCTGGACTAATCATCTCAAGGCAACCAGCCCAACATGATGTAATAGTGATTTTGCCCGCATTGGCACGTGCTTAACTTCTAACCCCCCGCTCCGAGTCATTACGTGGCCGTTGCTGTATTAAGACCTGCTGGAGGATTTTCTTGTCTCGTCTGGTGGGTATTTTTTTAACAAACAGGGATGGACATGTGGACGGTTGAGATTCAATCAAACAGAGCAGCTGCTTTGGAGGACAGACAGAGTTTTCCAGCCATGACATCAGCCTCCTTTTACCCCACTACATGCATTAGGAGGTGATTTAGCCTGTGACCGTGATGGAGACTAGTGCTCATCCTCTTGTTATGAACAGTTCCATTCACTAACACTAAGTCTTACGCACAGAGACAGGTTGCCATGACGTTCGACACACACACACTGCGTGCTGATTTGAGGGCCTGCTGATTGCATAAGACTCAGCTCAGACAACACAAACACCCTTTTGATTTGCTATATTTGTGAGAATGATTTACCTTCATTGCCTCGGGCCATGTTTAACCCTGCAGTTATGATCAGCGTTTTCACTGGAAGGACCAGATTAAAGTGTCCTCACAACCCACAGTGTCCTCAGACTGTAGGCTGTTAATTCGCCGCATTCCCTTTATACATATTTGTCTGTGCTATAGCTGATTTTATTCGAAATGACAGGACTGAATCACAGTAGTGAATAACACTGTTGCTGTCGTACCAACGTCTTCTATAGTGGATAAACAGTACATTTGCCAATCTAAATTATATCGGATGGAGTTATAAAGAGCTGCCCACTTTGTCTTTAGAGCCCAACAGCTACAGTTAGCACCTATGTGTGTTTGGATGTGGGTTTTGCTGCTGAGCCGAGTACAGCGGTGACAGGAGACAGAAATGCACTGCCGCAGATGACACTGTCACGCTGCAGAGGCATCATTAACGCCAGCCTATAGATCCAGGTATAGGTCGGTTTCATGGAAATTAATGTGTCATATTCAGGCTAAGCTCTCCAATGGCTTCTGACTGCTTGTCACAGTGAAGACACCGCAGGGCTGGAAGATGCCTCTAGCTGTGTCTCCCAGGAGTTTATAGCACGGTCAAACCAGTGCTGGGTGGCACCAGAAGCAGCAGCCCATCAGGGCATGCTTCAGGAAGAAAACAAAATTGAGCATCCAAATAATCATACTTTCAAATTTCATTAAATTTCAGCCTTCCTCTTCTGTTTTTTTTGTTTTTTTTTTTAAACTTAGAATGAGGTTATATAAAATTTGCCATGTTGTATGTGTCAGGTTGTCTTGTGTGCAGCATGTACTGGTGCCGTGTTTTACTGCAGCATCACATCTTCAAGGAAGCAGAGCAGAGCAGTGGAATATGAGCTCTTATTTGCTTTGGATACTGAATCATCTGACCCACTTCCCTTATATTCCCCGGATACCCCTCCCACCCCCATCCACATCTCCCCTTCTCTGCCCCATCCCCTGTCTAGCTGCATCAGACTTGAGTCTCTTATCTGGCTAATGTTAGAGCTGTGGGAGTTCTGCAGTGCAAACCTAATCGTTGTGCAGGTTTGATCAAGTACCATCTCCGGCTAAATGCGGCTTACCAAACTCTTACGTGTTCTCGTTAACTAGGCTGCCTTCAAAGCTGTGCGTGTGCAGACACTCTTGTTTTCTGGTGAATTACCTCTGTCGACGTTCAGAGTCGGTGCTGTTTTTAGAGGAAACTCTAAAATTGGCTTGATTGGAGTACAAACAACTCTCCTTACACCTCTAACTCTTTGAGAACACCTGCCATTAAGCTGGCGAGTGAGTGGCAGTGCTGTTTGAACATTAAAGCCTCTGTAATTCACAGACAGAGAGCAGAGCTGTGCTGGACCCGTTGCCCTCGTAGGAGCGGCTAATTAAATGTCCTGCCAGTCACAGTAATAGCAGCCCGGATTGTCACCACAGTCACACTACAATCCATCTTTATCTGAGCGTGTTTGCAAATACGCTTGAAGATGCAAAGTGTGTGTACCGCTTGCGTGAATGTTTATGCCTGTGTGTAGCTTCATATGCGCCTGGTTGCATGTGTGTTTATATATATATATTCGTACAGCAGTGCAGAACAAGTGAGGACGGTGGCTCCACGCCGGTCACACAAGGACACCACATTCCTGCTGCTTCTCTCACACTGCAGTGACAGAGACGCTGCTGTTCACTCATTCTAACCCTCCAGCAACACACACATATAGACGCTCACTCCTCCATATGTTCTACACGAGCACCCACACAGGACGTAACCCTTCCCTTAAATTACAGTCACACCTCACCTCCAACTGTTTGCCTAGGATGAGTGACAAGAATGATAAATATGGGCCATTTTTGGATATTCATCCACAACCTTGCATTCGCCAGGAATGCATTATGTTTCTGCCTGGTTTGCTCCATTGGGAATCAAACTCCCAACCTCAGCAGCATTATCTACTCATCTACATGAAGAACCATGACAAAGATAGATGACTGAAGAGAAGCAGATAGTAAGACAGAAGAGAGAGACAGAGAGTTTGGATGAAAGGGGACAGACGCACCTCTTTTAGACTGATCTTGCAGTTATAAATTACGTTGGAACCGTCTCTCTTGAAGTGGGCGTGCCCTTTGTCTTTAAGCACAAAGGCTATGTCGGCAGGAATGTTCTCAGGCGTCTCGTCGCCCTCCTTTGGGAAGGTGATCTTGGTTCCCTCCTTCCAGCCCTTCTTGATGATTATGTTAAGGATCTTGTCCTCTGTCCTCATGCTCCGTCCATCTGGATTCAGCCTGCGGCGGGTGATCTTCATGCGCTTGGTGCAGCCGTGGAAGATCTCCTCCAGCGAGACCTTCAGCTCGTGGACCACCGGGGGGTCCTGCTGCTTTCGCCCAGTCCCCAGGCGCTCTGACGGCACCCCCCTCCTCCTGCGGCCCTCCCCTGGGAAGCCGTTGTTCATCCCACCGGGAAAACCAAACTGCCTCCCAAAATGAGCAAAAGGGTCATCCTCATCCACGTCCATGTCCTGCTCCGTGTCGTGGTCATTGTGGAAAGAAAAACCATTGGAGCGGCTGTGGCTGCGGTTGGAGCCAAAGAACATGTCGAAGGGGTTGGAGCCGCCAAAGAAGGAGGCAAAGGTGGCATGGGGGTCTCCATGGAAGGTGTAGTGGTACGTTGAGCTGCCAGGAGCACCTGAAGAGCTACTGCCTCCTGTTTTTAAACCTGCGAGAGAAAAGAGAGAAAGGAACGTGAGACGGGTGCAAATGCAAACCACACATGAGCATGAACTCAGATACCAGAAAAAGGACCCGGTTCAGAAAAGACTGCATGTGGGTAACAGCAGAGAGAAGAGTGGAGCCCACGTGGGCGGGAAAAATCCCACAGCATTACTGATCTTCCAACAGCGCTGGTGGTGGAGGAACTCATAAAATACCAGGTCACTCCGTCCAACACACACACACACACACAGACACATGCACAAAACACCCACAAATGAAAACTACAGCAGTCGCTGCTATTCATATCTCAACCACGTAATGATCTTAAGCCATCTGTCTGTCAGCTAGCACACAGACACTCTACACTAGCTCCTGAGGTAGACTATAAGGTATTAGAGGTGGTAACTGTTGTTGACAATGAAGATAACAATAGACACACACACACACACACACATTCCTGCACACAAACACAAACATGAACGTGATGGAAGAGGGACAGTTTTAATATTTCAGTGGCTGAAATATCCACTGTGATATGAAATGCTGAGCTATTTCAGCTGGAGCGCCTGTTTAACAAGACCTCACTGACAGAGCGCTGAGGCCAGCCCTCTCTTTCGCAGACACAGACAGGTAGGCTCAAAGCCAGACACGAACACACCCCCCACCCTCTTCCTTCTCACCTTCCTCTCCTAGCTGATCATAGACGACCCTCTTCTTGGGGTCGCTGAGTACCTCGTAGGCCTCTGCGATCTCCTTGAACTTCTCCTCAGCGTTGGCATCCTTGTTCTTGTCAGGGTGGAAGCGCAGCGCCATGCGCCGGTAGGCCTTCTTGATCTCCTCCTCGTTGGAGCCCTTGGGGATGCCCAGGGTCTTGTAGTAGTCCTTCCCCATAGCTGCATACACTCTCTGGATTGGGAACCCCCCTCTTTAAGGTCTGGCCGTGGTCAGTCACTGGAGAGATACAGTGTTAGTGTCATAATACTCCTCCCAGGCGGATGCTGACTGGAGCAACAGACTATAAACGTCCTGGCAGAGGTGCAGAGTACACTCTTTCAGTGCTTTACTGTGAAGTCTATTTAGTGATAGTTAGAAATGGGAACACAGAGTGCTGGTTTTACTAACTGTTGCTATGGGGATGTGGTTGCTGTGCTGATGTAGAGTCCGGTATGTGCAGAGGAATACCCTTCATCTGCTTTATCAGAGCTTTTCCTCGTCAGCTCACCCTGGCAGGTGTAGACATGCACTTATTTTGAAATGAGATTTTGTGCCTTATAAATAAAACTGGCTACTGATGATCCCCCGTGTTAAACCAGCTGGGCACAGACACACAACCTGTCAGACGGCAGAAACCCCTTCACTGAGACACTGCGGTGCCTCAACACAGCACAGATCCTCTGTTTAACCGATGGAGCGCAAAAGTGGACGAAAAATATGAAAAATATTGATTATATCCGGTTATAGATAATCATATATAGACTGTATGAGCATAAAGTCCAAAATCCCACAGCCCGACAATTTAAAACAATAATTTATGGCATAATTTACACCGAAGATTGGTTTATACCGGCTGATAAACCCGAGACATTTTTCCATATTCAGCCATACAATGAAAATGAAATATTACAGGAGATCAGGGAAACGCGGATTTGAAGCGGGGATATGGAATAAGAAAGTAAAACATGAAATAAAGAAAATCCTACCAGAATGCTCAGCAATTTAGGAGGAATATCACATCAACATGGTCCGGCTTCAGCCCCCTTGTTATCTGCCTGCCGCCCCGGCACTGCTGGGTCCTTATAAATTGACGTCAGGACGCCGGGAGGATCACAGGCTCTGAAATAACCGGTGACCAAACACTGAGGTGCATCTGACGTTTCACTGGAAAACCTCGGACAACTGCCCAAACAGCCAGCCATAAAACCTATATCCATCACATCACTCCAGCTGTTATTTGTCGCGCGCAAGGAAGACTCAAATCACTGCTGACGTGGTTTGGAGAGAGAAAAGTTCACCATCTTGTGGTTCAGTTATCATATTTAAAGATAATACACAACTTATTTGATACAAGTTTACTAATAACGACTCCCGAATGATGGTAAATGTAAGTCCGTGATCCTGATCTTCATCTGCGCCAAATCCAGGCAGTTTTACGCGTAAAACATGCATTAAAAAAAAAAAAAAGATGTTTTCTTACCGATCGCGCTGCCTTGTGTCCTATCCGGCTCCTGTCGCTGTCTAAAAATTCCGTTTGCAGTCTGGAGAGCAAACCCAGCCCTCTCTCAGCCAGCAGCCTGCAGATTGCAGGGCTCTTTGTTCAAGGTCTGTGCTCGGAAACAACCCTCACACTGGGGATGAAGTTTAACTGAAGGATTTGATTTAGACACTGAACAGTGGCATTGCTTTAGACCCAACAATAGTGTGAGCAGGCATGGCAGAGCCTGTGGTTCACTGTGCAGGGAAACAGAGTCATATTTGGAGAGAGAGAGAGACCTGGTAGACAGACAGAAGAACAATCACCTGATAAAAGCTCTGTGTGTGTGTGTGCGTGTTTAAGAGCGTGATTGTGTAGTCGTGCCTGGATGGAGTTGATATAAACACTGCTGAGTCATGTCATGACTCCATATATAAACACACACACACACGCATTGTTGATCTTCTATATTTGTAGAGATTGAAGATTTGTTCAGTCCTGCTTCCCAACGCCAAACCCTGAAATGAACCCCAGCTTTAACCCTTTCTTGGACTCAAGTCTTCCCCAAGTGTCCCACACTGACATTAAGCCTCGTCTTCCAGGGACACTGTTAGATCATCTTTGAAACATACTTCCCTAACTCTGAATATTTAAGGAAAGATAACTTCATCAAGGTGCTGGAGCTTTAGATTTTAAACTTTGCTCCAATCTGTGCAAAAATCTGCTTCATTTAGCTATTTATCGGACACAAATGTGATTTTGATTTCTAAATAAAGCAGATTTTTGGAACAGATTTGAGTGTGTGGATGTTTTTCCTCAATATTTGGAGAGAGAGCGAGAGAGACCTGGTAGACAGACAGAAGAACAATCCACCTGATAAAAGCTCTGTGTGTGTGTGCTGCGTGTTCTAAGCGAGTGCTTGTGTAGTCGTGCCTGGTGGAGTTGATATAAACACTGCCTGAGTCATGTCCTGACTCCATATCTACAACACACACACACACGCATTGTTGATGCTGTCTATAATTGTAGAGTATTGAAGATTTGTTCCCAGTCCTTGCTCCCAACGCCAAACCCTCTGAATGAACCCCCAGCTTTAACCCTTTCTTGGACTCAAGTCTTCCCCAAGTGTCCCACACTGACATTAAGCCTCGTCTTCCAGGGACACTGTTAGATCATCTTTGAAACATACTTCCCTAACTCTGAATATTTAAGGAAAGATAACTTCATCAAGGTGCTGGAGCTTTAGACTTTAAACTTTGCTCCAATCTGTGCAAAAATCTGCTTCATTTAGCTATTTATCGGACACAAATGTGATTTTGATTTCTAAATAAAGCAGATTTTTTGAAACAGATTTGAGTGTGTGGATGTTTTTCCTCATTTGCTTAACACTAAACCTTTAAATTAACCCCCTTTTCTTAACTTAAACTCTAATTTTCTCAAAATAACCCAAGTGACCCAAACCTTGACCCATAGCCTGATTATGTTTAGAGGGGAGCTAGGTCAAAAAAGAGCTGCCAACAGCCCCCAAATAAACCCACAATGCTCCCAACACAAATCGATTTATAAATATCAAACCCAACAAAACTCTCACCCAGCCCCTCGTCTGACCTTAATACTAAACCTCAACCTAACTATCCTTTCAGCTGTAACCTCAGAATCATCAGTCTCACAATCCAGATACAAAACAACACTAAGTTGTTTGATAAGTGTCCTTTCACTGATGGTTCATCATATTCATTCTTCACTGTAGGGAAGTTTGCAACAAAATAAACAGACTCAGTACATCCTGAAGGTCACACATTCCTCCCAGTCTTCTCCACTGTTTTAAGTCCAGAGCAAATCAACAAGCAGCCTGCCTAACTCTGTAAAAATCACAGATATTACACCACCGGTGGAGGTCTGAGTCATTATGGATGACTTTTAGCATTAAGTGCCCAGAAAAGGTACACTCAGCGGGGAGAAATGCTCCTGCTCTGCTGGGTCAATGTGAGAAAGAGAAAAAGAGAGAGCGAAATCAAGACTCATTTAAGCTTGAGTCATCACTCCCCACCGGACTGGCGAGGAGGTGAGAGAAAAGTGGGTGTTCTCAATGGAGGAGCCTGTCTGACACACGTGAATGTACTCTCATCTGCATGTACTCACACACCCACATTAAAGATTGAAAGCACATCTAGAGAAATCACTGTGTTGCATAGCTCTGGAGGAGAATGCAGAGACATTCCTGCGTGTCCAGCTGAGAGTGTGCGTGTGTGTGTTTTGGCAGCAGGGAGGGACTTCAGGCCGGTGCAGCTGTCCCAGAACAGCAACTGGTCAGCAGTGGGTGACGGGGCGCTGGAACATGTTGAAATCAACTGCAATGCACTCAGGGAAACACGAGGTCAAAATGGGATGTGCCAAGTGTACACATAGGTTACACAACAAACTAGTCAGACTTCAGAGAATATGGTCACATTTCTGCATTGTTTTATGTCTGCATCTTATTTGCCAGTGATGACTGGGGAGGGGGAGCTGATCCATGTGCTGCTCCAATGCTGAGTGTGCAACGAAACAGTCTAGGAACAACTATTCCTGATGCTGGGTTTCCATGGTGACACAGGAATCTGCCAGACAATGATCTGTCTGCCAGGAATCCTGTCTCAGCATTGGGTCCTTTGACCACTTCTATATCTATATACAGTGTGTGTGTGTGTGTGTGTGTGTGTGTGTGTGAGGAGATATCCAATGAGGCTAAATGTCTGAGAGTCACATAAATATCGACTGCTTCAGTGTACTCCACCACCTGAGCTGAGAGACGGGAGAACAGAAGGTTGGTTAGATGGTGAGAGACAACAGACGAGGGGTTCACAGAACACACCGGAGGCCGCTTTTGAGTGCGAGGAGCAGGCAGCGATGAGCGTCTGTAAGCATCTCCCACCTCCTCTCTCTCGCAGACTCAGAACACCCCGTCCTTTCCACCTCCTCTCTCACTTCTACCCTTCCTGTAACCATAGAGACCACCGTTGCCTGAAGAGAGGTTTTCTCCCAGACAGACAGACAGAGTAGATGTACGTGTGCATAAAAGCACACAGCTCAATTTAGACACCCCACTCCTCCCGAAAAAGTCTTTTTTAAAAAGCTCCTTTCAGTCTGTGACATGTATTGTACCTTCGCACAGACGAGAAGAACAGGATGTTGATGCCAATCAAGTTACATGCTTGTCATAACGAGCTTGTTAGATAAGGAAGCTTTAATTTCAGTTTGACCATCTGCAGAGTTATGCACGGAGAATGCAGATCGCAGGCCAGATTTGTTGCAGAGCATAGTTTTTTGAGGTGGAGCCTGCGGGCCAATGGTGACCCTCACACATATTTTGTACAGCCCTCAAATGAAACACGAAATGCACGCGTTGTATTTCAAACATCTGCTGTCAATTTGACTATACATTCGCATACTTGAGCATGTTACTGGAGAACACACCAGAGAACTTAGACCAGGTTTGTTTATGTGATGTGTTATGACACATCGTACAGATGATAATTGTAGACTTGATCTGTTAGCTTGTCTAGTAGCCTACTGACCCTGTTACATCTCTAGACTGTGTTGTGGATTATGGATTTTTTTTTGTGGGCGTATAGTATTTGTGGTGTTACCTGTAGGGGTTTAAAGTCTGACCACCAGCATGAGTTGGGCAGAATGTGATTGTCTCTAATTCTCCTCAGCCAAGCGTCAATAAATATTACAGCATAAGACATCAGAGGCTCTTGAACACTTTCTTCCCTCCTGACCTCACCATTGACCTTTGACTTCAGCAATTTCTCCACAAGACTGCACACACAGCGTTAATATCTGAAGATGTGCACACCCAACACTCCAAACGAACAGTAGGATTTGTAAGTCAGCCACCATATGCTCACAAATCTCACAAATGAATCTGCAAAATTAAAGTATCTGCAAACAGGGGAATTTGGTGCTTAAAGAATTTAATGTTAGCCATTATGACACCAATCACAAATCCTACCAGCTCTTAGGTTCCATAAGTATCCCTCAGTCATATGCCATCACAACTTTGAGAACTCCTGTTGTAGAGGTTGCTGTCTGGATCTTTTTGTTTATGTCAGTGACTCTTCACAGCTTGATTCATAAAGCCTTAAGTCCCTCCCTGTACGTGACCCAGGTCAGGAAGTATAGATCAGTCTTCTTCTTCTCTCAGGGGCCCCATGTTCTACATTTGGTCCCCAATCTATGGGTTGGATTGGCGAATACCAGCTGTGAAACAGTCAGTCCCGTTTATTGAGCTTCTCGCTTTTGTGCAGACCTGTTCTGTAGCCCCCTCCTCCAGCAGCTCTGGAGACCCATTCCTGATCACTGACTCATAAAAAAAGAAATGCTTCTGACATTAACAGTCACCACAACACACGCAATAAGGCGAGCTTCGGGCTGCAGAAGTGCAGCATGATTATTATTGAGATGGCACAGAGCAACAGAAGTGGTGAACTGACAAGGATGATTAAAATGAGAAAATTGTCTTGGATGCACAGTACAGTCTGGAGGTCTGAATTACTATTATTATCTGCCTTCATCCTCACATTGTCCAGTATGTACCATTTGCGTATTTAAGTCCAGTTATACACCAGCATCAACAACACGACATGCCTGCTCATTTAGTAATACCAACGGTGTCAGCAGCTTGAAGTCGCACACTACTTAATAAGGAAGCCAAGTGGTGTAGCACATTGTTAGTCGTACTTTGTGTACTTTCTGGTGCGTGTGCTTTTTCAGAGACAAATGAAACAACCTGGGTACATGGTCAAGAAGATTTAAGTAGCTGAGCAAACGAAACTAACATCTCTTTGGCAGAAACAAGGAAAGCACTTTTGGCTGAACATAAAAATAATACTGGCAAATGTTCTGTTACTAAACATGTATTCAGCCACTGTACTGTACAGTAGCTAGGATTGAGAAATACTAGATTGTAGCTTGTGGCTAGATGCTAGCATCAAAGGCTGGAGTATCAATCATTGAACCCTGTCTACCAGCTTTCCTGGTATGTCCCCCACCCCATTTTAAGAAGGTACTACTAAACGTATAGACCCATTAGATATGTCCTTCAACTTCCTCCAAATAGTCTGTGGACCCTTCAACCTTTTTCTGCTAGATTCCACATTGCGGTGTGAAAACTCACACCTAAAACTCAGTGTTGAATTCTGATTCATGAATTCTGCTTCAATAAATACGAGCAACTTTCTCTCAAACCAAGAACAGAACAGGCAAGTCATATATAAAAGATCAACAAGGCATAAACATGAGAAAAGAGAAAAGAAAGCAAAGTGCGAGTAACGATCGGCAGTTAGCACACGGCATTTCTTGTGCTCCTGCAGGTTTCATGACACTCGAACATCACCAGTCAAGTAGTGGATTTCACAAATGCTCAGCGAGCGCTGATGAACAGTCAGCTTCTGTCACATGAAGTCCCCACGGATAAAATGCGTAGCTCTTGCTGATATAACAGTGCCAGCGATTCACTACTTGAAAACGATGTGCTCCAGAAAGATTTTCTCTGTGCAGAACAGAGGTTTACTGTCACTGTGTTTGCCACAGAGAACTAACAATCCTAAATCTTCAGCCATCAGTGTCAGGTTAATTCACGGCTAACGGATAATGTGCAGGTATCGGAGTTCAGGGTATAGGAGGTTGGCTAGCAGGGCCAGCAGTCGGGGTCCATCTCTGAGACAGTGTCCTGGGTAGCGGATGAACTGGACAGCTTTATTCACAGACTCCTCTAACTCAGCGTACTGTTTATTGCTGGGCATGGCCTCCAACATCCCCAATGTCTGCATCCACAAAAAGAACGGAAACACAAGTTATTTTTAGGAGATAATTGCAGACTAGAAAATGAAAACACTGTATTTGCAGTTTTTTTTTTTTGTTGCATACTTGCTGTGCTTTCACAGAGAGCTGCAAGTCACTGGTGGGTTGAAGTCGAAGCTCGGTCTCTGATTGCACCTGGACTGACAGGAACGCTGCCAGACTGCGTACCACCACCCTGAACCTGTGTGGTTATCAAACGTGATTAATTAATATTCGTTCTATCTGGCCCACAGGAGTTATCAATAACTAATAACATGTTAGCTTACCTATTAGAAACAGGAGACCTCTTCCCCAGGCCTATAGCTCCTAAGAGCCCAGAGTTCAGTCTTTCTTCTCCCAGCTGAAGAAGTCTGGTTTGCAACCTCAAGAGACCCATGACGACCCCTGACACCTCAGTCTGACCTGACTGTGGCTGCAGCTGCTCCGCTGACAGATTCAGTGCTTTGTGCCACCAAAGAAACAGCTTGGCCTCATCACCTGGACCACTGGACAGACACAACACATTGTACACGTGCAGAGCACACACGCTGACATGCTAAACTGACTTTTAAAAACAACACGAGGCAACAGAATGAGAGAATGAGGTGTGGGGGTCAAACCTGGGGAAGACCTGATTGGTCCATGTGTTGATTAGAGCCAGAGTCCTCCTTTCATTGGCTGCTGTGTATTCAGTGTTGAGGCGCTGCAGGATGAAGGCGTAGAGTGTCAGGAAGCTGCCTCCTGATTGGCTCTCAGAGAGGAAGTCGTCCACTGTGAGCTCAGGCACCTGCAGAGACGCCAACACAGGACCCCAACCTACAGACTCCTCATCAGCTGAAAGAATACAGACAGATAGTAGGGGAAAACAACATGTGAGTCCTTGATATTAAACTATCCATACTGTGACAGTAAGGTATAAACGGTACAAGCTGACTTTCCGAGGACAAAAAAGCAATCCTCAGTTAAATAAAATGTGTGCCAGAGAACACCCAAACTGTAAACTGGTTACCATGGTTGAAGTACGCTGTAATGCATGCCTCCATGATGCGTGTCATGTGCCGTACTGATGCAAGACAGCGAGAGCAAGCCGTCAGAAGAGGCAGAATAGGAAAGCCCCTCCCCTTCCTGTCCAGCCAGGTAATGACACGAGCAGCGAGTGCCTCGCCTGTCGACACACCCACTCCATTCAGTAATGCCAGATGTGTCGCTGAACAGGCCGCAGAACGCCATGTGCCTCTGCTCCAAACCCGTCTCTGCAGAGGACACGAGCAGGAAGGGGTTAAAAGAATTTGCTACCGATGGTTGATGATGTTGTTGTTGATGAAGGCTGTGAGGATGACTCACCAGGTGGGTTGAATGTGACGACGCCCTCCAGAAGTGTCTCCAGCTGAGCCTCCAGACTGCTGAGGCTGATGCTGCCTCCTTGCTCCAGAGTCACCAAAGACTGCACACACCAGCACACATACGCTGCAGCCTTCAGCGTTTCCTCCTGACAGATGGAAAGGGTCGTGTCAATGCAGAAATGTTATATGTGAGTACACACGCAACTTTGCCATTTATAACAAGGCACACGAGCAGATTATCACTCCCCAAACTAAGAGGTTCTGTCTTGTACTTAACAAGTACAATTTAGACATTATTCAGATGCTGACATTTACAGCAAGGTTTCTGTTTTTTTTTTTGTTGTTGGTATGAATGTATCTAATATCCACAGCTTTTTATGCATTAGTAGTGCCTGCTGTATGTTTGACAGCAGCGGCTATTTTTAGTTAGTTAAACTGGTAAAATGAATCAGGAAATTACATTGCTAGATCTCCTGTGCGGTGCTGTGTACAGTATAGCTTGGAAGTGTGCTGGCGAAATCTGTTTACTTTGGATCACGATCAAGCGTTTGCCTTCTGCTGCTCTACACTAACAGCAACTATAAGTGTTACATTTATGTAATTTGGCAGAGTGGTACAGAGCTGGCCTCCCCCCACCACCCCCCCAAAAAATGAATTGTTTAAGTCTAAATTTAAAGCGGATGTTCCCAGCCTCCCACTCTGTAGCTGCCTGGGGGCAGTATGCATGCAGACACATGAGAAGCATGAATTCTTGTATTCTGCAGCATTAATGCTCCTCTGTATAATACAGCTGTTCAATGACACATGGAGTACCTCCTTTCACTGTATAGATCGATTCTTTGAGCTGTAAGTGGCTAAAGAATGTTTTGTCAATTCATTTATGGGGGTGTGAATACATGTAGTGCCTAATTTATGAAATATATGTGATATCATGTATTTATAATAATTAGTGGGTATGTTCTGTGCCAAATGTTTGGGCTTCAAACCTTGACTGGCCTGCCACGTTGTACTTACACAACAAAAGTTTTTGGAGGTTAAATCAATGTTAATATACTGTATATGCTGTAACTGGACCTCAAGAGGTTCACGATGCCTTATTAAACTTGTAAAACAAACAGCACTGTGACGTCTCACCCTGTGTGGAACTTCATTAGGGCGGGGGTGGAGCCCAGCAGCACTACGCAGTGATTTCAGCAGCAGCTGAGGTGAAGAATCAGCGGTGAGGAGCACAGGAGGGAGGGTAGTGGGTGCTAACATATCCCAGAATGCCCTGGTATGAGGACAGGTCCAGTTGGTGCCAAGGCAAAGAGGTGGACTGGACCAGTAAACTCAGCAGAGGGGAGTCCTGGAGGTTGAGGAGGAAAGAAAAACAGGATGAATGAAGAAGTGGGAAGAAGTCTGACCCTGATGTGAAACCGAAACATTTTGGACTTGCCTGTTTATTCAGGAGTTGTTCCTCCTTTGCTAGAAAAACTAGCATGTACAGCAGATAGACTAACATGGTGTGTGACTCCTTCTGAACGTCCGGTAGAGTTGGATATGATGTAGAAGTTGGGGGTGTTTGCAAGAAGTCACTGAGCACGCTGACCCAGTTAACTTCACATAACACTTCTCCGAGAAAGAGGAAGCAGCTCTTGGGGCTTCCTCTCTCCACCTGCAGGCCGAAAGAAGCATGAATAAACACAAATCAAAAAAACACAAAAAAGATGACTGACTTTTACACTACATATCTCATTCACACACATTTATACTCATACTGCATTTACACACTGATGGTGAGGACTTTGGCAGTAATTTGGGGTTCAGTATCTTGCCCTAGGACACTTCCAAATGCAGACTGGAGAAGCTGCGAATCGAACTGCCGATCATCTGATTAGTGGATATGATGTAAGATGCACATTTACGGCTAAATTGATAATCCAGTTATCTTGAAAATAACAAGAATATCCCATCTATGAATGAATGGGCAACATATTTAAATAATGAAAACAGAAGCTTCCTGCTAACGTCTGTCCGTTACTGGTATGCTTTATCATTCATGGATAAAAACACATCCAGATTTTCATATATTTTTATCTGTACACATTCTGTATTGTAGCCTCGATAGATCCATCTGGATCTAGAGAAACAGTTTTGTTTTCAGGAAAAGAGTCTCGGGACTATAATTACAGCAAGTCCGGCTAATAATAGAATCTAAGGGCCATTGACCCAGGTCTCAAATTAACAAACTCCCCTGTGTCATGCCTGTCTAGACTAGTGTGAGGGGGTTAGGAGTCTCTCACATTGAAGAGCTGCTCCATTAGCTGAGTGTCAGGGTGCAGGTGTCTCCAGGGCAGGCTGTGGAGTTGTGTGTGGTAAAGGTAGAGAAGGTACTCAGGTGTACGAGGAGCGGTGCAGCTCTCACAGTACTGCATCATACACAGCCACAGTGCACCTCTCTGGCCGGGCAGCAGACGATCTACAACATACATGTACACAACATTATATCGGACTTCAATCGTACAAACAAACAGCAGCATTTTGTGAAACTGGAGCCCACCTCTGAATTTGTGATGCAGCGTGTCAGTGAGTTGAGTGTATAGGCCAACCAGACATCCTGCTGTGCTCGCATCCGTCTCCAGCCAGGGGTAACACTTGAGGTTACTGAGACAAAGAGACACTGATGTTGACTCCGGTTTTTCATTTTCTTTACCCTGGAAAGCACTAAACTGTTCTCTCTGTGTATCCAGCAGGAGAATCACAGCACAAATCTCTGGCCACACCAGAGACTCGGAAGTAAACAGTGTTTTCTTTTCTCTCTCAGCTGCGTCATGTTTGTGGTTTGTTTTGTGTGATGTATTGTGTGCTTCAGAGTAAGCTATCGGATCTGCTGCCCTCTCTGAAGTCTGTTTCACATCTGTTTCAATGACAACAGCTAGCTGAGACCAACGACTTGCTTCAGAGCTGAGGCTTACCCGCCATCCTCGGTGTCCAGAGGAAAGATCCAGGGCTTGAATAACTTCACAATCTTACTGTGTAGGTCCTGCAGAGCTGTGAGAGTGCAAGACACATTTCACTTTAATGAATATACACCCAAATCAGCTGAACTGAATGAATGATTCGTCATGTAGCAGTTACCTTTCATCGTTTTGCTGCTGCCCACTGGCTCTCTGGCACAACTGTTGAGCTGCACGCTGATTAGACAGCCAATCAGATGCTCCCAGAAGCAAACAACCTCAGTGATGTAAGGAGTCCAGGCCTGAGTAGAGGCCGAAGCTGCGGAGGTCTGGCTTACTGAGGCGACTCCGCAGGAAGTAATCACTCAGCCAAGTAACTGTCTCATCCACCTGTTGGCAAACAATAAAAATGCACAGCGATGTTCGATAATAATTCATCTTTAAGCATCATAAGCTTTAAGGCCACAGATAGAATGACACGTTAGCGACTATCAGACAAAAGTCTGAATCTGTTAACACCAACATTAGCTACCTGCTGAGGGGAGAGGCTGATCGGGGATCTGTAGGTAGAAGCAGGTGGTGTGGCAGAACGGCCGGAGACATCAGCGGTGCTGAGCGCTTGTTCAGCTTTGCTCTTGGTTTGGCGGGATGGAGGCAAACAGCCCAGCACCCGCAGAGTCACCTTCCAGCACTCTGGACTCAGCAACTGATTTGAGGAGCCTGATGACATTCAAATCAAACACCTTGTTAATAATGAAGCGAAATTCTTGATAAAAATCTTGATAAAACACACAAATAGATCCACTTGATTCACAGCATTGATGGCATGATTCAACTACATTTCAGTTATGTTAATTAATTATTTAATGTTTCGTTGGGGGGGAAGATGAGTAGGAGGCATTCTTCCAGAGCCATGAGTGTGTTTTGATGAATCACAGGAGGACTTTTTAAAACAGTCCTCGCTCCTAAATGAATAATCAGACAATGTGTAGCATGGCAGACAAAAAATGAAAATGATCATTCAAGTTGTGACTTTAAGAGTGGGTAATTATTTGAATCATCCTATTCAGCCTTTATATAGAGACAAACACACACACACACACACACACTTACTGGTCATGAGCAGGCGCAGGCAGTCGCTGTAGTGATCAGGGAAATGGTGGCGTAAAAGCCAAGTCCAGTGTTTGGTGAAGAGGTGAAAAGGTGTGAGAAGTTCAGGCTCCGGATCTCGGCCGCAGACGCAGAGAGCTCCGTGGACCAACTCCAGCAAACGGGTTCGCTCCGAAAACACAGGATGGCATCATTCAGCCAGTGAGACAAATCAAACTGCAGCGGGCGAAAGAGAAGTGATTAGGTGATTTTTTTAGGTGTATATCATCCTTCTTCAGTGTGTCTTGGCTAACCTTTGTGAGGAGCATGAAAACGACGTCAGCAGTGTCGAGGTGTAAGGACGTCACCACGTCTTGGTAGAGAAAGACGAGCTGACTGGGTGCTGCGTTGGGAGTGAAGAACGGGGAAATGAGTGGACAAAGACGCCTCTGCTCCAGGATGGTCTTCAGGACACGGCCACATTCCTCTGCATTGCCCTGGATAAACACCTAGACACAAAACAAAGCATGAGGA
The DNA here is from genome assembly GCA_014281875.1 of Nibea albiflora. Classification (NCBI taxonomy): domain Eukaryota; kingdom Metazoa; phylum Chordata; class Actinopteri; family Sciaenidae; genus Nibea; species Nibea albiflora. The sequence continues at coordinate 19,033,927 of CM024801.1, forward strand.
GAGAGTGAACCTGACCCCTCTTTACCAATCAATAATGTCTATTTGCTGTGCTTTTTTAATTCCTGAGCAGCAATGTTTCTGATTCTGGGTGTTTATTCAGGATTTTATGATTAACAGCTAACTTCAACAATGTTTCGTGCAAATCTTGTGCTGCTTTGTGTGGGTGCGCACCTGCCCCAGGATCTCCACACACGAGGAGAGGTACTGGCGTGTTGGTGGATGTCGCAGCGTGTCTTCACACACATAGGAGACCACTTGGTAGAAGGCAGACACGCCAACATGGTGCACTGCTGGTGATTTCTGTGCCTTGTACATATTCACCAGAGCCCTGAGCGCGTAAAAATAGTCCATGCATGAGTCTCTTTTTTAAATCATTCTTTTGAATTTCAGTAGCACAATCTGTTCATACTGACGTGATAAAGTTCTCAGTGTGGACAGCAGCCTGGGCCAGACTTTGAGGTGGAGGAGCCATGGAGTCCGTTTGAAGCTTCTTGATGTCTCTGCGCAGTGATGTTATTTGAGTCTGCACTGCCTCCTGTCTCTGGACACGCTCACACTAGGAAGTTACAGACAACACACACAAACACTTATAGATCGCAGCAAAGACTGAAATTTACAAAAATGGCCTGTATGCGATTCTGGTGGTCATACTGTGACAGTGATGTTTGCCGGTCCCTGGCAAGGCTGCCCTCCCTTCCCTTTACACTCCAGCGTCATGGTGACCTGCTCTGGTTGGTTCTTATACAACAGAGGAAGGCTCTCCAGCAACTCCTGCTCCATCGCCACCTGCTGGGCTTCACGTGCCACTGCAATCCTGACAACAGCATAAACAAGCATTTCAGTAATCAGCGTGTACCTTTGTGTATGTGTGTTTGTTTGTGTGTGTTTATATGCTCTCCGGGTACCTGGCCTGGTCCTGCAGGATGGCGAGATCCTGCTGTACAAGTTCAGCAGCCGCTTTAGAGTCAGTGAGGCAGGAGGCAGGGACTTCAGCTACCGGAGCCTTCTGCTTCTGCAGCTCCGGTGGTGGATGGGGAACTGGATGCTTCTGCAGGTTGGACAGGATACGATCCCTTGCTGCACAGCAGATACACACGAAGCACGAAGCACAACATTAACTGTGTGTTTATGTTCCTTGTGGTCATCGTTGTCAGACATTCATAACTGCAGTGTCTGCTGAAGTTAAACTTTACATAATCTTTTGGATCTGGAGTATCAGTTTTGGCTCTGTACCATTGCTGAGGCTGGTGTAGTCAGTGAAGCCAGGGTTTTGAGCCTGCAGGAAGGTTGGCTCACTCTGCACCTTTTCCCACAGAGACAGAACCTCTCTCTCATCATACTGCAGACGCTCCTGGTCCACATACTCCAGCCACAGCTCCTACAACAAAACACAAATTCAAATGTGTGAGCTAACACACCACAACGAGATTTGACTAACCTGTTACAACCACTGCACCGTGATGTTTTTCATTCATGAATGCATACACACTCACTCACCTGCTGCCGCTGCATGATCTGTGCAAGTCTGTGTGGTTCATACTCGGGAGGAAGAGAGGGAAGGTATACTTCCTGCTTCTGCAGAGTCTCATCATCCAACCATACGGCAAACACACCAAACAACCTGTAGGCAACCAGTCAGCTGAGATCTGAGAGCCTGTTAACACATTAAATGCTGCTACTACGTGTCAAACGACAGGAAGTAATGTAAAGGATCAGTGACCTACCTGACCAGCTCTGTGTGTAGCTGAGGAGAGGTGAGGTAAGGGGGTCGGGGATTGTCGGGGCTTTCGTCGCCCTGGCTGTCTGATGAAGGTGTGTGTGGTGGGGGCACCCTGAGGGCCTGGCTGGCTGCGTGGTGAAAGTCAGACACCTCCTGTATTCTCTGTCTTAGGTCTCTGAGCAAAGCGGTCTGAGAAGAGGCCTGGAAGAACCTTCGACCGATACATCCACCTGCAGCCAACCTGGTGGACAACAACACAGATGTAGATCTCATGGATTCTGTCTATTTCCTGGTTTCTCTGTCTAAAGATTAGTAATGGGTGTGTGCATCGTACCCATACTCAGGCCCAGGCTGTCTGAGGTAGAACTGTAGGAACTTTTGCCAGACCAGGGGAATGAGTGGGTGGTCAGGCGGTGTGGCCAAAGCCTGAGAAGCCCAACGGTACACCTGCAGCCGCTGCAGAGATGGTGCTACTGGCAACTTCAGCTTCTGCTGTGCCTTCTGACTCAAACACAGACACACTGTTAACACCATCTACATACTGAATTCAGGATAATAAACCAAGCTACTTCACACTCACTTTGATGCCACTGCACTGCACAATTATTTGTCTGTATACCTTTAAGGCTTGTTCTGGGGAAACGTTGGGGTCTGACAGCAGCTCATTTTCAACACAGCGTCTCAGCTGAGAATCATCCTCAAATACGCCCTCCATATTCAGCACCAGCCAAGCGAACCATACCTACAAACACACAGACACCATCAAAGTCTGTCAGCAGTCAGAACTTTACTAACATGATCAAGAGCCTCCAGCACATCACGTTGGCGGAGGGGGATGTTTACCTCCGCACTCAGGGATTGGCCCTCTATGAATGAGGGCGTGGCATTTCCAGCGATCCAGCCAACCAGAGAGGAGAGGAGACCCCTATCTCCATGGTAACCCAAGGCATTCTATGGGCATGAAAATGGAAAAAATTTAAATTGTCATTTCGGCTCCCTGAAGCTTTCCTGATGGAAACATTTCACAGGTTTACATTGTTCATCATCCCTCAGCAGCAATCTAACGTTCTTACTGTGTCTGCATCCCACTAAATGTTTTATTAATCTTTATAATGTTGCCGAAGACAGTTTGCACTTCTAAATTCAGCATCTGCACCTGTGAGACCTGTGATAGTCTGTAAATAATGCAAAATGCCAACACGACTGAGTAAATACCTTATGCTGTTGGTACAGAAGTTTCTGCACACATTCCTCCTGATGGTGTGTGAATGCAGCACAGCAGAGCTGATCCATGAGGAAAAGGACTGTTTTGTCCCGGTACCACTGGTTCTGCTGAGTCAAAATCCCAACCCAAAACTCCAGCACTGCTGCAGCACCGACACGACTGGGCTGTGAACTCTCCACCACGTGACTCTGGAAGATAAAGCACACATTTATATATGTCCTCTTTAGTTTGAAGATGTGAGGACTGTCTGAGCCACCTTTTACTAAAACCTCTATCACAGGTTAAATAAGCTACAATGTTTATTTTCTGCCAGATACAAGCATTTTATATACATATGTAATTTTCTTCCTATCCACTACTTTTCCTGGGTCCTCACAATTGTATGTGATGGCTGAAGACCTGAAACAATATCTTTATGATTAAAACTTGTTGTGACGAACCTGAATGACACTGTTCAGCAGACGGACATTGTCTCCATAGGTGGTTCCAGTGAGGAGTGGCGCCACCCGGTGAGTGACCTGCTGTGTCACGCCTTGAGGACACACGCTGTCGTACTGCAGGAACAACTGGATGCAGCTTACAAACCTGGCACAAGCAGAAGGAGAGCAGTTGGAGATACAGTATTTGCGATAATAATAGTCTTTCACAGGTTGTGTGCGTATTTCTTACTGAGAGTTGTTGAGCAGGTAGAAGCTGAGAGGGTAGGTTGGGGGTAGGATGTTGTCCAGAAGATGCACAGCTGCTCTCAAGTGGCGAGACTGAATCAAACTTTTCAACAACCCGACTCCATCGGTACAAAAGTGTTCCAGACTAGAAAAATAAAGAAATGCATTTTAAATTCAATAAATACATCAACCACAACTATTAACTAAGTAGTAGGAATAGTCTGAGTGAATGAGTACAGACCTATGCCCCACTTGTGTCATGGCAATGGACAGGTAGCATCCAATAGGAATGCCTGCTTTCACAGCCCTGATAACAGAGTGCATGCTGGGACTGTGTGTAAGCTCTGGAGGTGGGTTGGACGTCAACGCAGGGACAGACCAGGCTGCTTTAGGGTTCTGGGCATTGCCGTGGAGCTTCAGCCTTAGCAACAGTTGCCAGGCCCACTGACTAAAGGATGCTTCAGGGGATACTCCCAAACGAAGGACACTGGCAAGGTACGACACCTGAAGTAAGAGAATAAGGACGATGGAAAAACACACAAAGCAATGCTGGATGCAGTGATGAAGTCTCTGTGGTTCACAGCTCTGTGAGAGCAGATGTGTCACCTGTTTGATTCCTCTGATATGAGGCCACTGTACGGTTTGTCAGTAAGATACTTCTGATAGGCTTCAGCCACCAGCAGAGCCACTTCACTGTGGAGAGATGAGGCCAGGGCCAAGGAGCCATCCTGCAACAGGAAACATTTTTAATGACAAACTCAGAGTTGAATTGAAAACGATATTTTTTAGTGCATCAGTAACTACCTGTGTGTAACCCCAGTTCAGACCCTCCAGTATGACACAAGCCAGCCGGTTCTCCACAGCAGACAGGGGATGCTGGAGCAACCAGGTCCCGATCACACAGATCTCCTCAGGCCGTGGCTGCCACAGGCTCAAAGGCAGCTCTTTGCACAAATACAGAGCCACCTAACAAACACAGAAAAAACAAAAACGCATGAATCCAGCTCTGCTACATTATATATTCTTGCGCTCAATATAGACAACTATGCATGCAGTTAAAACCCCTAAAGTCCTAATAGAATAGTAATACCAACCATTCCTACGCTCTGTATGGTCTCCCTCAGTCTCTCTAGGAGCACAGACACAACGTAGGGATGGACTGTTGCTATGGCAGCGAGCAACTCTCTCCCGACTTTAGAGTAAGTTTCTCTCGTAGAGACACTCACATAAGACACCTGGAGCAAAAACAAGAAAAGATATGTCAAAGAACAAGGTAAGTACTCAATGTTATCCCTGGGAGTCTTCTCTTTGCTTTCCTCTATTTTTATACTGGCTACGATACACAGTAATGCAGTTTATTTGACATCTTATACATCTATACAACTTTAGCATACCTGGTAGATCAGCAGGGTTATGGTTGTGATGAATGCAGGGTCAGAGTGCTGAGTGGGTGTGGCCATGTGTGCTAGTGCGGTGAGGAGGGAGATGCCATCAGAGCTGTTAACCTCACACAGCCAGTGTTCGAACCTCTCCTGATGCTCCGGGTCTGTAACAGACACATAAAATGGTATCACATCAAATACCTATACCTGATTTTAAAATCTATCCAATAGATCTAACCCGACGTCTCAGAAAACTGAGTTGAAGTAGTTAAAAAAGATCAATTAAATTCCAATTCTTGGGGCAAAAAGGGATTTGCACAAATTGTACATGAGTGTATACCGATACCTCTAAGAGCCTGGATGCAGGAGTGTGTGTCACTAGCCGTGCCGAGTGTTTCCAGTCCTGCTGTCTCTGCACACTGCATAACATAGAGGACCCTCCACAGCATTGAGCTAGACAGAGTCCCGTAAGGCATCTCGGACATAAACAACCAAATGCCCAACCTGTGAGAGAAGACCACAAAACATAAATGTGAAGCCCGTAAAGTAAATAATCTCCAGTTAAAATAGAAACCTGAGCCCCATTCCTCACCTTTTGTTTCTGAGTACATGCAAAACAGCTCTCAGGAAGAGATGGTCGTACTCCAGCTGTAGTTTGTCCAGAGACAGAGTGTGAGAGCTGGATCCACCAGCACCAGTTAAACTCACATACTGGGCCCAGTGATCACTGACATAACACACTGTCATTCTGAGGAAAAGACAGAAGACAATATTATTAATGATGTTATATACTGTCTTTATTTATAGTTTTTGTGTGTTCTGATTGGTGCACTGACCGTATGATGTGTCCTATCCGTTTAACTAGCTGTCTGTATCGTGCTCTGTTGTAGGTTTGTAGTCCAAGGGCGAGAATTTCAATAAGTGAGGAAGCAAAGCCAAAAACACGCATCATCTTCTGACTAGATCGGGCCAGGGGTTCGTACACACCTGGAGGGGAAGTAGCATGTCAGTTCATGCAGTGAGTGATACATAACAACAGACATAAGGACAGACAGACAGACAGACAGACAGACAGACAGACAGACAGACAGACGGACAGACAGACAGACGGACAGACTTCCTTACCCGGTTTGGTCATCCCCAACATGTGTGAATAAAGTTGCTGGAATGGGAACTGGGTGAGGAGGGAGATGAGATCCTCCTCACAGAGCAACAACCAGCTGCTCTCTGGGTCCTCATCCTAAACCCAGAGAAAACAGGAGCAATGCAAAGAGAGAGAAATGACCACAAGCTGCACTTCTTTCAGAAAAGAGGTCATCAATGTCTTTATTTTCCACAGTTCTTAAGGCAAGATGCAAAGTGAAGGCTACAAACTTTCTATATAAAATGGTAATAACAGATCGTTCTATAAATAAAATTAAATTATATTTAATATTTAAACGGTTCATCTGGCAATTTTTACAGCTTTGAATGTTTTTTAAATTTTCTGTAGATATAGATAATTATATATTATATAAATATGTAGATAATATCATTATCATGAATTCTAGTCTGATATGATAAGCTTTGTTTCTTTTCCAAGAATGCTCATACCTCCTCTCCGCCTTCATCCACAAGTGTCCAGTTGCCCGACTCAGGTTCAGAAGCTCCTGAGCTCTGACTGTCACATGGCTTCAGATGTCCCAGAAACTCTGCACGGTGCCTGAGTCAAAACACAGAAGCCACTAGTTAGAGATGCGAGGTTGTTAGCCTGTGAAAGGATGACCTGGATTCTCATAAAAAACCAAAGACTGAAGCTAGTGTACAGTTCACAGTGGGTCGGCAGGAAAAGGGTAATTACTAAAGGAGCTCCTGTATTTACCTGGCAGGCGACATTAGGATGGCCAGAGCTTGCATAAAGTGCTGTACTCCACAGGTGTTTCCCAAAACTTGGATCTGAGGAAGAAAATTCCAGTCAGTGTGTACAACCACTGACATGACAACAATAAATAAAAGACTCTGTCCTTAACCAACCTGAAGGAAGGGTGCAGCCCACTTGCCAACCCCGGCAGGACAGCACAGAAGATGGCACAGGAGGTACAGGTGCTCTCCTGACCCTCCAACGCGCAGCAGGACTGCCACCTGGAGAGTGGACCAGAAGCGTGAGGAAACACAACAACAAAATCCCTCAATCAGTGAAACATGGAGTAAAATAACTGGTACAGTCTTTAGTCTTTGTGTGTGAATACCAATCTATCCAGCCAGTGATGGATGTCTGTCTGGAACTGTGCGTCATCCAGGACTCTACGTGTGAAGCCAAACAGGACGCTGATGGCTTCTTTCAAGGGTTGGAGAGAACAAGGCTGTGTTTGGCTACCAGAACAATCTGATAACAAAAGCAAACAAATAAAAAAAACTGATGCAGGATATGTACTTAAGAAGTATTATGCATGAGAGGTATGTCTGTAACAGGCACATTATGGTATGAATTTATACGTCTCTCACCTTTTAGTAGGCGATGTAAGTATGATTCCACCTGGAGACGGGACAGCAGAGCAGTGTACGCATGTAGCGCCACCTTCTGGTGGAGCAGCTCACTGCGAGCTTCAAACAGTCTCCTCAGCTCACCTAGCACACTCTGACTGAAGTCTGCCTGCTGGAAACGGTGGTACCCACACACCTTAGACTGATCTGCACAGACACCCTGAGGAGAAAGAAATTGTCATTAAGCATTAGTTAAGAGCTTTCTCTACAAACTACATTTCTACTTCTAATCTAATCAACACACCTGAAGTGTAAGCTGCTCATCTCTGAAGCTCCAGAGACGATTCTGTGTGCTCTTGCAGTCAGAGGACTGAGTATGAAGCTGTGTGTGTGACTGGGTCAGCTGTCTGCGACAACGCCAGTAGTTCTGCAGCAGTTCGGTCAGTTCGTGGTTCTCCTGTCGGGCTAGAGCGCAGAACTGGGCTGCACAAACTTCGACCCCCTCTAACCACACTCGCACACCTCCGCTTGGCTCCCAGACGCTCAGCTGCTCCAGTGAGAATGGCTGCCGAAGAAAAACACGAGGTGAGAGAGGTCATCTAACATGTTAATGCATGTGTACATCTAAGGACACAGTCTATTAATAATGAACTCATTTAACTCATAATTAAAATAAACTGTCCGATCATCAAACCACACTGGCTCTCTGTTTAACATGGAATCGAGTACAGAAGATGCTGCTCTCCTTCAATGCCCTGCACAGCTTAGCCCCCACTTATCTTTCCAACACCTTCCAGGAGTACATCTCGCTCTCTAAGCTCATCATCCCGGGTGCTAACGCTTTCATCTGCACTGCCCCCAGCTCTAGACCTCCTCATCCTGACATATTTGACAGTCTGACAACATTACTGTCTCAAAACCGACTGCATCCAAACTGGCCTACTCAATGTCATGCTCACCATCCCAGTGTGTTCCCTTCCCTTGCCTTCCCTCCTTATGTCTCTTGTTTTGTCTATGCAGGTGTCTGTTTGAGAATGGCTCTTTTCATAACCTCAAAGGTGACCTCAAATAAAATGGATTATTATGATTATTACTGATAATACAACACCGTTAACAACAGAAAATGTAAATTAAATCTACCTACCTACCATACAGTCACAGTTATGTTTAGCTCTTCTTATGTCAGTACAGTATGCATGGTTATTCAATTTAACTTGAATACTCTGCTGAAATGGTGAACTTGTGTACAACTGCAATAGAAAAGGACTTACTGAATGATATTTTGCATGCACCATCACATTCTCAATCTTTCAGAACACTGAGAGTCAAATCAAGTCACACAGATGGTCTTGGTTTATGACATTACCTGAATTTCCGGAGCTGTCTTGGGTAACTCAGGGTAGAGTTTGCTTCTCGAAAGTTCAGCTACAGACTCCAGAGGCTGCAAACTTGGAGGGGAAGATTCCTGCTCAGGAAGTGCCAGCACCGCAGGTCCCTTTTCCCTATTTTTCACAGATTCCTCGCAGAGCTGTATCACGGGGCCCTCCTCCAGTGCTGGGAGGGAGGGGTACAGTGCAGGGGCACTCGGGGCATTTGGGATCTGAAACTGAGTCGAAACACAAGGCTGACTCCATGAATGTGTGTCTTTTTCTAACTTAGCGGTCTGTGCTGCAACTTTGAGCTCAGCTCCCTGAGCTGCCACGGCTCCATCCTCCTCTTTTGACTTGGCTGATGTGAATAAAGTACGTGATGAAGAGTTTGGCTGTTTCTCAGAGGGCAGAAGTGACACTGGCTGTGTTGTGGTTTCAGGGGGCAGAAGTGATGGCTGTGTTGTGGTTTCAGGGGGCAGAAGTGATGGCTGTGTTGTGGTCTCAGGGGGCAAATCTGATGGCTCCGCTGTGGTTTCAGGGGGCTCAACAGGCGCTTGCTGCTCTCCCTCCTCCTCTGGGTTTTGATATGGCAGACTGAGGGGGATGTCGGTGAAGCCAGAGGCGTCTTCACAGACAGCAGAGGAAACTGTGGCTCTTTTGTCCTCATCTGCCTGCTTCTGCTTCCTGACGAGCTGAAAACAGAAATTAGAGAAAAAAGAGTTAACAGCCTGTGACACTGTTTTCAACATGTGACAAAGGGCATGTGACTAAAGAGCATGAGAGGTAAGGGGTGTCTGTAGCTATCTTGATATTTGATGGACTGGACAGACGTGTCCTGCCTCAAGATCCACAACTTGTAAAGGTGTAATCACCTGAGATTTCCCACTGCTTTTTGCCTTGGTCTTCTTTGGTCTTACAGCCTCCATCTTAAGTGTCCGCTCACACCACAACACACATTGACAAGCAGCTGATTGGTGGTGGAAAGTGATCAACTAAAAACGGCCCTCATGCGCCCTAAAACCAAACATTAGCTGGGACAGCCAGCGAGGTCTGTCCAGTGATAAACAGCTAGCTGCTGGCTGTGTTGTCAAGATAAACACGAGTCACTGGTTGTAAACAAAACACCGAGACGTCGGTGGCGGAGGAAAGCAAAGCAACGCCCAGCACGTCTACTAATAATAATAACGCCGTAGTAATACCGTGAGAATACATTATTATTATTAGAAAACGAAATCAGTCTTTGCCGATGAAACTCAAGATTAGCCAAACACCTGAAGACGCCCGTCCTAACGAGGATAAGCTAAGCTAAGCTAACGCGTAACTGTAATTTTTATCGGCCGACGGTCGATAAGTTTTCCGTAGTGTCGCTTAAATGTTAAAAAAACAAGATTTCAACACGTCGAGGCGAGCGACACGGGCTGACAGCCCCGTCCGGTGGTCAGCTGTCAGCTTTGTTTTGTTTTGTTCCAGGAACTCAGCGATCACAATCTGTGACCACGTGACTACTCCACCTCTCCACGGCAAGCCAGAGAGCCCAAAAAACCGTGTCATAAACACAAACGCCAAAAGTCACACTGACGGTTTTCACTTAATGTAACTAAGTACATTTACTCATGTACTATACTGAAACACAATTCTGTGTTATTTGCACTATATTTAATATTTTACTTTATACTTCAGGTTAATTTGTAACATGCAGGTTAACGATAGGTTAATACAAAATACTGGATCAACTAAAATAGAATATTAATGCATATGTAGTAGTTAATACTCAAGTACAAACACCCCCCAAACTGTATTTAAGTATAGTAAATGTATTTAGTTACATTTCACCACTGGTGATATTACAAGTGAAATTCTTGCATAACATCCCATTAAGATATACTAAAAAAGAATATAGAATATGAATGAATGTTCTACACACTGTACAAGTACAAGTAGATTCACAAGTCTAAAATAAAAAAATACTGACTAATTTAAGTTTTTATTGTCAAAGTTGGTGTAATGAACCATAAAAGTTAACATAACCTGTGATCTGGTGTTATAGTTGTTCACTCTGATCTCGAAAAAGAACCCACAAATCCAATAAGTCAAGTTATCATGTAGTTTGTAATAGATTACATGTTTACTGTAGTGTTTAAATGAATAAACAGGCAGCTCATTAGAAACAGAAAAATATTTATTTACAGACATATGTTACACAGATTAAAAAAAAACATTTCCCTTTAAAATGCATGCACTTATGGCTGTGGCTCAGGTGGGACAGTAGTAATCAGAGTGTTCCAGGTTCAGTTCCCACCTACCTCGGTCTAGTGGAAGTAGCCTTGAGCAGGTAATGAACCCTGATGAAACTCCCATCAGTGTGTGAATGTGTGTGTATGGGTGAGCACTTCAAATGAAAAGTGCTGTATCGCTCCCGAAGTGTAGTTGGCACCTTGCACCATCAGCCTATGTGTGTGTGAATGTGACAAGTGTTTTAAAAAGCGCTTTGAGTGGTCTGTAAATCAGAAAGGTGCTATATTAATACAAGTCAATTTACAGCTAAAACAAACTTAAGATAGTTTAATGCTCTTGCTCTCCTGTATGCTTCATGCATCACGAAGAGCACAATAAGTGCTGGCTATCATAATTATATCAACAGTGGACCTGACCAACCATCCCCTATATCATACAATCCAGACTGACATGCTGGACAGAGTAGGAGGAAGGACAGTGAGGCCCTCGAGGAGTACTGAGTTGCCAATGAAGCAGTTTATACGCTAACATATTTAAATAATTCCTGTATTTTAAGTTACAAGTGACACTGCGTACCATAGTATACCTAGTATACCTCTCAAAAAGACGTCATAATTGAACATACACAAAAGCAGTTGAGTGCTCTTCATACAAAAATAGATGGTCACTGCTACTATTCAACTACATTTCCTGCTAATTGATTTAAATCGATGAATGTTTCATCCCATGTCCTGCAAATACACTACACACATATTTAATTCCTATAGTCACAAAAGAGTGTTAATGAGGTTAGAGCATTGTTAATAGTCTCATGATTACAGTACTCTCATGTTTACAGAAATCCTGAAGACCATAAGCATGTTTGATATGTTTTGCTTTCACACTTTTATTATCCAACCTCTACCTTCTGCTTCAGTCTATTCAAAGTTACTGAAAGGTATAAACATCTGCTCTGAGCCTGGTGAAGAACTGCTGGAGGAAATGTGTTTGCCAGAGGTTTGACAGACTGTTGACTTTGTGCGTTTATGAAGGGTTGGTGAAGGACTGCAGGGTGGGGTTATCTGGACTTCTGTGTCCTGGCTGTAAAATGTGTGTAAAGGAAGTTGTTCTTGCTTGCATGTGTGACTCGATGCTTGGCTGAAGGCCTCAGGTGTGTGGTGAATGTATGCTTGACTCAGAGCCAAGCTAAGGATCTCTGTCTTTTCCTTGTAGAAGCGCAGCTCTATGCCTCGACGTCGGGCCAACACCAGCTCCCTTTGTGCCACCTGCAGCTCCTCCCCGAGTCGCCCCGGTGTCCTCTGCTCCCGTCCGAGCCAGTCCAGAGCCAAACTGCTGCGCATGTACTCACCAAGTCCTCGCTGAGAGTAATAGTTAATCACACTCTGAGGAGGAGGAAAGAAAACAAGCACTCGTCATGTAGCAGCAGAGATAGATGTTTTATCAAAGTTAGCTAAAACCAGGGTTAAAAATATGTCAAGGCCTGTACCTGTCGAGAGCACTGTCGTTCCCTCAGAGCCTTCAGTGTCCCGTTCCAGTGCAACAGCTGAAAAATTGTCATCATCTCCTACGGAGGGAAAGAGAGGGGCAGAAAGTAAATGAGAACAAGACGCACAGAGAGTGAAAGTCTCACACAAACCCACAAAGAACGACTTAAATAACCCAAACATCTGACAAAGATAACATATTATATAGATTCTTCTTGAATCCACTCCTAAACTGTGGAAGATTGGTTTGAAAAGATATTGTAAATCTTTATGCAGCAGGTAGGTTTCAACCTGTTTTATAAAACACTCACTGCCTGAACAGCTGCCTTCTGTTAAGCGCTAGTGACATTAGCGTTAAACACAGAGAGTCTATAGATTTACTTAAATTGACCTAATGAGACACAGATGGAAAATATGACACGTAAGCTGTCTTGGGTTGAAGTCCATGTTGTACCTGCCTGCCTGTTTACTCTGTTTCCTGCCCTATGCCTCTTGTTTATCTAAACTATCCGACAGCTCCTCCACTGGTTGCATGTATATAAATCATGCGAAGCGCTGACAGCTGCATACCATATGGCTGCGTGTGCTAAGGGTGCAGAGATTTGAATGTATGTGTGTGAATGTATTTCAATATCTCTCTCTGTGTGTACATGTGGGCACTTACTGAGGTGTATTACTTGGAAATGCTTCATCTCTATGAGCCATGCCTTAGCAGGAATGATAATGAACCCATTTCCTCCTGCTAATAGCCCTCTGTCTGGAGACATATGCTTATTTATACAAAGGTAGAAATATTAGGTGTTTCATTCCATGACTCCCTGCCTGGGTTTAACTGAGTGAGATGGAGTTGGAATAAATAGGCAAAAACAGACCTGGGGTGTAAAGCTAACAATGGAATAACCACCCACTGGCTGTGGGTGGTTATTCCATCCACCAACCATCCCCTATATCATACAATCCAGACTGACATGCTGGACAGAGTAGGAGGAAGGACAGTGAGGCCCTCGAGGAGTACTGAGTTGCCAATGAAGCAGTTTATACGCTAACATATTTAAATAATTCCTGTATTTTAAGTTACAAGTGACACTGCGTACCATAGTATACCTAGTATACCTCTCAAAAAGACGTCATAATTGAACATACACAAAAGCAGTTGAGTGCTCTTCATACAAAAATAGATGGTCACTGCTACTATTCAACTACATTTCCTGCTAATTGATTTAAATCGATGAACGTTTCATCCCATGTCCTGCAAATACACTACACACATATTTAATTCCTATAGTCACAAAAGAGTGTTAATGAGGTTAGAGCATTGTTAATAGTCTCATGATTACAGTACTCTCATGTTTACAGAAATCCTGAAGACCATAAGCATGTTTGATATGTTTTGCTTTCACACTTTTATTATCCAACCTCTACCTTCTGCTTCAGTCTATTCAAAGTTACTGAAAGGTATAAACATCTGCTCTGAGCCTGGTGAAGAACTGCTGGAGGAAATGTGTTTGCCAGAGGTTTGACAGACTGTTGACTTTGTGCGTTTATGAAGGGTTGGTGAAGGACTGCAGGGTGGGGTTATCTGGACTTCTGTGTCCTGGCTGTAAAATGTGTGTAAAGGAAGTTGTTCTTGCTTGCATGTGTGACTCGATGCTTGGCTGAAGGCCTCAGGTGTGTGGTGAATGTATGCTTGACTCAGAGCCAAGCTAAGGATCTCTGTCTTTTCCTTGTAGAAGCGCAGCTCTATGCCTCGACGTCGGGCCAACACCAGCTCCCTTTGTGCCACCTGCAGCTCCTCCCCGAGTCGCCCCGGTGTCCTCTGCTCCCGTCCGAGCCAGTCCAGAGCCAAACTGCTGCGCATGTACTCACCAAGTCCTCGCTGAGAGTAATAGTTAATCACACTCTGAGGAGGAGGAAAGAAAACAAGCACTCGTCATGTAGCAGCAGAGATAGATGTTTTATCAAAGTTAGCTAAAACCAGGGTTAAAAATATGTCAAGGCCTGTACCTGTCGAGAGCACTGTCGTTCCCTCAGAGCCTTCAGTGTCCCGTTCCAGTGCAACAGCTGAAAAATTGTCATCATCTCCTACGGAGGGAAAGAGAGGGGCAGAAAGTAAATGAGAACAAGACGCACAGAGAGTGAAAGTCTCACACAAACCCACAAGAACGACTTAAATAACCCAAACATCTGACAAAGATAACATATTATATAGATTCTTCTTGAATCCACTCCTAAACTGTGGAAGATTGGTTTGAAAAGATATTGTAAATCTTTATGCAGCAGGTAGGTTTCAACCTGTTTTATAAAACACTCACTGCCTGAACAGCTGCCTTCTGTTAAGCGCTAGTGACATTAGCGTTAAACACAGAGAGTCTATAGATTTACTTAAATTGACCTAATGAGACACAGATGGAAAATATGACACGTAAGCTGTCTTGGGTTGAAGTCCATGTTGTACCTGCCTGCCTGTTTACTCTGTTTCCTGCCCTATGCCTCTTGTTTATCTAAACTATCCGACAGCTCCTCCACTGGTTGCATGTATATAAATCATGCGAAGCGCTGACAGCTGCATACCATATGGCTGCGTGTGCTAAGGGTGCAGAGATTTGAATGTATGTGTGTGAATGTATTTCAATATCTCTCTCTGTGTGTACATGTGGGCACTTACTGAGGTGTATTACTTGGAAATGCTTCATCTCTATGAGCCATGCCTTAGCAGGAATGATAATGAACCCATTTCCTCCTGCTAATAGCCCTCTGTCTGGAGACATATGCTTATTTATACAAAGGTAGAAATATTAGGTGTTTCATTCCATGACTCCCTGCCTGGGTTTAACTGAGTGAGATGGAGTTGGAATAAATAGGCAAAAACAGACCTGGGGTGTAAAGCTAACAATGGAATAACCACCCACTGGCTGTGATTTATTATTTGTTTGGCTTGATAGTTCCTAATTATGTAAAATGATAGCGCTTTAATTTAGGCTTCCACAAAGACTGAATCCTTTGAAGTTAATAGATCTTTCACACAATTCCCACATGGTTTTTAAAAGTGCTGTTACAAGATAAAAAGCCAAAATACCTGGAACTCCAGCATGGTTCTTCCGATGTAGGAGTGGAGCAGCAAACTGTAGGTCCCTATACTGGTGCTCGAGTCGCATGCATCTTCTACAGAGACCTTTACAGAGACAACAGCACAGGTTCATGTCAGGTCTAAACACTCTCCTGAGTCATTCCAACAGTCTGTAACAAGGTGTAATACTGTGTGTTTGCTCACACTCACCGCACTATCTGTGGCCGCCTGCTGCAGACTCTGAGTGATGAACTGAGGGTTGATGCGTCGACACGGCAGCTCGTTCACAAGAGAGTTCATGAGCGCGACGCGAGCTGCATCCCTCCGAGCTTCTGCCTGAGTCTCACACACCTGTGGATGTGGAGATGACGATCATGAGGGGTTAAAATGTCAGAAGGTGAGCAAAAAGAGAGAGGAAAGATGTGAAACTTTGTCACTTCAAACAGAAACTGTGTTGAGCCTGTAGGGTCGACTTGAATCAGTAAACAGGCGCCCACTCTTAGTTCCATTCTGATGATTTTACACTTCATTACAGCTAATCATGGGATCAGGACTGAAATCACCAGTGAGATTAGGCATTCACAGATAACCAATCACATGCCCTCTCTGAGCTTGGGGCTGCTGTCTGGATCACAATGAGTCCATTGAGAGGCATTTAAACAGTACAACATCAATTAAAAACAACCTTAAAAGTGTGTGTGACTGTGTGTGTGTATCACTAATGAATGACCTTCGATTGTTGCTTGTTACTAAGCCCCTATCCCTGAATGCGAATGTACAAAAACCTGATCTGCAGGCTGTTCTACTTTGTAATTTAGTTGACTCATTAAAAGCAATTCCAGATTTATAAGTATTATTATTATTAATATTGGTAGTAGTAGTAGTAGTAATTAATAGTTACTTTGAGACAACAGACAAAAACTATAAGTTGACCATGTGTTACATTTATACTGATCTTGACATAAACATTGCCTGGATCATGTATCTTAAAAACACCAACTTTCAGCATGTTTAGTCAGGTCTGTGTACTCACCACATGATGGTTCTATTTCCAAAGTCACATGAAGACTGCTGCTGTAAATTCTCAATGACACAGTGCAGAACAGTACTGATGATGATAAACACACCTTATAGTTGCCAAAGCAGCTTCCTCCCGGCAGGGTGACATAGCAGATGTACGGGGGACCAGGGGACGGTGCAGACTCGTACAGCAGCAAGCTCTCTGTCTGGACGGCTGCGTCCCCAACAGAACCGTTGGACTCACTGCAGGAGCCGTTCAACTGGCTCATCTGCCTCTGCTCCCAGAAGTTATGGAGCATGGCCACTACATTCACTGCACACATATGATAAGGACACAACAGAAAGTTAACAGCTGAGAAGGAGTAATACATTTCACCAACTTTTAAGATGGAAAACATGATGGTAGCTCATCTGTGTTATCTCTTTTAGTCTCGCACTGAGAAAACCTGTGAGAATATATAAATATACAAGCCAGACATCTGTAAATCAGTATTCCCAGACAGTGTTTATTTAAGTAGTTTTAGGAGCTGTTACTACCTCCCCATAACTTACACAAATCAGCATTTTGTAAGTTTTTTCTGACCCTGAAACAGGTTTAAACATTTCCTGTGTCCTTCACTGTGTGCCAAACAATTCACTGCAGCTCAGTCAATGGCAGCAGGGACATCTTTATGACACTTGCTGGAGGCATGCTTTGAGGAAATATAACAAATTAATTGTTTGTTTTGCTATTATTTTAATTCAGGTCCAGCTCAGTCATAAATTATAAGAATTAAGTTTGAGCTAAAACAAAGATATGGTAATTTCCTAATGAAACTAACAGTAAGTTCCTCAGTTACTCACAGTCTTTGGTGCTGGTGTCAGTCTCACTCTGTGACAGGTAAGACATGATGCTCTCCTCCACTTTGACTTTACTCATCCTCATCCGGCGTTTACTTCCACAGCTGCCTCAAACACATTTTGTCCACTTTTTACATCAAAACAACACTCATGATAGCTAGAAATGAGCTACCACCACCGTCATCACAGTTCAGGATGGGGACATGATGAGGAATAAACTCAAAATGTGAACGCCACTCCTAAACTCCCTTTCCCCACCTCCTGAATTCCCTTCCTCCCCTCCTTTTCTCCCGTGTGAACATCTCACCAGGGTTACTCTTTTGAAGCAGACCACCTTTGTCACCCTTGCTGCCAATTAGCTTAGAGGGCCCCTCACTCTTTCTACACATGCACACACACACACAGAGGTGCAGGGCTGGAATGTCGAGCCCCTCCCCTCGGGCTGTGCAGCTGGCTAATCCCTGAACAGAGCCGGACAGTCAAAGGCCTGCGCGAAGTTGCCAAGTTGCACCGCAGACAGCACAAGGCACTATCATCAAGTAACAGGAAAAATATGAATACCTCTGGAAAGTCTGGTATGTTACTGGGTACTTCTTTATCCATGAAGTACCCTCAGCATCCAGAGACAGTCTTACCCAACATGTAAGATGAGTGGGGGTGGGATACTTTTGACTTCACATACTAATTTGAGGCTATGGAGCCCAGGGCCTGAGCTCCATTCACTCACTTCAATATGAATAGCCATTGTTCAGGTCTGAATTCACCCACTCTCTGAAAGCGTCTTACACATAAATGAACCAAATTCTGAGAGGGACGTTGTTTCTTAGCTCCCAAGTCTCTCTGCTCCTTCATCTCTTACATGTCATGTCTCACTCTTTAAGACAGACAGGAGTATGAGTGTCTGTTTCTTCCACTTTTTCACATTGAGCGTACTGCTGTGCTGTGGAGCATGTGTTCCCACATGCTTGTGTCAGTCTCTACTCTTTTGATTGGTTGCCGGGAGGGTGGAGGCAGCGATCTTTCCAAATTACCATAAGAGTTGGGAGACCTTTGAACCACGGGATTTAGCATAAATAAAGGCTCGCCGTGAACTTGCATTCTGTTTGAATCTTAAACCCACACGAACATTAGTCACTTCAGACAGCATTCACCCAGGCCCGGAGTGAACGGAAAACTACAATAACAAAAGTTGACATGTTTCTGTCTTTTGTAGCCATTGTGGAAGTCGATGTGAGAGTACCAATTTAAAATTATTTGCTCACTTGACAGCGCAGCACACGTTTGTCACGTCTTGACAGAAAAAAAACAGAAACCCACCTCATCAATGATGTTTAAAATGTTTTAATTATCAAATCATACAGCTTCATTATATTAAAGCAGTCGATATTTACATTAGACTGTATGTTGAGCATGACAGTTCACTGCAGTTCAAACAGAAAAGAAGTTACAGGCTTCGTCATTCTTCTTGTGAATTCTCCATGACAGTATGGAACAGTTGAGTTGTTGCACAGATTCTCTCTTGTTGAGTTTTTTCCATCGTGTTTTCAATCAAGGAGCAGAAGAACCACGCAGCATGTTAAACAAACAAAAGGCATGTTGACATGAATTCTGTCTGTCCATCACTGTAGTCCCATTTATCCCCAGAAGGAGGCGCTCTCCATGCTTGACTTGATGTTACTTTGGTTCTCTCTCCTGGACTTGGTCACCAAATTGGCCTCACCCTTCTGCAGACGTCTCCTCTGTGCTGCCTTCTGCTGTTTGGTGAGCTGCCTCCGCACCTTCTGACGGACTACCTCCTGCAAGACAAACAAAAACAGTGACAGCAGGGTACTACAGACGAATGTACGCTCTGTCTGTCTCTACGAGGCAGACACAACAGTATGTAGACATGTTGGCTCTGCCACAAGTCACCCATCACATTCTTTGATAAACTGTAGCATATGGAAGCTCTTTAACAACACCTACAGGCTATTCCAGCTTTGGTTCAAAACTCTGCACTAGGATTGCTGAAATGTCCATTTTATCAGTGATTACCTCAGAGTGTTTGTATTTTGTAGTGTCCCTCACTTTCATCTTGACCCTTGTATAGTACAGTGCAGACAGCTGTGTGTGTCTATTTTACTTACTGGTGGTATGGTAGAGCAGCTTCCAATGCTGCCCATTGTTCCCTCACTGTCCGTCCTCGTCCTCCTGTGTTCTGCTATGTGTAGAAGACTGTCTGAGTCTCTGCAGGAGAAAAAAAGAGCATGAAACATCAATTTCTATTATGGCAAAAGTACTGACAAGGATTTGTTCTGTACTACAGCTGCAGGTGGAATTTTCTATGTGCTTCTTTATGGATTTTAGCTTATGTTCTGTTGTGTTTACCTGAAGGGTTTGAAGTCTTTGTTAGAGGTAGAAAGGTCTGCCAGCTCTGGACACTCGTCCTCTGCCTCGTTCAATTCGTCCTCTAAGTCCTTCTCTGTCTCTTCATCAGTTTTAGCAGGAGGTTCTGTCTCAGTCTCTTTTTGTTCTTCCTCTTTTTCACCCTCAACCTCATCTTGTACGTCTGCATGTGTGTCGCCGACTTTCAGACCTTCCAGTTCCAGCATCGCATGCTTATATTCCTCCATGTCCAAGCGCTCCTCTTCTTTCTCTTCTCCCTCGTCTGTTGCCTCTTCGTCGTCGCTCTCCTTCCTCGTCATCTTCTTCTCCCTCGGGTCCAGCTGGATGTAGCAATTCACAATCTTTCTCCAGATCTTTGGTGAAGCCACTAGCTGAGACTTCGACATCTAGAGAATAAGATCGCCTGTAGGAATAAACAAGAACAATAAGAGATCATGAAAGAAACTTTCCAATTCAGACATTAAAATAAATAGTAGAAAAGCAACAGATTAACAATGAAAATGTAAATTTTCAAATTTTTGTGAGGACAAGTAAAGTCACGCTATTGAATTTCATAGCACAGAGCAGACAACCATGTCCATGGTTGCACTAAAAAAACAATCATATTTCATTGTATTTTATGATTTGTATTGCATAATATAACATAAATGTGTAGTTACCGGATGTCTTTGAAGGTTGGGAAGAGCTCGCTCTCGTAATTGTATCGTTTTGCAAAAAAATCTCTGATACATTTGACGTCTCTGTCAAAATACCTGCAAACAAAGATTGAAAAAACACAGAAAACAACAGATACGTCACTTTGTTTGCTTTCTTAGTTTTAAGAATTTGCTCATTTTCAATAATATAACAGAGACACCAACCATTCAGCATTAGTATGTGAGGTGGACACCATCTGAGGGAAGTCGATCATAGTTATGTGGTCCTGGTCATCCAACATAAGGTTAAACTCGTTAAAGTCTCCATGAATCAAGCCGTGATTGGCCAGCTTGACTATCAGATCCATGAACTCACTGTACAGGGCTGATGGATCCTGCAGCTCATGCACCTGACACCTGTAAGAGTGAGAAAACACACACATATATAAAATAAACAAGAGAATAGGAAGAGTGGTAGTACTGTAATATCTACAGTAAGAAAGAAGGATGGCTTGTTTACATACAGTGGATATCCATTGATGAGCTCCATCACGACAGCATGTCTGTTGTAGTCCACAGGTTTGGGAACGGGAAACCCTCGATCATACAATGCCTGAAATATTAAGAGATGACTCAAAACATGCACCACACAAAACTGGACACGCACTGAACATCTTATGAATTGTTGGTGATATTTTCCTTGTATTTCGAGTTACCTTCATGTAGGCATACTCCTTCATGGCAGAAAGGCGAGAGAGGTAGAGCCAGGACATGTTCTTCCTGTGTTGGTGGTAATCTCTCTTGTTCTTTAGGTTCCTAAAGGACGTACGACCCAATCTGTGAAGCTTCAGGGCGTACTGCTCCCCATTTGGACTTGCCACAATATATATATCTACAGGGAGTGAACACAAAGAAATATTGGTACCAACATGACGAATTTATGTCTAAATATTGAACGCTCTACGACTTTATGTACTGTACAGATCAATAAAAAAATGCTGTTTCTTACCTGACTCTTTACCCACACCCATCTGGTTGCCCACTGAAATGATCACTTCCCTGGAGCACAAAGTCTTCAGAGCCAAGTAGTCATATCCTCCATAGTTCAACCTGTAGCCCTGCACAGCTGAAATACACAAGCCACATTATAAACATCACCTGCATGTACCATCTTTACCAGGACTAGTGACATCCAGCACGCATGTCTGTGTGTGTGTTTTCTTACTCTTGGTGCGTTCGTAGACCACAAGTTTATGCTTGACAAGCTCTCTGAGGATCTTGTTGCAGCCGCCGTGTTTGAGGCTAGCGATGGACGACAGGAGACTCACTGGGACGATCTCATGGTTCTTCATCCCCATTTCAACCTGTGTGAAGGGAAGTTAACACACATAATCTGATCACTAGAGGGCTGAAGATGAAATGACATGAAAAAAGCACCGCCTGACAAAGTCACGGTCTGGGATTTTGGTTGTAGGAGGTGCCACACTGCACATCTTTGACCCCCCACTTCCACTCCTCCAAACCTGCATAAACCTGAACTCATTGCACTTATTTCTGTCATATTTACTGCACGATGAGCAGTAACTTTCTCAGCAGTGACTGTGGTTCTCCGGTGGATGCTTGTCCATAGTAAAAAGTGTGATGTTTAAGTTATGACCTATTCCTAACCCTAAACTTAATTACTTCCACTATTTATCGGACCTTCTACATTATTCGTACTCTAGGTAAGTGTCTCCCTTTTGTCTTATTATTTCCCTCCAAACTATGCTTTCCTCTGATTTACAGCTAGCAGTTGTTGGTTATACCAATCATGCAAACACATATTCAACATGTTGCGTGTTTTCTAACATTATGACGATTTGTTTTTTGTTAATTAGCACCCAGCTCTTTACAATGACAACACTACTCACTTGACATATAATCAAACAGCCGTTAATAAGCAGCTGACACAGTTGCTTTATGTGTGTACTGTAAGGTTAGCTAACGTTGGGCTAGCTGCTATAATGACAAACCGACTAAAGCTAGCCTAGCACGGGTTAGCTTACCGCTGTGAGGACGCGGAAATCATCCCGGGATAAGTATCTCAACACCACGACATTCAGCTTCCCCATGTTTCCACAAACTGTCTCTGTGTTTGTAATATTATCGCTGTCACTTCTGAGGCACAGGCGTCCACATTTCTTTTAGTAAACACACGTGCAAGGCGAAGCGGAAGCTCGAGGAACGGAGACGACGTCACTTCAGTTTTACGTGTAACGTCACCTTGACGCACCAAATACGTAAAACTAACAACAACAACAACACACAGGAGTTAATGTCAGCAAAGAGTGTAGTTCATTCATGGAAATATAAGATTAGAAACACAGACTGTATAAAACACTTAGCATTAGCATCAGGTATGCAACAGGCCACTTACTACCACCTAGCGGCAAACAGGTGAAATGAAGAACACACTTTCCATGACCACAGAGATGTCCAAAGTACGGTCCGGGGGCCAATCACGGCCTATTGACATAATGAAGCATTTGAACCTTTAAGAACATAACTGCTGGTGTTATATCACTGTAGATGTGACACAACACACTTCTGGATGATTTGGAAGAGAATGATGTTTTAACTTAAATGAGACTTGATAAGTAGTTAAATGACATTAGGTTTTTAACCTTATGCAAGTAACATTCCACATTATTTTTGTTATCTGATCTATCTATCTATCTATCTATCTATCTATCTATCTATCTATCTATCTATCTATCTATCTATTTGTGGTTGTGGAGTAATTCTCTCTTTCCAACTTCCAGTTCTCTGTTTTAACATCAGCAATTTGTTATTTCGCACCTGTGAGCTGTGAGTAGCTCCTCCATTTCATTTCTGCATCACATTATGGTAAATTAGTGTTTCCCAGCTGTCACAAAGTGAAGTGTTTTTATTTTACATAGTGACTTTTTTTTTGAGTATGCTTAATTTCTGTCCGCCTTTTTCACTGTGAGCCCACTACATATTCAAAAGCTTTTTAGCATTACTGTGCAGTATGGAAATGAGATACAGCTACAGTCAAATATGAAAGCCCCTACCCATTGTACTCCCACGCAGGTGTTTTCACTTGATGCCTGATTAGAACTCTTAGTGTTACCGCGTAGAAACTGTACATGATTGACATCCCCCTCACTCTCTTTATATTGCCCCATTAAGGTGAGGCAATGTACACCTTTTAAGTTGGTGCATAGATTCTGGTAATTCGCTGCACTGCTTCACCCAACTTCGACCTGAGAGAAGGCCTAATCAGTAATCAGAGTAACTGAAAACACATGTGTGGGTGTGCAGGGTCTTTTAACCAAAGATATTGGCACCAATGGCAAAAAAACAAAATATTAACCCCAGTTGTTTTTCTGATCGAACTAATTCTTAGTAAACAACAGTGATATTGTTAAAAAACCCAGTGTAAATGAAACGCAAATGACAAACGATAGGCATGTGTTGTTGGCTGCAAGGGTTGTGCAGCATTTCTTTATTGTGGCTGCTGAATAGGCATTTTTCACGGAAACACAGGCATGAATAAAAAATGAATGATGGCTTAATTTCACGTAGCTGCTCGAGTTTCAGGGGTGCTGTGAAAAAGGCTTCTGAATGTAAATGAGTTGTGGAGTGTGCAAGTATCAGGGGTTTGCTGTGTGGAAGTTTGAACTCTTGAATTTATTCGACGGTTGGCTCATCTATTGACTTTTGTGTTGTTTTATTGTTTATCATGATAGATCAGCAGTGCTGTGACTCCTAAACGAGTTTCCCCACAGGGCCAATAAAGTATACAATATTGTACCATAAAATGAAAGAAATATATCTAAAGTGATGCTACAGGAAACACTGCATCATCCCAGTGAAATCTGGAGGTCAGGTGTGTGTGTGTGTGTGTGTGTATCTGTGTGTGTGTGTTAGAGAGAGAGGGTGTTAAACAGAGATTTACTGGCAGGTTTCTGTTGCCATAGCAGCTGGATTCTGTGCATTCCACGGCCAGGTAGGCTCTAAACAGAGGGAAAGTGTGTAGATGTGTGTGTGTTTATTCAGGACTGCCCTGTGACAGACACCACTCTGTTCTGCACCAACACACACACACATACACACACGCACACACACACACACACACACACACGTATATATAGGGTGTTGACTCAGTGGAATTCCTCCATTGGTTTATTTAACATTCTGTGGCTCAGCAAGTGCCTGTGTCCAAAGAGAGGCCAGGCATGCTATGTGACTAAACGTACATGTGCACAAATTAAACAGACCTTTGTGTGATATAACCGTAGAGTCTCAAATTGAATTGGCTCTTTTATTAGTAATTAATTCACTCCAAAACATTGTACGTCTATTACCGAAGACAGATGGACACGTGTGCAGAGAGCAGGAGTGAGAGCATGAGCTCTATGTGAGTCACCCTGTGTCTGTAAGTGCTCTGCAGGTCTCACGAAGTGTTCAAACAGTTATTCACACTCTCGGCCCTGCGTCATGGCTGTTTTATGCGTCTATGACCACTCAGTGCTCCTGTCTGTTAAGTGTGTCACTACATCGTGCATTAACAGCTCCAGCAGGTGTGTCATGAGTAGTAAAATACACATCTGTACCCTCTTTATATACAAGTGTGGACAAAATAGCAGTGACACATAATGCAGTTGAAAACAACACCACAAACAGGACCACAGAGCTGAAGAAGCATGATTGCATTACAGGATATACAGAAATTAGAAAGCTTAAAAATAAGTAAGTATGTATTGCAGGGCTGTTACAGTAGAGTGTATTAGATTAGGACACATTTACTCATAAAGTAAGTAGATTAATAGATGAATAAAATTAAGTAAATGATTTAATGATTGATTACAGTTCAAAAGCAAAACAAATATGTCTTTGCGATTCTTAATTTAAGAGCTAGATGGCACTGTGACACTGGCAGATTCCTGTAGCTGCTTCACTTGTGTCTGTCTTTTGTCTCATATGAACCTTTGTTGTCTCTGTTTTAAGTGATGAAACTGTTTTCCTCCTGTTATCTGCACCTGGTCTATTGTTTGATCTGTAGTGTTTTTGTGATATTAGGCAGATGTAGTGTTCCTAACAGCTTAGGTTAAATCTAACATTGTTGGCTGTTTAACCTCTGGATTTTTTAAAAAATGTCAGCCATGCTGTTCTGTCCCACATTCTCAAAAAGAAATTAAAAATAAAACACAGATGTTATTCAGCAACATGACAGGAAACATGGCTGGAAATTCCCGCTAATCACTCCCCTAAAAACTAATGACAGATGGCATATCATTTAATTGATCTTTTTAATAAATGCAATCAATCCAGCAGACCACCCTGGAGCACATGCTTTTAAAAGCAATGGAATGCATAAGAAGAATGAACAGATCGGTTTTCTTTTTACTACATAGTACACTAGTTATTTTGACTCTTCATAAGCTACTTGTTGTGAACTTGTGCGTTAGGACACACATTTCTGCGTGTTTGATCCTTATACATATTTTTCCGTTCATCATTCCATGCTGAAGGCCAAATGGGAGCACATGATAACAGTCTACCTTAATTGGATAGTAATAACGGACAAACTCTGATTAGATTATCATATCATCCCGTAACTCAATTTCTCATAGGAATTCTTCTGATACTCTGCTGCTGCCATAGCATGACTACTTTTATATAAAATTTGTATATAATGTGATTTTTGTCGGTATGCTCTGTATACACGCTGCATCTATTGCATGTCCGTCCATCCTCACAGGGGGTTTCTGTTGTTCTTCCATTTATTTTCCTGTCGAAAGTGTTATTTCTGGGAGTTTTTCCTTACTGGATCTGAAGGTCTGAGGACAGAGGGTGTTGAATGCTGTAAAGATTGCAAAGCCCCCTGAGGCAAACTGTGATTTGTGATATTAGGCTACATAAACAAAATTTAACTGTCTTGATATGATGTTTTAGTGCTTTACAGTCTGGATGAGACTGATTTGGCCGATAGGCTGAATGTGTTCTCTACTGATAAAACTTATGGTTTTCTCCACTGGCTCTCAGCAGCTGCAGATCAAGAGTCTCAAGGCAGAAATTTCTTGTTAAACAGCCAATGACAGACAGGCGCAGTCGTCTGTTTCACTGAGTCTGGACAGTTACACACAAGCACACACCAGGGTGACCGATAGTGTGTTAGCTGAGCAGGGCCGGGAGTATAGAGGGAGAGTGTGGACCCGCCTGTGTGTGGAATTATCTGGAACGTGGCGGAACGGCCATTCCTGCATGCGTGTGCACATGAGCTTGCACACATACACACACATACAGATTCACTAACACACAGTGAGATAGTGTCTTCTTTCCAGATGTGTGTGTGAGGAACCTTTTTTGCCATGCTTCACCACAAAGCAGCTCTCTCTTCGGTCCTCATGCCATTCCATCTTTCTCTCCTTCATCTCCTTTTTTCTTCACCCCGGTCTCGGCTTCGTATAATTTAATACATCTTATTAAAATGTAGCCAAAATATTCGGAGACACGTTCACCTTCACCTTGTGTGTTTATGTGAGCACTCTTTTTTTATTGTTTAAAATGTGATGACCCCATCCACTTTCTGTGTGTAGAGGGCTGAATATCCTCAATGGACCTGCAGTAAATCAGGATCCTTTGATTAGAAATTAATGAGCCTCTCGTTATGGTAAGATGAAAGGAAGAGCTGGATAGGTTAAAGTGATGAAAGGGCCATTGCAGCAGCTGACTGAAGTGAAGTGATCGCTCCATTTGATGTACATAGTGTATCAATGCTATGAGCCCTTCCCCCTTTTATTTCATCCACATGAATAAAGAAATTAAATTTGATGTTTTAATAATGCACGAAAACTTAAAAGTCAGCAGCACCCCTGACATCTTATAATCACACAAATCGGGCAAATGTCGAGGTGATTGTATAGTGTATAGTATAAGGTAGTATACTTTTAGGTTGTTTGCGTCAGTACCATCTCTTGGTGTTTGAATTTCCTTCACTGTGCTGTTACAAAGTGAATGTAGGGACCATGGGAGACTTGCCCCCATCAGCCCACAGAGGATGCCTGCTCCACAAACAGACACGAGCGGCTTTGATGGTAATACACACACATGCACATGCACACGCACACACACACACATGCACCTAAGCACCCACTCACAGTGTCAGGCTGTTAAATTGCTTTCTTGTTGTTTTCCAGTGCTAAGCTTCAGGGAGAGAATGCTAAATTGAGGCAGGAATTGGAGAAGCTTAGGTAGGTTTCCAACAACAAGTGTGGGCTTTGTTCCTAGGGTATCATCGCTGTGCCTTTAGCCAGCTGCTGTGTGTTTGGAAACATCAAATTTGATTAGATTAGAGCAGAGGAGAGGAGATCTACTTACTCTGCCTGTTCTGCTGCAAGTCTCCTAAACAATAATCTGCTCTCAGGTGCTGGTACAAGAAGCAAGTAAACGAGGGGCCTGCGGAGAAATATGAGGAGGGAAGGCATAACCTGTTCCAAGCCCAGCTGATACAGCTTGAGGGACAGGTACAGCACAAATACACACATACATGAGACTATTTGTCTCTATTAACCAAATAGGTTCCTCTTTCTGAAGATTTAGCTTTCATATACAGTATGTTGCAGTGTGGGTGTGGAGAAAGCCACACGACGAGGTGCAGACACATCATGAATAACTTGAATATTACAGCTAAATGTGCATCCATATGGATCAGGTTATGTTTGCGCACAGATTCAGCTACTTCTCATACTGTTTTTGTATATATCAAAATATATCTTTATGTGGATCTGCCTGTGTGTATTTACTTACACCGTAAGTGATGTGTCATTTAGCATGAGCTGGCTGAGTTGAACTCCACTGTCAAGCAGACAGGTTGGCACTTCACAGGAATAACAAAGCACTGCGAGTGCAGGTTTGCATAGAGATAAGACTGGTTAGCAGGACAGTGTGTACTGTACTTAAAATTGTGTGCATTTGTTATTTCTAAACGCACTGTGTGGGCTGCTGACATCAAGCCTCATTGTATGATGTCTGTAGAGATCCGTGTGTACATAACCAGCAAGCTGTACTTCCCTTTTAGAGTCAGTGGCACATGTCCAACCACTCAAAGTGTTAGTAATAATGATTTTTTTTATGCGGCTGAGGTCATAATGTTATTAAGTAAATAGGGGAAGTAAGTGGGAAGTGTTAGTGGGGCTGTTTGCATCTCTTGAATTTTTCAGCTTCAGAGTGGGGACATTACAAAGTGTTTTAGTCGCTTATCTAAAGTGTAGACGTGGGTTTAGGGCTTTAAAAAAAAGGTTTTGCTTGAAACTGTCTCATGCAATAACTTCTTTCAGTCTAGACATCACTGAGACTCCAGGAAGTCACATATCAACTCTGAAAACCACAAATTGATGTTTTGTTTTCACCTCTCCGTTTTTGTATTGATTAAACAAACAAGATATTACACAATATCAGGATCAGAATCACTTTATTTGCCAGGTGTGTGTACACACACAAGAAATTCAACACCGGTTACACTTTTCTCTCAGTTGTACATACAGGTGTAGACATAAGTACAGTTAAAAGACAATGACATGATGACAGGTAAATGTAAACATAAACTAAAAATAACTATATGCACATTAAAACGGTGTATATATATGCATACATATAAATATGTGTATCTATATATATCTAAAAACAACAACAATAACATTTGTACACTGGAGTGGGGCTGATGATAGTGCAACAGAATACGACTGGTTGTGTTATGTACAGATATGAGGTTGATGGGTATGACATATATACATATATTTGCTACAGCAAGCTAAATGTGAACAGTGAGGATAAATAAATTATAATGTATATTAGTGAGCTTTAGATGTGCTAGTAGGCAGATTATTATGGACAGAACCAGTGTAGCTGTTAACCACCCCGCTAAACTAAGCCATATTTGACGGACATAATAGTTATATCAATTTTCTCCTCTAACTCAAGAAGCCAAATCAGGATATTTTCCCAAATGTCTTTAAGTTTACGTAGTGATAAAGAATAAGGAACAGGTGTACATATTTATTCACATAAATATCAAGACAAATCACAAATCTGCATTCGTGTGTCTGTTTTTGTGCACCCACGTATGTGCATGTGTAAGTATGAGTGATGTAACATAGACCATAGCCAGATAATAACATGCCACAGTGATAGAGAATGCTGCTAACTAACAGCAGTTTTCAGATGATCCTCTCCATCACACACACACACACACACACACACACACACACAGGCCTCACTTGTCAGACCCTTGTAATGGGATCACTGAGGGATTGGTCCTGCATCAGTCACATGCACAGGTGCAAATGTATACTCATACACAAAGGTCCAACGACCCACCCACACACACACACACACACACACACACATCTCTCTCAGACACACATATCATCCAGAGGCTGAACATGGCTCTGTATCACAGGAACAGGAAAGCTGCTCTTTATCTGGTGAGGTTGCCGTTGTTCAGGCCATCAGATAGCAGCTACATCTTGTGTGTGTGTGTGTGTGTGTGTCCACATGTGTCTATGTGTATTTAAATGTGTGCACATTTGAGTGTATCTGTGTGTCTAGTTTAATAGCATTAACTCCTGCAAGCGTGAAATGAGACAGTCTCCCCTCTATCTGTCTTTAAGAGCAGAGCCTGAGAGAGCAGAGTGGCTGAAATGAACTGATGGATCAAGCAGGCTTCCAGTCAGATGAGCCTGTTAACTCTAATAGGAAGTGTGCTGGTCTCAGTAGAAAGACATCTCACAGTGAACCACAAAAAAATCTGTACATATTGTACCTGCTATATTCTCCCATTAATTGAGTTGGTCAGTCAGATAGCTTGATGTGATGTAATTTGGCTGTATATGGTGGGAATACTTTGAGGTTGGCTGCTAAACTATGCTTCCCTCAGCTCATTTCAAAACCTTTAGGCCACTGGTTTAGTCTTTGGGAAAATGACCCTAGTTGTCACCAGGGAGTCAGCTAATCAAATGCATGTCAGCACAGACAGTTTTATTATATTTCCCTATTATAGCCAGTGTAGATCAATATGTATTAGACTTCAGATTGCTGAAAGGAAGGCATTTTTGCACTGGTTGGAAATGTACACAAGCTTGTTAGATTCTCATAAATTCAAACAAATGCTGGGAAAATCTTCTGGATGTCCTGACAGACGTCTTGGCTTGCGATCAATGAGATTACTTCATAAAACCCCCGAACATGTTGTCTAAGCCTCGCCTGCAGGTCAGTGGGCATGCTAACTGTGATAACTGCCAGAGACAGCAGATATCAGACTATCGTACAAAATCTGAAAAAAAACATGTTTTTTTCCTGTCTGATAGTTTTGAATCTCACTTCTTGTTCCGCATGAGCTTTTGCCTTGGGAGAAGTGAAATGCTAAACACACACACACTTTACACGCAAGCATCAAGACTGTGCATCACAGTAATCACACCGCAAGGGATGCCGGGTAATTTGGTTAAAGATGTCAGGAACGTAAATCACCTCCAATCAGTGCTCCTCTCTCATTGGTCAATCCCCCCTCCTCCAGAAGCACTTCATTGGTCACTTGTTCACCCGGCTGTCTCTGCAGGTCTCACACTGTTCAGCTGTTGCTCACCAGGAAGCTCCGGTATGAAATCAAAACAGAAACGACATAAGTCTATATGACAAAGTCACTTCGTGTGAGAAGAAAAGGGCAAGGTTGTGTTTCTCTGAAAGGAGTTATTCAATGTACGAACTCTAAAGCTCACACATCAGTACAAAAACATGAGTCTTGCCGTTGCAGAGATGTTGACAGGCAACTAGCAGGGACTGCGGGACTTGGTCAGGCACGGTATCCTTAACTTCCAACTTGATTTCATTTTATATTTGTTTGTACAGATTAAACAAACAAGATCATCATCAGTTAAACAGTGAGCTTTAGAGGTGCTTCTGGGTGGATTTAACCTGACTTGTTAGCCAGGTTAGCTATTTACCTCAGTTTCTAGTCTCTGAGCTGACTGGATGATTGCTGCATATTTAATGTACAGACATGAGAGTTATAGTAATCTCTCCATCGATCTGTTATGTTTTGTAAGAGCTGGACCCAAAAACAGAACTCGAAATTTATTCGGAGAGAGGTGAGGTGGTGAGTGAATGGATCCAGAGTCAGCGGTGGAGCTGGCCAGGCAGGCAGGCAGGCTGAGGTGGGCTGGTGGCAATTTAATGAGCAAACAGGGAAAAACCAGGGAGTAGTGAACCTGAAGCAAAGGAGAGTAAAATCAGGGATGAGCAAAAAAGCAAAACACAACACGAGGGTCAGACAAGAATTATTAGTTTGGCTGTAGTATGAGTAGCACAGAAATAACGTACCACAATGAGACACACATGTAGAGACAGACAGGGTAATGACCAGAAGCAGAAGGAAAACAGTAGGAAAAACAAGAGAGAAGAAGTGTATTTCTCAAAATAACAATATTAATTTCTATTAATAATATAGTATTTTTATTTTTGATTACTATGATGATCATTTAACCGCTGAGGACAACCAGTGTAGCCAGCAGAAATCTGGAAAATGCGGTCAACAGATATCCAAGCCGATGGCAATTTGATAGGTGAGAATGACGAGAAAGACACATTACTGCTCATTTGTATGAACGGATATCTGCTTAAGAATGCAGATAACTTTAAAAAAGAAGAAAAAAAGCTCAATTGTTGTCACATGATAGCTGATGGATTAGATGGATGGAGATTTGGCCAATATGCCCCCCCCCCCCCGCTTTTTGCTCCCTACACGGACTGCTGTGACCAAAGCCCGCTCAAACGTGACCGGTCAATGCCACAAATGCACAAATGGAAACCAAAAGGCTTGGGATGCCAACATTTTAGACCCTTACCAACAGATTCTGCTTCATATGCAGATATCTGTTTATAGAGATTAGAAAGTGGCCAATTCATTGCCTGCCTAGTTGTTTTGGCAACAGCAAGAGCGGAGCGGACCTTACAATAAATGAACTGCGCATTTTAGATGTTTTAATTGCTGTATCGCTTCAGCTGCTGTAAGATGTAGATGTCTGTTAAATTTCAACTCAAATTTTACTTTCATTTTGAAGAACAACATTCAACTTAACAGTTTTGTTTTACTTAATATGCAAAGATTTCATCAAATATTGAAATTAAGTGTACTCTCTGCCATGTGTTTCACAGGTGGTGGAAAAGTTTCATCCCTGTAACTGTAGATTTACTTTAGATATATGTATATATGCATATTTCAGTCTTGGCTCTGGAGTCTATTGGTGGAAGAAGGTGTGTCACACACACCCACACACGCACACACACACACATGCACACACAAACTTTAGATGTTCAGGGCTTTGATATTTTCCGGTCTGCACTAGAGGGTAGACAGCTAGAGATCTTCAAACAATACCTGGATAACACCTTGACACCCTCACTGCATATCCAGTGCTAATGACTACTTGTTAAGCACAATACACACACCCACATGCACACACACACACACATGCACACACAGGACAGAGCTCAGACTTAATGATTCTGTGAACGCTGCAAATCTCAGAGCGGTTTCCATTTGCTCTCTCTCCCCTCAGGCAAGGACCTTCATCATGCCGCCGCCCATTGATTGGGACGATACACAGCATTAATAAATAAATTGAGTGCATGTAGCCAATAGAGAGAAGACACAGGCGCACACAGGGAGAAATATGTATGACATTCTTGACTATGTTGAGAATGACGAGAACGTCAAGTTCTGTGGCTGCGCATGTTTGCTTTGGTGGACGGAGGCAGTGGAGGTGATGGACAGTGAAAGGAGCATACAAATGAACAGCCACCCACGGGGAAAATCATCCCACCTTGGATGTTTACTGCACAGGGGCTGCTCTGTGTGAGACTGTGGTTTTTAGTAAATATTCCTGGTATGTGTATATGTGGTTGTGTACAATCCTGGGAGGGGGTGCTATGTGGAGTGGTTGAAATGCAGCAAAAAAAACAAACAAACAAAAAGCTGTGTGTGTGTGTGTGTGTGTGTGTGTGTGTGTGTGTGTGTGTGTGTGTGTGTGTGTGTGTGTGTGTGTGTGTGTGTGCCCTGTCCAGGTGGATGTATTCTAGGTCAGGCTGTTTGTCAGAGCTGAAACCAGATCGATGTGGCTCTAATCTAAGGCAGTATGATGTGATTGATTACCTCATATTCTGAGGCCCTGCACATAGACCTCCGCTGGGTGTGATGGACACACTCACACACACTATGATCAGTTCACCCAAGCAAAAGAATAGATTGGGATGAAATGAAATAAGAGCAGATTGGTTTTGCCGGGCACAAGGCGGGACAGGCTATCCAAGAGGGTCAGAAAAGATGATGGGAGCAGAAAATGTTCATTGATACCATCTTTCATGTGTTAGATGTCAGTGTGTGTGTGTGTGTGTGTGTGTGTGTGTGTGTGTGTCTTTCTTTCTGAAATTGGTCTTGCTTAGCTGTATTAGCTGTGCTGTGTTTTTTTGTGTCGGTGTCGGCCCCCCGCGTGTCTCGGTGTGTGTCAATGTAAATGCAAGAGAGCACGATGTTGACAAGATGTTTGTTTTTGTAAAGCCGGGGAACACTGACAGATGAGAAAACTGTTCCGTCTGAGCGGCTGGAGGAGTGTGTTAAATGAGCAGAGCTGCTTGCCCCCACAGCGTGTCGGGGTGTTTGCATAATATTCCATGTTTGAAATTTTAATGACACCTGTAGGCTATGTTATAGTGAATCTGCTCATAAGTGAATAAAATGAGATAGCGATGTGTGTATGCACAGTAATTATGGGTATTTCTGGGAGTTACCAGATTTTGTGCACGTGGGTGTGTGTGTGTGTGTTTGTTCAGGTTTATTCGCTCTGTCTGAGTGCGTCTGTGTGAGGAGTGTGTGTGAATTTTACACACTTGGGCTTCAGTCTCCCTTCATTGACATGCACACTGTCAGAAACCTCATTTGAACTGCTGGTAATGGGCTTTTCTGAGTGTTTGCCTGCTGGGCTGCACTGCCCTATCTCTTCTGAGGACTAATGTATTGTTGTTAATGCATCGAGACCTCCTCATTTTGAATGAACCCTTATATTTTCTCCAGTTGAAAATGCTGAATGTAAATGCAAACTTTGATTATTAAAATGTTGATACCAATTTTCTACTTTAAAAACACTGTACAATATTCTTATGTGTCAAATTGCACACTGGAGTGGAGCTGCAACAGCCTACAGCCATTCAGATCTATGTAGTCTGCTTGTTTACGTGAGTTACATAATTTTAGAATAACACTTTCAGGTATGTATGCTTATTTGTTTTCTTGCTGTGCGAGAGTTAAAGGTCCAGTTTGTCAGATATAATTATCTCTATTTACAGAATATCACACAATAAGCAAAAGCTATGTGTATTCGTGTATAATCACCTGAAAAAAAGTATTTTTTTTGTTTTTGTTGCCTTACAATGAGTCTTTTGTAGCTACAGATGGCACAGGTCCTCTTCCATGGAGCCCGCCATGTCAAACTGCCATGTTTCCACAGTAGCCCAGAACCAACAAAATAAACACCGGCTCCTCGATAGTGCCTTTTCACATTTTTTTTGCATGTTTCACCACAGGAGCTACTCCGATAGATGCCAATAAATCTACACACTGGTCTTTTTAATGAGAAGATTGCTACAACTTGTCAATATTGTACCCAGATTTACTGTTGCTTTAATCCATAAAATCTTTAACTTGTCATTTTTATTCAAGTGTGTGTTTTACGGAAGGTCAACCAGCAAAGACAAAAAGTCACTACTCTCGGCCAAAAAATAATGGATGTAACATGCTGAATAAACATAAATAGTGAACTTTTAAGGCGCTAATAGTTCAATCATCATCATTCAGATGACACTCCTACATTCAATCATCATTTGATTTGCATTTAAGTTCAGGTGAGGGCTCACTGTGCTTCAGTATTATCTCTACAAAACAGTGAATCACTCACTTGGATGTGTGTTAAGGTCAGATGGAGAGCATCAGTCTTCATATGTGAGTTCAGGAGGCTCACAAGTGTTTAGTTTCTGTTCCTTATTAACCAAAAAAAAAATGAACAAATGCCTTTTGACTGCATCACATTCACAATCACATTCATCTGTCTTCACAGAACAATGCAGCGTCTTTTCTGTGACGGTTTATTTAATGATGATCACAGCTCAGGTTCAGGTTCAGCCGCAGTCAGGCTGTACCGGCCTGCATTCCCTCTCAGCCTCACAGGACCACACTCACCACATGCAAACACACAACTGAACTGAACACAGACAAGGCCACTCTGTTGGATTTATCACAGCTAGTTTCACTCACCAAATGTGTGAACCACTCACTGTCTGTCCCCGACTTTCTCTCTGTCTCTGACCCCCCTCTTTTGGACCAGCCTCCATTGCTCCATCTTGCCGTTTTATCTCTCTCCCATTTCTCCCCAACCCATCCGTCACTCTGCCTCCATTGCACCATGGGAGGTGGAGGATGGTCCTTCATGTTGTGCCCAGGTTTGCCTCTCTGAAGTAAATGTGCATGTGTGTGTTTGCACTCGCATGAGAGAGGCATGAAAGAGAGAGACAGAGAGAGAGAGAGAGAGAGGCGGCATCTGAAAAAACCACCATTACAGAGCAGGTGTCCTTCCATCTGTGCAGATCACAGTTAACTTTTCCTCTTTCCTCTTTCTTTCTGAGACTGTCTGTTTCTGTCAAACACATTCTGTCCTCACACAGCACACAATCACACAAGGCCGTTTATCACAGGGCAACATGAGGTTATGGACTAAAAATTACAGATGCAAACGTGACTAAAAGCAAAAGAAAAGGGAGGTACAGCAGAAAGAACAGGGGTGGTGTTGAAGAAGGGGAAAGGAAGGCTGGTGAGCCGAGAGACAAGGGCAAAGAGATAATAAATAAAAAGAAAATTGAAGCTATGGAGCTGAAAAATAAGCAGCGTTTACAGGGACACAGATAAAAAAACAACAAAGATGTGAAAGTCAAAGTGTCTGAATAAAGAAATGAGGTTTAAGTATTAAGAAAGGAGAACAGAAACGTGGCAGAGGCATTGCTTAGGTCACCCCTGCTCATATACATGCAATTTTATGCAGTGTTTGATGTGTGAGTAAGTGTGTGTGTGTGCATCTCAGGAGAGCTAGAGAAGGCTATATAGTTCAGACTCACCATTAAAACATGTCTGAGGGCGGCAGGAGACAGCTGAGCCTCTCCCAGGGGAGAACAGCTCACCGCCTGGATGGATGGACGGATTTTGTGAATGTTTACGTGGAAGCATGGATGGATGAGTGTTAGTCAGATGTAAAAATGGATTGGTGGGCAGGCTGATGTATAGATAGAGATGTGTACCTGTAGATGAATGTAGAAACAGGCTGCTTTGCTTGACATCATGCTTCAAAAAACATGTCAGCATGCTGACTTCCCTGCAGTCAAAACTCACATAATTATTTTTCAGGCCTGTCACAATATGTGTCATTCACAATGATGCAATTTCAGAACCGAACAACAACGTTCACTGCAGCGGCACAGTCACATGATCCATAACTGAGTATGACAGTGGCAGTCCACGTTTTCTGGTGATAAGTGGTGATGCTGAGTTATTTTTTGCAATGCACCACCTACAGATCAATAAATTGCGCAAATCAAAAATGCTGCTGCGGCTTTTTTTCTCTGCATTTTCAGTTTCTTCTTTTGTTTGGCGTATCAGGGGGATTGTACTCATCTTTGAGTCGTGCTACAACCATTCTCTCCACTTATTTATTCCACAAATCTGCTGCCATAATTACCAATTTAATCCTGTACCTGTCTAAGAACAGCAGGCAGAAACAGCGTGATGCACAGAGTGATACAATAATTGGCAAACAGACGCTGTTACACCGCGTCTCAGCCACTTCTCTCACATCTATCCTTTATTATTCTATGTTTTCAGTTTTCTTGGATAACTGAGCTGATGATGGGACAGTATAAGGTCCTTCTTCCCCGCTCTGTCCAACAGGAAGCCGCATGTCCTGCTGTGCCCATCATTCATGCACACCCACCCACACACATCACTCTTCCTCATCTGTTCGAAAATATGACCCAGCCTGTTACTGATAATGATGTTTGTAATGACATATTGAGGTTATTCACTGCCAACTCGTTTTATTTGACATTTGTGTCTGTGCTGTCAGATAGTCTGTGATATATGTATCTCCTGTGATTTACTGATGGCCTCTGGTTCAGCTAAGGAACTTGAAGGCTTCCTGTCAGAGATACAGCGAGGGCTCTGTTCAAAGATAACAGTTCAAAAGTAAGATGCTCTTTTTGTTGATAGATGTTTTAGTCAGTGGGCATGTTTACATGCTTTAAATGTAGGCGAGGTTATGTTGGACTGCCATGAGCAGGTTCTCGAGCAGGTTTGGGTGGTAGAGGGAGGAGTAGTCGGAGGTGCACAAATCAGCACTGATCCACCTCCATCGCGCTGAGATGAAAAGCATATTTGCCACACAAGCAACTGTGTTTACAGTGACACACTTTCCAATGATAGCCGGGCACTTGACCCACTTTCTGTGTAAAAGGTCTCTTTAAAAAGGTGCAAAAGACTCTCGTACAACCACCAATCCAGACACTGTTCCTATACCCCAGATCATCATGGTACTACATGTGCAACTCTCCCCAGAATCATGTCTGACATCTCAAGACTCCCAGCAGCTCCGGGTCACCCAGAGGCCAGCCAATCAGAGGACTTGTCCTTGCCAAACCTCCCCCTGGCAGAACCAAGCAGCATAACAGTGTATCATCTTAATCAGACAGACATCTGGAGAGAGTCTGGAGCTCCTACATTCATCTGTCTTGCCTCTGTGGTTTTATCAATGGTGTAAACATGTGTTATGGTTGCCCCTTAAGTCTAAGGCAAGACCTTATTTGATCTGAAGTAGCGCACACTCAAGGGAGCAAAGGGTGAAGTAAGAGTGAGGTCTCTCTGTCTTTCTCCCTCAGAGGTGATCTAAGGAAACGGGGCTGGATGTATCAACTCAACCATGCATGTGCATTGTGTGTATTTACGTGTGTGTCTCTGTGTATGATTGAATGCTTAATGCTGGGTGTTGTACTGCAGCAGGCACCTGCTGTTGCACTTTTATGAGATTGACCTCACAAGCGCACTCTCGCTGCGCTCCAGACGCAGGTTTAGTGCACTCAGTATGCTGTCGGTAGTGAGATGGAAAAATGGTCCACACAAGCCTGAACAGCGGTAACCTCTGTGGCGGTGAAATGAAGTGAAACATGAAGTGCTAAAAAGTGCAGTTCCTCAAACAGCCTCTTGAAGCAGGCTATAAAACAACCTCCATAAGCAGCCGTATTAAAACGCTGGACTTCACAGCAGAGATAAACATGTTTACAGCCTGGTACAAAACAGGGTTTTGGCCTCTTACTCTCTTAATTTCCCTTTTCATGACAACTGTACAGATGGAGAATTTTTTATAGAACTCATCCATTCAAATTATATTAAGGCTTAAAGTCATGCGTAATTAAGTGTGCCTGCTGACAGATGGGTGCCGACACAGGTGGCTTGTTTTAGCAACCAGGTTTCATTCAGCCTGCCTCAGTGCCACCCACACATCTATGTTTTTCCCCCATTTTTGTATTAGTTGGTAGCCGGTGGAGGCAGGACTGCCAAGATGGTGACAGCCAGAGCCGACCAAACTCTGAGGTTTACAACAGCTCTTCAGGAAGGTGATGGATGGTAATGGAGTCTATGTCCAGTATTTTATACAGCTTATGAGCTCAAAGCCGAACTGTTTTATTTGCCACCATCATGCAAACAGGTTTTCTCATTTTGTTAGACACTAGCATTTGAGCTTTTGGGAACATAATTGTATTGCTATTTAAAGGCTAAACTCCTAATACTAATTTAACATGTCTGTCATATAACATTGGTCAGACTCATGGTAGACAGATTGAAATTAGTAGTATGTGTCCTGAGTTTGTCAGACCAAAACGACCCAGTCAAATTTGAATGATTAAATATCGACAAGTTTGTGAAATTAGGTGTTAAAATCAGGTAAAGATGAGCAGTATTCACAACTCCAGGACTGTGGATGAAAACAGTTTTCATCAACTGTTTTCCAACTTATTTATGTACTTGGGAAGAAATCTCAGAATTGCCTTCACACAGACGTTAAGGATGAAAATAACAATTTTGGAGATTCGGATGTGTTTTGCTTGTAGCGTGTACGTCTTTCTAACTCTAACTTCCAAAAGATCTTTTTTCATTTTCAAACAAAGTCTTCAGGCCAACTGATCCTGCCTAAAGTGTCACTTCAGGCAATTTATCAGATTCTGTAAGCTTTCTGTGGAGCTACAAAAAGATTCATAAAGCCTTTTTTTCTCATGGTAATACTTCCCAAGAACTGTTTCCTTTTATTGAAGGTTGTATCATTATTTGACCACATTGCTGCTTGACAGTGATTGTGCATTTGATTGCATTTACCCGTGTTTTCATATGTGCAAAAACTTTAATAAGAACATTTGTCATGAACATATGCCCTGCAGCAACCACTTGGGACCAATCACAAGCAATTAAAAATTCCATTATGGGGGAGGAAAAAAATGAATTGCTAGATTCTAATGGGAATTTAATTAATTACACATTTTTTATTACGGCAGTTCAAAAAAGGGGCAAGATAAGCTTTGAATATAAGCATGAAAAAAACTGCTGCTTCATTTCTTCATGTTTCACAAGAAAATAGAGCCAGTAGTTTTCTAATAAAGTAATTAATGCACAGGTATAAACACATCAAACTGGCCCTTCTGCTCTGTCAGTGTTGGGGACGCAATTAACACAATCAGTGTCTGTGATTTAGTTAGTCTGGTCTTGTTTTTTTGCATTTGGTTAACATTGTTTTTGTACTGCATTGTATAATTATTGTTTATCTCCATTTCAAAGTCTTCCCAAAGACTAATTGAGGCAGTTTGCTTTCTGTTCCCTTTTCAAATGTCAGTCAGATGATATCTCTGGATATTAATCAACAGCGACATGTTTCTCCTGCTCTGCTTTCATCCTGACGTGGCACCTGGGACATTACACTGCCATCGTTTAGCCCATCTGCCCTACTGAGCCTTGTCTTCTCTCCTCTCTCCTTTCCTGTCACCTCAGTCTTATATCCAACCCCAGTTTACCTGCTCTTCTTAGCTTTCCTTTCCTTTCCTTTCCTTTCCTTTCCTCCCTTCTCCTCAAATTCTCCCATCTGTCTGCTTCCTTTTATTCTCCTGCCTCTCTCCTCTTCCTCTGGTTGTGTGGGACTCTTTCAGTCGCTTACATTGCTGTCTTCCGTCTGGCAGCTTCAGAATGGAAACAAAAGGGTAGAAGATGGAGGGACAGAGATAAAACAGCAAAAAGCCAAGTGAAGTCATACTTTCAGCCTCGCTGCCTTCCCCCCTACTCTTCCTTACTTTGCTGTCCTCTCTTTTGCTTAATGTTTGAAAGAGCTTTTATTCCACAAATTCTCTGCACGCTCATGAATAACACATGAGCATCAGCGGCAAACTCTCTCTCTCTCTCTTTTGCTTTATATCCAGCCCATTCAGCTCTCTCTAAAACACACATACGCAGATACACGCTCTTACACACACTTCACTCACAGATGGCCTGGTCCAGGTCATTTCCTCTGTGGATAGTGGATAACTGGATTTGCCAGTCTGTTGTGTTCTGTTGCTCTGACGGATCTGTTTATGAACAGAAAAAGGCAAAAAACACAACAAGCTCATAAACTGCATGGTGTGTGTGTGTGTGCGAGCGAGCGTGTGTGTATGTGTATAAATCCTCGCTGACTTTTATGTCTGCAGCAGCAGAACCCCTACTGATGATCACACTGCCCCTACAGTTCAGTAATAGTGGTAGTAGTTAATAGCATATCAACCACCTTGTGACAGTATAATGTTTAGTTAATGTGTTTAGCAGATTATTCCATTACGGCTTTCTGTGTTTTGCTGAAAAGACATAATGGTGTTATTTCTCATTTCTGTCACCGTGTGTGGTTACCGTTTTTTTTCTTGCTCTATGTGCACACAGTCATCCATGCACGTTATATTACTCTGCTGAAAAAGCTATTTCCCCATCAAGTCTGATAGAGTTTCCAGAGGAACTGCCAGCGCTGTTTAAAACTCAGATATGTCATTTTGCATGTTTCAGCCTCTGAAGAGCGCATGCCTTTGGAGCTGAACGAATAGTTCCCCAGCAGGATGCTTGGCTCCATAAAACACTTTCTGAAGCTAGAAGCGAGCTGTGGTGTTTATGTACTCTCTTTTGTCTTTCATGTCTTTTAAACACCTGATGATTCCAGTCTTTCTCTCCAAAATGTTAAACATCCTTCACAGCGCAATACAGATCTACTAATGGAAGCTGGGCTATAAGCCTTGGAAGGAGAAAGTAACATCTGGCAAAGGCAGACTTTATGTTTGGATTTAGCTTTTAGCAGGTGTGTGTTTCTATATATATATGTGTGTGCGTGTGTGTGGTACAGTAGATACAGGTCTAGCTGTGGAAGTAAGTGTTTCACGGAAATAACCAAGTTGGCCAATTAACTGAGTGTGAAGTCACCAGCCCACACAGCCCCGCTGCAATTTTAATGCCCCCACGCTTCAAAATAAACACACACGGGCTTATGCGCACTCATACACACACATGCACGACTCCAAACTAAACAAACCATTAAAGTTAACTATCCTTCCCCAGGGTGTCGTCTGTCGGGAGGTGCTGAAACATAACATATTTCATGTTTTTGACTTAAGCTGTCAGTCAGCTGCCAGCTTTACTGAAGGCTGCACCGTTCCAGTCTGAGATCATGGATCAACCAACAGGCAGGGAGACACAAAGACAGACAGGCCTGCGCTGCTGGAGATTTGCTCTTTTATAATTCAGACATGGGAGGTGGCATGCTGTGAAAAACTCATTTAGACGTCGTAACGTCACCTCTTAACATCAGTTTCGCTGTAATTAGAGGGGTGGACACCTCGTTATCACAGCTCCGGTTCCTTTGTTATTTGGATGACATGGCTCAATGGATGCTCAAAAAATGACCTGTCCTATTCGAGGATGTGTGGTCGCTGGATATGTTGTGTGCCAGGTGGAGATAGGACTAGTTGAATTCAGATTGATTACTATTTGTCCTCTGAGCACCTGCTTAAGCACACACACACACTCGCATGCGGCGATGGATGAATTCCCAGTCCTATGTTTGAGCTGCATTACAAATGCATACATAGTGTTTAGAGTGGCACAGAGCTCCTTTCATATGCAGATGTGCCTGACGAGTTTGGGCTTCGACCTGCCACTGCCT
Source organism: Nibea albiflora (assembly GCA_014281875.1). Lineage (NCBI taxonomy): Eukaryota > Metazoa > Chordata > Actinopteri > Sciaenidae > Nibea > Nibea albiflora. Next base: position 19,076,791 of record CM024801.1, read on the forward strand.
ATCTGGTAGAGCATTACACTCACAGCTGCCCCCTCTACCTTTAATATGTCTTATCCCTCCTCTCTTTCACCTCTGTTAACTCTTCCTCTCTGTCTGCTCCACATATTAAAATAATCCTTGACAATATGCGCTACAGAGGAACTTCTATTAATAGTGATGACAGTGACTGCGCTGTCCCAGTTGTTTGCCTTTGTTGGTAGCCTAGATACTAAATGAATGATTCTAAATTCAGGAGCTGTGAATAGTGCCGTGTACTAAAGGACTGAAATGTAAATGCGCGACACCGAGAAAATTAGAAGAAAAGAGCTCTCAGATGGCGAGGGCGACTTTCTAGTCTGCCAGCAGATAAATATGATGGAGATGAATGTCAGCGAGGCTCATTGTTTGGCTGCCATTGGAGGTGTAGGCGAGTCATCATGTATGTCAGTCTGTGTCTCGTGCTAATTATATGCATTCTCTGAGCTTCAGCCTGATTGTCAGTCTGACGTGTGCTCACCTTTGTCTGAGGGAGGAGATGGGAGGAAGGAGGGAAGAGGAGGAAGAGGAGGAGGAGGAGCAGTGGGAGTGTGAGAGAGACAAAGATTTGGAAGAAGTTTAAGAGGATGCAGGAGGCTCTGATCAAGCTTTTGTCTGTGTGTGTGTGTATGTGTGTCAGACGGAACAAGGGGAAGAAGCCTTGCCATGACAATATATCCGTTGCATAGCAGGTGCAGTCTGACCTGCCACACTCCCCCCTCCACCTGCATCTCTCTCTTTTCTGTTCCATCTCTCCTCTCTGCCAAACAAAGGCAAGGAAGTCTTCTACTGATGTCAAGCTGAACAAAGGCACAGGATGAAACGCTCTTCAGTTGTAGCGTTGCCTTTCATGTGCACATTACTTCAAAACACATTTTGTTTTTTTATCACCGGCTATCATTTTACTGCTATTCTATTTATATATATTCTTATGTAGGGCACTGCGTGAGTGTATGTGCTACGTTTTCTGGTATAACTGAGCCAGATTTTTAAAAAATAATAATAATTCGAGGTGGTGCTGACATTTTGGTCTTTTCTTGACATTTCCAACATCTAAAAAAGCATCACTTGAACCGGACATGGACATATAGCTAGTCGAAATATATATATATATATATATATATATATATATATATATATATATATATATATATATATATATATATATATATATATATATATATATATATATATATATATATATATATATACATATATATACATATTTATATTTGCCCTCCAATTTCCACCCCCTTTCCACACACACACACACACACACACAAAGAAAAACGCACACAAATTCGTTTAAAGATCAACCATTGATCTTCTCTTTCTCCCCTGCCTGGGCAATTATCTCCCTAATTATTCAGAATCCATCTTCTGCTCAGTGTAGGCCGTCAACCAGGAAACTAGAAGTGTGTGTGTGTGTGTGTGCGCGCGTATGCTTCTCTCTGTGTTTGTGTCTAGGTGTGTGAGGATGTGTCGCAGGGTGGGACAGAAACTGTTTCCCTAATTGCTTAAAAAAGACAGGGAGCCTGCTCTGGCTGACATTTGCTTGCACCCCGCAAACAGCAGCCTGCAGTGTAAATCAGGGACCAGTGTATGCACAAGCCTCTCTGTATACACACACACACACACACAGGACCACCACATGGACAATGTGTCAAAGCTGTCATATTTAGGGAGCCATTAAGGAAGAGTCACCACCCCGACTCTTATTAATGATGTCACTGTGGACAGTATGTCGTATTAATGATGTCACAGCAAGATGTGAGCCACAGGAGCGGGCGTTCATCAGCCTGCGTGCATGTGTGTGTGTGTTTATGAGTGTGTGTGTGTAGGGGTGGAGCAGTGGTTCATTTGTAACACGGCCCGACCTTGATGCCTGGGAATGAACGATGGGGGAGGGGAGGAGAGTCGGGTGAGGAGGAGGAGGAGGAGGAGGAACGAAGAGGTGTAACATCTCTTTGTCATCACCCCTCTCCTGTGGTTTTCCACTCGGCCCTGACAGTGCACAACCTCGCTCTATGTGTCGAAGCTGCTCCCCTTTGCTTCCCATGTGTGGTGTGTGTGTGTGTGTATATACACAAGCTCAGACACCAGAACAACACCGGAACATTCCTCTGACCTGACCGGGATTACACCATGCAGTCATGCAGAGAGAGAAAACTGTGAGAGAGGAGAGTTTAATCAGCGGGTGTGAATACAACGGCAAGTTATTACTGGCTGCAATACCATTAATGCTGCGAGTGCATCGCATCAATAACAGCTGAGGCAAAAAGAGAGCAAATGTAGTTACTCTATGAAATGTTTTAACCAGACACAGAAATGGTTTTATTAGATATTCTGGACTCTAAAAGCTGATGTCAGAGCTTTACGTGAAGCTGATGTCAGTTCACAGCAGTTTAGAGAGGACACAGGTCAGGTTACCATGTGTGTGTGTGTGTGTGTGTGTGTTTGAGAGGTTATGGTCACATAGGTGCTGACTGCACTGTTCCACGCCACACCAAGGTTGGATTAGTGTGAACAAACACAATTTACTGTGATTTATGTCTTGACTCATGTGGACAAGGTTACTGAGAGGGCCCACTTTTGTGGCTTTGTACGAGCAGGACAATAGATGTGTACACATCTTTTCTTCTGCTCTTCACCTCGCCTCTGCTTTTTTTTATTTTGCCCCACTTTTATAAAAGAAAATCAGCATCTCACTCTTTCTGCGGGCAAAAAAATGCGACCGCTGTGTGTGAGAGAGAGAAGTGATGCTCTTCCAACTGTGTATTCAGTGATTGCCTCAGAGCCTCACTGAGACCCAGAATGCCTACTGGCAATAGTATTAGCATCTGGAAAATAGTGTGTGTGTGTGTGTGTGTGTGTGTGTGAGTGAGGGTGTGTGTCCTGCAGCCTCAGACTAATGATGTTTTTGACCTGCTCTTTGTCTTGAAACAAAGAGGCGCTTGTGGCCATGCTCTTCTTGGTCACACACACACACACACACACATAATGCACACGTTTTGTAGGGACAGCTCTGAGTGCGAGAATGTGTAATATGCATGTATGTGTTTTTGACAGCTGCGGCCACGTCGAGGACTCTTCAATGAGATGCATTGAAATGATTTGGGAAGTGTGTGTCTGAAGCGGCTCTTCAAACAGCCCCTAACCCATGTCACATCACCCCTGCTTTAGTGTGTGTGTGTGTGTGTGTGTGAGAGAGAAAAAGAGTGTTTATGCGTGTATTAATGCATGAAACTAGTCTGGGGATGTAATCTCCATAAGTGATGACTTAAGAGTGCAGATGCATTTGAGGTAATTATCCCTACTGGTCAATGTACCTTCACACACACACACACACACAGACAGACACACACACCTCCATGGGGGTGGGCATATGTGCTTCAATTATCGCCAAAGTCACAGTGTGCTGTAGTCACATAAACCAGAGCTGGAAATATCACAGCAAACAGTTGTGGACAAACAGAGATGTGGACACACTTCCAGTCTCATTCACACATTTAGTGGGCGAACAACCACAAACACACAAGCCTCATTGCACACACATGCGTTTGGAGACTTACGCACACGCACAGCCACACACACCAGCTGACAGTTAAGTAAATACAGCTATATGTAACGTCAGATAGGGCTTGCTTATCAGGCGACAGGCAGTCCACAGAGTCTCCTCCCTGTCAAGGTGAAATGATGAGAATAAAATCAAAACTCTTGTTTATGTAAAACTGTAGAACATAGACGGGCCCTGCAGCGTGTTCTGTAAAACAACTGTCACTAACACGAGTCTTTGAAATAGATAAATCTGAGTTTTGGTAACCGCTTTATGAAAAATTACTTTTTTTTTACTATCAATCTCAGAAATTTCTGATTGAATTAACCACAAATTTGTCCAGTCGTTGTACTATATGTGACGTCTTACAATTTTCTAAATTGTTTGCAATTTGTCAATAATGGTCAACCAGGAAGAATGGTTGCCAGCTCCACCTATTTAAATTAATCTATCTCATAAACTTACACAAGCCAAAATTAAATGGAAATCAATCCTCGATCATTTGTTATAATTAAGCTTCATTTTAACTGGTGGGAGGACCATAGTTTCTTTGTCTTCTCAGACAATGTTAAAGGACCACTGTATAGGATTTAGATGCTGATTGCAAACCCCCCTCACCTCGCACTCTCCTTCCTAGCATGATAAAGAAACTTTGGTGGTTTTGAAAAGCACAAAAAACACAAAAAGGACCCTGGAGTCAGTGTTTATTTTGTCTTCCTGGGCTTCTCTAGAAACATTGTATTTCAATATGGTGGACTCAGCAGTATCTATAGATATAAAAGTTTCTATTCTGAGGTAACAAAAACACCATGATTCTTAATTTTAGTTGATTACACTAAGGGAAACATACAGATTATATTTTGTTTCTGCCTTAATCTTTCATTAGCACCCTCTAAATCTTAGACACTGGACCTTTAAGTTGTTTCAAGTTACCAAAATGCAACTGCTTATAATCTAATATCAAACCAAACTATTTAGTTTATAGAGCCAGTTGGCAGCACTACATGTCATGTTAAGAAGCAATGATCTCACAGATAACAATCACTGTCATTATGCTATGACCTATAACTTTCTTGATAATAATATATTAGTAAAAAATGAGCACATACAGAACTCTGGATTCATTTCTCGCACAGGGAGACTTTTAAGGTCGCTGTCTCTTTTCACATGCCTTTGAAACAGGATAAATACTGTCGGCAGCCTCACAAGTTGGACACCTTTCATATCCTGATAAGGCAGGTCTGGGTGGTTCTGTCGCAACGTCTGTTGGAGCCGATCCAAGGCAGCAACATATGGCGCACGGCTGAGATGTAATGAACCTGTATCACACTGATCCCTTTTGATTTGAGGACACCATGATGTCTTTTCCTGTTGACTTCAACAGTTTGAATTACTGAAGGAGAGCTCAGACCACAGGATCCACAAATGTGAAAAATGTGGGGGTCACTGTTGCACAACTTGATGTTTTCCAGTATTTTGTAGCTACAAAACTTTTTCTTTTTTTTTTACTGCAGAACAATGAACAATGAACGATTATATAAAGTCATGGGCACATAGAATAGAATAAAGCACCTGTATGACAAAAAGTATACATCCCTGGTCATCCCAGTCAGTAGGATGAGGGTTAAAGTCATTGTTTGGCTTACCAGCCAAGATTTCCATTAGGCCAGTTCGCTAAATCTGTTACACACAGCTAAAATAAGCTGAAGTTGACAATTTGATAGACTCTGCCTTTTGTTGTGAGTCCAAAGGCAGTTCTTCACCCGACCCATCCATCAGTACTGTAATCTGCACCATGATCATTTTAAATAAAGACGAAGAGAACTCTCCAGATTTTGCCTTTGCTTTTGCCTTCATTATGAAAAGAATTTATGCTTTTGAAGATGTGTTTAGATGTGTTTTACTGGTTGGGTGCTACAGGGTGCAAAGCACTTATAATCCTGCATGCACACACACACACACACACACACACACTGCTGCGTACACTAGTGGGTAGTGAGGGTTATCTTAAGTCCCAGATGAACGACTAGCCACAAGACCCTAAAGAAAGTATGTACTTTGTATGTGTGTGTGTGTGTGTGTGTGTGTGTGTGTGTATAACTAAGTAGTCCTTCCTCTTCATCTCTCTCTCTCTCCCCTTCTCACTCGATCTGCTGGGGTTGACAGAGGACACAGTGTGTTGCTGAGCACCGGACTTCAGCAACTGTGCGGAAATCTGTGTGTGTGTGTGTGTGTCTGAGTGTGTGTGTCTATATGTGTAGTCAGGGATAGCTATGGGAAAGGATTAAGACAGCTTTAGACAGGCTTTGTTTAATACGCAGCACATCGGCTGCTCCGGATGGGAAACCACCCAACTCCAAACACACACATATGAAAACACCCCAAACACACAGGAAAGATACCAATAGGTTAAAAAAGCTTGGACCCTTGGTTTTGTTATGGTGGAAGCTGGGCTCTGGTTAAGTGGCCTGTTTTTGTGTGTGTCTGTCTGTCTGTCTGTGTGTGTGTGTCTGTTGAGGTTCTGTTCCAGGGATTGGGGTCCCTGGCTGTGGTAATGGGACTGATGGAGCTGAAAGCGAGGGATGAACCAGGGGATAAAGGATGGATAAAGGGAAGGATGGGTCTGTGCACATTGCCCAAGGAGCTCTGTACTGATTGGCTCAGAGTGACCGCACGTGTGTGTGTGTACTTGTGTGTGTCTGTGTGTGTCTATGTATCCCTGCAGATGTGAACAGCTTAGCAATTTTCTCAACGGACCAATTAGATGAAGGGAGTTTGGTCCCCATGTGTGAAAACCTCCTCGTGGTAATAAGAGCTTGATTAGTGGATGTATTAACTGCTTTTTAGCCTTTGTGCATGTGTGTCTGTGTGTGCGTGTGTGTGCATGTGTGTGTACTTTTTTCTGTGTGCATAAGAGGAAGATTAAACTTGGCATCTAGTGATTTGTGCTTACTTCTGTGGGTATATCTGTTCGTCTGGGTCTTGTTAGTGAAGCGACGCTCATTCAGCTAAGGCGAACCCCATCCTTCTACTTAATACATGCAAATGGATTCCTACTGTGTTCACTGTGACAGAGATTTTACCATCAGAACATTGTTTTCTCAACTAGGTCAGTGGGATCAGACAGGCAGAGAGTTGGAGCTAAAGATGAAGGGAGACTTAAACTACTGTATTTCTTGCCAACAGCCCTGTTATCCCACAAAAGGCGTGATGTTAGAAGCGACACATCCGGTAATGGAGAGAGATGATGAAAGTGTGATGGGGGTGAGTGGGAAAGAGGGAAGTGGGAGAAGAGACCGATAAAGACAGAAAGGGCAAGAGGAGAGAGGTGAGGCCTGCCTCTGAGCACCACTCCTGGGAACCTAAATGCTTCCTCATCAGTAAACAGTGAATAATTCATCTAGTTACCATAGAGAGCACGCTCACTCACACACACACACACACACACACACACACACACACACACACACACACACACACACACACACACACACACACACACACACACACACACACACACATCTGCATGTGCACGAAACACACGCTGCAAAAATCATATTCATGTCACAGGCAGGACATTTCTACAGCAGACAGACAGGCCGGTCCAGTGTGCAGCTTTTATTATTCACTAGCTTATGAACTCTGCGGGACCCTTCACTCTTTGACTGTCTGCACGTGTGCACACGTGTGTATTTGTGTGCTTGTGTGTGTGTATGTGTGTGTACAGTTTGTGCGTATTTGCGGCATGTAGGAGTTTCATTTTTCTGCATCTGTAAGGGTGAAAAGGAGGACAGAGAGGAGAGAGGCACGCAACATTCCCCTATCCGTAACCCTGAGGCATGCACACACACTTAAATACGCACACACACACTTACACACACAGGGAAATGGCTTGACCAGATGATGAGGGGTCGACTGCTCTGGTTCTATCCCAGAAACAAATATACAGTCCCCCCTTTCTCAGGACCTCCTGTGTATATTGCAGCAACTACTCTATCGATCCATAAGTTACACAAACACACATTTCTCGCATATGCATATATACATAGACAAACACACTCTTTTTGCATACACACACAAACAGCAGGGAAGCAGGTGTGTGTGGTGTGATTCATTCCAGCGCACACTTTGTGTCTTAAATTCATATTTGTCATGTATAATAACTGGATGTCTTAGCGGAGGACTGCTGCGTACTGCAGAATGAAAAGAACAATATTTTATTTCATTTCCATAAATCCAGCCTGTGAATTATTATTATGCTAATGTTGTCTGGGAGCCACTGCCACTGTGTACTAAGGTGCCACCCTCGCTTTTTTATAAACCGAAAGGGAAACACAGTGAAACACAATAAGCGGCGGTAAAATCAATGATAAACTGTTTACCAAAGCGGCTCACATTGCCATTCGCTCTCATTATTTGATCACAGCAATATTTCACATTTAAAACAAAAGCGAACTATGAAGCAGGGGGCTGTGACATGGTAATGAGGTACTAGAGGAGGAAATGGGTTTTGTCTCTGGGTAATTTCAGCTCTGCCTGTGTCTCTGCGTGTGTGTTGTGAGATGACTGATGTGTCTGACCATAACCTCTGCCCCAGAATGCTATGGACACCTGTCTTCCCACGCAAGATCCTCCAGGACCCTCCCGTTCAATACAAGCCTGATTTATTAGACCCCAAGGGCTCCCCTCTCCCTCTCTCTTGCTTTCTCTGTCTGTCTCGTACTCTCTCCCCTTTCCTCTTCCTCACTCTCTGACACACACTCACATATACACAGACAACCCTCATCCTGAAGGGCCATAGAGAGAAGAAGAGAGAAATGGCTCCTGTCATTTTTCCTCTTTTAACTGGGGCTCTGCAGCGGTCTCTGTCACAGAGCCCCTGAGGGGAGGACATCAAACAAAGGAAAAACCTTTCACACTTTATTGTCTTTTACCACAGAGAGCTCATATCTCTTTTCTCACTCTGTCTTCCCTCTTCTTCTTTTTTTTCTTACACTTCTCTCATATTCCTCTCATTCATCTTCTTTCCTCTTTCCCTCAGCCACTGTACATCTCTTTCCATATCTATATTTTATAAAGTTTGACGTTTTGACAATGCCCTTTGAGCGTTCCCAGCTTGTCAAAAATACAGCGAGGGCAAAAAGGAAAAAGGGAGGGAGAGTAGAGAGACACTGCAGAGCAGGAGAGAGACATTCTGAGTTGGAGAGGAGAGAGATGGATGTCTGCCTCGAATCTAAACAGCAGTCTGTCAGAGGGAGATGTTTGAAGAGCTGAGGTGGAGGTAAGAAGGCTCACCTGTACATAAAAAATACCTGAACTCTATATGTTGAAAATGTGCAAATAGCGCTTCAAGGGTTATCAACAAATAACAGGAGAAACGGGTTTCCAGATTTTCATGTATGCTGACCTTATACACACAAATTCATGCAAGGCCAGATGTGATTTACTGCAGATGTTCCCTTCAGTGATTTATGCGTTTAACTGAAGCTGGTTCACAGGAACCAGACCTTCAGAATTTTACTGTCCTGCAGAATATTTACCAGATATATCCTTGAGTCTGGAATTAGTTTATTGTTGTTTTTAAATGTTTATACATTGCTTTATTTTAAGCATTTCAGTAAACTTTATATTTTTTATGGAGGGATACAAAGGAAACAAAGCTTGAAGTGTCTAACTATGTCTAACTTTGAACAAAACTAACCTAGAGTAATGTTAATATGCTAACTAAAAGTGCACAAGGTGTAAAGAAGACAACTTTTGAGTTACTTTGAGTTGCTTTTCTCCTTTTTTGGGCTCACCTCCAACCTCTGGCCAAGCTAACCCCAGTTTGTGCTTCTCACGGAGTAGCAAACATTTGGGTCACAGAGGTAACCATCGAGTTATTAACCAGTGATGTTTAAAAAAACCTGAAGGTCATATTATATATGAATCTTCAAAGAACATCTGAATGAAGAATTACTCAATCTGCTGCACGATAAAAAGTGTTTTTAACCTTTTTCCTAAGTTATGACTTTTTTCTTTCCAGGTAGCTGGCAGGCTGCCATCTTTGTGTTATTCGGAAGCTTGGGAAACAGGTTGAAAATCCTTTTTATCATTTACCAGATGGTCTTGAGGGATTCTGAAAATACTTTCACAACAGTGATATTTTGGTTTAAAATGATCCTTAATTATCTCTCAGAGAAAACTCATCACTACCTCTGTGACTTGAATGTATGCTGATACATGAGAGGCACAAACTGGGGTTAACAGACACTGTTTTTCTAAGGCGGGGAGACCAAACTGATGTCAGCCCTCCATCACATTCCCACCAAGGACGCAAGCTGATCCCATTTACTTTTAGCAGAAGCGTCATAAACAATTAGATTGAATTAGTTTTCACAGATAAAAAGATTCAGACGGATAGTTTCTGATTTTTGTGTCAAAACACAGAAATAGTCACAAAAGAAAGGAATATATGGAAATAACAACTCAAGTAGAGCAGCTCATTAAACTTTGCTAAGCTCAGTAAATCTTACATCATAATATTATCGTAGTCTTTGGCTTTGGAAAAGAAACTTATTCTCGCTTCTATTAATAATGTAAAATAACTGTCCCAGGAGGATAAAATACTGTGAATCTACAATTTGAATAGAAATCCCTTGATGTTCCTCCCAGCTATGCGTTTCAGTGTGCGACAGCGTGTCTTTGTGTGCAGGCCAAATAGTAAGTTAGAGAAAAACTAACACACAAGACGCACAGATGGCTCTTACTGAAATAGCTGATTACACAGAACTTACTCACACACATACCAAGCACATGAGACATAAGCCTAAGGAATGGTTATGCACAGTATATTACACACACACACACACACACACATATATTCAGTAGGACCAGGGCAGAGGTTAAAACAAACGCCTTGCAGCGACCTTTATCTGAGGTAACTGTTTCCCCGTGGACTTCCTGCCCTTTTGCAGCCAGCAGAAATTTCTCTGAGAGAAGTCGCTCGCAGCGTCATTATTTTCATCTTCTATGCAGGAGACGAAGCGCTTCAGGAAGCAAATGGCCTGACACAGCTGGTATCTTCTGATCTGAGTTGGGGGCAGGCTAATCAATACCATTGAGGGAGATCAATCCTGCTGCGTGGCTCTCACTGGTTTGTGTGTGTGTGTGTGTGCATGTCATTTCCCAGGTGGTCATGGTGTTGTATCTAATGGGGAGACCTCCCGACGAGCTACTTTCTGCCTAAACACTGAGTTTGGCGCTCGATCTGATTGGCTGTTGGAGACTGGACACACACCGTTTTTTTGTGTATGTGTGAGTGTGCATTTTTTTTGTGTCCTTGTGTGTTGTGCATAATACGTGTGGGGGAATGTGTCTATGCACACATCTCGTTTGCTCGTGTGTAAGAGCTGTACCCAGGTGCACTGCCTGAAGGTTGGTGGGCGCTGGTGGGGAGGAGGGTGTGTGAAGGGATGACAGGGTGTGTCAGGAGGATTCTTCTCCCAAAATCCCACAACGCACACCAAATAAGGTCAAACTCAAAATATCATGTCAGAAGAAAAAGAAAGGGAGAAGAACTGAGCTGGAAGGTATTTTTTATGTAAATTTTAATCTTCCACTGAATTAGAAATGTAGAATCGAAGCTGAAAATTTAAGTGAAGATCTCTGAACGGCACAAAAACTTTACTGACTTGAGGTTTCGTTGATGCGATGGACAGTTTTATATAGACTTCTTCCATCTCTGTCCTCAAGACGAATATTTACTATTCATTTACTTGGTTCAACACAAGTTTAGAACCTAAATTATATTCTGTTGTTCTGAGGAAATTGACTGTCTTGGCTGGCAGTTGTTTTGAACAGATGCAATGTGAAACAAATATGAAGGAATATGACAATAAAACCATGTGTGTGTCTGACTCGGCTACATTTTAAATTGCACAGAGCTGCACTTCCAAGCTTAAAGGAATATTTTATTAACCCGCTGCTTTGAGGACACGGCTCTGCTCTTGCTGATATGTATTTTTGATTTCATGATTCTGAAAACAATTGCCTGAAATTTGCTCAACAACTGCACGGAGGCAGCACTACAGCGAAAGGTAGAGAGGATAATGAGACTATTTAAATGAGACAAAGTGAGTGAGACACAAAGAGACACAGAACAGGGAGACACCTGCGAGGCCCTCCAACTCCCGCTCTGCTCTGTTATTCCAGTTAGCCCTCTGGTGATTGGGCGTGTGTGTTGGTGCGAATACAAGCTTGTAAAATAACGGTACAGCAACTCTACACACACACACACACACCCACACACATGCAGACACAATGGTGTCTGAATGCTTCTCAGCACTCTGGCCTTGAGGAAAAGCAGGATGAATCACAAGTGCAAATATTTGGTTTGTAGCCTGCAGTTCCATCTGAATAAGCCATCAGTTGGAACGTGTGAACATGTATGTGTCTGTTTTTGCTTTGTGTGTTGTTTTACTTGTGCGGATATATATATGAGCTGCAGTCCAAACCTTGTGTTTTTCCATGAACTTGTCACAACACGTGGAAGAAAAGCTTTTAAGAAACACGAATTTCAGCTGGACTAAACGATAACAGAGTAAAAAATCTGTGATGTGAGTGGAGAAATATGTGAATGATGCACGATTTAGAAAAATACACAAAATAAAACTGCAGTTTCTGCTCTGAAACTCCATTTGATGTAACATTTGTTACAAATCAATCTCAATTAATAAGACCTTTCTAATTATCATATTGCACCAATGTTTCGTGCTGATAAATGGTCAGTCATCAATGCTAATTTTATGTTAAGTTAAATGAGAAATTAAGACATAAAAATCATCCCTGATGGATGAGATCTTTTGAACTTTGATCATGGAGCCATGTGCTACTTTCATTAAACTGGGCTGCATTCATCTTTTCTGACATCAAGACAAAAACAAGCATTTTAATTTCAATCTTCTGTGGTATCAATCTTCAGTGTTCAGTAGTGAAAATCAGATTTTAAAACTTTTATAACTGTCTAAGCGCACTGATCAGTTTTTTTTTTTATTCCTTTCCATATTCTGCTGCTAAACCACTTTTTACTCCGCCACAATGCATTTTTTATAATGCGAATCTAAATTTGAAACAGTTTCAGTATTTTTTATTTTTAACTCAAGAGGGAACGCTGACCTAGATTATACCGCTTCTTTCATTTCCACAGATATTTCTAGCTCCAACAGCCAGATTGTTGTTAAATGAGTTTTTGGACACTGCACCCCACCCCTTCGCCCGGCCTGGGTGGGCCTGTCTGCAGGGTGCCAAACATGGTGTCTGTGTCCAGTGATGTGAATTGACATGCTGTTTAAAAATGGATCTGTCTGAATTATTCAGTCTGTTATTTTAGTGTCAGCATTCGGTGGTGATGTCTGGTTGTCACGGAAACATAGTCCCATGATCCCGAGCCCACAGCTGGGTCCCCTAAGAAGAGGAGAGTGAAAGAGATGCAGTGTAACAGCCTGATCATTTCCACAGAAAATGAGGTGAAGGTAAACACTGTCACTCCTGACAAAATGTGTATAAGAAATAAAAAAAATGTCTTCCTCGAGAGTGAGAGACTATTTTTATGTGACCACTAGCAGTGAGATATGATGCAGGAGCCACAAAAACAATATAAAATGTTACGTTGTGTATACTGCCAGTAGGGTGTAGATGAAATGCAATACTTGCCTGGAACTGATGAATACAGACGGTTCTCTGGCTCTGTCTTACTCATCTCTCTCTCTCTCTGTTATTTTCAAACACACACACACACTAACACAAGATGAGTCCCAGGCTGTGTCGGTCAGGCTTTATGGATCTCCAGTGAGACATGAACACATGGAACAGTCATCTAGCTTCCAGCTGCTGGTGTGGAGTTTCTCTCAATCTGCCACTGAGGTCCTGTCTGTGATGAGAGGCTGCATCTAGAGGCTGGCACTTCACGCACTGGACACCTGTCTGCAAAGAAAAAGTCTAAACTATTCATTGTCAGAAAGCTCTCCATGTGCATTTGTCTACATGCCTGAAAGTCTGCATGTATGTGTGTGTACAGTAAACATTTCTTTGTGAGCGGTCAAGCTGTCGAGGTGGAGAAACGGCTGTGAGAACAGCTGGGGAATCAGACGGTGATTCTCTCCTCCACCTAAACGCTGGGATTTACACGCTGCCCAAAGCCCAGACACACAGTGCTCCTGTGCCAAGTCGCACGTGCATATGCATGCAATCATGCACACTCACACAAAGGACTTCCACTTGCACAGATTGCATCATACATTTCGGGTCATTGCATCATCTGTTAGTCATTTTTCATCCAAAGCTCTTCACCTTAAACAAACAACCATAATACATGCATTGATTTATTCAGAAAGGGAAAGCGAGAGGGAGAGAACGAGAGTCTCTTGTGTACAAATTGGTTCCTGTTCAAGCAGCTTACGTTTGATATAGTATGTTACCTACTGCTTCAGTTCATTACACACTCACTCTGCAGCGTTTTAAGCCCTATTTAAGCAGACAAATCGACAAAGTCAGCACTGTTTCTTTCTTCCATGAGCAGGAACACGCAGATATTGTGCACATTCACACTGGCAGATGTCCAGTTAAACCAGTCTACAGCACGTTGAAATGTTTGTCAAAGCACAAAGAGGTGATGTGACACTTTGGTTCCACTTAACTGTCAAGTGCTGTACGGCACTAGAGTTAGGTAGAGCTAGGCTGCTGTACAGTACAGTACAAAAAAAACCATAAAGCTGAATCAAACAGAGTAGTCTCAGTCACATTTATACAAAATAAATGTTTCACTCATCACCTGAGATGCTGTCTGCCATGAAGCACAGGACTTAATGCCAGTCAGGATATGTTAATTCCCGCAACAGCCATTTGGAAACATGCCGCCTGCTGTCTTCACAGAGTGACTCCAAATCCCACCGTCCCTATTGCGCTTTCATCCCTACCTGTCAGCAGATGAGAGCTCCGTACACCTGCGGCAATGTGCGTCGGTGTGTGTATGTTTGTGTGTGCCCACCAAGGAGCTTGCTGTGCAAGCATATTCACAGCCAGAATTTTTGACAAGCCTAATGAATCTCCAGAGAACCGCTACCTGCCAGCTTTCTCTTGTTCCGTCTTGTCTTCATTGTTCTCTCACTCTGTTCTCACCTTCTTGTTTTCTTTCCTCCCGCCAACGCCCCCCCCCCACACACACCTCCACGCTGTTTGTCTGCCTAAGCCGCCGATGCCTCTCGACGCGGTGTTTTTTTCTGCCTCCATCAGCTAACAAGCTTCCTTTATCTGTTCTGGTTGCACATATAACACATCTCCATTAACCCCACGAGGAAGTAAATGGTCCGAGGGAGACCTTGCCGCTGTTCTAGATGTGGCTTAGATGAACTTCTCTCAGAACAATGCTGATTGATGCATTGTTACCCAAACTTCTACTGTGTGCGAGAGGGAACCTCCTTCCAGAGTGGAGGCTTTAATTATACTTACCCATGCTGTATTAGTCATGCCTCAGCTCAGCTTGTCTATCCAAAATCCATTACCTATGCCTGAGGAGGCCTTGTTAGTTCACAACTGAGTGCTAATTACACAACATTATGATACATAGGCCTCATCTTGCTGTAATCACAGTAATTAAAGGAAATAAAGTCGGTCTACATGAGCGGGGAGGCAGAAGAACCTCGACTGTGGAGAACAAAAGACTCAAATTCAGTCGGTCGAGCATCCACCTTAAACGTCCTTCAAAATGCACACGCGTGAACGTGCACACACACACGCGCGCGCCCACGCACACACATATAGTACATGTCACATGTCAGTTACAAAGTTGTGACTGCCTCACTGATCTGTTGCCTCACATGAACCGAGGGGGAGCTCGCACACACACAGGGCATGAGTAATGAAACGCTTCACACTCATTTGGCTTTTGCACTTCAAATGAGATTGGCACGGCGCGGCGTCTAAAACACAACCATTAGATCTATAATGACTCCACAGCCTACTCCCCGTGGACTGACTACACACACGCGCGCGCGCACACACACAAATACACACACCCAGCCCCCCAAATAGTCTATGTATTATGCATTCCACCCATCTGCCACTCTGTGAGCACTCTATCCCAAGGGGAAGAGAGAGGAGGAGAGGGGGAGGAGAAGAGAGGAGGCACTCACAGCTGGATGTAGAAAAAAGAGAGGTGGTGAGCTTTCTCTCTCCCTCTCTCCCTCTCTCTCTCTCTCTCTCTCTCCATCTGTATATCTGTCAGGTTGCTGGAATGTGAGGGGCTCACCTGTGTTTGGGCTTCTTCCTCACAGACAGGTATGAGCATATGGCTCTGGTGTATGAGTGATTTATAGATACGCATACATTTTTTTCTGTGTGTGTGTGTGTGTGTGTGTGTGTGTGTGTGTGTGTGTGTGTGTGTGTGTTGAAGGGGTTCGTGTTTACCACTTGGAGGATGTGGATAGCACAGCAGGAGATGGAAGCTGACCATCTGTAGCCGCAAGACTCAAAATATCTGTGAAGCTTCAGTGTGTGTAGATGTGTGGAAAACACAGCGTATCAACAAAGTAACCTGTGTGTGTGTGTGTGTGTGTGTGTGTGCGCCTGTGTGTTCGAGAGCAAGCGAATGTCTTTGTGTGTGTGTATGTAATTCGATCAAAACCCATGCAGAGAAAACAACGTCAAACTAGATGAACAATTATCACCAGCGCCGCCTTCGTGATCAGATGTGCAGGCTTGAAAATGCCCCAGTTTTCGGAAAGCAATGGGCTCATGCATGCACAAAAAGACGCCTCTTATTCCAAAATGGGATTGGTAGAATCACAAGGCTGCTGCTTATTTATGTTGATGTTAGCTGGCAAACTGACTGACAAAACAAGTTTCACTGCAGAGCGAGCTTGAGGCGAGAAGGGAGCAGCTTTAATAGCGTGTCTTTGTCTCACAGCTGCCAAACATTCACCCTGACCCAAACCAAACTGGAACCCCATGATCCTCATCTGCCCTATTACATCCTTCAGCTGTTTCCTTCTTACTGCTCTGTGTGTGTGTGGTGGTGTGTGTGTGCGTGTTTGCCCTGAGAAAACAGAGGCTTCGTTGTCACAGCGCCGTCTGATGCAGCTGTGTGCGCTTCAGATATTTTTACACAAAGGATGAAATAGATAGATGAGGGAAATGAAGAGGGAGAGGAAGAAGGTAAAGACAAAGACGATGGAGAGATAGTAGAAAAATAATTTAGGGAGTGTCCCTGTGGACCAGTGACACCTTAATCTACTTTCCATAGATATTCAATATCATTTTTTATTTGATCTTTTGAAATACTAGAAACTTTAGATAGAAACGTGATCTGTCTCAAAGTAAAATTATTTTGTAAAAGTGTTAATTTACAAGAAAACGGTCTTACTTAAGTTAAAGAACATAAAGTCAAATCGACAGGTTAACAAAGACTGAACATCAGACTTCATGGATCCTTTGCAGGACTGTTTAATCAATCACAGGTTCAAAGCTGATCATAGATTTTTGGATGCAATATCTAAGATAAATGTAATGAAGTAAAAAGTGCAGTAGTAGAGGAGCTATAAGGAGCATAAAGAGTAATTATACTCACTAGAGTACACACACTTCATTACTTTCCACTAATCTACTGCGTGTGTGTGTACATAAAAAGGACACAGTGGTAATAAGAGCTGGAAGAAGAGCGCGATTAGGGAGGGAAAAAAATGGCAGAAACATGTTTGGAGAACCAGAGCAGAAAGCGCTATCATGATGTTCTATTTTCTCTCCCCTGTTTCTATTTAAAACTATAGTGTCATCATTGTGTTGTGGGTCAGTACCAGTCAATCAATGCACATCAACGGGCCACTCTTGGAAAAAAGAAACTGAGGTTGGGAGTGTAAGGAGAGAAGGATCAATGTGATAATCTCTCCCTCTCTGGCCAGCGTTAAAGGAATCCTCTCCCACTGATCTGAGCTCTCTGATGACGTTTCTCTTCGGCATTTTAAAAGATAAACTGACCCCAAGATGAGCTCTCTCGCTTTCCCACTCTGACACTTTTTGCATTGAGGCACCTGAAACCAGCCTCAGTCTCTCTCTCTCTTGCTCTCTCTCTCTCTATGTCTTTGTAACAGTGAAGTGAATGTGCAGACACAGGAGGTCTGATAAGGCCAACTCAAGTAAAACACAACATGAGTTTGGCCGGGGAGTGAAACAGCTATCAAACAGGCTATTATAGGATTGAGTTTCCACTCGCATTACAAGAGGCTTTGATACCTGGATTTTATCTTTTATGTTATCGTCTCACATCAGGAATATAAACACACACACACACACACACACACACACACACACACACATACACACCTGCAGTCTCCACTTACCTTACCACCCATCTGTGAGTCAAGAATTGGGTGTGTGAGATTTTTGTGCGCTGGTGTGTGTGTTGTGGTGGCTGGCACTGAGAACGAGCGAGAGAGAATAACTTGGTATAATGTGTGTGTGCAGTGGTGGAATGTAACTAAGTGCATGTACTCAAGTGAAAATAGAAGGTACTTGTACTTTGTTTTGCATGTCATGCTACTTTATGCTTAGACTTCACTTCACTACTCACTGTTTTTTTATAGTGCAATTAAGTTAATTTACCAATTACTGTTTGATTTCTTCTATAAAATATGATGTACTTTGTCTTTTTTATCCCTTTAACATCCAATAACAGAATGCAATCAGAATATTCTCGTCTGTTTTCAGAGCAAATCAGTTTAAAACGGGTTAAGTGGCCTTTGTTGTAAGAAAATAAAGTTAATACTTTAACTTTATTAACACATGACTAATTATACGATACAGATTTTTGAACATTCTGCTCAAATTACTTCTTAAGTAGGATTTTAGAGCAGGATATTTGCATGTAACAGAGTATTTTAACATCACTGTTGCATGTTGCCTCATTGTTTTTATCTGAGTGCAGATTTGTCCTTCTTTCACCACTCCATGTGTGAGTGTGTGTGTGTGTGGTTTGTGTGTGTGTGAGACAGATTATCAGAGATTTATTGCAACATACTTACATTTTCCTACAAGCGCAGCCTGTGACATGTTTGCAACAATGTAAACTCTCAACACTTACACACTCTGGCACACACGTGCATACACAGGTGTACATGGAGTTGCGAGAGCCATTTGTTGAATGACAGGCTGTTTGGAGTCGGGGTGGGTGAGGGGGAGATGGAGAGAGGTTGAAGTGGAGAAGGGAGGCAGAGGTGTGGAGGTGAAGACAGGCTGGACGTTCAGAAACAGACTGTCTTTGTGCCTGAGGCTCATTGAGTGAATGCATCTGTAACTAGGCAGAGCAGCTCTGTAGAGCTGTGTGTGTGTGTGTGTGTGTGTGTGTGGAGGGGGGTGAGTTAGTTTCAGTGTCCTCTGCTCTCAGGTCTCAGCTGTGGTGTAATTGATTAAATGAATTAGTATGAAATATAGAATTAAACTCTATGAATAGGGTCACATGTTATCTGTGTTTGTGTGTGTGGTGTGTGTGTGTGTGTGTGTGTGTGTGTGTGTGTATGTTGGCGGATGTGTGATTGGAATTAAATATGAAATTAGTCATGATGAATAGCACCATATGCACACATGTAATTGAATTAACCACCCTGTGTTCAAAGAGTTAGTGTAAATGAAATGTTCACCTCGTGTTTCATCCTGCTGACGGGCGGCAGGTTTGTCAGTGAGGCTTTTTTAACTCTCAGAATGTTGCTTGTTTTCTTCCTGTCCCAATATTTGGTATCCAGGGTGTCCAGCTGGGTGGCAAATGGATGGAAAAACAAACTGGATCTCGAATGGAGGGATGAGAACATCTTCAAATAATGTTCCCTCATTTGGTGTTTTAATGATGTTGGTGGTAAACACATTGGTTTAAAATCTCTCATAGGTGTTTAATTGGATTCTGGTGACCTTGAAACCTTGACTAATGATCATTATAACTGTCATCAACATACTTTTTAAAATGCATTTATTTGGGGCTTTTTGCCCTTTTTATTCGAGAGTTGACAGTACAGAAGTTGTAAAAGGAAGAGAGAGAGAGAGAGGTCAGAGAAGAGAAATGATGTAACCTTGGTTCAGTGGCCACCGGGACGCTCTAAAAAAGAAAATTATGTGAAAGTAATATAAGAATGTGAAAATACCTCATTAACCCGAGTAAAAGTCGTGGATTCAATTTTTTAAACAAAGGTTTTGATTAAGAAAAGAAAAAAAACTCATTTTGGTTCATTTTAGAGTACTACATCCACTATAAAATGTAGTGGAGTAGAAGTATAAAATAACAAGTTCTTAAAACTGTACTCATAATACTTCAGTAAAGTTACTTTAAACCAATGCTCATCAAACCATTCAGACTCCCGCTGTGCCTTGTACATCAATGTCTGTGTTTATTTTGTCTCCACGTGTATTTATTGCATTCTTTAATTTATCACCTCTTCCAGACGTTCCCTAAAGACAAAAACTATATACACACTGTGCAAATACAATAACTACAACTACAATACAACATCTGATTTCATGACTCATGGACACACACACATACACACACATGAAGACATCCTCATTGGTGAGATCAGAGGCTTCTGGCACAAACAGGAAGCTAATATAATCTAATATTAGAGCCTGTTTGAGTTGCACACATCATCTTCTCTGGCCACGCTTACTGTCAAATCCTCATGAGCTTTATAGTGACTGTGCGTGTTTATTTTACTGACACAATCAGCAGGGAACGAGTGAGCATGACCAAACTTATGGCCGGCAATGATGTGAGTGTACATTCTGTAGTTGAGTCATGTTAGGGTGAAACTACCCGGCTATGACACACACCACATAAAATATCAGCCACAGAGCAGCTCTGTTTGCTGCACAGCAGTCAAACTTATGGAGACGCTCACTCTCACACTCATGGACATTCACATGCAAACAAGTTAAGCCAGGGTGGCACAATTTGGCAGTAAGCAGCAGGCATCAGAGGATTATGGGCACAGCATGTGCAAACAGCCATACACACACGCACACCTTCAACACACTAACACTCTTAACGGACTACAAACTGAGCACTAAAAGAACAAACAAAGTGCAGATATGCACATTAAGTGAAGAATATTATCTAGTTCTTTCTTTGAAACACCTCCAGCCCCATAACCTTTAGTCGAAAAATGAGTTAGTCTGGATCAGGTTCAACTTCTTTGCAATAAAAAAAGAAAAAAAAAAAGTCGCATTTGAACAGGTTCCAGAAAGTGGGCGTGAAGTTATTCATTTATGAATCATAACTGTAGGTGGAGAGAACAGTAATGATTGGAAAAGTACAGGCTGTTTTGCATATATAGCATGTGTTGTTCGGTGTCTGTCGTTATGGCTGGAGGGTATTTATCTGCTCACCTTGTACCTTCTGCTGTTTTGTTCTTTGACTGAACAGATTTATGACTGTTGCGGTGTAAACAGTTTGGTGTCTGCGTGTTGTTGTGTTTGGACTGGTTTGTGTCACACAGACTCTGGCCTCACATTGTGCTCAGTTCTCTTTCTGTTCATTATTTTGTGCTTTTGTTGCCAATAAAGTAAGCAGAGACACAAACTCATATTAAGAAAATCCACAGAGAACGGTTTCTCCACATCTCATTCCAACTGCAACATAATTATTTGGAATAAAGTGTGATGAAATTCCTAGAGGGTTTCTTAAGAAAACATAAAACGAGAAATGAAATATGGGGCTGATAGTGAACACCCACCAATTAGTGGCCTAACAAAAAATATCCAGTTTGTTTGGTCAGTTGATCAAAGAAATCAAAGGCTTGATGCAGCACATTAACTTAATAGCAGAGAGGAAAACAGGAAATCATCCTTCATTGAAAGTTATTACTACTTTACTTCGTAAACATGATTTATTTAAATATTTCTTTTTCTGGCTGGGAATTAATTAAATATTGCATTATTATTATTATTATTATTATTGCAATAACAATAATAATTAGTAGTCATTGTAGTGCTAGTAGATTATCGTAGTTATTATTATTATTAGGCCTATTATTGTTATTATAGGGTTGGAAAGAAACGGGACTTTCTCTGTCTGTCTCAATCAGCGTTCACTGGCAGCAGCACGTTGGAACCCCATTATATACTCTGCGGTGTACACAGTGATTTAATGACATCTTACTAACGTTTTACAACTTTTATCTCCGACCTCTTCATTATTTTGTGGACTGCTCTCACTTTGTGTGTGTGTGTGTGTGTGTGTTGGTGTGTGGTGTGTGTGTGTGTGTGTGTGTGTGTTGGAGTTGTGGTAGGCGGGTTTTCCGCCAGCAGGGTTTGGTTGATTCTCTATTGATTTGTTGGAGGGGCAGAGGAGGAGGAGGAGAAAGTGAAAGGGGAGGAGTGGAGGAGAAACCCCGGCCTGGTGAGGAAGAGAGTGATGTGATTGTGCGTGTTTGGGACGAGAGAGGAGAGCGGAGAGTGATCGCAATCAAGGCAAAAGTCCGACCGCGGAGGGAGCGCACCTAAATCACGTGGGGTGTGGATTTATACAGGGGAAAAGTAAAAGTGCCGCCGGAGTGACTTGTGCCTGTACTTTGTTTTTCACCTCTCTTTGCCTTCCCACTCCCTCCGCCCTGCATTCCGCGGAGCAGCTGTGTTTTAATGCCCCTGCGCACCCGAGGAGCAGAGGAAGGAGAGAAGAGTGAGGAAGAAGAGGCAGAAGAAGAAGAAGAAGGAGAAGTGAGAAGGCCTGGACACCACCCCTCCTGGCCCTTTGGAGGTCTGTCCACTCTCCCCTCCTGGCCCTGCATGGACGGGGATGGGGAGAGCCGGATGCTGTTGCCGCGGGGCTGAGCGCCTCGCCTCCCCGTCTCTGGTGCGCCGCTTCCGGCCACTGCTGCTGCTGATCATCGCTCTCTGCTGCGGTGCTCACATAGGTAACTAAATACACTTTTATAATGCAACAACTACTGTGTCTTATAGTTATAATCGCAACAAATCTCTAATTTTACGCACTCTCTTATCCAATTTCGGACTAATTGCTGAGCGCTGCACCAACTACAAGCACAGTAACAACATTTATTTCAAGTGTGTTGCATTTAGTAGCCATCAGAGATACTTTATTAGTTTAAGCTTTTGTAATCATTGTGTGGCCGATCCTTGTGTCGGGCCCAGTACTGCCTGACAATGGCTCTCTCTCCAGCGGCAGTGCAGCAGTCTGAGCACGGATCGAGTTTCTTCTCCTCTCTCCTGGGCCGTCATTCTCCTGTCTGCCCCTTAATGGCTCATGGAGGAGGGGAAGAGAGGGTGACTACCTCTCCTCATGTCCATATATAACAGATTACAGCTTCACAGAAAAGAGAATCTAGCCAAGTGTAAATCTGATCATAAAAAGTTAGGATCAGGGTTGCACTGTGCTGTAAATCTGACTAAACCTAGTGTGGGATATAGTTTATGTTCAGTTGCATGGTGCAGATTAATAAAATGCATCATTAGAAATAGTATTAAAGTGATTAAAGTTGCACACGGTTTAAATGAAAAAACATAGGAATGCTTCTTTCTTGTACTGGTGGTTGTTTGTCGAAAGCAGAATCGGTGCCAGATGTTGGTCAGAAAGGAAAACCGAGAATCAAACAAAATAAGAGTGCATTCAATGAAAGATTAATAAGATGTTTGTGAAGATTATTGATACAAAAACATAATATGACTGTGGCTGTACAGAGGTCTATTGTACTAACTTGTCGTTTACCACATTGCCTGTTGGTTTTAAACCCGTTTGGTTAAGTTTAGTAACGACAGATGCTTTTTTTTAAAAAATCCTCTTTCCAAAAACTATCGCTCTGTTTTTGCCCAAGTCTGTGTGTGCTGCTGTGTGTGCAGGGGGTCGGCTGTTGTGTTGGCTGTCTGTTGAGCAGTCACACCTCCAGTAATTAGTTTAACACGGCTCAGGCAGCAGGACAAAACCACCTCTGCACACAGCCTGGTGGGAACAGGGAGACCCACTTCACATTAAAGACCCTCTTGGCACCTTCTGCTGCGTGTGCGTCACCTGGAAAGAATGTGTATTATTTAGTCTGTTTAAGCATACAGTAGAGTTTTATTTGTTCTGACATGTACATTTAAAGGTATTTAGACATATTTCATTGTCGCTTCAGTTGTCAGCTCCATGTGTCTGTTTAGACAGGGAGGGAGGAATGTCTGAATTGTTGACTATTGTTCGCACTCCGGAGTGTCTGCTCGAGAGACAGAAAGAGTGCATGCTGTAGTGAGCTCCTGTAAAGCTTTGTATCTCTAAGCTTGGAGGGCTGTTTGTGTGATTTGAGCTCAGTGTGTGAGAGAGTGCACACAACAAGGTGATCAATAAGCACTTCACAGGCCATTCCCTCAGTTGAGAGATGATCCCAGTAGATCCTTTTCTGATCTCTGGAGATCAGAGAAGTTGGAGGCTGTTGGATAGGGAGACAAAGAATCGCTAAACCAAGCCTGAGAGATACAGCTGGTGGATCTTTTGACCTCTGTCTGCTGGTAGAGAAGGTGCCTCAGGATACAGGGAAGAGGGATGACCGGGTGGGGGGGAAAGAGACCCGACCTGGGAATCAAACTGAGAAATGAATAGAATAGTGCCGGTGGAGAGAAATGATTTGAGCTGGGAGAAAAAACAAATCAGACAACAGATGAGGCTTGAGAGAAACGAAGAGATGAAACTTGTGAGATGATAAAGGCAGCTGGGAGAGGGGGATGGAGTGAAAAAAAGAGGTTAATATTGTGGTAGGACATGGGAGGCGTGGTGTGGGCATTGCTGTCTGTTTTATTGTGTCTATATTGGATATTTACCCAAGGGGATGAAACAAACCGGGCTCTGGATGTGTTGAAGAACCCTTATGTTCCAGTTCCTCACATGGGGAGTTTCTTTATTCTCTTCTCAGCAATATTTTCAAATCAATTCAGTATTCACCACCTTGACTGGACTTTCCACAAATTGCTTATTTATATGCATAGATTGGATTCTCTTTTGAAAGTACAGCAATACCTGCTTAGAAAGGGTGCTTAAGAGGAACGGCTGCACAAAAGGGAGATCATGGGAAGCAGTGAAGATGAAAAAATGTGCGATTCAGAATATTATTAATCATCCTCTTGAGGAGGAGGGTCAGTGAATGGGACACAACGGGAACTGGCGTGAAACTTCAGCTGGTGCTTATTGTCAGAAAGGTTTTGACCTTTATATAAGTCAGCGGTTTGAACCCCAGTCCTTCAGTTACAGGGTCGTCTCCCTTCTCGCTACGTCACCTTGCTGAGAAAATGTCAGTGAATGAGTGCTTTTGTGCGTTTTTAGAGCAGCTCATGATTCGGATACCCTTCGAAAGAGAATAAACCCACTCTGATTAGATTGGGAGTGGTATTTAGGTACTGCGGGGCAGATAGGAGGGAGAGGAGGAGGCTGTTGGTGCGCCAGTCAAAGACACAATGTGTCCTCAGTACTCAGACCGTCTGTACAGTGGTGGTTGGCATTGAAGGCAGTCATGTGTGTGTGTGTGTCTGTGGGTTGGTGTCAGTATTTAACAGGCAGGAGAGAGATTCTGAAGCATGGTGTGAGTGGGGGTCTGTACCTGCACCCTGATTTCTAAAACTCAGAGCACTACTGCCCCCAAATGGTGGTGCCTAACTCATTCATGCCCCAAAATCAAATCAATGTACAAAAGAAGGGCCGGTATGTGCTGTTTGCTTGCGTGTGTTTATGTGTTAGTGATAGCTTATGGTTGTAATAAGTAATGATGTGACATTCAGCGAATCTCTTGTGCTTTCTTGGCTGTTAGGAGATCATACCACCATCTGAAGATCACTGGCTGTGTATGTTCAACGGAGGAACAAGCAGCATTCTTTCTCAGATAGCTATTTGTATGTGTGTGTCTCCGTGTGTATGTGTGTGTGCAGCTGCCCATACACTGCAGAGCCTCTCTCCGGCCTAATCTAATAGGAGCACGCTGTGACTGATGCATTAGGTCTGGTCTCTAATCTCTCACTCTCGCTCTAGCTCCCTCTCTCTCTCGCTCTCTCTCTCTCTCCCTCTGATGATCTATGATATAAAAGGCTGGTTTGACCCTCGTTACATTCAGAAATGTAGCAATAGATAAAACATCAGGGACAATTTCGGGCCAAGACATTTGTTCCTAATGGAAACACGGGGACAGAACGATCAGTCTTTTGGATGTATTTCCTCTTGTGTTCGTAGTTATATCTGTAAACAAACACTGAAGTATCAGAAACATAACTTGTTATGTACATTTTTGATCTTCACTGCTAAAACTACACTAGATCACAAATACAACATCCTCAAAAATGATCACACACACCTTGTATTGTCTTGCTCTCACTGTCTATTATATAGGACGTGTTATGTGCACCCTCGGTATATAAGCAGTATTATCTCAGTCCTTGAGGGAAAACATTCTTTATCTTTTCCCTCTGGCTGCTCTTTGGTTTATTACACTTCAGGTTTATTACACTCACAGAGCGGCACTGCTGATTGATCAAGACTTTCAATCAGCGGGCGGTTCTTTTTCTGAATTTATTAGGTTGGATTGTAACCGGCCGGTAGCATTGTCTGTTTACTTCAAAGCTACCTACACACCTTAGTTGTCTTCTGTGTGCACATGAACTTTCCTTTTCTAGTTAAATGCAGTTTCCACTGAGACGGTTTAGCTGGTCTCACTATTGCTGTTTCACCTTGCTAACAATACTTCTGCATATCTCTCTGTTCTCTCCAGGTCAGTGCCAAGTGGCCACCCCTCAGTGCCGTATCCAGAAGTGCACCACAGACTTTGTCTCCCTGACCTCCCACTTGACGCCAGCCGTGGATGGCTTTCACACAGAATTTTGCAAGGCCTTACGTGCATACTCAGCGTGCACCCAAAGGACAGCCAAGTCCTGTCGGGGGAACCTGGTTTTCCACTCGGCTGTGCTGGGCATCTCTGACCTCATGAGCCAGAGGAATTGCTCCAGAGACGGGCCCACTTCCTCCACACACCCCGAGGTCCGGCACGAGCCCTGCAACTACCACAGTCGCACCCAGCACGCCCACGCGCATCCTCACGTACACGCACACACACATTCTCATACTCACAGCCACAGCCACTCCCGGCCCGGTTACCTGTTCTGCGGGCTGTTCGGGGACCCACATCTGAGGACATTTAAGGACAGCTTCCAGACTTGTAAGGTGGAGGGAGCGTGGCCTCTCATTGATAATGACTATCTGTCGGTACAGGTCACTAATGTTCCCGTGGTGCCCGGCTCCAGTGCCACAGCAACCAATAAGGTGAGACGAGAACTGTTATAAAGGGGGAAGCAGAGTGAAATGGGCATTTCGGGGTCTAATTTGCTGTTATTAAGGCTGAGAGCTAAGAGTTTCCTAAGTGAGAGCAGCTGGTGTAATCTAGTTTATTTCTGTGAGTGTGTGTGCATGTGTGTTGGAGAAACATTTTCTATAATGACCTCTAAGTTTCTTTTCTGCCTCAGAGTAAGAAATCTTATCAATGTGAGGCTGGAAAACACCCTTGCTCTCCCTGCTCTCTCTTTCCGAGTCACAAGTGTGAGGCAAACAGCCCAATGTTGTGACTTATCTCTTGTGACTGAAGCAGTGCAGGAAACCTAACTCGGTTAATGGCTGCATATAGCCTGACCTCTAATAACACAGAATGAGATCTGTGAAAGGAGCCACTGTTTACTTTGTGCGCATTTGCAACTATTTGCGTGTATGTATGTGTCCTGTAAGTGGTACTACCTGCACTTAGCTTAAAGCACCATGTGTGTTAAAAGGTCCTTATGCCTTAATGACAAAAAAGACACACACACACACACACACATCACCAAATGGATGACGAGCAACACAAGGTGATCTTTGTGGTGTTAAAGAAGCTATGTTGATGTTTCCCCCGATGATCTGCCCTCTCTAGCCTAGTCGATAGCTTTAATTATTAAAACACATACACACCCATGCATACTCTTAGTCATGCACACGCTAGAAGAAACACACACTAACACACACATTAAGCAAATAGTGGGGTTGCTACACTGTGAAGCTGAAGGTTTGACCTTGTGTCAGAGGTGGGGCAAGTTATTAGTCATGATTATTAGGGACGCACACACACACACACACACTCTCTCTTATACACACGCACATTAACAGCCCTCCAGGCTTAATGGCCTGCCAGGCTTCATTCCTCACAGCTGTCATGTGAACAAAGCAGCCATTCACCGGAACTATGATGCTAGTGCTAACCGTAATGCTCACACCACACCCTGTATCCACCGCTGCCTCCACTTACCACTGGAGCTCTGTGTCTTTTTATGTGTGTGTGTGTGTGTGTGCGTGTGCATGTGTGTGTGCATGTGTCAGCATGTTTGCATAGCTGTGTCAAATTACACCTTAAAAAGTCATTTAGTCATTTCTCAAATGTGGTGTGATGAGAGTCAATAACCTGTGTAATGGGTGAAGGTTAATATTTGTAACTGTGTATTTGTGTGAGAGAAGGAGTGACACGTTTTACCTTATCTTTTATCTCAAAGGCATAATCATTGATCATTTTCACAATCGTTTAATCTGCTGATGTCTTTGATATATTGAAAGTCAGTTTTCAATTTTGCCTGACCAAAAAAAGCATCAAAGTTATTGGTTAGTTATTCAATTTTCTCTACCTCAACTATGAAATTAATTACTTAATTAATTTGCAGCTGAGAGGCTAGAAGTAATTGCATTTTTGTTTTCTTTGTCCTCTGTCTAATGAATTAACTTCATTAACTTAGATCAATTCTTGCATTTTCAGATTGTCATTCATTCAATGCATTTAAACTTTAAACCTTCTGATGCTTCCTCTTTATAGATCACCATCATATTCAAGCCCTATGAGGGTTGTACAGACCAGAGGGTCTACCAGGCCGTCACAGACAACCTCCCTGCTGCCTTTGACGATGGAACAGTGAGCAGCGGAGACCCCATCCACACATCTGCTGGAGCTGACGGTGCTACTGGGAAGGTCCGGGCTTTGTGGATCTCCGAACGCAGCCCGGGTCGCCACGTGGAGCTGCACGCTGGCTACATTGGTGTAACTGTAATTGTTCGCCAGCTGGGCCGCTATCTGACCCTGGCAGTGCGGATCCCAGAGGAGCTAGCTCAGGCCTACGATGCCACCCAGGACCTGCAGCTCTGCCTGAATGGCTGCCCCAGTGGAGAACGCATTGATCAGGCAGGGCATCTTCCCCTGCCCCATTCACCTCCTGCGCTCGGCCTGCAGCTTCAGCAGCTGCGCCGGCCCACCTACTCCTCACAGACACAAGCATCCCCCTACGGTACCATGCAGGTTTTCGGTGTGGAGGGGGCCAGGGAACGCTGCAGGGAACTGCTGGAAGAGCAGGACATTTACTTCCACTCCTGTGTGTTTGATCTCCTGACCACCGGGGATGCTAACTTCACAGTGGCAGCGTACAGCGCCTTGAAGGACATGGAGAGCCTCCACCCGGACCAGGATAGATGGAAGATCTATCCCCGCAATGCTGCCACCTCCACCATACACTCTGATTCTCAGCCTCTTAAACAGCTCGCACTGCTCCTGCTGTGTGCTCTGAGTGTGGTGTTGATCTAAGAGCAGGGAGTGGGAGTCTTTGTGTGGTGCCTGCATGCGTGTGGGCTTGTGTATGTGTATGCACTAGAAAGAGAGTTTTTTTTGCTTAGCACTGATTCTGAGCACTGATTCCTCTGTCACGTAGAGAAGAAACAGCAGCAGGCTGGACAGTTACTGGGAGCTCGTGTTTTTGTAGAGGATGTGGCAGAGCTCCCAGCGGGTACAAGAGATACTGACAACAATAACTGCATCTTACCTGGCAGAATCAGCCCTCTGAGGAATAACACAGGAGATGGCTTCGTCTTTGGATAGGACACTTGACAATGAGACAAACGTACCTGTCTGTATGTGGGAAGGCAGGGGGGGGGGGGACTGGTTGAGTGTTTGGATATACACTCCAAACTGTAAATAGCTTGTCTTCAGTGCACAGTGTAATGGCGTAGTTTGGGTTTTTTTATGTCATTTGATGTGATTTTTCTTTAATACCTCAGACAGAGGATGTTTGTTTTAACAGAAGCACTTTATTTAGATTTTTTTTTTTTTTTTTAACAAATCCACATCAGTGTTTCTTCCTCTCACTTTACTGTCTGCCACCAAAATCTCCAATGGCTCCAGTTTTTGAGGCCATCTATATTTTGTTTATTGTTTTTTTTTTTTATCCTTTCAGAGTAAAAGTCTGTTAAATACAAGGAGCTGCCATTTTTCTTAAAGTGCATAATTCTTCCAGTAGCTGATTTGACTCAGCGTATCATTTTAAGTCAGTCAATGTGAGTTCTTTTTTGAATGTATTATGAATATCGTCACAGCAAATACCATCAGTACTATTTTGTTGCTGTATGAATTTGTTGTTGTTTTTCCTCAGTCCTGATTTCAAATATGTGCAAGTGTGTATGAAATGTGTGGTGTGTGTGTGTGTGTGTGTATGGGTGGCTGTGTTAGTGTTTTTTTTTTTTTTAAATAATCAGTTGGTGACATGCTTGGATGTGTTTTTCCTCTGAGAATCATATCAGAGCTATTCCCACCTTTTTTGCCAAGAGGCTGTGATGATACCGGCTCATGTTTGTTGCTCACTGTATTCTTTGTTCTGTTCATTTGAGCCAAAGACAGATAACGTATGGTTTCATGTACAAAGGAAATCATAACTCACCACCAAACCAGCACCCTTCTCCTCCTCACACTCCCTTCCCTGTTTTTAAAGTTGCTACTGTAGACTGTTTTACTCCTACTGCCAGAATTGACGAGCTGCTCCTTACTGGGATACGTGTAAGATACTGGAGTGTAGACAAAACACTGCAAATCACTGAGAAAACTTTACCACACTTCGTGCTTCGGCAGTGTGTTGTGGTAAATGTGTACCATTTGATACCTGATAAAAATGCCAACCCTTAAAACTATGAGCCTTTTTAACACGTAACATTCTGTACAATTACGCCCCATTTTTGGTTGGCCATATAAGCTTAATCTAAGTTTTTTTTTTTTTGGCATTATGATCGATCTCCATCATGTGTGAGTGTCAGTTTGGTGAAGAGTGGCTGGTCAATGTTGAAATACTTAACTTATTTATGAACGTAGTGTCCTGTAGAGGAAGTTAAGCTCCATATTCTTGCTGTTGGATAATAATTTAAAAAATGTCAGATGTGATTGTACTGCCACCTAGTGGTGCTCTGTTGCTATGTCAGTGTGTTACTCAAGGCGCTCAAAAAGAAAAAAAAACATGAGAAAAAAACTGTGTGCAAGTGTTTTATTTAAAAAAACAATAAAAACAATAAAGTCAAAATGTCTTACTTCCTATTTACTACTGCCACATTCACAGGGCGATAAAGAAGAAAATAGGATACTAAATGTTTCATTATCAAATGTCACAAAGTTTTCCCTACATTTGTTTTAAGGATTAAGAATTAAAGATGCGTAAGAAAACACACACATCCTTCCACAAACACACATATACAGCATATATAACACATATATAACAGTGTGTGCACTAACCCATCTGTCTGAGGTTAGGTTTTTTGATCAGATACTAGGTTTGGCCTCACAAGCACAATCTGTTTTCAACTGCCACAGTCAGCAACACCTGGGATGTCAATGAGAAAGAGGCTAAAAGAGGCGCGACAAAAAGATTCACAGCATTTGAAACCTTCTACTCCTGCGATCCTGACAGTGGATTTGCTCATGCCATTTTCCACTGAATCCATGAGATCCCATTCCAAAACTCAGTGTAAGGGTCAGTATCGTAAAGCCCACCACAAGCGTGGACTACGTTCAACTTCTCCCAGTGCAGAAACCCTCAATGTGCAGACTTCAGACAAGAAAGAGTTCCCCTCTATGGGTTAGTTTTCTTTTCAAAGGTCACATGGTGCATGGGAAGCTTTCCAACCATCTGAAAATGTCAAATACATTAAGATATTTGAAACAACATTTTTCACGCTGTTTATTTTATCACTGATGGCACAAACTCATCCTCTTACCACTTAATAACAGCATGAGTGGTCATCAAAGTGTTAAAGACGATGATCTTCATGAAAAGGAGCCTCATAACCGTAACGACCACTGTGTTTGTCCACAGACTAACATCTGGAGATCAAATCACACAGATTAATATAAGGACCATCATCTGGATGAATCACAGAACAATTTAATTGTTTGTGAACAATTAAAATGTACCGTCTACTTCTCCGTATTCATCACTGATCTCGTCTTGATGATCTGAAATTTAAAAAAAAATTATAAAAGTATGAAATACAAAATAAGTTTGTTCTGTTTCTAAGTAGTAGAAATCCTCACTCGTCATCAGTGCTACCTGTCGAGGTGGTGTGGTGTCTCCTGATGCCTTTCCGATGTCGTCTGTGACTCACAGAGCAACTGTATGATGGCCAGTCTCTGGTCACCACTGTGATGATGGCCACAGCGCTCTGGCCATGATGCTTCCTTTTTAGAGCAACGCTGTATGGTGTGCTGGACACGACACCTTCTGATGGTGACCTCCAGCTCACCTCTAGGTGCCCTCTCCTGAAGTCACTCACCATACAGACCAGCAAGGTCCAACCCAGCCTTTCCCCCGACAGGTGGACCGGAGGAGCCAGAGATGCGAGCACACTGCCCTCGACCCCACCTAAAAGATGATGGAGGACAACATTTTAATAAGGAAAAAAAAGACTCTAGGATGACTATGAGACTACAGGATAGGGAGAGCTGTCAGCCTGTAGCTTTCTAACAGGAGGATATGCACTGGGTCAAAGATAATGTATTATAGCAGTTGCAAATATGAGGAGTTTTGTTTAAAAATTGTTTAAAAATCACACGTTTGATGTCTAATTTATTAGGCCAGGATCCAAACATGGGCATCTAAAAGGATACATATATAGTGTGACAGTTTATTATTAAATATTTCATGCTTTTTGTGCTTCAATCTCTCACCAATCTTTGTGAATTTAAAGTAGTAACTGCACCACAGAGAGAAGAAGAGTTTAAATTTATGATTTTGGGCTTCAATAAACTCAAACATGGTGGGCATGCACTAAACAAAAAAGTCAATATTTTTTACCACACTCTGATGTGGATTTTTCTCGCATATTGATTCAAAATATACAGCATAATCATGCATTATACATTAAAAGCTCTTACCTGTCCATAAATAGATGATGGGAAGGTAAAATAAACCCCTGGATGGCTCAGTCATGTCTGCTTTAGTTAGAGTCACTTCAGTGATAACTGCCTTCTATGTATGAGCACGTATGTGTGTGTGTGTGTGTGTGTGTTTGTGTGTGCACCTTCTGTATATCTCGGTGTGTGAATTGGGGGCATACCGTTTCGCTTTGCCAGGAGCATTGCATTATGGGGGATTGACATGTCTCATTGTTGTGACCTTATACTAACAATGTATCCCCCCCCCACCCCACCTGTTGCCCCATCACACACACACACACACACACACACACACACACACACACACCACACACACACACACACACACACACACACACAGAAGGAGTGAAAGAGAGGCAGGCACAAATGAGGCTTTATCTGCGTTTCTAAAGAGGGAGACAAATGAGGGCAGAGCAGTAATGTGGACAGCAGATAGTCAGCAAAGAGTCATTTAAACAGGAGACACACCTGCCTACGGCTGTTAAGATCTGAGGTAAGAAACTGATCATATCAACACACACACACACACACACACACACAGTGAATTAGACAGCACTGCTGTGTGGTACACCTGCACACACTGGCACACACACAAACACACACAGACAGAGAGAAATTGTTGTGTGACAGTGTGAGGTGTAGATCATCAGCATGTGAGGCTGCCTCCCTCTCTCTCTTGCACACGCTCACACTGGGTTTTTGCCTCAGCTGTGGGCGGGAGCTCTAAAGAGAAAGTGAAAGTTAACAGCAAGCACATGAAGGAAGGAGGATAAGGAAACCGGAATGAGCGAGGTAGAGCATTTTGACATTCCCAGCTAACTGATTTTTCTTAAAACACGACCTCTAAAGCAGAAATTAGATCGATTTCTTACTTTGTAACTACAATCGTTTGAACAAGTGGTTCGATTTGATGGACTGTGGACGTGTGTGGGTCGCTGTATCTGACTTAATCTTCAGTTTATGGTGCAGCATAGCTATACTGTCTCTGTAGCCTGCTTTGAATTGCAGTTATGCTCCTGCAGCTGTTGTCACCTTGCAGTTATAGCTGTGTCCTCAGCTTGTTTTGTCCGCATGGAAAAAATCATGTGGGTCGCTTGTCACATGTTTGAGTCTCCTTCAGGCTCAAGTTAAACTTGAACGCAGCTCAGTTGGCTTGCTTACTCAACAGTATTCATGTGGGATGCTTATAAGCTCCAAAACTGACAAGTAACAAGTAAAATAAGACTTTCCTTCGTTGTGAGTCATTTTGTTGAGACACTGACCTCTAAAATCTGTTACAAATCTGACTGCTGGAAGCAGGAAGACAGTCCTTGTTTATTGGTGACACAGTAAATCTAAAACTTTTTATTGGAATACTAGAGCACAGGAAGAACAGCAGTGTATACGATGTTTGATTGAGAGATATATGTGGTGTCTTCATAATTATGCTCTCGTCTCTTCCAGGTTTAAGAAAAAAAAGGTCCTGACACATTTGATACAGCATATTACGATAGTGAGACATCTGGACAAAGCACTCACATCAGGCGGCGCTTCCTCTATCGCTCCTCATGTTTGGGATGTGACCAGGTTCAACACTAGATGTCTGCCTGTCACACTTCTTCTTTTTAAATCAGTGGTTGAATAACATTTCCTCCACAATGGCCTTGGTGAGGCTGTTAGTGCTGTCTCTATTCCAAGTGTCTCTGGTCGGCTCTCAGCCCTCCCGGAGTCCACAGCAGGCCACAGGAGAGCAGTCTCCTCTGGGTGCTGGTAACCTATCCTTTCCTTGGAGCCGTCTTCGTCTGCCTAGGTACCCTTCACAGTACTTTTTGTAATACCCACCTCTGTTTGATTTGCTGATTTTAAAAAAAAAGCAACACATATTTCTTTATTTTAGGTATATCATTCCTCTTCACTACCGCCTCCAGCTGCACCCTAACCTCACAAGCCTGAGTTTCACTGGCTCAGTGCAGATCGAGATTGATGTCCAGAACAATACAAACTGGGTTGTATTACACAGCAAGGGTCTGGACATCACAAAGGCCACCATATTGAACCAGGACCTTGGTCTTCTGTCTGACCAGGTAGCTGAAAATACAAAGTTCATGTAGTGCTTAATGACTAAAAATAAAACATTTGACAGTATGCTGCTTCTCTCTTCATAGGTTCTTCCGGTGCTTCACAACCCTTCCCATGAGCAGATTGGTATTTTTTCTCCCTGGGTACTCAGCAGTGGGCAGAAGTATTTTCTGTATATTGAGTTTGGGGCAAAACTTGCAGAAGGCTTCTCTGGCTTCTATAAGAGCACCTATAGGACCAGCACAGGAGAGACCAGGTAAGATGAGATAGATTGTTTCACCTCAAGCTTGGTGAAATATCAACACATACAGAGAAGTTTCCAACTACCAGAAAGTTGCTGATGTCTCTTTGCAGAACCTTGGCTTCAACTCACTTTGAGCCCACGAGTGCTCGGATGGCATTCCCGTGTTTCGATGAGCCAAGCTTCAAAGCCAACTTCTCCATACGTATTAGGAGGAATCCAGAGTACATTTCTCTGTCCAACATGCCTGTTGTGAGTGTTTTTTTTATATATTCTAGTCATCACACATCTTTAAATGTGTGTGAAAAAATGGCTGAAAAAATGGCTATAATTAATTGTTGTGTGTTTCAGGTGAAGACAGTGGAAGTAAACAATGGCCTCCTTGAGGACCGGTTTGATACATCTGTGAAAATGAGCACTTACCTCGTAGCTTTTGTCATCTGTGACTTCAAATCTGTCACTGCAACAACATCTTCTGGGGTGCAGGTGCGGCCTCTGTGATGATAGTTGAATAGCTTCATATCTTTCCAGCAGTGTGGCTTTTAGTGACACATTTTATTTTGTTTCTCATGCACCTTTGTGTATCTGTAGGTGTCTATCTATGCTGCCCCTGAGAAGTGGCAGCAAACCCACTATGCCCTGGAGGTTGCTGTCAAAATGCTAGATTTCTATGAGGAGTATTTCAACATCAAATACCCTCTACCCAAGCAAGGTGCCCTTTGTGTAACGAAGCTACACAATATTTCTTTTCTTTCATATAAATATCCATCATTTAACCTTGTTACTTGTCGCTGTCTCCTGAGCTGTGTTTTCCTTGTCTCAGATCTGATAGCCATCCCAGATTTCCAGTCCGGTGCGATGGAGAACTGGGGTCTGACCACCTACAGAGAGACCAGCCTTCTCTTTGATACCCTCACATCCTCAGTTTCTGATAAACTTTGGGTTACTTTGGTGATTGGCCACGAGCTCGCACATCAGGTGCGTGACTTTGTGTGTCCGTGACTCTTCATTACATAAATAGACAATACAAAGGGCTGAAATTTGAAATCTATCTTACCTGCAGTGGTTTGGTAACTTGGTGACGATGGAGTGGTGGAACGATATCTGGCTGAATGAAGGATTTGCCAGATACATGGAGTACATTTCTGTCGAGGCTACCTACCCTGATCTCAAAGTGGTACGTGATTTGTTTAATCTGAGAAATCAGCAGTGGTAGATTAGCATTAGACTTCGGACAAAGTACTGATGATCCTGTTCTGTGCATAATTTCACAGGAGGAGTATCTCCTGGACATGTGTTTTGCAGCAGTTGGTTATGATTCCTTTAACTCCTCTCGACCGATATCCAGCCCAGCGGAGAATCCCACTCAGATCAAACAGATGTTTGACACAGTCTCCTATGATAAAGTATGCTTTTGGTTTCTCCTCACAACTGCTAATGGTTATTCATTATGAGTTCATTGTGCAAACACACATTTCTGATGACATAATTTGATCTCTATATCGATATTTTAACAGAAAATGTAATCTTTTTTCACATTTATGACTAATAACATTCAAACTACTCTGACACCAAGCTACAGCATAACCTATCATGGTCCATTTATTAAGCAGACCTCTTCTCCTTCTCCCTCTAGGGAGCATGCATCCTGCACATGCTGCGACACTTTCTGACAGAAGACGTGTTCCAGAGTGGGCTCGTGCGATACCTTCGCAAATACAGCTACAGAAATGCGCACAACCAGGACCTGTGGGACAGTCTAACAAATGTACAGACGCAAATTACATTATGGGACATTGTCGTTGTGTAGTCCTTCGTCATAGTTCTTGTAAATCAAAAAGTTATGGGGCAGCCTGACACTATTGTATTTGAATTTGCAGACACAGACTTAATTTACATAAATCATACACTTACTCTTTTCTTATAACAAACAACAAAAAATATATTAGATATCCAGTTTATTTCTACTAAACATTTCATAAGGCATGGCGTAGTATTTTCTTGCCTTCCAAAAAGTTGCTGTTTCCAGTTCATTTCATCGTGGTGCATGAATCCATTTACTGAGGTTTAGAGTGAGTGAACAACCTGTCTGTTTTCATTGTCATCAAAGTTATGTTAACGTTGTCCAGTAATGCTGTTGTCAGTGATTTTAGAGGAATCAGACATGGTGTCCATTATGATGGATTACTAATCTAACCAATTTAATTTATTTACTAAACAGAATTGAAAACAAACAGCTGTTAAGGTAGAAAAAAATCACATTCAGTTGATCAGTAAAATGATTGATTGTTATTAAATTATTGCTGTTATTGTAATTATTAATACATATTATTTATTAAATTGTATTTTGTCTTTCAGACATGCTCAGAGGAGGACTTCATATCAGGAAAATACTGTTACAGCAGCACTCAGGCCTCTAAGAATGCAGTAAGTAAACATTTAACCATCAACTGACTTCTCCTCGTGGGATTGCGCTTAAAAATTTCACATTGTTTACAAGATTGTTTTCTGACCTTGTGAGATGGTACAGTATGGTTGCATGTATTGATCTCTGACTGTCTCCTACAGTACCTGTTTGCAGGGGAACATCTGAACCTGACAGCCATGATGCACACTTGGACGCTGCAGAAAGGTATTCCTCTGGTAACTGTATCTAGGAAGGGGCCTCTACTGCTGCTCAGACAGGACAGGTTCCTGAGAACAGTGATGCCTTCTGACCCTCTCTGGTCCGCATCGCAACAGGGGTGAGCATGGAGATGCACTTGTACAGCTTTCTTTTACTATTTATTTTACTATTCCATTCACGCCATACTTTATACTTTTACTCTTAGTTTTTACTATTCCAGCTACTCAGCTATTATTATTATTATTATTGTTGTTATTATTATTAGGATTTTAAACTAAGATTTTATGTTGTAAAAATTATTTTCTTGTCCAGTTTCCTGTGGCATATCCCTCTGACATACAAAACAGATACTTCCAGCACAGTCCACAGACACCTGATGACAACACACACAGGTACAGTAACAGGAAAGAGATGCAAAATATAATTCAAACTGGACCTTCATCTTTGTGTTGCCATTATATTTTATATTTTTTTCCTGCCTGTGTCTCATTTAGACAGTATACATATCGGAGAGGAAGTCAGCTGGGTTAAAGTAAACAATGACATGACCGGCTACTATGTGGTTCATTACGAGGATGGTGGTTGGGATGAGATGACCAAACTACTTTCGGAAAACCACACAGCTCTGAGCTACAAAGACAGGACTCACTTGATACACAACGCCTTTCAATTGGTCACGTAAGTATGTATGTGTGTGTGTATGTGTTAGGAGATGTGAGAACAAGAGACAGTTACACATACACAGCTTTGATGATCCTCCCTGAAATAGCACCTAACCTTTCAAATATTCTTGTATGTCTCTAAAGGGCAGGTCACCTGCCAGTCAATAAAGCCTTGGACCTGATTGGTTACCTGCGATTGGAGACACACAATGTGCCTCTCCTCCAAGGACTGGCCTATCTGTCAGGCTTCTACCAGATGGTTGCATTTAGGAATGAATTCGATCTGAAAAGCAACCTGGGGGTGAGAACACAAGAGCACACCTTTATGCCAATATAAAAAATGTATGAAAAATGAAATACTGCTCAAGTTGAGATGCTGTTTCTCTGTGTGCTTTGGCGCAGGCGTACATCCTGCGATATTTCCGTGCTGTCATCGACCAGCAGACGTGGAGCGACAGGGGCTCTGTGTCAGAAAGACGGCTGAGGTCAAACGTCCTGTCACTGGCTTGTGAACTGGATGATCCTCCCTGCCTGAAGCAGGCGCACCAGAGCTTCAAAGACTGGCTTCAGTCCAACGGTGCACTCAAGTATGCCTTGTTTAACTTATATTTTAACACACATCATTATCAGTCAACAAGATATGATTAGTTATTCCTTGTGGTTGGCTACAGCATATAATTTGATGTTTAATCATGTCCCTAATATGCATGTTTCTGCTTGTGTTTACCCTAGCTTGCCCACTGATGTGGCAACAACAGTGTATTCAGTTGGAGCTCAGGATGACCATGGCTGGGCCTCACTCTTACACACATACAACATCTCCCTCTCTGCAGCACAACAAAGCAAAATCCTGTTTGCCTTGACTTGCAGTAAAGACACAAACAAACTACAGAGGTACATTAATTTCTTCCTACTGCGCAGTTAATGCTGCCACCATGTGGTAAACATCTGGTATTGTACAGGACAGCACTGCTGCTAACAGACATCCAATGTTAATTCTGTCTGTATTACAGATATAATAAGCAAGTGACTGCAGATAATGAGGTATTAATAAAATAGTTTATAATGTGTGTGTGTGTGTTGCAGACTGCTGGAGTGGGGTCTGGAAGGGAAGGTGATTCGATCCCAGGACCTGTCTTATCTCATCCGGATGGTGGCCAGGAACTCGGAGGGAAATCATCTAGCCTGGAAGTTTGTCAAGAAGAACTGGGACACACTGGTTAAGAAGTAGGTTCAACAATGCAGACACTTGAATAAGTTGAACAATGTAATGCTGCGAAAATGCGCTTTTCTGCTGGTCTAGTGAGTTGAACTTTGTGTAAAGCTGTAAGACCTGCCTTTTTAGTGGCCATTTGTTAACAAATGGAACAGGTTGATGAAGACCTGATAATATCACAAGCTACACAATGGGTAGTCACAACTATGAAAACACTAAATGACAGTGTGTGTGCATTTGTAGGAAGAGATATTTGTATTGTGCGTGACCGCCCTCTTTGTGGCCTTTCTGTTCTGCCAGGTTCCAGTTGGGCTCATCTACTATTAGAAACATCATCATCGGTACCACATCCCAGTTTTCAACTCCAGAGGAACTCGCTGATGTAAGTGCAGTCTTATATTTTTAACTACTCTACAAGCCAATGTAGACATGCACAAATATTTAAACATGCTATGGTATTAGCAATTTCAGTAACATTAGTGAAAAACTTTATAATGGTAACTCTGCTATAATTCTAACTGCTGTAGATAATGTGGTACTGACCTAAAAAGACATATCTTTAAAGTGTTGTTATGCTAATCTTGTTGCAAACATAATTGTGACTTAAACTGAAATAAGTAACCCATCTTTGACTTTATTTTATTTTATTTATTTTGTATGGTGCTACAAAATTATAATAATTTTCACTTGCGTGTTTGTGTGTTTTTGTAAATGGATGTGTTTGAATCTCAGGTGAAGCTGTTCTTTGAGTCCATCAAAGAAGAGGCGTCTCAGCTGAGAGTTACCCAGATTGCCCTGGAAAACATTCAGAAAAACGTCCGCTGGTTTCAGAGGAACCTTGAGACTCTGAGAAACTGGCTGAACGAAAGAATGAAGTGAGCGTCAGCAGAAAGAGAAGTGGTGAATGTGAGATGCCACAAAAGATTTAGAATTTTTGATGGACGTGTTTTTATTTGCAAATAATTTTGATGTGCTTGACATCACTGAAGAGGTGGCTGTTTTGTATATATGAAAAAAAGGTTTTGTAAGACTTATTTGTGAGACAAAACAATAATAAAATTTCATTGGTAGAAATGACAGCTGGGTAGTCTTCATTCCAAAGTGAAGCTCAAATGCTTGAAAATACCTCATTAAATAGAATACTTCCTGGAAACTGTGTGTGTGTCATGTTAACTGAAACGTGTCCAACTACTGTGTCTGTGATGTTCATCATAGTTATTTTAGGGTTAAGACTTTTGGTGCTGGTGAAGGTTGGGGTTGAGGTTAGGCATGCAGAGTCAAGGTTAGGGTTGGCCTCTGTGCAATGAAATGTCCTCACAATTAAAGTGCGTGTGTGATATTTGCTATTTTAACTATTGACTTGATGATTCAGACTTGGTTTTTGGGTTAAGGTAAGAACATTAAGTAGGTCATGGTGTGGGTAATGGTTGACGTTAACCTCGTGGGAATGCAACTGGCAATGGAATGTTCTTGGAAATAAAGATATTTTCATTTTATTTTTTAGCTGTGTAACCATGTATGTAAGGTAAGGTAAGGTAAAGTTTTATTTCACCTTACTTATTTACTTATTTATTTTCACCTTTCACCTTATAACCTACTTATATGCTGGGTTATCAGCCTGTGTGTATTTATGATTGATAAAAGAAGTTATGTCATAATTAG
The DNA here is from genome assembly GCA_014281875.1 of Nibea albiflora. Taxonomy (NCBI): domain Eukaryota; kingdom Metazoa; phylum Chordata; class Actinopteri; family Sciaenidae; genus Nibea; species Nibea albiflora. The sequence goes on from CM024801.1 coordinate 19,118,076, forward strand.
TATTGGTTGTTAAATGCCAAGAGCTGTGCGCCATTCCTCCAATTGGAGTGCAAATGCCTCCACTGTGTTATCTGCACCCTCACACTCATTGCCTCTGCGGACCCCCTAGGGGTCACGGACCCCTGGTTGAAGACCCCTGAGTTAAGGTTGAATGTAGCGCAATGTCCTCACAAGTATAGCAAAACACAGAAAAGTACGCCGCGTCCCTTGGCCCCGCCTCCTCTGAGCTAACAGCCAATAGGACGTCAGTATTGTAATTTGATGGGAGGCTGTCAACAACTGGTCGGGGAGGAAGGAAAGTGTCATTTGCTCGCTCGTTACTTTGCCGAGCATGTAGGAGATTGAGATTTGTTTACATATTTCATCAGCGTAAGGCTCGGTTATTTTAAACGCTCCCGTCCCGTCGAGTTTTCAACGCAGCTATGGCCGATAAAGTTACCGAAGCAAGCTAACGTTAGCAAACTGGATGTCTTTCAGTCAGTTGCAATTGTTAGAAGTTGGCTAGTCCCGAGCTAGCAACTACGTAGCTAACGGTAGTACAGTGAGAGAGGACGGGCTGCTATTTATTGCGAGCGGCTGATAGCCTGCGGTGGGCTGTGGTCAGCGAGAAAACAGCAACGAGCTGCTGTAAACGCGAAGAGGCTGCTTTGTTTTGGACGCGACGAGCTGTTCAAGTTATCCCACCATGGATCCGTTTGACAGCAACAGTACAGGTAAGGAAGGAAGGAAGGGAGGAAGGAAAGGAGATGCACGTTAACAGCAAGCTAACGGCAGCAGGCCAGCTAATAACTAACAGGACATTAGCAGCAAGCTCACTGGGAGTGACATTCACCCGAGGACACATGTTGAGAGTTGACTTGGGCATGCTAAAGGAAAGCTACTTTAATGTTTTCTGTCTTCTTGTGTTATTATACTCGGGCGATTCTCAGTGGCTAACTTAATCGCAGCCCCGCTGCACGGTCCTGCAGAGGGATGATAACATTTTGTCTGCTCGCCAAAATAAACTGCTTGTGACTATTGTTTATTTATATGACATTTTGGTTTCACTTGAACTGAACATAGCCAAACGCATGCACATTTCTAACAGCTTAAACACTGGCTGGAAACTTACAGGGTGCCGTTGTGCAGACTCAAGTTGTCTGTCAAAACACAGCAACACTGTTTGCCCAGCTCAAGCCTGTTGGTTTGATAAAAGCTGTGTTTTGTCTTGGTGTGGAGAGCTGATAAGTCAAGGCAGGCAAGGCAGCAAACCGCTTTATAACCTCTGCTCCGGTCCCAGGGAGACTCAGGCTTTATTAAAACAAACAGAAAAGCTCGGTGCAAACACCAGCACAGCTTCAAGGAAAGCTGAGTTGATCATTACAGGATGATCCAAACCTAGAAGTAGCAATCACCAAATCACAGGAGTTTGACTTCCTGTTTTTGTTTGTACATGCTTGTTTTTTTTTTTTTTTGTGATTTTCTTGTGAAAGCCCAAAGTCACATTTGACAATCACGTTTGGATCAGATAACAGTGACAGAACATTAGCGGATACTTCCTTCCTGTTTCTTTGAGGCCGACCAACAAAACAACCATTGTGGCTCTTCTCCTTCTTCTTCTATGTAGTGGACACATCTGTTAAACTCATACATATACATCTGTGACTCTAAGGTAGGGTTGATAAATGTGTTGAGTAAACAGGAAGAGCACAGTTGGCGTGCCTTAAAGCTGTATTTACATACAAGCTTGAGGAAAGTGCAGGACTTGTTGATTATTCAACAGCATTTATCTGCCGTGTTTTCTAACAAACATTTTCCAATCTGTCTTCTTACTTCAAGACCCTTAATATCACAGCAATATCCCACAGCTGTTAGAAATAGAAACAGACAATCATTATCATTTCTATAATTTTTTTCTGGCTCTTACATTACACATTACCTTCTCCTTAGCTCTTAGCCTATTAATAGACATTCATACCACAGCAATGTGGCCCAGACAGAGACATGGTGAGAGCACGTACAGTCACACTGTTCAGGACAGAAGAGAAGATGAAATCATCTTGTGCTTTTACCTCAAATCTAAGACTGCAAACGCATTCAGTCTGTAAAAGCATGAACGGAACGTGAGGCAAAACGCCAGACTTGCACTGCAGAGCGTTTTACTACTTTCGTTGTTATTAAATTAGGGAAGTTGAACATGCCTGTGATTGTTTCAAGAATTACTGAGTGCAGAATCTGGCTGCCATAAAATCACATGGATTTTGTAAGACAAGGAGTAACTCTTGTCACGATGCCGTAGACACAGGTCAGTTTGTGGAAATGCAGGTTTTTGTAACTTGCAGCAGCATGTGACACAGCCGGATAATGAATATTTATTGTATTTGTTTTATGGGCACTGTAGTTCGATAAACAAACTGTGAGTAAATACAACAATTTGCGTCTTAACAGATTTGGAGTTACCAGCACTTTTAAATTGCCTTATCAGCATGATATTCTCATTTCATGTAGGTCAAAGCACCAGGAAGTGCTGTAGGAGTTTACTAACAGGAAACTGAAGAAACTCAGTCAGTGCTTTGTTAAACAAGGCTTCAAGTTGCCTGCACATCCAGTGACAATAACAGGCCTTTGTGTTGAAAAAATGTCTTTTCGCCACCACCCTTCTTTGGAACTGCAAAAACACAGCAGCACATATAATGCGTTAACGTACTGTGTATGTATGTGTGTACTGATGTATGCAACTACTTCTACTGTTCTCACTCTCTCAACTCTTTCATTTCCACTTTTTTTGAATCAGTGGTCTGATTTCTCTTCCTCTGTGTGTAGCAGAGCGGGCCAACCTGCCAAGGAACATGATTGAGAACAGCATGTTTGAAGAAGAGCCTGATGTCGTGGACTTGGCCAAAGACTCCACTGCGTTTCCGGTACGCTCATGCCATCTTGTGCCGTGCATGCATTCATCGTAGCCTACGACTTCATTTCAAGGAGCAGCCCAGTTTCATTTTTAAATGCAATAATGTGAGCAGATGAAGGAGATATAAATAAGGATCAGCTCATTTGCGGATGGGCGGCACTTGTGGGTAGCCAGTGATGTTCATCTGCACACTTTCACTGGTCTGTGTTTCAGATCTGTCAGCTGTGAGAAAAAAAAAAAAAAAAAAAAAAAAAAAAATATACATATATATATATATATATATATATATATATATATATATTTCTAAATTCTAATATATATTTATATTTATAATTCTCTTCAGCGAGAGGAAAACAACCCATGTTTTCCATTCAGCTTCTATGATATTGATATTACCGGCATACTGTATCATAAATTCTCATAAAGTTTTATTACCCTTATATCCCCAATACCTCTATGCTCCCTCAACATCTGATACCCAACAATGACACCCATCAGGATCTTTATTTCCACACCAACTGCAACTCTAATAAAAACAAACAACAACACTATTCGATCATCAGGGTTTATTTGTCATCTGTGCCTCGTTCTTTGTCGGCAGATGCCTCTCTGCCCTGATTATCTCTCATTATTCCTGTCTCTGCCCTCCCTCTCCTGACCTCCTCCACACATCTTACCCTGTGATAATTAATTTACCTGGAAAGGGAATTCAGTTGTTAACATTATATGGGAATCACTGCACAGCTAACTGGTGAATAACAGACTGTGTTGTGCATACTCCTTCTAGACGTTTCCCGCTCTTGACCCAGATGAGGTGGCATACGAGCCCCGTAGCTCACGGTTGCTTGTGCGAGGCCTGGGAGAGAATGATATGGACGAGGACGAGGAAGACTGCGAGTCTTCAGCTCGTCTGCTAGGCATGTCCTTCATGAACCGTAGCTCTGCTCACAGATCCAGCTCCTCTCCGTATACCAGGCAGGCTCCACCCAGGTAATGCGCACTGTGCAGTGATAAAAATGATTTAACTTGTGGTCATCTAGCTTTGTGGTATCTTTCATCTCAAAACAGTGCTGTAATCACATATTATCATATGCAATAGCTTCTGTGATCAGTATTGTGGAGATAGTTCAGGTTTATTGAGCCGGAACTGTAGACGGTAATAAACACGTCATAGCAAGTACATGCAGAACCCGTGGGTGCAGTAAAAATCTTTCTTCCATGACCTCACGTGTGACAAAGATTTACATAGAATCATAAAACAACCTGCGGTGGTGTTTGTGAACATCTTGCAGCAGATCTACGGAGAAACATTTCCTGAAACTGCAGCTGTATTGAAAGTCCTGTCAGAAACCTTGTGGTTACAGTTGCAGAGCAAGGAAGCAAATGTATATTAAGTAAAACACTAAAACTTTCCAGTTCCAATGTGATGCAGAGACAGAAAATTGCCCAAACAAGTTCAAGTTAAGGTGCATGGAAAATGGTTTTAGTCCGCTGAGTATCAAGTAAAAGCTTTATGCTTGCATCCATCCCCCATAGCTCCACCATCTAAGCACACTGCTTCTCCTTTTCATCCTGTATTCGTAAAACAAACTCTTTCTGTTCTCAGCTCGTGTTCACGGCCCTCAGCCCGTACCATGGTTGTATGTGTGTTATTCTTGGTGATAGTGGCCTCTATGACAATGGTGCTGTACTTCTTACCTGGATGCACCTTTACCAAGGTAAGAACAATATTAAATAGTTCTGTTTAGGTAGGTTTGACACCATGTGTAGATAGCTAAACGTGACATGTATCACTGTCACATTATTTAGTTTTTTAATTTCTCTGTCCTGCCTGATTCCCCTGGCTAACCCTGACCCTCTATCCTTCTGCAGACGGGTTGTCGTAAGCAGAACAAAACCACTCCGTTCGAGCCAGTCTACCCTGTGTCCACAAATGGCGAACTGTTTCCATGGGCACAGTTCAGGCTGCCTCAAAGCTTGCATCCTCTCAGCTATGACCTCACCCTGAACCCCAATCTTGAGAGCATGACCTTTACCGGCTGCACTGTTATCACCATGATTGTGCAGCACAACACCAAGCGCATTGTCCTGCACAGTGCTGGTCTCAACATCACCAAAGCTACTTTCAAGGTAGGATTGGAGTGTTGATGGGTGATGATTAGGTGTACGGAAATATTTCAACTGTTGCGCCTGAACAAAATAATTTCTTGAAACATTTTGCTTTATTTATTTATTTTTTACTAATATTTTCTCTCTTCCAGCTGGGCGAAGGGGAGCCCAGGGATGTGACTGTATTGGAGTACAAACCCAGACAGCAGATAGCTGTGAAGTTCTCTGAGGAGCTGAAGGCAGGCCAGACCTGTGTTTTGACCCTGGATTACTCAGCCAACCTCTCACACACCTATGACGGTTTCTACAACAGCTCATACACAGATAAAGAGGGGAAAAAGAGGTACACTTGATTAAATGGCTGTGTCATAGGTTCTTCACAAAAGATGAAATGTGTTGCAGATACTTAAAACAAAGTCTGTACGGATCAACTCATGATCAGACATTAACAAAGCAGTGTTGTAAATTAAAATAATAATTCAAATCATGCTTGTCCCCAGGGTACTAGCTGCAACTCAGTTTGAGCCACTGTCAGCTAGGAAGGCCTTTCCTTGCTTCGATGAACCAGCTTTCAAAGCAACCTTCCTGATTAAAATCAAACGAAAATCAACCTACATGACTCTGTCCAACATGCCTCAGGTACGGTCACATTAGTGAATCACGGTTATTTTTATAGTATGGTGTACGGGGTGGCACGGTGGTGCAGTGGTTAGCATTGTCACCTCACAGCAAGAGGGTTCCTTGTTCGAACCCCGAACCACCACTTCCTTTCGTGTTTTCCTCGTGTCTGTGTTGGTTCTCTCCATCGTGATCCTGATGAGGTGTTGAAACACACCACTTGGCTTTGCTAAATAGATTTATCAATTTACTTATTTGGTTGACACAATTTGAAGTACAGTTGTGAGTTATATATTTTATAGAAGTACAACTTAAACTGTTTGGCCACAAGTGCCCCTAAAAAGAGTTCAAAGTGTTTTAAACAGTTCTTACAATGATTTTAAATACACAATGCTCCACCTCAGTGCATTTCAGTATGCACAACCTCATCCTCTGCAGATGATCAATAATGTTATGTGTGTCACCTAGATAGACACAGCATACACGACAGCATTAGGTCACTCGCTCTGTATGAACTTGTGAGTCATTCCTGTACCCACTGTGATCTTATTCTTACGATGCGCATTTCAGGCTCAAACCACAAAAATTCCCAGTGACCTTTTCCAAGATGAGTTTGAAAAGACCAGTGTCAACATGAGCACGTACCTGGTGGCTTTTGTTGTTGCTAACTTCACCCGTATCAGCAAAAATGTCACCGAAACTCAGGTAGGTCTGACACGATATGACTTTTGCTTTCAGTGTAGGCTGCGTAGTTTTTAAATTTAGTATCCCGTGAGGTTGTGTAGTTGCTGATAAACTGTCTGTGTATGTGTTTTAGGTGTCTGTGTACTCTGTGCCAGAGAAGAAGGAGCACACTGACTATGCTCTTGACACGGCCTGCAAACTGCTGGCGTTCTACAATAACTTCTTTGAAATTAACTACCCTCTCAAAAAACTAGGTGAGTACATGCAGGCACTTGAACGTCATTTAATCCTCTAAGGATTGTTCCTTTTTTCCCTTCCTTCTTCACACACCCTGACATGCTCCCTCTCTCTTTTGTCAGATTTGGTTGCCATCCCGGACTTCCTGGCAGGAGCCATGGAGAACTGGGGACTCATCACGTTCAGAGAGACCAGCCTGCTGGTGGGCAAACAGTCCTCTACTCTTGAAAAACAAGTAGTTGCCTCCGTCATAGCTCACGAACTTGCCCATCAGGTAATTGTTCATCTTTGTGTTTGCAGGCGACACTGAATGTACTTCAGTCAGGTCCTAATCTATCTCTGATGTTATGTTGCAGTGGTTTGGAAACTTGGTAACCATGAGCTGGTGGAATGACCTGTGGCTCAATGAAGGCTTTGCCACTTACATGCAGTACATGTCACTGCAGACAGTGCTGCCCCAACTGGACATTGTAAGTTCACATATGCGGCTCGTTATTAAATCCACCATATACATTTGCCAGCATTTTGATGTAGATAAAGTTGTGTGCTTCGCTATGTGCCTGAGGAATAAGTCCTATCTTTGCAGGGTAATTTGTTCCTGGCAGTTCGGTTCAGAGCTCTGGACAAAGATGCACTAAACTCTTCCCACGCTGTGTCGACTGAGGTGAATACACCGGAACAGGTGGAGGAGATGTTTGACTCCGTCTCCTATGAAAAGGTACACTTTTGTATATAGTTTTAAAGTAGATAAATAGATGTAATGTTCACGAATATTCACTGAACTTCCATATCCAGATCTTTATTTATCTGTTGAGCTCACAAGCATTTATAACCGTAGTTGGTGCTCTGCCTTCGGTCTGATCACAGAAGCTTTGTTCCACTTTCTTCTAGGGTGCATCCATTCTCCTGATGCTGAACGCCTCCCTGCCAGGAGACCAACAGTTCAGGAAGGGTATCATGTTATACCTAAAAACATTCAGTGGATTAAACACAGACACTGACAACCTCTGGAACAGTCTTACACAGGTGTGTACATACCTGCATTTTTGTTTTTGATGCAGTGGACAGCACGCATGAGTAGTTTATCATTTTTGCTACATTTAATGCTTAACTCCCCCCAGTGATTGGTCGGCCAGCCATCTGGCTAAAATATAGTCTCCCTGTAATCAGCCGCAGCTGTCACAGAAGCTACATTATCCTCATAAAAGGCAATAAATGAGTTGATGATGTTATAATTTATTGATCTATGAGAGTTCATCTTTTTCTTACTCCCATCTGAAGAAGAGTCAGAGCAGACAAAACTGTAGATACAGACAGAAGATTGGATAATTACTGTCAACATGGCTTGAATCCAGTGCCCTCAGTTTAACGGCAGTCTGCCAGCTCATTACTTCCCCCTGCTGCCCCTGTTGAGGCTTTACTTGCACCTGCTTAGTCTTGCACAGGTCATCTGGAGGTTTGCCACAATGCTTAATGCCGGTTATTGCTAAAAAGACAATTCAGGGAAAAAAACAATGGCTTTGGACTTGACCTACTCTGGATGTCCCTTTCCGTCCTCAGGTCGAGGTCTCAACACAGCACCTGAATGTGTCAAAGATGATGAGCTCATGGACGTCACAGAAAGGCTTCCCGTTGGTCACTGTAAGCCGCAAGGGTGATGAGGTGACCCTCACACAGGAGCATTTCCTCCTCACATCTGAAAATGCCACGCGTAGTTCCAGGTGGGTTATGATACTGCACGCACAGATCATAGACACACACATAAACACGCACCACAACCCTAACTGTATTCTGCACTCTCTTAAGCTTGTGGAATATTCCAGTGACGTACGTAAACGACAGCTGTAGCTTGGACCCCAGCTGCCGACAGTTGGTCATGCTAGAGACCAAATCAGGTAAAACACAAAGTGTAAACCTGCAACACCAAAGTCTCAGAGTATCAGGTACCGTGCCATGTGTTAACTGTATTTTTTTGTGTTTTCAGAGTCATTTAAGCTGCCAGAAAGTGTCAAGTGGCTGAAGTTGAACTATAGAAACACAGGATTCTACATTGTTCACTATGGAGATGCAGGCTGGGCTGCTCTCATTGATGCTTTGTCAAAAAACGTCAGCGTTCTTACTCATGAAGACCGTGCCTCGCTCATACACAACATCTTTGCTCTCAGCAGGTACGACGGACAGCATAACTACTTATTCTTTAAATCACATTTAGTGAAAGGAGAAACCAGTAGAGGAGTGTTCCACTTCATTCTCTTCATTCTCTCCTGTGGTGTCAACAGATTGGGCCGTGTGTCCTTCCATCAAGTTCTCAACCTGTTGGACTACATGTCCAATGAAACAGAGACTTCTCCTGTGACTGAGGCCTTGTTGCAGCTCAGCAATATCTACCAGCTGCTCGACAAAAGACAGGAGCAAGATCTCGTGGCCCGCATGAAGGTACATATTGTACATACACGCAAACGTGCTCAAAGGAAACAATAAATGAAGTGAATCATTCCACATGCATAATGTCTAAAGTCCTAAAAATCCTCAGAGTAGTTCTAGATTGTTGAAATGAGCATAGTGTTTCTGTATATTTATGTTTTTTTTCCCTTTGCATCTGACAGAACTACATTCTGACTCTTTTTGGTCCATTGATGGACAATCAAACATGGACAGAGGAGGAGAGTGTGTCTAAGCAGGAGCTGCGCTCAGCCCTGCTGGAAACGGCCTGCAGTCTGAATCAAGTAAACTGCATTCAAAAAGCCAAAGCTCTGTTCAAACAGTATGTCGAGTCCAATGGGACCTTCCGGTACGTGGAAGCATTTTATCTTTGAGTTTCTTTTCTTGGGTCACAGTGACAGCAGTCCAAGCATCTTTTTAGAGATAGAAATCATCTTTAGCAGGAATGGGGGAATGTGACTCGATCGAATTAGACTTTGACTTGAAGGAAGTAAACCCACAATATGTTCTTCTTTATATATTTCTGTAGGATCCCGGGCGATTTGCAGCAAGTCGTATTCAGTGTGGCTGCCCAATCAGTTGAAGATTGGCCGACTTTGCTCAACATGTACGGACACGCCACCTATGATTCAGAGAAGCGCAAAATGCTACTGGGCCTAGCGTCCACTCAGGATGTACGGAGTATTGTATGGTAAGAGTTTATGTTTGTTTGCTTCTAGGGCTTCAACTTTTCATCCCTACGTTGTCCTGTAATAGGGTGAAGGGTGCCTCTGACACTCTGCGGCCTGTACGCCTAGTATAAGCACCAGAACCAGTGCCAGGCGAGCAAACACTTTAGTCTGAGGCTGTATAGAAGAGACGGTAATGATGTAAGACTTGTCACTATCTCTCTAGGATTCTAAAGGCAGGTCTGAAGGGGGACCTAATCCAGACACAGGAGCTGCCTTTGGTCATCAACACTGTCTGCAATGGCTTTGCAGGCTACCTGTTTGTCTGGGATTTTATACAAGACAACTGGGACAGCCTCATAGAGAAGTAAGTGGTCCCTGATATATTTGCTGGAAATCCGTGATATTTTGTGTGAAAAGATGAAACATCATCAGCACTGTTTGTGTGTTTTTTGTTTTGTTTTTTTGCTGCAGGTTCCATGTGGGCTCCTTTGCCATTCAGACAATCATCAAATCTGCCACCTCCCGGTTCTCCACAAAGGCACACCTTGATCAAGTATGTTTCTATTTCTGATAGAATTCATTTATGTCGGCTTGTATTTGAGGTCTGTTTTTCATGGGGAGATATTTACAGCTCGATGTGTGTTTGTGTGTGTTGCTCAGGTGCAGGGATTCTTCTCTAGTCTGAAGGAGCGCGGCTCTCAGATGAGGAGCGTTCGGGAAGCTTTGGAAACCATCAGGCTGAACCAGCGGTGGATGGACAAGAACCTGCCTACGCTCCAAAAATATCTTTAATGGAGGTGCTACTAACCGGCAGCCGGGGCATGTCGTCAGGACAACAGCAGTGTTTGCACTATTGTAGGACCTTGTCTCTTAACTCCCTTTATCCAGGCCAGAGTACTAATCAAAGCCAGAAGCTGTGCTCTACCTGGGTGGACAAGGTGTTTCATTTTTGGTCCTGTAAGTTGTATTTGCTAGCTCAGGGTGGCTCTGATTGTGTGTCTGACAGGGAGTTGTCAGGTGCAAACATACACTCCTCACACTTAATGCTGTCGACCAAACCTCTCCACTGCAGCACTCATCTAAACCTCATGCCTGAGCAGACAATCACACTTCATCCACAGTCCTTTTCGCTCTGCCTGTTCTCAGGCACCCCCTGTATGAGCTCTATAGTGGCCTCTAGGGATGTTCCTGATGACTAAATGTTGCTGATGGTTAAATGTAGTTTTAAATGTAGACTAGTTGAAGTCTAAGAGTAAGAAAAAATACTCAGAACAGTCAAAATTGAGCAAAAATTAGAAGCCAGGTTTCACAAGTTACATACTCCGGTATATTCTGTTACAGGAAGAGAGAGATCACTCTCATTTTAGCTTGACTGTCATGGGATAACTTCTTCTACGTTTTTATCATGTCATATTTTTATTGTATCGTTTTCCATCACTGGCTTAACTTGGATTAACTTTGTAATGGTATCGGCAAAACATGAATGACAGGGCATCTGTGATGATGTGAAGTTACAGAGCAGGTAAGATAATGTTACCACAGCTAAGTAAACTTTTGTCAGTCAGCATTTACAATAAGACTGGCAGGTATTTTATAATGTGATAGCTATGTTCTCACTCCTTAGTGTTATCGTAACATAACACTCTGGGTATTTTCTTTCCAGTGACAGTTTCAGCATCTGATTCCCCTGTTAGTTGCATCTCAAACACATTTGTTGTGCGAGATAACCAACCAGCAGAATCCCAAAATGGACGGCAATAATGAAATGTTAGGACTAACTTTAACTTGTAAAACCAGCAGGGGTAGTAGTCTGGGCAGGGGGCCTGCTGCAAGCAGATGCAGGTGGCTGCACAAAGATGCAACAGTTAACTGGTGTTGTACATGAATAAAATATTCTAAATAGTTTAACAGACTATTATTTATGGTGTAGCAACATGAATATCAGCTACTCGACTAGTCACCCACATCCCTAATGGCCACTTCAAAAAGAGCAGGTTTGAAGAATGTCAACTCGTTGCTCTCATTAGTGACATTACTGTCTGTGTCTGTCTTTCTCTCAACCATCGGATATATATGTACATGAAGCTGTCAGGGATTCTTTGGCGATGAAAAGTTGAAATACCGGTACTTGCGAAATTATTCTTAGGATTAAAATAACCTTTTTATGGCTGAAACTATGTGTAGAAACAACAGCTGCTTGCCATTCTGAACTCTGCTTACTCATGCCACCTGAAGCATTTATGATTTTAGTCATGGTTTGGGTAGAAGATTGGTTGATTGATTTATAGCTAAAAATACCAAACTTGTGTTGGCATCAATTGAATGTACTGAAAAACCTTCCCACTGTGTACAGTAGATGGCGTACTGCACAGTAGTGCAGGTTTAAATCAACAACCAATGTGTCTTATGTGAGAGCGGGCAGTGCACACTGGAGCCAAATGTTAATTTTTTTTTTCTCTTGCTTGCTATACCATCATAAACCTGGTTTAGCGCCTGATAAACATTTAATTGATTTCTGCCTGCGGTGCAGTCGCTGTACAGATTTCACCTCCATGTGCTTGTAAACTTGTAATTATAATGTAAATAATTTATGCTCAACCCTTCGACGTTTTCCCCCACGATTTTTGGATGTACTGTTTTAAACATCTTGACTTTTAACATTTTAAGATTGCTTTGTGTTATGTGTATATAGAGTGTAAAGAGGAGATGTATACATAGAATTGATCAAGAGTCTTGGTCAAATACTGTCATTGTATTTCTTGATTTAGACGACCCCAAAGAGGGTATTTGCTGAGGAATGTTTGCGTTTTAAGGGCTAGCGTGCATATTGAAGTGTGTAGATGAACATCTATATTGGACACGACTAATCTGTCCAGTAAGATGTTGCTCATCAGCCAAATACATATAAGAAGGTTTAAAGTAACTCCAATGTTAACTGGCCGTTGCTCCTGAGAATCAAGAGTGGTCTAACTATTTATTGAGAGAATGTCCAAACATGTTTTCCCAGCCTGTGTTCCAAGGTTTTATTTAAATGCAGCGGTACACTCATCTTGAGCTTTATTTAAAGTGGTACTGCTTACTTACCCACTCCATCACTGTCACGACCTTCAGGATAATCGAGTAAACATACTGCAGATTTAGTCACCTACTTGACATGTTTTTTGTTGTTATATTATTCTTCTGAAGCCTCTTTGGTGTCATTCGTGTAAAAGTTGTGTCTGCAAGATGTTCACACTTCAAAAGATTACCAATGTGTGTCAGAAAATTTGGTTCCTGTTATGTCTCGCTTGTGTTGCAGTAAACGTAATTGACCCTGTACACGGATAAGAGACCCGTTGAAATGGTCATGTGTTTTTGACTCCAGTGACTTCCACTCGTTGGTCAAAGTGGTTGTAAGGATGGATGGGATCCAAGAGGGGACCAGACAGCGCAAAGCCCGGTGCATAGGGGGGGAAAAAAACTAAATAAAACAACTTCATTGCAGTTTAGATCTGACTGGAGGTTATCAACAGTGTTATCATCGACTTATTCCATCCAGGCCCTCATGGTTTTATATACTGTCATTTGCCTTTTAAAGACGCATCCTATACTTTCATGTGCTGGCTAATGGTCATTCACACTGTTTTACTGTGAAAAAGTGTCGTCAGTCTTCAACACTTTTCCAGCTGCCAGCAATCAGATGAATTAATCCGCTCTATTGAGACGCTTTGGTTTTCCACCATATTTTGTTTAGAAACTATGAAGATGTATGAAGTCAGTTGCAATAAGCTTTCAGAAAAGAATGTTGACTGATGTCATTCAGGTGCAGGGTTCAGTCAGAGTCAGTTATGTAGCCGGTTTATGATAGTTGAGTACCACATGTAGTCAACCCAATCAGATTGTCTTTGTTTTTGCACTGGGATGAAATGCTGCAGATGCTTTTGAAACTATGTTGCTTTACATGTGAACAAAATATAAATAAAAGTTGTTTTCTGAAGTTTTCTGAATTTTTTTCTTTTTAGGTAACATACAAAGTGTTTCCAGCTCCCAGACTTTACCTAATTCAAAACGCGTTTTTGTGTCGCCGATCAACACAAAATTACCAGTTATGTCGAGGTTGATTTCAGTCACCATTATTCTGTAATTGCTGGCCGGAGTAACACTTTTCAAACAGTGACAGTCCAAATTAAGTTAAGCTGGATCCAAATTCCTTGGCATCGATTTTGAAATGGTAGACATTTTGGGTTTGTGTTTCTTGGACTCGAGCCATGCCAAATTTAATTGCAGTGAGATCATCCGGTATAAAGTACACAGTCTACGCAAGGTCCCACAGATGAAGGAATCTTAATAATGAAGACTATCAGAACAAAATCTGCTGTTCAAGAAAGCTTTTAGAGCCCTGAGCTGGGTCATCGACTTAAAGCCATCTTCAGTCGAAGCTTTTAATGACTGGACTGACTTAATAGCTTTCTCTCCTCATACAGTTTCATCAACATTTGTCATGTTTGAAGATGGAAGTAATAAACGTTGATTTGCTTTTAAAAATATATATTGTGAATACCAAGCTGGAAAACCTCTAAATCACAACCGGGGAGGATACTCTCTAAATACAGTGTGGGTGGTTAATTTGATTTACAATGAAATGCCTTATACTGTACATGATGCTTCTCAGTTGTACCACCAGAGGTCTTTCTAGCTCTTCTTGAAACATTATGTATCTCATTCTTGCTTTACAAGTTGTGGATAATTCCTGTTTGTTAAGTATGCAAAAAAAAAAAAAGAACAAAACCTCAAATCTAGTCATAAAAGTGATTTTTATAACTATTTATTGTATTTTAATCCAGTTCACTTTGGCAAACCGTTCCTTCTACATACATATATTTTTATGTGTCTTTTAGAAAATATGTTTTGTGCCTTGAAGACTTGTTTTGGCTGAATTCCACACAGCTGGAAGACATCTTAGCACCAGTATTTTCACTCTCATACTTTCTTTTTTTGGCCAATTAACTGAACTACATAAGGTAAAAGACAATTGTGGGCTTTGTATTCAAATAAAAGAGGAAAAATATGCTGTATGCAGAATGAGACCTGACAGACACCACAGAGGCCATGAACTGTCTACTCTGTTACTTTCCCTTCAATGATTGCCATAAAATGGATTTTTTTGTGGTATTTTGTCATTGTTTCCAACATTACTCTCATTTTTTAGGATCCATAGCACATTCTGGACAAAGTTCACAGTTTTTCACAATAGTTTTTCTTAAAGATCACCTCTGTGGTATTTCTTGTATGTAACGTTCTCTAATGTTCTCTAATACATTCTTTAGAACTCAGCTTTCTTTAATTTATCTTTTTTTGAGGCTATTTCTTATGCAGAAATTATCAAATAATACAGATTAGATGTGTACATCTACACTACATAACCGTTTCTGTTTCTGTTTAGTGTCCCAGCTATTGTGATCTTTGTTTTCTTCTTAAATTTGGAACTACAAGGTACAAACAGCAAGAAAGGATTATATAGAAGGGTGGAGCTCTCATATAGCTGAGATGCAGCTGAAACTTAAGTTAAATGCAGTACTTGAGTAAATGCACTTAGTTACTTTACACCTCTATCATGTGCTGCAAATTTCTCCAATCTTTATGTGTAGAATGTAGTCAGCAGCTATGTAGAGATGGTATGGGAGATCATTCATCCATCCACTATCTGTAACCACTTATCCTCATCAGGTTCACAGTGGGAACATAAACGAGGGGAACATAAAAAATTTCACACCGAGAGGCCCCGAGGTTCAAACCAGGAGCCTTCTTGCCTGTGTGCAACAGGGCGGCTGTTGCCACACAGGTGCCTGTATCAGGCTGAGTCATGTGTACAACAAAAGAAAAATAAAATACCTGGGCATGTGCGCAGATGCCGAACAACCAATCAATACTTCTTGGCTCCATTTAGTCACAGCCCTTATTGGAACCACAACAACCATTTGAACAATGCAGTCTTACTAAAAAGGTCAGGTTGACACAATCACCTGAGCAACTTCAGCTCTGTGGGCATCAGATTGATCTATGTGATCCATTCGTCAGTGAGTCAGTGAGATGAAACATTACATGACATGTGATAGCTGATATGCAAAGCCTTCTGAGGAAGTCCTTGAATGAGGAAACGTGAGCAACAACACACTGCTAGCTCTGAATGGTGGCTGTTACGTCAGCACGGTGAATGGAAATTTGGCTGCTAAAGTTTTTAGTTTAGAGGAAACGAGCCTATCATCGTTGGCGCACTGAAAAACGGTGGCTGCATTTCAAGCCTGCAGTGTCAGGTGATGGTGTGGAAACCTGTTTTGTAAGAAGCTGCAGACCAGCTGAACCACAGTGTGGGACTGGTGGTTCACAGTGATGTAATCTGTGCAAAACACAATTGTAGGTGTCATAGTTAAGACCAAGTACGCTAAATCTTAAAACTGTGAAGCTTTACGATAGGATTAAGTCATTTTTATTGGTGAAGAATCAAATCTTCAGTTGGTATTCATTTCTGAACATGCGCCATGTCATCATGAGATTTCTAATCTGGGTTGGCAAATTTTCAGTCTATCTGGCCGTTCAATTTTAGTCTTACCACTTTTACAAAAGGAGCCTTTCCGCAGGCGGTCTGATAAGACCGGCTGAGTCTCTGATTTTGTGATAACCTGCATGTGACAGAGATATTAGGATAAGAACACATTCAATGTCCAAGACATGGCCTTGTAATTACTGTATATCAACAAACACTAATGAAACAGGTCAGAGGTCCATAAATACTGTGGAAGCATTCATAAGATCGGAACTGTGATTTAAACATCGTCACTTCAGGATTTTTGAGACGGAGCAGCACGTAACCATTTGAATGTTTGTTTGTTGAAAAGGAGCCACATCATGATAAAGCAGTCTAGGTATGACTGCGTGACTCCAAACATGCACAACATGCAGGACAAGCTGTTATCTGCATCCAGTGTTAAAATTATTCTTATATAATATTCTTCATGTTACTATCCATGAATCCAGTTTGCACATCTTTTTTTGGTGTGCTGAGCCGTCATGCATGGGGCGCACACTCTACCCGTTGAGCTAACCTGCGCCCCCCGGTCTGCACATTTTAAACGACTCTTGCTCACCCTAAGTCATGCTGTTCAGGGGTGCATTAGGTCAAAATTCTGCCACACTGCTACACATCATTCAGAGTCAATCAGAGATGTACAACTTTGCAGTTTTTTTTTGGTAATTCAGGTCAGGAAACTTCTGGAAAGCTGTTTTGTATGTGGTTATCAGATCTTCAACAATTATCTTCAGACTGTATCTCACCCAGTTGGATTGAGGAAGAGAAGGCTCTGCAAGCTTCTAGAAAGGTCGGTCACATAATCTCACTGCAGAAAACCTTGTATCTCATATTTATTATCTCATATTTATTATATTTTCAGGAACTATGGGGAGTAGCCTAGTGTGTAGCTTGACTGTGTGCATATATCATATGCTATTATGAGATGGTTTTAGAAATACCATACAAATTTTCACGTCAAAACATTTTGAAAGCACGCAGCTAGTCACAGTACACTGAAATGTAATATAATGGAAAGGTTTCCTTATGTAAGCTACCAGCCTGTCCTGCATTGCACCTGTTATAATGAGTGGGTGAGAATGAGTGTAAATGTGTTGGAACAGGAAACAAAACTTTAATACAGAGAGAGAGAGAGAGAGAGAGAGAGAGAGAGAGAGAGAGAGAGAGAGAGAGAGAGAGAGAGAGAGAGAGAGAGAGACTGATCTTCATGGCCATTTAATGGGCTTGGAGCCCAACCTCTTCACATGTAGATGTTCATGAGAATGTTAGCAGACTCCGGTGCGAACACCAACAGTAGACTGAATCTCATTTTAAAAAGTAACACCAAGGGAATGTGCAGTGCAGCTGAGAGAGCCAAGCGGCAGTGTCTACAATTAGTTTAAAAAGGTAAAAAAAAAAAAAAAACATCTCAGAGTAGCAAAGTTCCCCAAAAAAACATTGTTACCACCAGGGAGACTGAATGTTCTGGAAGGTTGAACCAGGTTATTATGCAACACGGGTAGGATTAGTTGATGAGGTGCAGGTGTGAGGGAACCGGCGGCCGTGCCCAGAGACAAGAAACACATAAACGAGAGGAAAACAAAGAAAAGAGGTAGAGAAGGAAGAATGCTCGTACTGCGCTACTACTGAGCTCTTTACGGAATGTTTGTAGTACTCAAAGATCTGATCTCTTTGAATGCTTTGAAAGAAAAGACCTAGAGAATAAATCACCTGTCAGGTGTTGTTTTAGCTGATGTCATGGCTTGTATTGTACTCAGCATTTTTAGACCACTATGTGGTGTAATATTGTCTGTGTGTCTTGTGTCTATTTTGGTTCAACCTGTTCTTAGTTTGTGCTGCTGTCTATCTTGTCCAGGACTCCCTTGAAAAAGAAAAACAATATTTCCTGAAATCAGGAAATATTATACAGGTGTAGAACATTTCTTGAAATCAGGAAGTATTATACAGGTGTAGAACATTTCCTGAAATGAAAAATGTCCCCACCTATCTAGTGGCCCTTGAACAAGACACACTCTTAAAACCTTGAAGGTCACCCCACCATGTCTCATACCTCAATGACCCTTAACACTTAGACTGTTAACTAAGCCTCATGTAGTTTATAGTGCTTCATAGTTACTATAACAAAGCTTACCTAGGTACATTATATTACAACAAAATTTCAAACTAATTTATCTTAATTTTTTTAATATCCCTAAATGCACACAGAGGAAATCTTCTGTTGTGGAAATCCTTTCAGATTCCAGCATCTAAATCCTGAACATGTGATGTGATGTCTTTCTTGAATTTAGAAATAATAACACTGGAAAGCATTAATTATTTCCACCGAGCCCCTTTGAGGGGATGCAACAATGTAAATACTGAAAATGTCTTCTTTATTACTTTTCTATTTGTATACGACATACCGTCTTTTTAAAAAACTGGTTTATCAGGCATCATGAGTTTGCAGCAGCACAGCACAACAAAATCATGGTTGCTATGTTTGTGGGAGGTGTCTTAACATTTGACCAGATATACATGCTTTTAACAAGACGTCAAAGTAGTATAGTAATCCGCAATATCTGTGAAACCAATTTTTTCATGGTGATAGATAAACATAACGTTTGTTTTGTCACTTTCCTTTCCCAAACATCAAATATAGATATGTAATTATGGCTTTGGCAAACTCACATTTTGACTGATGGATTGTAGACAGTGCTAACCATGCTTGAAAGTGAGCTAAAGCTTAAATCTGCTCAGTATACTGGATGCTTACATGGTTGTAGATTATATCACCCAAGTAAACTGTACAATCGTCACAATCAGGAACCACACGCTTCATTAAGAGCTGGAATGTTACAGCACATTGTGAAACTGAACCAGCGTCACCAGACCAGAGAGACAAATAAGTGCACAGATCTTCTGTTCACTCAGGTGGTCAGTGCAACATATTGTTCATATCTTAAAAGTCACAGTTAGTGACTTACTTTGCTGAAGACAGATGTTATTAACTTATCAAGGTCTAAATGGGTTGTTACCACAGTAGAGATTAACATTTTTCTTAGAATCAAATGGCATTGGTGTATTAGCTCTCTCTCTCTCTCTGTGCAGGAATGTAGCTATTAAACATAATCAGTGAGAACGACCTTGGTTATATCATTGGGTTCTTCTTATTGCCTATTGTTCTGCCCCAGGCGCTTGATCTTCGCCATGTGTCTCATCATTTCTACCCCCCACAACAGCCTTTCCCCCTCATGTTCCCCTCAACCTGACTGATGTGACTGTACAAAACAACTTACATACCGCATATGTAGCACAGTTAATCTTAACCATAACCCAAGAGCTAGATAAGTGAGCATGTCAAGTACATTGAGGTGATTTAGAGGCTGCCTTTTAACTTAATGGCATACAGTATAAAGCAGCAGATTATAGATTATATTTTCACAAATTATTTGAAATCATTCAATATTCAATTTCAATTCATGTATTTTCAGACAACACTGGATAAAACACCATGGACCAAACTGGTGATGAGAAAATACTTTATATTTTACAAAATATTTACAAAATCTTTACATTTATTATATGAACAAAGTTTACAGACACAATAAGTTTAACAGTAAAACATCAGCTGGACTCAGAAAGAAGAAAGCACTGCCAGTTTTTCATTTTAAAGTAATAATACAGACTTGTTAACATTTTTCATACAATTAAGTGCCATTGGTCTATTATCTCTCTCTCTGCGGGAATGTAGCTATTAAACACAATCAGTGAGAACAACCTCGGTTAGATCATTGGGTTCTTCTTCTTCTTCTTCTTCAGTACTCTGTTGTTCGACCCCAGACGCCTGGTCTTCGCCATGTGTCTCACCATTTCTACCTTCTGATGCCTCACTTGCTACATCTCCTTTTTCCATTCTTTCGATCTCTATCCTCAGTTTCTCTTTCTCGTTTAGTATTGTCTCTTCTTCGGTGACTCTCTGCTGCTCCTCCCTCATTTTCTCAGCCTTCTCCATTTTCTCCTGCTTCTTCAGCTTCCAGAAGAAGCGCAGGTTTTTCTCGGGGTAGGTGACTTTGGCCAGAGGCAACTTGAAAATCTTTTTGGTCCCCGTGGTTAATAGGAGGAAAGTAAGGGCAGAGAGACAGAAAGGCCAGGTGCAGGCTGGCAGACCAAACTGTGGATTTAAAATATCACGTTGCAGTTAGTAATTTTCTGTTTATTGAACTTTTATATACACTTTGGCATCATCAGCAGACATGTAAATGGAAGAAAATGTGCACTTACCGCGGACATGATATTTGCGATGGCAGAGCTGAGGTATGCACAGAAAAAGGCTGCAAAGGAAGCGATAATGTCAGAGGGCATTCATGTGAATGCCGATGTTGCATGTAGGGCATGGAATGTAACTTTTCTGTCATGAATAGATCATTTTCATGTTTTTATCTTCCGGGTGTCTGCTTACCACATGTGATGGCAAGCAGGTGCACCTGCCAGGTGAGGGCATAAAACATTCCTCCAATGGCAATGCAGGCTAACACACAGTTGTATCCCCAGAGGCCAAAGTAGATGTCTCCAAAAGGAGCTGCCAGAGCCAGGCCTGCAAAATATTCATTCACATCCATCAAGAAAGTGCCAAATTTAAGTTTAGATTATTTTATGCCTGATTATTTTGCAGATTAAATGAATGTTTTTGGTGTCATCTTGGAAAAATAAAATTTAAATGTTATTGTAACCCTCCCTACATTGACTGCCTGACAAGGTAGTGTCTGCTCATCTTACCAGAAACCATGCCCACGGCAGATCCCAGGACGGCATGGGCGCAGGTGATAGGGGAGGAGATGAAGAGTGAGATGATGAAGATTCCTCCTGTCCAGGGGTTGTCACAGCCGTAGACTTGGCCAATTCCCACAGGCACTGACATGAACAGCTAGTAAAGTACAGACAGAGAGGTTAAGCATGGCTTACAGCCACAACAGAAACTTAGATCTCAGTCAATCCCCTGTTACTGATGATGCACCTGTACAAAATAACTTACATACCACACATGTAGCATAGTTAACAACTTTAACCAAAGAGCTATTAGCCAGAGTGACATCCAGGTGAGGTCAGGTTCCTTGAAATGATTTACTGTTGTTGGACAGAGGTCAAAGAGCTGAGGAACCTAACCTAAATTAGTAACGCTGAAAGACAACACGAACCATCAGCATACCAGCCCACAGAGAGATATGTTAAGAGAGGTAATGCACATAAATCCTGGTCTGTCCGGTCACTTACCTTGGGTACATCGATTTCAGACCAGGTAATGTTGGGCAGCTCTGAGCGAGGCTGAATGAGGACTTGGGGGAAGTGGTGGTTGAAGTGGCCGGTGGCAACCATATGGAGACACACCAGGATGTTGAAGGGCAGCGTGAACACCGGGAGATCCCAGCGACTATTAATAGATGCTAGGGCACTGGACACAACTGGGCTGAAAGACGAGGATAGAATATCACAGGTATCAGATTTAATTCACATTTAACTCTGTGATGTTTGACTGTGATGTCTTAAACCTTCTTTTTAAGTCATGGTTTAGTTCATTTATCAACTTCCTTACATCATCTCATTTCATAATATGAATCTACCGTATCCTTTAACCATTGGTCAGTCTAGTTGCTTACCACATCATGGACATGAAGATGTTGGGTAGCAGGAGCCACCAGTACCAGTTTCCCGCTTTGGAGAACACAGCCATCAGCAGACCCACCAGGATGCCGTTGTATCCATACAGACCTGCGGCTATTGCACCCCTAAAAAAATATTTTAAAAATGTAAATTTTCCTGTTGTACAGCCCTAAACACATTCTACATTACCAGTCCACCTTTTACAGTCAGAGCAATCATACACCTTTATGTTGCTTATAGCATGTCCCAAAATGTGTTTGGTACGCACAGAGTCAATAAGGGGACTCATAATGTTTCAAATGTGTGATATATACCGTAACATTTGATTCTGAATGAATCAATTTATTATTAAAATAGTATTGTTTTGTGAAAAAGTAGTCTTCAAACCTGTTCTGTTGCAGAATCAATGCAGAAATGGTGGCAAAGAGCGTTCCCACAAATCCGTTGAGAGCCCACCAGTAGTTCTGGAGAATGAGGCCAGCGAAAATGATGAGGCCGCTCAGAGGATTGTTGACAAACATCACCTGGGCAGCTCCGCGCAAAACCCAGTCGAGCAACTGCAGCAAGAGAAACTGCTCTGGGCGATGGAGAGAGTGAGGAGAGAGAAAGCATTAGCATTTTCCTAGTGCTGATTAACAGCCTTCCTACACTGAATACTGTGTGAGTTGTAGTCTTCTCAGCAGCAGTGGGGTAAAAAAATCAATTTGACTCTGTGCAAAAACTACTTTACATCATTTAAAGACTGTCAAAAAGTCAGAATCATTTGTGCATACATATCATACAGCACATTCTTGATTGTTATTTGTCATAATTTAACTAATAATTTGACAAAGGCATCATGTGGCCGCTGGTTTATAATTGTACATAAGCAAGATACAGTGAGTATCATGTGTATGTGCGGATCAGGATATCATTTTCTCAGTGAAGATTATCTTTGTCAGCTTACTTTCCATCCATTTTCCAAACACCTCCATGTCTCCAGAGAAGTAGGAGACTCCCTTGAAGAGGCAGGCTCTGGCCCTCTGCAGTCTTGGCTGCACGGGCTCCTTTTCCTTCCTGTCCTCCTGGGAGCTGTCATGTTCAGACGGCAGGTCAGGCTGTGCCATGAGGGGCTGGAGCTCCTTCAGCCACCATTATGGTTTTAAAAAAATATGAGAGAATTTAATTGTGAGGACACACAGCATTTTACTTATAATGTACGTCTAGACTGTGAACAGTAACTTACAACAGAGGTGGTGGTAAGTGCGACAGAAGTGGAGCTGTTGATATTCTGCTGAATATCCTGAAGGAGAGATCAGCAGAACATTATCACTACTTATAACTTCATACATTTGTTTACAATATTTTCAATTTAAAAATATATATATTGCCCAATGTAAATTATGCTAAGCTGCACATTTTAGTATGCATTTATTCTATCCCATCAATTTGAAAGAAAATATAATATTATTTAGTTGTGGATGAGACAGACAAGACTTCATCAAAATCAACTGACAGCCACTAAATATCGATTATCATACAAAACATCATTAAGTCATTACAGTATATTGCTCCACTGTGATCAATGATCTGAAATAACTTAATTTGAATTGTCAACATATTTTTACTAACCTGGTCCAGGGTTTTTAACTGACACTTATAAGTGCTCCTACCTTTGTGGAGTGTGATCCAAGCATATGGACAAGAAAAGGCATAGATTGTATGAGTTGCCAGCTTCTCTCAAGCTGTACAACCGAGATTTTCACTGAAGGCTTTTATAGCAACAGACAGAGAAAACTCCGCCCTTTCTTCTGCTCAATCTCTGCAGGAATGGTTGGCAGACCATGTTGATAATCTTTGTCACACCCAAGTCTCTCTAGACACACTCCCCAACACAAAATCTCTGTCCTTTTGCCTACACTGACAAAATATATTCTTTGGAGGGTGGGTGTTTCGGGTTAGACCTGCTGTCATTCATCCTCAAGGTATAACTTCACCAGTAACTAGTGGCTCCACCAATTTTGCATGTTAGAGTGAGGAAAATACTACTGCATAATTATGTAAAAACAGTTCCAATCATTTTTTTTCTGCCTGAAACTAGCAACTAAGGTTTAATCACTGACCTGTTAGCGTTGTAGGTGCAATAGATTCTGACAAAGAAATAAAATGCACAGTTATTTCAGCAATGTTTGTGTAAATGCCAAACATTCTCCATTTCCAGGTTGATGGTTTTGAGGATTTTGCTTCTTGATTTTAGCTTTTCTCTGGCTTATATCAGAATTGATTTAATGTCATTGTTTTGACCATCATCATCATCATCTTTGGGCATTTGATTTTGGGTTTAGTTTAGAGTTCCTGGATCAGAAGATGGTAAATGGCTAATGGACTGTACTTTATTCTAGTCCTCTGGCCACTCAAAGGTCATAAGGAGAAACTATTAAAATGTCACAGGTCATAAATTTACCTTTGATGTGCACTAAAGTTTCAAGTTAATGGACAATGCACAATGTGCTGTATGTCAGGAATGATGTTTGTACATACCGGCCGTTTTTTTAATGTAAAATATAACCTTTAATGGAGTATAATGCTTAATATGTCCCTCTGTCAATGACCAGTGTGTCAGATTTAGTGGCATGTACCTGTGTAGTTGCAACCACAACACCTTACCCTCTCCTTGTAGAGCAACAGTGGTTGAGAAATGTGCAAGCTTTCTGGGGATTATGTGTCAATAAAAATGCTGTTCATCCTGTAAGTGGAGCACCCTAAATAAAGTATAGTACTTGTATCATTGTACTTAGTTACTTTCCACCCCTCTATTTCAGTTTCTGTAGGTAACATTTGTAAATATTGTTTGTTTTTTTTGCACATCATCACATGATATCCATGATATCAGCACACACACACACACACTCAGATGGACAATGGATAAAATCATAGGGGTGTGTTTGTCCCTTTAGCATTTATTTAGTCATCAAATACAATTACAGTACAGTTAGAGAGCTGATGATCACACTGATTGCTGCTGTAGACATCTAGTCATCGCTGATGAAGGAAGAGGAGGAGACTGAAAAAGAGGGTTATGGCCAAAAAGATTTCAAGTCATTATTTTAGACTTGAATTTTAGACTTGATCGAAAAGGAATGAAAAACAAACCTGTGTCCAGAAAGATAAATCAAGTCTTTCCAGGAAAGATTGTTTGAGAGCTATTCCTGGTAAGCAATTGACCACACCTTCTCTTGAAAGCTCATACATTCTTAGCAGCATTTCAGGGGTGGGACTCTGACTTTTACACATTATTCTATTCTAGTGAATCAGAAATGTGGTTTAAACAGCGTCAAGCATATGTCTTGAGGTCACTGTAGGAATGCAGCATTGAATCTTAGATTGTTATGAGCAAGCTGATTTCTCTTCTTGAGATACAAAGTAATAAGTTTGTGTTTAGGAAAGCAGGCGCCTTTCTGATCATTGCTATGGTAACTGAGGTCACAGGATAGGGCCGGGTCAGTCCAGCCGATAACGCAGAAGTCTCTACAGAGTCAGATAACAATGTTGGACCACTAAAAGTATGAACATATTTCCTCGATTGTAGATTATTGACCATTTAGGGACATAGAGCAATTGGTGGTACTATCCTGAGGGCAAGCCAGAGGAGGAGACACATTCCAAATTGAGACAAGTGTATTGATAAATTCTCAATTTTCTTTGAAGCTTCAATAAAGCTTTCAGCACGAGACGTCATGGCCTACCTTTGCATTTGACATTCCTATAAATAGGTTCCTAAGCATCTCCTCGTCTTTACACCCCATTTCTTCCACTCCTTCTCCTTCTTCATAAGGTTTAAGTTTGATTTATTCTTAAGCTTTATTTTTAGCTATCTGTATGTTTTATTATTACATTATTGGAGCTGAAGTTGGGGCAGTGGGTGTTTTTGTGTGAAGCCTCTGTGTTGTGTTACATGTACATGTATGAAAAGTGTAATACAAATAAAGTCTGATTGATTGCTGTTACATAGTTATGTTTTACCATTTGTATCTACATATTTCCCATTAAAAGAGACAAATATTTTCATAGTTTTAGTAATCAAATAGTGTAGTTTCACATGTCGGTCCACTTGGATAACATGAAACATATATGGTGGCTAGAAACTACAGAGAGCAACACTTCAACAACCTCAAAGTATCGTAGTGAAGTTAAATCTTTAGGTTTGAGCAGGTTGACAGGGACATCTAGTGGAAACATAAAAATATTACATGTGTCTTTATTTACCTCCGTGATCACTTGACCTGCGCCAATCCTAGACCTCACGTTGGATCAAACCAACACATTTTTATAGATCAGTTGTATTTAAGCAGCTTCTTCACTGCTGAGGAGGTTATATCAAACTCTCACGAAAGGAAACTAATCAGAGCAAGCTGCACGGTGGTTCAGACACTTCTTTCTTCCACAGAAACCGATCTGACAAGATTAGAAAAGGCAGCAATTCCGTGTTTTCATACAGCTAACCCACCCTCATGCACACACAAAAAGGATGGGGCTACAAAGTATGCCCCTATGTGTTTGTTTCAGTGTGTGTGTATGTGTGAGTGTGTGTGGGGTGGTAGGTGGTGAGGGGGCTCTCCAGCCTCTGCCAGAGTCTATGGAACCTGATACTTGATGACTCCCCATCACAAGAATGTGAGTTTCCTTCTCTTGGAGCATCTGGACTGACGCCCGGCCACATCTCCATCTGTGTGTGTTTGTGTGTGTGTGTGTAGAAGTGTGTTACTTGTTACTATTTGCCCCTTTTTCAGAATGAGTGGCCTCTTTCAGCACAGTGAGACATTCTTTGTATGATGGTTGTCTGATTTGTTTTGTTAGTCTTCTTATGCTTACGTGCTGTCACTTTCATTTGTAACTTTCTGTCTGGAAAACCTGGTGTCAGGTTTAAAGCTGCAGGGGACAACTGCAAAACACAAACAAC
Organism: Nibea albiflora; assembly: GCA_014281875.1. Taxonomy (NCBI): domain Eukaryota; kingdom Metazoa; phylum Chordata; class Actinopteri; family Sciaenidae; genus Nibea; species Nibea albiflora. The sequence continues at coordinate 19,144,868 of CM024801.1, forward strand.
AACAGGATTGAAATTAGCCGATGCTCATTAATTGCTGTTACTGTTCCCGAAACACACAAGAGTAATTTCATGGTCAGAAGTTTTTTTTTTAAGTGTCACAGGAAATTCCTTGGACAGAGGGAGGTTTGTGCTGACCCCCAGTGGTTATAACTTGCTGCAAAGAGGGCGGCGAAGCTCCTCTTTTCAACCTGATAGGTTACTCTTTAACTTCATGTGAGATGCGGTTTGACACCACAATACTGCAAGGACACTGGTCATTAAATCAAGATTAAAGTGCATGTGCGAATGGAAAAGTTTCCGTTCATAAGAGCATAAATGTGAGCAATAAATAATCTTGTGTATTTTTTTCTCTAATGTTCTACATGAAGTAGCTGATGTTGCATTCTTTCTGTCTTGAAATCAATGCCATTAAGAATTGTTCAGTTTAAAAACATAATTTGCTTGAAATAATTAGGTAACGCAGGGCCAGTTAATGTGGTATCCCTCTTATTCTCCTTAATGAACACCTGTGTGTGTGCGCACGCTTGTTTGCTCAACACAACTACTTGTCAGGCCTCTTAGCAAATTCTCTGCATTTTTGCACTTTATAAATTTAGACATAAATGGCCAAAAATGGTCAAATATTTTGGGCGCCTTTCCCTCTGAAGGAGCTTCAACATAAAATCTGTCATGTAGCCAGTTTCTTTAAACACACTGACAGTGGAGAGGATAGATGTCTGCTGCTGAAAAAATCTTTTTCAATAGAATAAACATTTTTTTTGAATGCTGTAAAACACCTGTATCATAAAGTTAAACATTTTCAAAACAATGTCAAAAGTAAGCCCTCATCATCTGAACATAAAAAGAAAAACATTATTTATCCTTCCATATTATATGTCACATGTCTTCCAGATGTAATAATGGCACCATAGTGACTCGCTTCACTATCTACAGAGCTGCTTTTTATGTCGCTTTTAAATCACAGAGAGATCTAACATTTAGCCATCAATCTTTCCATGGGAACAAGGGAGTGTTACAGTATGTTAAAAATCGAAATAAATCTCATAGAATAGCCTCATCTGCCACCGTGTTTTAATCCTAAACTGTACAATATTGCCACATTTGCCACATTTCCATCCTTATGTGTTCTTTTCAAACAGACTCAAACAATGCAAACAACAAAAGATAAAAAAGAGCCTCACACTAATTCACTGATTTCAACTGTTCATTATTCTCACTTGTATGAATTCACAGGACCAAAACAGTGGCAGTGTGTAAAGTAAGAATAAAAAAAAGCGTTAACATTAAAAATATCGACAAGTTTATGAAATTAGGTGTCAAAATCAGGTGAGCAGGAGCAGCTCCAGGTCTGCGAGGTGTGTCCGCTGAATGCGCTGAAGTCACACCCACTCGTGGGAGCAGTCAAGCAGCCATTTTTGAAGGGACTGAAACGTGTCAGATGAGTTCAGAAAATGAAACGACTAGGTTTGAAACACTCTGAGTGAGATGAATTCATCTCTGCCTCTCTGCTTGGGGTGCAGGGCTCAGGGTGGCCTCAGCGTGTCATCGAGCCACCCATCAGGACTGCCCAAAAAAGTCTTTTCACATGTTATCTGTAACTATTTTCCAACATATTTAATGTATTTTGAAATAAATCTCAGAACATTCCTTTACATGGACTTTAACTCATTTGCTTTACATTTCTGCTATACAGCTTACAGGCACTTACAGGCAGCCATTGATTTCCACTGTCACTGCCTTTCTCATGCTTCCGTCCTTGGTGTCATCCCTGGAGTCAGAGTCCAGTAGAGCCACTGAAAATATTCAGGATCCATGCGCTGTTTTTCCCGCTTTCTCCTGGGGACGACCATGATATTAGCTAAATAAAATAAAACGACCCCCAACGTATCGTATCGCGTTGAATTAATAGCGATAGCCTGAAACTAAATCTAACAATATAAAACCCAATGTGGCTGTGGTATCGGGCTTTAGGCCAACAACTGTGAGAGGTACTTAGAAGCTTATCTTGGTCAAATTACAAAGATTAACCTGTAGTTGATGGTTTCTCTTAGCAGGCTTTTTATGCAATGTGAGCGTTGGTGTTAAACAAAACAAGCAGCTAGATAGATCGTTTTTAGACGTGAATTAAGAGGAGCTGGTGGAAAAAAAATTAGACTTTTCACCAGCTACTGGGAAAATAAATGTTTGTGTATATTTTTTTTCTCGTCTTTTCGCTTTGCGAAAGTAATAGCCAGGTTGAGAATACTGAGGGGAAAAAAAACTCTGCATTGGCATCGCCACTCAAAAAACATCATTAAGTGTCTCACTCACTCACTTTCAATGAAACGCTGGATTCCGTTTCCCTTCTTAAACATTCAATAAACTGCACTTCCCAGAAACCCAAACACGATACAGCCGTTTATGTGTTGGTGTGTGTATGTGTGTGTGAGTGTGTGAGAGAGAGAGAGAGAGAGAGAGAGAGAGAGAGGCAGACAGCAAGAGAGGCGAGAGAGAGAGAGCAGGTATGTGTGAAGACAAAGGCTCACTTGTTCACAGCAGTGCTTTATCCTCATTACACTCCTCATTTGTTTACACTGTTAACTCTCCCACTTCCTCCATCCTTCACAGCCTCTGTGTGTGTGTGTGTGTGTGTGTGTGTGTGTGTGTGTGTGTGTGTGTGTGTGTTTCCCTCTGGTGACACATTCATTCAGTACACGATCTGTAATCAGTGTTTACACTCTTGCCGCCCTTCACTCATGACATGAGCTGCAGCTCAAACATGTTACTGTAAATTGGTCCCTACGCCATGTTGGCAGGACGCGCAAGCTTACAAACATTTCACATCTGAATCAATAACCGGAGTCACTGAACAAGATGAGGAGAAGTCAGAGCTGAGAGGCCGACATTTTTAAGAGGATGATGAGCTAAAGTAGTTTAGATGAAAGAAGGGAACAGAGATGATCGGTGAAAGGTGGAGGAGGAAGCACGTTTGGTGGCGATGGGTTATATCAGTTCGTTCAAGGAAGAGTAAAAATTAAGGGGTTAACTGTGAAGCCAAGTCTTGGCTCACAAAGAGACAGGCCTGCAGAATTAAAATCAGACAGACAGAGAAAATGGGAACAGAAATGAGAGATGAAGAGAACGACAGAGAGAAAGAGAGAGGAGGGAAGAAAGAGAGGGAGAGCGAAGGAGAGCAAAAGACAGAAAGTAATTGGTTCTATGATGGCTTCCAGCTGCATGGCACTCGGCCAAACCAACTCTTCATGACACGCACACACACATACACACACACACACACACACATACACACACTCTCTTCAAGTCAGTAGAGCACCATAAACATAAGATCTCGGTAGTTTCTGACAATATATGTTAGCAACTGTGACATGCTCGGTTGCTCAACGTGAAAAATCCATTCTGAGATTGAAATAATGACCTGTTACTTCCAATACTTTCTTCCTGTTCTGGTGGCTGTAAGTGTATAGCATAAATATACATGTGAGTTTGTTCATAGTGTCTACAAGGGACTTTTTTCCCCCTTCTAGATATGTACCTCTGCAGCAGAGCCATTTGAGAAATTACAGCAGTTACCACTGGGGTGCGGATGACCGGGGACCACACTGGCATGCTGTGTTACACAATAAATAATATTTCACATCTATATCGACATGTTCTCGGTTTAGTTTAGTTAATAAAGATAGAAAACAGTGACCTGTGTGCACCGATAAATAACTTGCAGCTTGTTAGATGCTTTTATGAAGACTACAGTGAACGGCGGAGATTCACTGACAACTGATTTAAGCACATATGGGCAGATGTGAACGGGTTTGATGGTGATGTATGTTTGTGTGTGTGTGAGTGTTGAAGGCATAATGTGGCATCTGTTGGAGAGATAGTAAATTAGCAAGTTTCCAAGCGATACAGTGTCACTCAAAACAAATTGCTTTATACACACACACACACACACACATACACGCTCACTTGCTCATAAAGAGTGCACAGCGCAACTTAACCACACAGTCATCGCGCAAGCTATCATAAACATTAAATAGTGGAAACATGATAAATAACTCAGGGACAAATCACGGCTGTGTCGCTGGAGAGAGCGACAGATTAACACCCATGTTAACAATTTTACAACTTACAAACCCTGTCAACAAACGATCAAAATGAATTATGATTCACATAATTAAAGAAAAAGAAAAACACAGAAAATTAGCTTTAACTTGTCAGAAAAACACACACACACAAGCACAAAAAGTTATGACAGTGTTAAATTACCAATCAGGCAAGCCAAATAAAGGAAACTAAAATTAAATCACGGCATATTGTACGAATTCAACCATTATGCCTCACGGGGATTGATGTTGGTGTTTCCAATTAAAGAACTTTTTTTTTTTTCCTGTTCGTAGCATCTTCAAAATGCAAATTCACTGTCATGAATGTTCCCACGAATGACTTTGAAAACCTGACAAACATACAAAGAGCAGAAATCATTAAATACAACTTTTTTCCCCCCCTTGTGATGTAGCTGAGCTTGGCTGAAATATTTATTAGGCGAGAGATGGGGAGGAGGTGAATTTGCCGACCAGTTTAGCAGCCCATTTTCAGCTCTGATGTCTATCTCTGAAGAGAATCTCTCTAATTGATATTCAGCTAACACTTTGTTTTACACTGTCGGTTTTTCGTGGGATGTTCAGTAATACTGTAACTCCTGAAACAAGGCTTCAGATGGCTAATCCATGTCTTGAGTCAGTAAAGCCGTCTGCTGTTTGACATTCTCACAGCTTCTTGCTCTCTCTTCCTCCAACCCTAGTTGCCTGGAGGCTTTATCCACTAAGTCAAAACATTGGCAGCTCCAATATTTTAATTCCTTTTTGAAAACTGATTTTTCCCTTTATGGTTCATGCTCATCTGTTTTTTATGTGGCCATGACCAGGAGAATAATGTTATTAGAGTCCAAGTAAAGACAAGAACACTGTTTGGATCAGATAGAGCCTGATGAGGGCTGGAAAGAGCAAGTAAACATATCTTTGTGGCACGCCAAATTTCTCTTTCACCCTCCGCCTCTCTTGCATTGATGGACGTCCACTGCTCGGCTCTCAAACAGATGGTAGAGGCATTAAGACGGGGATCTTCAGAAACGAGAGAAGTAAAATTATTATCTCTGACATTTCAATACAGCCTTTAGTCCAAGCTTCCACAAGGACTTCCAAATCCATTCAAGCTAATCTAGACCCCTCTTCACACAGCTTATCCTCCTCAAGACTCTTCCTCTTTAAGCCCCTTGGATCACTGCTCGTCAAAATCATCTCAAACAATTTACAGTGTTTGAGTGCACCCGCAACATAAAGACACCATTGTGTAATGACATTTAAGCCCACAGATACTGACTGGAAGTGACTGTATCCTTTTCTCTTGGTGTTTATGCCCTCAGCAGGAGACAGGCTAAATCCCAGGCTATGGCATGGTAAATTAACATTGTACGAGTTGACTGTGGTCTTCACTTTCGCAGCAATATGAGCAGTTATCAGAATCACACAAGAGAGTCTTATTATGCATGCTAGTAAATGACTAATCTTTAATGAGACCCACATTTAACCTTCTAATGGCTCTTTATTAGACTAACAAGCTATGCCCCAGTGTGTATGTGTATGAGAAAAATCTGTGTGCGTGTGTGTGTCTGTGTGCACACACTGTATGTGAGTGCAGCAGTGAAACACTAATTAAGCTGTCGGATGGTGCAGCAGATTAGGCAGGCCCCCTGCAGAGCCTTCGGCCCCGGTAGGCAAACAGGCTTCATCCCTCAGCCAGCCAACCCAAATACATCTCAGCCGAGCACTACCCAGAGCTCAGCAATAACATTAGTGCTCACTACACCCAAATATCTTTAGCCCAGTGAGGCCGGATCAAATAGCCTGCCAGAGCCAACAGCCCAGACTGCTGGGTGACTCACAGAATGCTGGACAGAGATTTTAAACTTAACCAAAGGGGAGATTATTAGCCTTTCTCACAGCAGTGTCTGTATTTATACACAGATTTACTCGTATGCATTGAGCACGTATGCGCAGAACGACTTACTTGCACTTTATGCATGCATAAATATCAACACAGAAGCTGTCGCAGATAAAGTTTAGTGAGGGAAAAAAAGAGAAGAGGGGATTGAATGTTTTGCAGAGACCAAAGCGTTTGTTTCATGGTTTGAAAAACCACAAGATTATAAAGTTCTTGTATGATGTGTGTGTATGTGTGTGTTTTAAGATGTAGTTACTCCACCACAAAAGGAAGGAAACTCTAGCCTCGGCTTTGCACAAATAACAAAACTACTTGAAACTACTGTAAGAGGCATAATGGGGCAAATGTTAGAATAACTAGCCCATAGTTAATATCATTTTCTCTCTTTCACACACAGGCACACGCACACACACCCTTAATCTGTACATCTGCTGTCAGTTTACCTAAATTAATGAGGTAGATACTTTTTTCTTTTCTTGTAGTCCCTCTCAGCAATAAAATTTGTCTCTGAAGGTTTTGTGAGTCCTGTAACTATTGTGGCTGCACGTCCTGACCCGGGTTTAAATAAATGAATGAAGGACGTTGCTACACATTTCTCACCATATGAAAAACATGTATTTTCTGAGTCTCTGTTGGATTTGTGGGTTTTTCGTACAGGGTGGCCACAGATTCTGATCTGGGTTTGTCTTACATTCACTACAGTATCAAATACAGCATCCCGTCCAGAGGGAACACTGCACTGTTACTCCACCTTACAGCGTGTGAACCGACAAACAAACCGCAAACAAGGGAAAGATCATTTTCACCTTTTCAAGTGTTCACGTTTTTAGGTAGATTGTATTTTGGTTGCACACCCATCCCAGGCTTTGCATAAGTACCTGCGTGCCTTTGCATGGCCCGTGTGACTGAAGCTCGACCTGGAGGATGCAAGGCTGCTCTCCCAGGCTCTTAAAATGGCCGCCTGGAGGCATGGAGGAATAGGGCTCCTTTTATTAATGCTACACCTTTGATTAATCTGAGCAGATCTGTTCCCCATCCAATGGCTGACAGCTCTGGGGCCGAGGCAGGGACCCCAATACACACACACACAAACACTGTCAGTGAGTGTTGACACAGTCCAGATGTTGGCAGCTCTGTTCCAAATGAAAGCAGGGCAGCCGGCCAACAACCTGAACCACTCTCCCCATCAAATGATATGTTTACAATAATACTGTTCTGAGGCTCTGGAGACACACACACACATACACATGTGCAGGAGACACACACATACATTCATACCGTGCACACACACACACACACACACACACACACGTACATGCAACATGCAAGCGCATTCTCAAAGCTGAAGGAAATGAACTAATGGAAAGCCAGCGTACCACATTGGGTGCAAAAGCAAACCAACTTCTGGTGGTGCAGAGAAAGAGAGAGAGACAGACGGAGAGAGGGAGAGCTTGGTGAGGCAAAAGGCAGAAGAAAAGACAGAGAATGGAGAGACAGGGTGTGACAAATAGACTGATCAAAAGAGAGGAGCAAGTCATTATCATTGCCTTGTTTGGATCTGTATTTCCCCGGCTATGTCAGTCAGACAGAGAGAGGCAGGGGATGGAAAAATAATAGTGTAGTTATGTAATGTGCCTCGGAGGGCTGGAACTGAAACAGAGAAGAAGAAAAAACACACCACTGGTTCCACGCAGAGGTGCAGCAGAGGTCAGACTGTACCTACTGTTCTCTATAGTGGTGGCACTGAACATTTTCTACCACCGGACCTCCAAAAACTACATGACCCATTTTCACAGCACCAGATTGTGAACTTTTATGCTGGACACTGTTTCTTTTTTCTTTCTCTCTCTTTTATTTCCATTCCACTTGATTAATTATTGGTGTGAGCCTAAAGGCTGTAAATATTCATTATTTCTCAAACATGAGGCATTCATCACAAAGATTAAAAACATGATCGTAAATTTATGCGATCCAAGTATTTCTCTCATAACATAAATCATTTGGCGGACCTCTCAAAGCTGCCTGGGGGGTCCTGAGTTGGGAGTTGTTGAGAGCTGTTTGTCTTTTTTCTTTCTCACACACACTACTGTTGACACACTAAAGTATCTGCACAGGTGTTTTTATCTAATGACTGTCAGAGAATAGTTCTATATGTTGGCACATAAGCAAATATTGTCAAAATGCATCTAATGAGCAGCCACTCAGTTTCAGTCTGCTGACTCTAATCAGTCGTTTGTTCTCAGCATGTTACTTTTGACTGTCACATAGTGTCAAGCCTTCAAGTGTTACCTGACAGCTCAAAGCTTCACTCTTCATCGTCATGTGGACACGTGCACACGTGTGCATGTCTGTGCATATGTTCAGAAATGTGGAGATTTTCTTGGGTAAGATTATATGCACAAACATACAGGTGTTGCAATGGATATCCGATTATCTTTGTTGCTGTTCTGTTCTGACTATTTCCTGGAGCAGCAACAATCAGATAATATTTCATTGTTGTCGGCCCAATGAAGACAAGCCACTGCAAGCATAGAAGAAGGGAAAGGGGGAAAAAAAGTACGTAAAACAGTCTGATAAAGAACTTAATCTATTCATCTGTTCCAACAAGACCAGACAACAAGAGTAGTCGTCCACTGCGCTGACAGTTTGCCTCGGCTTGTTTGGAGGAAGTTCTTATTCAGAGACGAATAAAACTGCAGATTAAAGAGCGATGGGGGTGATGCAGATGCTTACAGAACCCCTCCACACATATTTGGAGCCCTTTGAAATGTTACATTGTACTCTATCATAACAGCATATTAATATTGAATAATGATGTGTTTATTGCACTACAGAATATCCAGCCGACGTTTTGAATAAACTACTAGAAAATGGCTTAATAGCATATATGTCTGCCCTCACTGTGAATGAAATGGATATTCTATGAATATGTAAATGTGAAAAGGCTACTGAGTGTATGGTGTTGAAGAATCCCCCTTTTTATCCTCTGAGCACACAGAATCTTTTAGACAGCCTAAGGAGTGTGTGTGTGTGTGTGTGTGTGTGTGTGTGTGTCTGTGTGTTTGAGAGAAAGAAAGAGGCTGGGTATTGTTAAACAAATCAAAAGTTGACAAAGGCACAATAGTAGATTTGTTCAAATGAAAAATGCTGTTATTAAAGTCTGTGGTGAGGCAATTCTGAAATTTCTTTCAAAATACATTAAATGTGTTGGAAAATAGTTGTTAGTAAACATGTGAAAAGACTGAGCTCCTCTGAAATGTGGAGTTAGAGGTTAAAACAGTTTGCAGTGCAGGATTTTTTGGGCAGTCGTAAAGGGTGGCTCGATGACACGCTGAGGTCACCCTGAACATACCCCTGCACCTCGAGCAGAGAGATAGAGATTAATTCATCTCGCTCAGAGTGTTTCAGAATTAGTCATGTCACGTTCTGAACTCATTTGACACATTTCAGTGTATCAGTCACAGTTCTTGTGTAGCGTACTCAGTGGACATGCCCCCACAGTCCCAATGCTGAGAACGCTGCTCATTTACACCTAATTTCATAAACTTGTCGATATTTTTTGATCATTCAAATTTGGCTGTGTGGTTAATAACACTTTCTTCTTTGGTTCTAAACTCAGAACACAAAGTTATTCTGACTTTACACAGACTTTAAAGCAAAACCTACAGATTACAATCAATACTAAACATTCTGTGTATAAAATAGTAAATGTACAGATGTAATGAAATCAAGTCAACATCCGGCACACAGACAAATCTAGAGAAATAAAATCATAAAATCACCTCAACAACTACTGGATGGAGAAGAAAATTCTGTGCAGGGCTTCATTGTGCCCCTGGTGGATGAATCTTAATGACTTTGGTGATCCTTTGACGTTTTCTCTCTCAGTGCCATGAAATTTGGTGCAGACATTCATCTTACCTCAGGATGAATTGTAATCACCTTGGTGATTAAGTTTTCTAGTGCCATCATTGGTCAAAATTTGCATTCATCCAATACTGTAATACTATGACCAAATAAATGTCTGTAAAATGACATTCACACTTTCTGAACTCATTAGCAAATGTTGACATACTAACATGCAAAACTAAGATAGTGGACATGGTGAATGTTAGACCTGCTTAACATTAACATGTTGGCATAGTCATTGTGATGCTGGCATGTAGGTCAAAGCACAACTGTGCCAAAGTACGGTCACATAGAGCTGCAGACTCTTTGTGTTTCTGCTGAATTAAATCATTTATTGATGAATCTGTTCACTTAGAAAAGCAAATAAGGTTTAGAATTTGCAGATAAATGCAAAATGCAATAAAGCAATAAGAATTTTGGGGTTTGATATATCATTAAAGCTATACAATATATGAGCAAATTAGCTTTGGAGGAGTGCACTTCACCACAGAGCTTGAAATGCCTGGCACTGCTGAAACATATGGGATGAATTATCTGTACAACACTGAGGAAGAGAAAGAGACAGAGAGAGACAGAGACAAGAAGAATATTTCCACAAAATGTTTAACTCAATAATTGAACGTTGCCTTTTATTTTGCTGTTTTCGGCCTTTTGAAGCTGCACAGTTCCATGCTATCACTGAGCTGATGGAAGTGTAATGAAGTGTGGAGGAACAGTGCCAACTTCAGCAGAAATGCCTGTGGTTCTGCCTTCCAGCCCAATACTAACAACACAGCAGACAAACGGTGCAGATGAAAACTAACCGTGGAGTTGAAATCATTTTTAACACAGAGACACGCTCCCTGTGCGTCACATAATCTCATCCACTATGGGGTGTGTGTGTTCGCTACGGGGGTCCATTAATAAAATATGACTGTATCATATAATAGACTCGTCTGCCAAATTACAGGAGACAGAGAGACAGCTTATTAGGAGGATTGAGGGGGAGGTGTGTGTGTGTGTGTGTGTGTGTGAGAGAGAGAGAGTGTGTGAGAGATGAAGCCTGAATAGAGAGATTAAGTGGCCTACTCTCATCAAAAAGGCGCATTACCTAAGTGTTGGCATCATTAATAAGACTAAGGCAGAGCCAATCTGCTAACAAAGGCTCTAACTGTGGCCGAGGAGACATGAGAGAGGTGGACAATTACTCTATACTACTGCGCAGGGGAAATTCTCCCTCATCCCATCAGCACACAAACACAAGCCTGTAATAATGTGCACATATTTACATACATACAGGTAGGTACATTTTAGCACATGCTCATGCACACGCACACACACATACAAATCACACGTTCACACACAAAACAGGGCACCGCTCTAAATCCAAATCAAACTGCCATGAGTCACACTGTCACCGTGGCAACAGTGGCCGGCTCCATGCAGAACACATTCTGTTATATCTCTGGTGTTTTTTTTTTGTTTTTTTCCTTCTCCTCCTTGCACCACATGCAAGACATAACCAACTTTCAGCTACAATATTTCCTGCACTGATCTCTCAAGTGGATCAATGAATAAAGCACTGGGGTGTGTAGGTTTGACTGCTTCAGGTCATAGTTCAGATTTTTATCATTCACATCCATAAAAAAACATTTCATCTTCCGTCTTCCCAAGCTGGAAAAAAAAAAAATTGCATTTGTGTATCTGTCATATTTACTGCGCCGACTGCAAGTGAGTGATGATGCTCTGTCCTCTGGACGTGACATGAGGGGTTTGAAGGGCTTTGAGCCGCAGTGATACATTTCACCACCAGATGGTGTCTCCCATCCCTGCCATCACAGCGCAGTGGAGAAAGAGAGGAGGGAGAGAGGGGGAAGAGGAGGAGAAGGAGGAGGGGGAGGAGGGGAGAGCGCTTAGATGTTGCCTGCTCTATCCATCTTCATAAACACAAGCAATAGTCATCCTCTGAAAACACCAACAGAGATAAATTGAGGGGATGCTCGGTTACATGGCAGACTTCCTGGTTAGTTGGCCTGGCCTGCAGGACTGTCTGTTGTAAATTTGTGCCTCTGTCTGTTGTTGATGGTCTGTGTGGCTTTGGACGTACCTCAAACAGTCACTGATATTCACTGGCACTCATTCATGCATCCTGACTCAAATTTTAATCACTGTTAGTATTTCGTAAACAGTTAGTGACAGAATTGTTTAAAACATGTTTCTGGGATTCTTATTTTTGCACTCAAAGGCACTGAAGGGACACAGCAGCATTTAGAAATCAATCACAGTCACGGTAATAAACAAAGGTGACACTGGGATGGCATTCTGCACCCATAGGATATGAGTGACAAACACGGTGTTTGCATAGTCACTTTTATAGACTTCCTGAGGCTTCATAGTGTCTGTGGACTGTGAGGTAGTGTTGAACTTATTCATGGGAGAATTTGTTGGCATAGAGGCTGTGATGAATTGCCAAAAGTCAACACAAACAATTGTGATAATTTATAGCTACTTGAAACGGTTGTGCTGCAGATGTTGATATGAGACTGGGCAGAGACCAACAGCAAAGCGGGCTCTGATTTCTTTCCACAAACTTGTTCTTTTGTCTTCCAGAATGTGCTAACAGGACATATGCTGGTAAAATGCTGATTTATGCTGGTTTGATGAAGTGGGCCGAATTTGGGAGGAAGAATCAACAATTTGAGAGTATAATCACCAAAGGGCCACCCACTCCATCTATGATACTCTTCAAAGCTCCTTCAAAGCCTCTCCCACCAAAGGAGGCTCACAGTCGTGGCTGGCAGCAATATTATGGATACTGTTAGTTGCTGTTGGGCCATCGTCGGGCTGTTGTTGGACTGTAATTGAATGTCAGTGCCCGACCATTGCCTTTAGTGTTTGTAGTGTGTCCAGTACTGCTGCCTTTTGTTGGCTTATCAGGGCAAACAAAACGAGCAGCCCAGAATGGCAACAGCAATAAACTTACTGTGTTAGGTATACCTTTTTTTATCAGATGTACAGGCACACAAAAGAGCAAAACTTTTATCACAGACTGATCCATAAATAACAAAAGCAATTCTTGTGAGACAAGAATTTGTAACATGAGAGAAGTCACCTGTGAAAACAGCAAACGACTCAACGTTTATGGCAACAGTGCAATCTGGGTTTTTTTTTTTAGTGTGTCTTTACCTTTATAAGGAAAGGTACATATCATAATGTTTAAAAGACAACAGAGCTCAGCACACAAGCCAACTCAATAAGTCTCCATAATGAATTCAGAGGATTTCAACGGGCAATCGATAAGCGGTGACTATAATTATACCCACTGGTCCTGCAGCTGACATGTACGTCTTCAAAAATGTCATCATGTGTCTCGTGTTACATAGAACACAAGAACTGTGACTGATCAGCCTGGACCGTATTTTTAGATCCACACACTGTCAGGTTTCCTCAGCCCTAAATCCTACATTCCAAGGGAGGTAGGTCCACAGGGGATTGAGGGGGAAGATCCTCCCAAATTTTTTTTTTTTTGGAACGTTTTCCTTAAAAAGCAGGTTGTTTAGGTTTGGAAACAGTAACAGGCCCCAGCTGAGCATCACAATTTATAAGCCCTGTCCTCCTCCTACACGAAGCAAATTTATCCAAACCTCCTCAACTACAGTTCCATTACGGTCAGTATCTCCAGATACCATATCATAACACTGATACGCACTTCTATAATTGTGCTGAAATATTTCTACCATACACACATGACAGAAGGTGAGATTTATAGGATTTCATAATATTGTTGTATAAAGATTAAAAAGTTTTGGGAAGATTTTGCGGAGCAACAGCAAGAAGACAAAACAATACCAGAGAGTTTAAATTCAGTTCACTTTCAGTGCTTTCCTTTCTTTTGTCCAGCATGGGGGCTCCACCTACTGACCAGGTGGAATATGTTGAACCTTTACTGTATATTATCATGAAAAGTGCTGTTTATTTTTTACATAACTTTTTATATTTGAAAAATCTTGTTTATTTCTGAAATAATGTCACTGTGATTATGGTGTGCTCACTCAATTTCTGAGTCTCTCAATCTTCATCTCATTAGTGTTGTTCTATGTGTTTCTATGCGAGTTTTATACCTGCAGCTTGTGCAGCGATCACTGTCTTGGAGGAAACTACACATGACACTGAACCTGGTGAGAAAATCCACACATTGCACGTCAGATTGATGATCCAGTTTTTCCCTTTTAAGTGTAGCTCTGGCTCATCATCCTTCATGCAGGATCTGCTTTGCTGTGCTGTTTCATCGTGATCACAGCCCTGGTGATCCATCTCATTCTCTCTCCTGTGCTGGAGGTGGAGTGGGGCCATGTGGGCTCATTTACAGGCATCAGTACGGAGTGATTTGGGTGCAGCTCCACTGCAGCCCTGACTTCCATCAGAGGGGGTATTTTTTCAGCATAACACCGGTGATGCCAATGGTTCCATCAGCACCACTAGATACACTGAGACACATTTGGGCAGCTCACCCTGCAACCATGGTAACAGAAGAATTTTACTAGTTGGCAGCAGCCAATAGTGGGGCACTTCCCACTCAGCTCTGTCCAATAACAGAGCAGCCTGCAGCCCAGCCCACCTAGAACTGACACTGATGGGCTAGTGCAGGCAGGATTTAGAGATGTAGGCTTGGCTAATGAACAAGTACAAGCGTAAGTGTAGGTATGCATGTGTGAGTGTGACCGAGTGAGGCTGTAGCATAATCTGATGAGAGGATTCTCTCTCTTTTAACCGCAACAAGCGAACACATTCTGGGGTAGTACTCATTCACTGAGACCATCTGATATTCAGCACCAACAGTGCAGCAAATCCTCCTGTCATCCCGCTCCCACACACATTCACATGCATGCTCCACACAGACACACACGCATGCACACACATACGCACACAAAGTCTCAACCGACTCTTGAAAATATCAGCCTTATCTCGGCAGGTAATGAAGCAGTTTTCAAATATCCAATCTCAACCAGAATTAAGAAAACTCGTGCAACAATCAGCTGTCAATAAAGTCATTTATTATTTCACACAATGGATAACATGAACAACTTCAACTGTAGTTCTTCTTAATAAGTGCTCAACGCTGCCAGCCAACAGAAGGGTAGCAAAAGAATGAGCTTTTCTTTCTGAGGAAAGAGAAATAAAAAAAACAAACAAACAAACAAAAAAAAAATGAACCTACAAGATCATGGAAGATAAACATGACCAAAAGCATGCCAGCGGACATGGATATACATATATATTGCATGTATATATGTGCTTAAGACATATATCTGTATGCCAGCAAATGCAAATACAAAATATATGTGTACATTTACACATACATACTGTGAAGGATATATGCATATGCATGCGCATCTAGTATTTACTCTATATGTCAAATATTTGCAGTTTTTAATATTCATACAATGTACAAAAATGCTTCATGAATTAAAAAATTCATTACAAAAAGAAACATATCAAACAATGTACAAGTCTTGCTCCAAATTCAATTGAAATTCAACTTTCGGCTTGTCTAAAATATTTATGCATACAATCAAGTTGAGCATGCAAATAAAGGAAACCCACTCTAGAAAAAGGTTCAAATACACTATGTATACAAACTAAAATATGCCCACACTGTTAGAAGAGCTCACTTTGTGCTCTAAAGTACATTTATTGGTTTTCTCGATGCTTCATCTGCACTTTCAGCTTTGAACAACATTATAGCTTAGAACTGTAACATATGCTGTGAGGATGACTACATGTACATTTATGAGGCTCTGTCTCAAATGACCCCTCACTCCATGTGTAGGACACTCATCACAGCATGCTACAAAGGGAATGAGGGGTGATCAAAATTTAGGTGCCATTATATCCCATCCTAGTTGCTGTAGTGAACTGTTAAGTGTGGACTATAGTAAATACACCCCAAACACTGATTTAAGGTCAAACACTGCTGCGCTGCCCTTGATGCTGAGACCAAAGACAAAGGTAAAAGATCCTTACATCAGTGCTTGGGGGCCTCCTGTAGCCACTGGTTCAGATTGGCTGCTAAATACAATACAACAACAGTGACCTTGAACCCTTTTCACAGCCACATCCCCTCTGCAGTCTCTGTGTAGAGTGAAAGCTCTGGATTAGGACAATACTTGTCAGTGTTAGAAGGCACCGGAGCATTGGCTGGTAGGAGAGACAGACAGGACAGACAACACCTGGGGTCTTTAACTCTAACATCAGAGACCGCTGACTGACCACAGAATGGAGGAGTAAGCTGCCAAGCGTGTAGTCTCTACACCTCGCGGACCACAAAGCTAGACCTCATCTTCACCACAACAGACTGCAGACCCATCGAAAGTCATCTAGCAAAGCAAGGTTAAGCTCACTAACGTTAGGACGAGTATATTTTTGGCTATTTCCTCTGAGAACTCCCCCTACACACAACCCTTTTGCTTACTCTTTATGCTACTGCACTGCCCCAACCGGCTGCAGGCAAAATAGCTGTAAGTCAGCTGGGATTCCTATTTTTGGTCGAGTACACTTCAGAGGGGCTTGTATCCTCCAAGAACTTTTAAAGGTGTGATATAAGGCAAATTATTTGAGAATTGTAATTTAAAAGGACTGGAACAATGACTAACACTGTACATCAGAATTTGTCGACTATGGGAAATCAATTTAGGGAAGTCATTTCTGTGTGTTTTCTTGGGTCTTTAGCAGTCTTACTAGAGAGAGAAGGTCTACTGTGGTTTTTAGGAGACAGTCCCAGCATAGCCGAGCCCAACCGGTATCCATGCAGGATGGACATACTAACACTATTTACAACAAACACTTCAATACTGTAGTTTTACATCTGGTTAAGGCTGTACTGCATAGAGCTGCAGTAACTATAGTTTTCATGAAATGATAGTCACTTTCTGCACAACTTATTACAAATTATTACTGGTATTATTCACAATTCTTGTTACATGAATTAATTTTATTCAGTAAATAAGACCACTTATTTCTCTTTGTTGAAGGGTGGACCCAGAACAGAAATTCTTTTTAAGGTCATTGCCAGGCATGGCCTGATGCATAGCAAACAATGTACGAGAATGTGGTTTCCATGACAACCTCCTCTGTCCTTCCGTTGCTACAGTACATAACCAATTATATGTTGTCAATAACCGGTTAAATACTGGGCCGAGTACATGATCTTCAATTATACCTAGGACATAGAGTACAATCAATATCTCTGGATATAAACACACCTGATACAGTGGACCTTTCTGTTTCCACCACTGCTGTAAAGCAGTGTGTATGCCAATACATGATGTGTATTTAATACAGTAATATTATATTCATCAGTCCAGCCCTTCTAGTTCTGTCATGGTGATATGGGTCAGAAAACTAGGAGGAAGCTAGGAGACAGACTCAGTGCCCTGTGACAGAGGATGCTGACTATGGAAGCTGTGAAGGGACACAGGCAGTGTCAGGGTTCTGATGACTAAGACACGTGTGTCATATGCACAATCATGAATATTTTGGGTCAATTTTCTGGGGCACTCTTTGCCATTTGATATTTCTCAGGTCAAATGTAATTGGTGAGAGAAAGAAACATAAGGCACAAGTTGAACTGCTGCAACTGAGAATCCCACCCAACCCAAAGAAGACAGAATCTCCTGAAACAAAATAAAGTTGCCAAAGAAACACTGATCCATTGCTTATATTCTGAAATACTTATTTGAGAAAATACCGTCCACTACCCAAAGCCACATATACTGTAGATAGAGTTTAACAAAGGCTTAACATATTGACACAAGAAAACCCAAGATGGCTACATTCTAGAGTGCACATAGGAATGCTTTACATTGGTGCCAACATGGTGGAGAGTTTGTCAAACTCTGATTTAGATTCTTTTAAATAATACATCCTTACACTGAATACTGAGACTTTGGTTTCTAAATCTAAATACTGGATTTACTTTCAAAAAAATATTTCCAAGGATATGGATTGAAAATCATGTTAAGTAGAAAGACTGGGATTAGCTTTTCAAAACACTGACTGTGAGCCCTCTTCGGCTGAACTGTCCAATCACGATTCAGACTTGGGCTTCGGTTTGACGCTTTTGGCTGCGCAGCCTGCATATACAAATTGATTAAAATAATGCATGCTCTCTGGAATGGATATCCACACCATCAAAGGCCAAAACATAAGGCTGGAACAAGCATGTAAGTGCTGCATTTGATTGATGCAAGTGTATGGTTTTTCATAGTGCATTAAACCAATTTTAAGGTTTACCAAAAACACACCTGATATTCCTCCTGTATGCAATGCCCCCTGGATATAAACACAATAATGAGTGTATGAATGAATATATGTGGTTCTTTCTGTCTGAAAACAAACTTGTCTTGAGTCGCACCCATGTCTGTTTTTGGTTATAAAACAATACACAACTTTCATTGTCTATGGTACAACAATTCTATTTGATATACTGTATGCCAGTACATGTCTATGAGCTGGTTTCTCATTGTACAAGGCAGGCAACAGTGGACTTTGTTTCTATGTACAGTCTGGGACAGTCTGATCCACCATATTGCCTTTATGCCACTGCTTGGGACAGGCCCGAGCAGGGAGGGAGAAATAAATGAAACAGAGGGGTAGGTTGAGGGAGCGCAAGCAACGGGAGATGTAAAACATGATTAGGAGTAGATGGGAGGACAAAGGGAGATGAAGTTGAGCGACAGGCACCAGGGAGGGCTAAAGAATTGGGGTGAGTGCCGAGCAGGGAGGGGGACAAGGGGTGAGGAGCTGCCAGCAAGTATCAGTTACTTCTCAGAGAGAGCAATAAAACAAGGGAGGTTACGGATGGGGGTGGGGTGGGAGCAAAGAACAGGGATAAGTAATAGGGTAAGGTGGCTTAATTACTGCTATATTATTCCACGTCTTTGACAAGCTTCCTCAGAAAGGCAAAAATAAGCAGAGCTGCACAGTTTAATATTAACCATTCCCCCTCCCCTTGCTGGTAAATATATGGCTAAAGCCACATTCAGATACAGTATCATAAAGTACCATACACATCACTGTATCAGATACATTAAGAATCACATAATATCCTACACTATCATAAGTACCACACATTTTTATAGCATCAGATTCAGTATCAAATAGTACCATATAGTGCCATTGTAAATGAAGGTCCAATGAATCCTTGAAAGGCTCATGGTCGGGTTCAGCAAACAGAGGGATGGCACCGGGAAAAGTTCCCTCCTCCTGCTCCTCCACTGACCCACTGTAGTCCTCACAAATCAGAGAGAAGAAACAAGTCAAAGTGCACCGAGGACTCCCAGAGTTAAGGGCACTGCATCTGCCTGAAACAGCACTGTCTCCAATAACTGCTCTCCATTCAGTTATGCAGTTGCTCTCCCCCTGCAGGTCTATTGACTGGAGGGAGCCCATAACTCGTCCCTGCTGTGGCCCCTGCCTCTGCGTTTCCCGACTTTGGCCAGCGGAGGCACAGATCGTGCTTGATGGACCACGGTCTCAATTGTTGCTGAGATGGAATCGTGATTTGAGAACTCCAGAGGCTCGGGGGTCAAGCTTGGCCTGAGGCCCTGTCTACCTGGCAGGTCATCACACCTCTCCAGGACAGGCATCCCCAGAGTCCTCCCATCACCTCTCCTACTAGCCAACATGTCCACACCCCGACCATCAACCCGATCTTCCTCCCTCCTGTTGGACGGCTCTGACTCTTCAATGGGTTGTTTTCGGGGCCGCCCAGGCCGTCTTTTAATGACATTGTTTCCTGTTTTGGCTTGTCGCTGCAGGCGCTTGGCACGGAGGATCTTCTGCACATGCTCAAAGTTCAAAGAATGCATCCTCCTCACGTCCTTCTGGATCTGTTCCACCTCGCGTCGCTTATACCTCCGCTTACTGGAAACACCTGGAAGAAGAGAGATTGAACATCAGCAAGGTGAGATAAAGGAGATAAAGGTAAATAATAGTCTACAAAGTCTATAAAGAGAAGTCAGTCAAAATGAGCAGCATTGGAAAGGCCAGGAAAGACATTATGCCAATTTAACTCATGGAGAGAATGTCTTTCTCTTGCTTCAAGAGCTTCCTGCTAATTTTGACATATTCATGTAAGCCTTTCAAAGCCCAGCTGAGCCAGGAGAGCAGATCCTATCCTGTAATTGTCTACTAGAAAGCAGAGAGGAGAGGGGAGAGGAGGAGATCCCATTCTGCTAGCAGGAAACCCACAGAAATGTCTCCTTCAACCATTTAATATGTCGCTACACAATAACAACCCTTTGCATCTGGAGCACAGGCTGCCAAAAAGCCAAACACTTACACACACACACATATCGACACATTTATCCACATGCACATACTCACACACACACAAACACAAAAACACACACTGTGCATACATGCACATGCACAAATAATGAATTCAGCAGTTCAGAATGGCTGAGCAGAAGAAACTGGAGCCATATTGTTTCCTTCACACTGGTGAACTGGGCAGTATGCCCTTTACATGCTGTTCTATCCTTTCTTTCCCCCCCTTTCCCCATCACTCTCATTCTCTTTTCCACTCTAGTCTTCACGGGCAGCAATAAGCTACTCTCTAATTTTCAATTAAACTGGTAACACAGCACCATTTCATTTCCGTCTCTATTTCAGAAACCGCTTCCTGGTCTTGGTCTGTCTCTGTCATTCTTTTTGTTTCCCATCTCTGTCCCATTTCTTAGCCCCCCCACCACACCCCCCTCCTCTCTGCCTGGGCACTGTTCCCGAGGCTCAGACTGAGCCACAGCCAAAATGGAGGAAAAGCACAATCAGCCACCAGTCCCCAAGCACTGTGCATACAACATGTTTGGTCTCTTTTTCTTGAGCTTTTACTCCTATTCCTGGATTCCCCAACCATCTCTTTTCTTCTTTTCCTCCAGAATCCTGCTGATACAATGTAGCGGGTCTCTGCAGTCTTCTGACACATGATTACACCAAAACAGCTCTGAATTTTATACACCAAAAATGGTGGGCTGGTTTTCAGGATAATGCTCAGAAAGCAGTGCACATCACGATGAAAATATTTCTATTTATTGTGTGTTAGAATAATTGTAGTTGCGTAGATGTAGATGCGTAATGTATAAATGAAAATGTATATAAAGAAAACAAATGGGAATATTGAGAGAAAATTAAGAGTTTGAGAGTGTCGAGCTCCATGGTAAGGTGCTTGCTAATCAACTAAGAGGAAGGGAAGATAAAGAGAGACCTGACCGCCCTCCATTTAAAACTCAGCAGAACATCTCACTCTATTGTTGCTCAAGAATTCAGGGCAGACAGTGAAATTAGTCTAATGCAGAAAGCACTAAGTAGCAGTAGTTTATGAGCTGCAAAGAAGTGTGCACATGCTCAGCTTTCTCTCTCTTTCACACACATACACACACACAGACACACTACAAAGTAGCAGAAATTTATGAGCTGCATACACGGAACATAAAACCGGTGACCTTCAGCAGTGTGAGGGGCCATATAGCACTGAAGACCTGTTTCTCTGTGGAATAGGAAGTCACTACTACACAGAGATACATGCTCACTTATCTGCTGCCTCTGTGGTGGTGGCTGAGAGGCAGGAGAAAGTGATCCTTAATGTATTATTATTTAGTGAGAGTGTTTCTCTGCATGAAAGTGAACGTGTGTGTTTGAACAAGTCATTAAAGAAAATTATTATCTGTAATTCAGTAGAAGATGACCTGCTTTTATGCAAATATGCAAAGAGAGATTGCTGTCAGCTGCAGTGAGACCTGCTGATTAGTGAAGACATGCACACACACACACGCACGCACACACACACAGATATACAAAACGGTTTAAATCACTACAAACTAGTTCTATTAATGAATCATTTACAAACTCACAGTTGCATGCTCAGATAATAAGAATTTTGCAGCTGTACCAGCGCAGCGCGTGCATGGGGATCTATCTATCTCTGTACACATATGTGTGTGTATAAGGGTGCCTGTATGTGCTTATGTACATGTATGGCTGTGCGGCATGCATGTGTATGCACACGCGCCTGTGTTTTAATTGGGCTAAAGCTGTGAAGTGAGGCAGTAAGTCATGCTAGAGGAGGGGCAGGGGGAATGGGGGAAAAGCGAGGGGTAATGGGGGAACGAGGGGGAGGGGAGACAAGGAGGAGGGGGGGGGGGGGGACAGAAAGAAAAAGGGGGAAAAGGAAGGAGAGATAGAAGGGGGAGGGGAGGAAGAGGCGGAGAAACGAGGGGAAGTCTGTATGTGGATGTGGGGATTGTGGGAGAGAGGCAAAAAGGAAAGCAAGGGCAAGAACTGCAGAAGCAACACAAGGGGAAAGGGGAAGGACATGGAAGGTAGAAGAGGCATAACAACACTAGAGGGATAACATGGAAGGGGTGTTGGGAAGGGTGGGAGTGGGGGGTGGTGGTGGTGGTGGTGGTGGTGTGTATATGAGTCATCCGTCCTAGATCCCCTGGGGTGGGGGGGTGTATTCTAACTGAGCCCCTGGCTTCTCCTCCCCGCCACTGGACTAGGCCCCAGTCATTAAACCCCTGGCTGCCAGCCAGCTCTTTTAACACAGGCAAGGGCCTTTTACGGCGTGTCTGTAGAAAATAAATCACACTGTGTGAATAATATATCTTTGGCAAAGGCATTGGCAGGAGAGGAGGAAGGGAGGGGAGGAAGGAGAGATTGGTGAATTATAGTCGTCTCCATCCATGCATTACGTTCTCTCTATCCCCAGCCAGATGTGCTCAAAGACAGCAGAATACAGAATGTACCAAAATACACATTAGTTTGGTAGTGAGAATGTGAGACTACCCTGCCTCTTTATCAGCTTTAAGTCCCGATAATGCTGCACATAGCATATTTATAAATAGAAATCACCTTGACGAGTACGCTGCGATGTACATTTAAAATGGGGAAAGCCCTGTTAACACTGACTAAATATGTGATTAAGTGTCTACACCAACAAGTCCATTATCGCTAGGGAATGGAATAATATATTGGACAATTATTTTTCGCCAACATGCTCCAGATTTAGCTATGTTAACAATTCTACAACCTTGGCAGGTTAAGATTATACATAACTGGCTCATAAAGCACAAGTGTAGCATTTTGTGCTTTACTGTACAGTACGCACACCCAGTGTCCCCTCACAGCAAGAACCACTGAATGTGCACGCAGCAGCCCTTGTCCATGCTATGTCAATATCATGGTGAACTCATTAGCTGAATCTGTGGTCACAAAGGCGACTAAAAAGAAAAACACATTTTAAAAGGCTACCTCTGTCAAGCTTCCAACTGTTTTTTTTAATCACCTGTGTAAAGTAGAAGTCACTATCGGTTGTAGTTTTGCTTTACTACTCCACTTTTCTCTGACAGATAGGACTCCTCTCACTGTCTGTTTAATGACCTATCTTCTTTGCCCTGCAACTGGATCTGTAATGAGGTCCATTACTGTGTTAAGCTGTTAATGTCAGCTCAACACTTCCTGCTGATGCTTTTTATCAGAAGCTTTTATTGTGAGGTAGCCACAGATAGCCATAAGTGAACTGGTTAGATAAAAGAAAAGCAAGCAACAGGCAACAGTTTTTGCAGTTTGAGCTGATTTCAAACCTTCACTACATCATCAAAGGAGGCAATACATTCAAACATGCCCCGATGACGGCACACTCTCATACACAGTGTAGATTATAAATGAACAGGTCATTTTAAGTGATTCTTACCAGTGAGGGAGGGACTGGAGCACGTGTTCATCTGTCCTGGCTCCTGCCTGGCAGTTTGAAATGACATTAAGCCCTGATCTCCAAACACATTGAGCCTCGTCTTCCTGCTCCTCGCACCACACTCGTCCTCACGTAACCCCAAAAAGAGGTCAGACGCTGACTCTGACCGCTGTGATTGGGTACTGTAGCTGTTCATGAAGCTGTTTATTGGCTGCCGAGTCTGACGGGAGTGGAACTGGCTCTCAGTGAGCGAGTGTGTGGACAGCTGGTCCGACTCAAACATCCCTAAACTGGATCCCAGGCCTGAGCCTCTGCCACTGCCCCTCTGCTTCTCCAGATGCTTCGAAGAGCCCTGACTGGCCAAGTCCCTCCTGTCAGTCAGCATACTGAGACGTGCATTGGTCTTAGCTCCGCTGAAGAGCCCACCTAACTCCTGTCGGTCTCGCAGTGAAAGGAGGGGCTCATCCTTGTGCTTATGTTTGTGCTTGTGCTTCCTCTTATGGAGACGAACCCCTGCAAGACTACCTGCACTACCACTGCCAAGAGATCCCAGGCCTTCTCCTCTTACAGAAGGCCCCTGGAGTGGGCCACTGGCGCTGCGAAGCTTGGCCCCCGGCTGGAGCTTTGAGTGTCCACTGGGGTGGAAAGCCTTGGGAGGGGGGACAGCAGGCCTCATGAAAGGAGATGGAGGTGCAGGTCCAAGCGAGTGATGGGGCAGGTAAAATGGTGGTGCAGGGGGAAAGTAGCCCAGACTCAGAGGAGGTGCGTAAGGCATCGCATACGGTGCTGCATAGTAATTTCCCCCTGCCAGTGGATAACCATATCCTTGAACAAAAGGCAGCTTTGATGTGATTGGCTCGCTGGCTTTGGCTGGACGGCCACGTCTCCTCTTAGCCTTCAGATCGGCACTCCTGCGTAGGTACGAACTGGAGTCACAGGAATAGGAGTCGTAGGTAACAGGGTAGTAATGATGGAAGTTGAGGCGGAAAATTGAGGGATATGGCTGCTGGGGGTAGCAGGTGTATCGTCTGTGAGACACTCGCAGCTGCTGGAGCTTTAACACAACCTACAGGACGGTGGAAAAGAAGACATATTTAGGTAAACACACCATATATAATTACACTTGGATGTCACAGTGCTTGGTGAAGGATTACATAACCCCAAAATTCCACCGCGCACACGCCCGTAATGCTGTTTTGGTCCGTCCTCTACGCGACTTCAAACCTCACCGGGAGCATTTCAGAAGTGGAGCATTTAGTCAGACTTTGTTTACTTGCTCAGATTTGGTTGTTTATGTGCTTCCAAATATGCTTCTACATGTGTAAATATGCTACGTAGTTAATTTGTTTTGCTTTATTTTCACTGCGTAGATTGACGCAGGTGGCTCGCAGTGTCTGTCAAAAATAGAACAGGCGCGTATTCCCCGCAGAGCTGAATGGAGACCCACTTCTGGGATGCTTCTGAAACGGGCCGCGGCGGAGCCGGTGGCATTTGAAACATTGATGACTGCCGCGTATAGCTCCGGCAGGCGCGGCACACATGCAGCATGGCGCATCTGTGCCCGGTGAAATTTCAGGGGTAAAGAATTTAAAATAGTGTTTCTAACCTCCTCCAGTTCAGAGAGAAAGTGAAGATGATCCCGGCTCTGCAGGCACTTCCTCTTCCGCCGATGATGTTTTTGCTTCTTTTCCTGTTGTGACAGGAAGTTGTCAACAACAGTTCCTTGCCGTTCACAGCGTGCCCTGCTGCCCCGGGTGGATGCTTCCAGGGCTGCTGCCTCCGCAGCCTCAAACCCGCACAGATCAAATGAGTACCTGTAAGAAGACGACATGAAATTTCCTTCGATCCTTTATGAAAATATGAATATAACAGAGGACTATGAATCAAGGTTCAACAAAGGTAAAGAAGTGTAGTATCAGGGTACTGCACCTGCGTCGAGACGCCGGGCCCTTCTCAGTTTGATCTGAGGTGCTGTTGTTGTCTGTCCCAATCCCGCTGTCACTTGGAATAGTCTCCTCACTGTGGGACTCGCTGATGGGGGACAGAGTCACCTCTTTCACGGATGCCCCCTCTGACAAGTGGGAAGGTGAATTAGCCAGAAGACGTGGAGGAGATAGTTTCCACCCCCCGGAGAGGAAGCCCCTGCCTGGCAGCTTGGAGGGCAGGGCTGATATGGGCTGCAAACTGGGCATAGTGGCATCAGAGTGGTTGGCTCTTATGGATGGAATGCAGGAGCTGGGAGACGAGGTTGTGGAAGGCACTGCAGGGCTCTCATAGAGACTTGATGCAGAGACAGACAGAGGGGGCTTGTCCCTAGTGGCTTTGGGAGTGTTGGAGCCTTGGGTTTCTGCTCTGGGTTTACGCCCTCTCTTCTTACCAATGTAGATGGTTCCTCTCTTACTAACATTTATCTGTTTTCCCAGCCGGGCCTCAATGGTGGATGCCATGGCACTCATAGCTGAGGTAACAGGGGCAGAAGCAGACTTCAGAGCCAGAGTGCCGTTCTGACTGGAACCTGAGAGGATCTCATTCAGGATGCTCTGCATTTTCCCAAGCTTCATCTTATTCATTGGCCTGCAATGGCCCCTGCCACGCTTTAGTTTCAGACTGTTAGAATTGGCGGCGGTGTTCGCGGAGGCCATTTGCACTAATGTGTTTAGTGTGTGTGTCTTCCTCCTACGATTTAGCCCTGCAGAGGTTTCCTGTGCCAGCGGGCTCGGAGGTGAGGTGGACGTGCCCTCGTGGATGGTCTCCACTGTCAGGAGCGGCTGTTTCTTGGGGCGCCCTCGTTTCCTCTTGATGGGTGTGTGGACGGTCAGGCTGTCAGTGTTGGTGTACAGAGGGCTAGAAGGGGTGATGGGGAAGGCTGAAGGTGGCTCAGCTAAGGTTGAGGGGCTACCACGGTTATCTCTCTGGGGTGAGGTGAGGCTGGCATGGCTTTTAGCTTTCAGGTAGGACCATCTGTCCTTGGCCTTTGTTGGTCTGGAACTGGCTGTGGAGCTGGTGCTGTGGCTGGGGCTTGGACTCAGGGCAATCCTAGGTCTAGGGCTGGGACTGGGGCTAAGGTTAGCCCTGGGTTTAGGACTGGGGCTAGGACTGATACTACCCCTGGGGCTGGGGCTGGGGTTTGGGCTCGGGAGTCTCGGGTTTGGGTTAAGATTAGGTTTGTTGATGTGATTGTGAGTAGGCTCTCTGTGTTTAAGGGTGTCTGTGCTGATTCTAGGACGACCCACAGGGTTCTTTTTAATTCTGTTTGCACTCAAAGCCAACTCTAGAGTCTGACCCACTTGTAACTGTCTCTCCTCTTTCTGCCCTGTCTACCCCCCTCTCTCCCTTTTCTCTTTTATCACCTTTATCTGCCCTCTCTGCTTTTTCTATCCTCTCTCTGCTGACATCGGCCTGATTTGAGAGTCGAGAATCATTTCTGTGAGTGTCCATCTT
This sequence comes from Nibea albiflora, assembly GCA_014281875.1. Classification (NCBI taxonomy): domain Eukaryota; kingdom Metazoa; phylum Chordata; class Actinopteri; family Sciaenidae; genus Nibea; species Nibea albiflora. The sequence goes on from CM024801.1 coordinate 19,171,944, forward strand.
ATGTGCTACTTTTGGTTCTGGAGGCCCAGGCTGGTGTTTCTCTGTAGTGTCAGAGTCCTGCCGCTGCTGTGATTGCTCCTCTACAGAAAATGACTCGTCAAATGAAGGCCTCCTCCGCCTCTTTCTTCCCTTCCCTTCCTCTGTCAGCATGGGCATCCCTTTGTCTTCTTCATCTCCTCTCCTCCCAGCAACCGCTCGCTCTCTTTCCTCTTTTCTCCTTTCCTCCCTTTCTTCATGAAACCGCTCAGATACCTCCTCTTGCCTGTACTTCTGCCTCTCCTCTGAATTAGTTGGGCTTTCCGATCCTTTCTCTGGCTGTCTTCCCCAAGGTGTATCAGCACTGTGGGGATTACAGAGCATCCTCTGGGAATCCTTCCTGCCGTACTTCCTCTTGATGTTCCCAAAGAGCTGTTCACTGACCTCTTGCAGCCCCCTCCCCCTAGAGAGATGCATACAGAGAAAAACATTATGACAAGACAGAAAGGAGTTTTTGTATTTCAGCAATACTATAAAATCAGTACCTGTATGAACATGTACTGTTTGAATACAAAGGGGTGGATATCGCCAGAGGACTCTTAAACTCTGATTCAATTACTCTTGGAAAGTATCTTTATTGTAGCAAATAAGACTCTGTCAAATCTAAAAAAAATGAAACACTGTCATAAAAATGGCTACACAATTGCTACACAAAATATCACAATGCAATACTGTACTGACTTCTCCAATCCCCAGTGCCACCACTATCAAGAAAATGTACCATACCTGCTGAGAGAGGTCAGGTTGAGAATACTAGCATCTGTAACCACTGGCAACTGCAGGTCCGGAGTCAAGGATCTCTGAGGTGAGGGGCTTCGGGCTGCTGTTCGTGAGAAAGGTTGGTTTGGGTCGAGCAAAGAGCTCCTACCGGCTCCTGCCAGTTCTCTGGCTGGCTCAGAATCTGCAGGATTGGCTGGGGACGCAGAAGGTGCTGTAGACGTGATCCAGTCCGCATTGATTTGGTGTTGGTGTGCGTGAGTGTGTTGGAATTGTTGCGTGAGGGTGTGCTGCGTTTGCGGTGTGTGTGAGAGTGTGTGTGCAGGGAGGAGGGAGCTGCGAAGCTGGTGTTTGGGCGGAGTGTGATCTCCCAGTAGTTGCAGCAGGCCTCCCTCTCTCTGCTCAGACATTCTGAACTGGCGCTCGTATGTCTGGGAAAGAGAGAAAAGAGAAACAAAGACTGGTTACTACATACAAACTGCAATCACAAGACTGCTTTATATAGCTGCAGGGATAGACAAACGATATGATAATGATAATGCGATCATAAAACTATGACTTCTCTATTTCCTCTTCATGACATCAGCCTATCTTCTCAGAGATAATGCGGTACATGTGTGGCACGGCATCCAGTTCGGCGTACAGTTTCTTTTTGTCGTCACATATCAAATCAGTGATTTGTTGTGATCTGATATGACATTCTTGTCTTTTCATGGCAGGACTGAGGCTTTTAATACATCTTGTGTGCATGAGCAAACAGTGTGCCACAAAACAAAAGGCTTGTTTACAGAGCAATTAAATTCCTGTGGCAAGGATGTTTCATGCTGTGAGAGCTGGGGGGATGGAGCTGGGGGTGTCTGACTGCACACAGTATTAAACACAGTAGCCCAGTTCAGCCGTGTCCCTGACTGCCCTAGACTCAGGATTATTTACTAGGCTATATATTTTCTTTATTTTGTTGACTCTCCTGCACTGTTCACAAAAGTAACTTACATTGTCATACCGTCAACCCCCAAACTGCTCATACAATAAAACATGGCACATTTTTATCTAAATATTTCCAGCAAAGGGCCACAAATCTGAAGTCAACCCTCACACAGTCACTAGTTTACATTTAACACTTAAACGCTTAAAATGTTAAAACGTGATTTTTACGAACAGAACCCTGCTTTATGTATCACTGCTGCATAATCAGCGTACTGCTGGAAGATGAGAAATAGAGCAGCGGATGGCCTTTGTGGTTTAGCCTGTTATTAACAGACTCAGTATGACGCAACAAGACACTGTTCTGCTGCGCTGCAGGGAGATGTAACCTAACCACAGGCCTGCCTCTAAGCATATACACACAAGCGTGCAAGTGCATACGCACACACACACACTCGCGCACACACTCGCACATGCATACAGTAGAAGTACACATTTCAAAGGCTTAACAAAGTTATGCTTTCACACATAGTACCACAAAATGCTAATGTAGGAACACAATCAGCAACTAATTTTACTCTCAAAGGATCCGTAGCTTGCCAGATTATTTGCTCTTTATAGGTACACATGCACACACACACTTACATAATGAAATACGTAATGTACGGTGCTCATACAAGCGCTTCATCTCTTCCATCTTTTACCCTGACAACGTCCCATTCTGCCTTCATTTCATTAGTCGATTTTAAACGCCTCTCTCCTTTCTCAGTCACTATTCAACCTTTCTCTTTCTGCTGTCCCAGTCAGGCATTTACACTCATTTTGTACTTTAACACTGGCTGCAGAAGCTGTTTATCACCCTGATGCAAGCGGCACACACTAACAAGCACAAAAACACACGTGAACGCCAAGTAACACAACACTCGGCACATGGATGAAACACACACTACACACGCGCAAGCAAACGCTGAGCAGTGTAAATGATTAACAGTGCCAGAAAACGCATGCACTTATATGCACATGCACACTCTCATTTATCTCCCGAACTCACTGCCACGGTATCCTTCCAGCTCTGAGATGTATGTGTGTGTGTGTGTGTGTGTATATAAGTGTGAATGTGTGTGTGCGCATGGTGACATTAGAGAAGAGACACTGTGAGTCCACAGAGGGATAAGATGACAGACACCTGATACACACATGCTTTCTCATTTAACCTGTCCTAGAATACCTGCTGTTTCAGGTTAAAGGAGGGCACAGAAAAAGACAGACAAAGAGATGGAGGTGGTTAGAGTGACACCGACACACATGCACATACACACCCACACACCCACACACACACACATACACATATAAAATGTATCCTCCCCACTAACCACAAAGCAACCACAGACAGATAATAAAGAGAGGAGGCATGGAGCCTTTTCCTACTAGATATAGGAGAGCAAAAGACAAGAAAAAAAAAACTGAAATAGGGAGCTCACCTCCCCCTTTCTGGCTGTGGTTGGGTTATTGGCACCAGTTCAGCTTTTTGTTCTTAGTTTCCGCCCTTCTACCACCCTCTCCTCCCTCTCCCCTCCTCTCTGCCTCTTACAATCCATGAAGCATTTCCAGGGAAAATACACTCACTGTCTGATATTCACACAAGCAAATATAAATAGATCGAGGTACTCCCATGGTTGCTGTAGTCAACACAGTGTGAAAAGAACTCTTTCTCCTCGCCCTTCCCAGACAGGGTCAATCTTGGTCACTCGTACAACTTGACAGGTTTTCATATGATAATTACTCAACATTTTGATATGTAGTCTACTGTCTGTTGCATGTTTTACATTGCCCTTTCGTCGCTGTACTAGAGGTCCTGCTGTCCTTCGTGTACTGTAAAACTCTATACTCAAAAGTCTCCGCACGGCTGCACGAAGGCCACAGAAAACACTGCTGTACTTGGCAAATTGAATCTTATATTTCCCAGATGTACATATACACTGCCCTGCTCTTGTCATGTGCTGTGTAGAATAGGGACTGCCATCTCCCTGTGCTACTGCTGGCCTGCAGCAGGGGGCAGCGGTTAGGAAATCAGCACTAACATGGACTCTGACCCTCTGGAGCGACCCACAAGCGCAAGAGCTGTGAGGCTTCAATCTTTTCAACACAGTCCTTCTCCTCCTACGAGTCCCCTCTGATCAAATCTAGATTAGGAGAAACATAAACCAGACCCAAAGCATGTTTAGTCCTCAACCTATTTGATGCACTCTACCTCCCCTGAGGCTCCTCTGGGCTGTGTTCAGGGGTTAAGGGTCGTACTCTACAGCTAGGTCAACAACCATTTCTGGGATGTCTTCCTCTGGGCGAGCACTGTATCAACATGCATTGCTGTGAGTTAGTCACACAAAGGCTCTCCAACACCAGAATGCAGGCAGATATGGAGCTGCACATTCCTTTCCACTGGTGATGTAACCATCAGATAAGGTCAGAGCGCAGTGGAGGAGGTCATGGGTAATATGTGACTAAGTGCTGCAATCACCCATCTGAAAGGCACTTTGCAAATGAGTCAGCATATATTTACCGACAAATACACGCATGTGTGTCCGAATGTAACATTCACACACGGCAGGCAGTTTAAATTTCTACTCTTTTCTCCTTCAGTTTGACGTGAGAGGAGGTATGTGACAGCCCCTCCTGTCCTTTCCTTCCCTCTCCTCTCCTGCAGCCTCTCGTTTTCCACTGTTGAATAAACTGAGTGGAACTTCTCCCTCACACACACACACACACACACACACACACACAGAGCACCCTGGCTGCACCATTATACTGGGAAAGAACACCCTAAACAGGCACACCCAAATCTCACAACCCAGCACACATATACACCAGCAAACATATACACAAACTCTATGCACGCAAACACAGACACACACACAAACACGCTGCCCTTCAAATAGTTTTTCGCAGCCTTTTATTTGGCTGCACGCCCGGTGGTTAGAGTGTTTCATTTTTCCCTGTGTATGGAACTGGGCAGCTGTCCAGGCAGACACACAAAGAGAGAGAGGGAGAGAGAGGGAGAAATGAGGAGGGAGGAGGGGGTTACTGAAAGAATGAGAGCGGCGGAGAGGGAGGGAAGAAGAGGACCAGCAGAAAAACAAGAAGAGAGGTGCCTAGACCCGTTAACAACTCCTCTGAAAACCTTATGATTGATATGATCCTCTCTTTTTCCCCCTCTCTCTCTCCTTGTCACACACTCTCTCCTTGGCTTTGACACCATGCTGTCTCCCTCTGCCCCCATGGCCTTGTGCACTGCCTCCCCCTCCACCTCCTCCCCTCATCTCATCCCTCCTTTTCTTCTTCTTTTCTCTTTTCTGGAGCTGACCATTCTCCCCCTGTGGGAACTACCCCCTCTCCCCCTTCTCTCCAGCTCCATTCAGACTGCTGCTTCGCTGTGATCTGTGTTTCTGACAGCTCTGCGCGCGCACACACACACACACACACACAGACACACACACAGACACACACTGCTCCTCTGCAAACAAACACCATGAATACTAACACGGCTTTGTGTCCACAGCACTTAAAACGGGGTAGAAGGAGAGGGAGGGAGGGAGGGAGGGAGGAGGAGGAGGTGGAGGGGAGGGTGCAGAGAAAAGGAGGGAAAAGCGATGGAGGAGAAAAGAGGCACTGTGTTGATCTTGTGGCCACTCTCACAGACCTCCTCCTCCTCCCACCTCCCCCCGCCGCCCCCCAACCTCCCTCCCTGCCAACCCCCTCATCCCTGTTTCTCGTTCTCTCGTTCTTCCCACCAGTTCTCCCGGGAATAAAGACTTCCATTCATGCGCCTGAGGAGACCCACAGCAGGGGAGAGAAAAGAGGGAGGAGAAGGAGGAGGAAAGAGGAGGGGGTGTCAAGGTGGGACAGTTTGTGGATCACTGGGATCAGGCCTACTGCCTAAAATTGTGCGTATGTGTATGTGTTTGTGTGTGTCTATTTTCACTCAGCATGCTTTACTATCTCAGATCTGGTGGCATCTGTGCCAGCCAATGCATCTTCTGGGAAAGTTGGGTGGGAAAGTCTGGAAATTGGGCTCCATTCAAAACTTCCACTCTTGGACTAATGCTGCAATTCTAAAACTATGTGTTCAGCCTTCAGCTACAGTTTAGCAAAAAAAAAAAGGGGGCTCGATTATTTGGGCCAAGAACTCTTTTCTACATGCTGTTATGTACTCTCCCTGCTGAGCACGATCAAGCATCCAATCTACAGTGCATTTGTCCTTTAGCTAAATGTAAAGCAGAAGCCAGATTTAATGCACAGCAGTAGGTCTCAAGTAAAATGTTCCCTCCTACGTCCACAGCAGTAATCCTTCAGATTGGAGTGCTCCTAAAGATAGCAGCAAAACACCCAAGAGTCTCCTTGTCACCTCAGTCTCCTCAGACACGCTCAGACGTAGATGACTCAATCTGAACAAAAGCCTGTGATTGGCTGAACCGTAGCATATTATTACGGTGCAATTGGAGGTTTTCACCCGCTCAGTAATGACAGACACATTTACATGCTACACAAAGTATACATCTAATCCCCGCTATTAGCATTAATGGTGTGTGTGTGTGCGCGCGCGGGCATACGTGTGTCTTGCTTGTGAATAGCGCCAAGAACCACATTAAAAGAGTTTTTTTTATAGCGATTATTACAGCGATTATTGCTCCTTTCATGGACGTGGCTGAACCTCAGCAGTGACAGCATTATGCATTTCTGTCAGCAACATGCTCGGCACAAAGAAACACAAGCACAGAGGCTTGCCTCACACACACACACACACACACAGACACACACTCTTTCTCTAAATATATGTGAAAGCATAAGCTCTAATACAGGTTGGAGGGCTTCATGAATAGACAGAACGCCATTTAATCAAAACGTTTATTGGGTAGAGTAAATTACACACCCATACATACACGTGCACAACACACAGTACGAAACCAAAGGGGTGCGTTGTTCACCGTACTCTGTGCACCATATGACCCAATCATGCCACTTCTGTACAACAGGAAACAATTAACAGCCAATGAGCTGCTCTAAATCCTAAGGGATGACTTCCTGTGCGGAATGATGGGTAATTCAAGACAGAAGCTGTGCAGAGATTAAACACTTCCTTTCTGGCAAACAGTGGTGTGTAACAACGAAGCCTCGCTCACTGATTAGTTGTTAAACAATAATGCAACAATTGCATTGTTATTGAGGCAGTGCGCGACAAGAAATAACCGCATCACCTGTGTGTTTCTGTACACATTTGGATGACTAAAGCATCATAGGGGGTCACCACTCCTGCATTACCATCTTATGTCCTGCTATTTGACAAACATAGTGAAGTTGCGTTTTTATTTTCTGATTTAAAAAAAAGAGAAAACCCTTATAACACTGAATGGTGCAGCTGAAATTGATAAATTATCAGAAAATTAAGTTGAATTAACAAAACTTAAAGTGAAATGAGGGGACAACTATAAATATACTGTTTTAGAAACTGTTCTCACTTAGGTCACCTTCAGAATCATTTTTTTTCTTCTTCTACTTCTTCTTCTTATTATTATTATTAGTGTTGTTGAGAGAAATTTGGAGGTGATTACAAATAGCTAACGCTAGCTATCAGGATACCTATCATTAGGTAGCCTAATGATAATTGTCTTACCCCCTTTAAAAGGAATGAACTCCTCGTGGCTATCAAAGTAGATTCTGTCAAGCACAAACTAAAAAAAGAAGAAAAAAAAAACACTTTCCAACAATAGAACTTACTACTAAGTGCACGTCTTATGTGCTAAAAACATTAAAACATACTGATATAAAAAAAAAACCCTTTTCACAGTAAAGGTCCTTGTTCATAATTGATGAAGTAGGCCGGTCATTAATATCCATTTTCCTAAGCTGCCTGCACAGCTGGAACAGGTAACACATGCTTGGGGGCCACTTGTTTACAGAACGTTATCGTTCATCAGTATGAATGCTCACGTCTTTATTGTTATAGTTATTGTTCTTAATGTGGACAGGTCTTTAAAGAGAGGGAATTATATGCAACAGAGATCCCCTGCGGGACTCGAACTGTGAATGTACATCATTTTAAACCACTTCACAGCAGCAATCTTGATCGTTCAGTGATTTCATTAATATGTCTGAACTGTTGCTTTGCCAAAAAACTGAAGGTGATGGGCATTTTCCCTATTAATCCACAGATTAATCAAACTGAACCATTATTTGCAGCACTAGTGGAGAGCAAATTGTTCCAGCAAGTGACGCTTACAAACAGTTGCTGACAGACAGAATACTATGTTTAGAAGGATGACTCTAGAGTCTGCACTCCAAGTTTAAAGCTTGTAAAGTAACACCTTCATTGCTTAGTCTACATATTTCTGTGAATGTCTCCAGTCCTCAGATAATCCCCCAGCTTGCAAGAGTGAGAGAGTTAGAGGGCCACTGTAATGACATCCTCAGTGACAGGGAGAATGGGCAAAGTGAGACACAATAGTCTTAACCAATCAGACTGCCCGCCTCCCCTCAGGCCCCCTCGCACCAACAATAACGCCTTTGTATGAGGCTGCACTCCACTCGCACGTTCACATACACCCACCGAGACACACACACGAACCAAAGCGTAGCATCCTACACTTTCTCAGAGTCAGAAAAAGAAGCGGGAGAAGCAGTGCACCACATCCAATGCTGCATCCATCAGTGCAAACACAACTATGCTAGAATTAGAGTGGGTTTATTTTAGTTAACAACCCCAGCCTATGTGCATGTGTCTGTGTGTGTTTCCTTCCACGCCCGGGCACATGACTGCAGCTGCCCCCTCGCTCCCTTGTCAAAACCGGCACCCCTCCTTGTTGTAGGTGAGAGGTCACACGGAGTGGCATTCCTCTCGGTCTGAGAGCGAGCGGGCATTACACTGAGCAAAGGGGGCCAAGAGAGAGAGAGAGAGAGAGAGAGGAGAGAGGGAGAGAGAGAGACTGAGCCGGGCAGAAAACACAAGGGGGCAAAAATGCAACACAACAGGGCAGGTAAAAGACGAGGAGCGCCGGGTATTCGGCGAGTGTGTATGTGTGCGCATGTGAGCATATGTGTGTGTGCTGAAATGGACCACTAAACAGAAGACCCTTGTGGCTCTTCCCGGCTTCATAAACACAGCTGTTTGTTTAGTCTGAGCCGCCCCGAGGGACAGACACACAGACAGAAGGACAGACAGACACATTTATATCATTTATTCATGTCCGCATCCATACTTAAGAGACAATGAGCATAAATAAACAGCAGAACTACAGACAGATTATTTTACAAAGCCTGATACAAAGACATAAAAAGCAGCAGAGAAAAAAGCTGGGCAGAATGACACACACAAACACACAATGTCTGAAAAGCCTAGGCTTAGAGGCCTTTTAACAATTTGTATGATGTTTTATACCACATAGTGGTGTTTGTGTGTCCAGACAAAGATGATGTTAAAATGTTGTCCTATACATCAGTCATGCCAATAAAAAGCTTGAAAACCTAAGACATTTCTAAGAGGAGTGTTGGACACCACATCTACACTGTCATCTCTCCTGGTTTCAGACACACACTCACACACACACACACACCCCTTCTGTCAGGCACGTCCCAGACAGCTGATGGGGCCATCAGATTTCACTGACAAACACACTTACGCTTCAAGTGAGACACAGTGAAAGTCAATACTCTGCCCCTGCTTCTCCTTTCCTTTGACTCCCATCATCCCCTTCTCTCCCCTCCCTGCACCGAACATCACCCTCTATCCCTGCTGGACCTTCTCTAAAAACTACACGCACGCACACATGCACGTACACACACTGCACACACACACACACACACACATGTCACGCTGACTAACCACAGAGGCAGAGGCATGATGGAGCCACACTAACAAAGCGGCCACCAGGAACACATGATGCTGTGACTCAACATCATCCGTGACCGCAGAGGACATCAAACATGGCCGCCCTCCAGATAATCCCACAGTTATGTGAGTCAGAGTCAACCGCTGTCCAAAAACCATATTCAGGCCTGTATATGTTTTTTTATAGAGCCTACACTTATATTGATGTTCCCATATCAAAACCATGACCACTTGGATTTAGGTTTTCCTTTTGTTGTTTTCTTTTTAGCTGAAGGGTGACTTGGCGCTCTTTTTACTACACACAGTCTGTTTTGTAGTCATTTTTAAGAATGACTACTTCTTGTGATGCTTCAGAGCTAAAACATGACTTTTATTATTTATTGGTTGTCATTAAAAAAGGCCTTCATGTTCATTGGTAGCTGCCCCCCGACTGAGTCATTGGCATTTCTTTAAGTGCAAGTAGCTGCCTCAGGTCTTCATTAAAATGTAACTTGAGCTAGACCAGCTATTATAGTCTGCCTGCATCTGCCTGAAGAGGAACAGCAACCCACTGGGACTGGACACAATAGTGAATGAATAGGGCTTGACCTTTGGGACAGATTGAGAAGATGGTATGTGTGTGCTTGATTGAGAAATTAGCTACAGTTCCAACCAAATGGTCAGCACAAACACACACATACACACACACACACACACACACACACACACACACACACCAAATCCAGCCCTAAGGGTAAGCAAGCAAAGGCCAGACTCCAGTTGTCTCAACCCTGACCCACTCGCACAAACAAACAATTCTGCACGCACACACACATGGAGACGCACACACAGACATGGAGGCCCTCACAACTGTGGAGTCCAGCTATCACTTCGACTTTTGAATGTCCGGCGGGGTCAAAGTTCATCTCTTCTTCAGCCAGCCTCCAGTGATCCTTTGTGTGGATGTGTGTGTCTGGTTGTGTGTGTGTGTGTGTGTGTGCGCTCACTAGGAGTGACCTTGCAGAGTCATTCATTGTGGATACACTGCAGCACCAGCACTACTGCAGAGCTGATTAGGGAGCACTCTTGTCTAGTGTAATGTAAAGTGTGTGTATGTTGTTGTGTAGAAGTGTGTGTTTGGTGGGAGAAAGACAGATGAACAGATTGTGTTATGTCTGGACTTTCTTCAGGTTTGAGAGATACTCAAGAGCAGATCAGAGGTTAGATGCAAGGGTGTGTGCGTGTGTGTGTCAGTGTGGGTGTCGGTGTGTGTTTCAAGTGTGTACAGGGTGTGTATGGGGGTCAGACACAGATGGACAGCTGGTGTTTCAGCGGTGCTAAATCACTCACCCCTCCCCAGCATGCAAGCACACAGACACACACACACACACATACACACACAAACACACACATGCACATGTCCCATCCCCCATCGACCACAGGGAAACGCCCCTTAAAGCATTCCCAGCTCTTACTCTCTACACACCGAGGACAAACATGCACACACACACCAAAATAAAAGCCTGGTTGGTTCCACCACAATGACAGACACCAAAAAAAGTCCAATATGACAGTTTGGTCAGGCCATATTAGAGCGGTGATCATTTCATGTTCATACACATTCATAAATCAGACAAGAATTGCTCTCTGTGGGTAACGCTTCACACACATACACACAAGCTGACACACACGCACACACACACACACACACACACATACACGCTCCTATTTTATGAGCTCATCAAGTCCCTCAGGTCACCAACCGCCATCTCAGCCTGGGATAAAAAAGCTCACATCAAAAGGCTAACCATTTCACACACACGCATGTGCACGCATCGCATGCACACACACTTGGCGTGGCAACTGTGGCAGCATTAATTTCCTTGTGAATGCACTTGACTAACACATAATAATCCCAAACACTACTGGGAGACCACCAGGCAGCAACACACACACACAGCCAGGGGGACCACCAAGCAGAGGGGCTGTCAAGACAAGATAAGTGTGTGTCTAGCGTCAGGGTTTCGCATAGACACACTAATACACACATACAACAACAGCAACACACAAGCCTGGCCTGGACTCCTGGAAAAGCTCTGGCTTATCTCTCCCCACAGATAGTGAAATGGATTAAGAGCCACATTTGGCACGTCCAGAGAACTGGACAGATAACCAGGAAAACACTCTCTCTAACTGCAATCACTGCTCAACATGATTTGTGAGTGTGTGTTTGTCTATGTGGATGTGTGTGTGTGCGTGTGTGTGTGAGTAAGAGATACAGAATGTGAATGTATTTTAGCTTGCGTATGCTCCCCCATGTGTAGGCATTGGACCAATAACACACATATGTGTGTGTGCAGTGTGCATGTGTGTCTGGAGGAGTGATGCAGTGGTTGACCCAGGACCCAATCCGTTAGAACACACACATTCATCTTCCAAACACACACGGCGTGGCCAGACAAAGAGCTGTGTGTGAGGGGACGTTCAGCATGTGTGTGATGTCAGCTGGAGACAGAGAAGGGGAGCCCATCATATCCCGTTTATGTGTGTGTGTGGGTCTGTCCTCTGACACAAGGCGCCTGCTCATTGACCCTCTTGGTTATGGATGCCTGCTATGAAGATGATAGAAGGGTGACATTCTGGGAAATTACATATTTTAACATCTCTTCAGCACGTGTGTGTCTCAAATCACTCACTCGTTCCCTAACAGACACTCTGTAGTGAGCAGTAGATTGAGATTTTGGACACTTATGAATCATTTTTGTGTCATCACTGACAGCTGTGGAGTCACATGGACATCTTTAAACGCATTACACTGTCAGGGACATTACTGATTTCTTTTCATTGTGAGAATTACTGCGTGCACTACATGCTGCACACATTATATGCTGTACAGGATTTAGTGGAGGTAAATATAGTGCACTACATGTAGTACATAAAGAGTGAGCTTTAAATTGATATGTTTTCTCTGCCTTTGCCTCTGGTGTTGAATTAGTCAGCTGCAAACATTTACATTCACAACTCCTGCTTGCATCGTTTTAATGTTTATTCCTGTTCATGCTGCTAATATTTGTTACAGGAGCATGCCAGACTCACCCCATTTAAACTGAAAGTCTAATTTTATGATAAGTTGGAGAAGCAGAACAAAGTTCTGACAGCAGCCGCTACAAAGAAAGAATAGCAAAAAAGCGCCATTTCCATGTCTTTCTTTGCGCCGTTCTACATGTTTGCCTACTTATCTGTCTGCCTGTCTCTCCCCTTCTCTGTCTATTAGAGTCAAATCTCTGTCTTAATGGGCATCTATTGTATCCTGTCCCCCCCCACTCCCTCTATTCATCACACTACCACACGCACATACACACTCCCTCTGAGGGGGCCCCTTAACCAGGCTCTCCATATGCCTGACCCCCACCTCCTTTCTCCTCCTCCTCTTTCCACAACCCCCTTCTCCTCTCCCCATCTCCTGCTCACACTCTGGCTTCTGCTCTGTTGCTGCTGCCCCACGCTGCCATCTGCTACAAGACAACAGAGGGTGAAAGCGGGAGGAACAGGAAGAAAAGAGTGGTGAAAAAGAGTGAGTGAAAAGAGGAAGACATGAGGGAAGAAAAGACTGAGGGGAAAAGCGGAGAAAGAGGGACAGATAAAAGATAAAGAGAGAAAGAGGGAAAGAGTAGATGTGGACACAATACAGCAGAGAGCAGAGAGGCTGTCCATCTGCTCCCCCCTCCCGCCTCCCCTCCTGACACACAGCCTCACACACACACCACAAAGAGAGTATTTAACCCCAACACACACACCACACGCGCGCACACACACACACACACACACTGTACACACAAACACATGAGAGGGAGAGAGAGAGAGAGAGACAGAAAGCAACCCAGCCTCTCTCTTTAACCCGTTCTTCTCCAGTGAGCTTGCCTGTATTACACCCTTGGGGTGGCAGGTGATGGGTGGATGGAGGGAAAGGATGTAGAGGGGGGGGGGGCAGCAGGGTGTAGAGGGAAAGGGGGATGGGGGTGTGATTGAGGGACAGAACGAAGGGGATGAAGGGCTGAAACTGATCTGAATCAACACCAACACATCCTCCACTCCCTTCCCCTCCCCAAACCTCAAATCTCAATAGAGATCAGCTTGCTGCCCCTGTCACTATGACAACCTCTGTCAATCATCCTGCAGCAGTGGGCTTCCAAATGGGGACTGATGGCGCTGGATTAGCAATGGCTGCCCAAACATCAGAGTGCAGGGTTCAGCTCACTCAGCTTACTGATGGGCATAAACACTGAACATTTGCCTTCCATTCTTTATTTACAAGAAGGTGACGGCATGTCAGTTCTTACTTGTGGTAAGAACAGACACTACAAACAACTAGCTGAAATCGTGGCTATGGACGATGTCAAGATCTGCAAACTACAAGGCAACACCTACAAGGTTTCAATCTAGTTTGGTTGCAATTTTCTATTTGAATCACTACTCACACTTAGAGCACAAGGTGACAGATTAGATTGGTGTTTTTACCCCATGTTCCAGTTTTTGGAAAAACCCAGCAGACATTCATTTAGAGCTGTGGTGAATGAGGCGATGACTACTTGCAACCCCAGTTGTCTACTTGTCACCAATTCAACCAAAAACATGGATTCCTTTCATTATTTGAACTTTTTTTAACAGATTGAATTATCCAGTAATTCGTTATAAAACAATTAAAATGCAAGTCTGAAACAAAGTGAACCGTTTTATTTATTTATTTATTCATTTTAGACAACTGCATGCCTGCTGTTAGCCATGCAAATGTCAAGATAGTTTTAAATTCTGAACAGGCCTCAATTATTATTTTTTGGGGGTTGCATTAGATCCAGATCCAACACAGAGTCGATGTATTGTATATCTGACCATGCAAGACAATGTTTTTGGTAAGACAACAATTATGCAGCTCTATTACCTCGTGAGCCCCTTGAATTTAAGCTAAAACATCACGGCTGAGGCACAACAGAGCAAACCACGGCCCAGCATCATGTTGACAACATGACGCCTTCGCTCCTGCTGGGCCTGTCGAGCTCCATGACATCGAGATGGCTGTCAGGTTTGGACACACACACCACTGTGTAGGTCAACACACGCGGCAAACACTAGATTCCCCAAAGGACCTGTACATACACAGTGTCACACACACCAAACACCAGGGTAGTGTGTAAAAGGTGTGATGGAGGAGGGTGGGGGGTAGGGGGGGTGGGCAAGGGAGAGGGGGGGCGTGACCCGTAAGAGTTGATTTCATTAGAGGAGAGGAGAGGAGAGGAGAGGAGAGGAGAGGAGAGGAGAGGAGAGGAGAGAGGAGAGAGGAAAGAGGAAAGGTCTCTGCGTATATGACCACAAATGGAGAGAGCAGACACCAGCTGTCACTTGCTTATGTCAGCCCTATTCTCAGCTCCTATGTGGGTGTGTGTGTTGAGTGTGTGTATGTGTGTGTGTGTCACTGTGTGATCTCAGCTAGCCATGACTGGTTTCAATTACCCAGCAAACTTTGACCCTGTGTAACCAAGCAGGGAAACGAGCTACTGAGAGAGAGAGAGGTACAGAAAGAGGTAGAGAGTGAGAGAGGGAGCGGCCAATTCAGAGATGTTGTTGAAGGAAGCCACGGGAGTTTTCTCAGTGAAACTTATGAAAGACATACTGCACACCTATGGAAAGTACGCACGAGCGGCAGCATTTCCAGGGATGGTGCCTTACCCTTTTTCTGGGCGGTCCTCGTTCTTCGTCTTTCTGGCCTCGCCCTGCTCCTGCCCCGCCTCCTGTGCGCCCCTGCCGCCCCCCTTTGCCCTCCCCAACTGGAGGTCTGATGGTCATCCTGATCTCCGGTGGGCAAATGTAGTTCTCAAGGTTCTTGGGGGGCTTCTTAGGGCGCTTGGTGGTCTGGATCTTTAGCTTTAGACTTCCTTCCTGGAAACTCGCTTCCTTGATGGAGAACTCCTGCTCCTCCAGAAGCCCCTCCCCCTGCTCCTCTAGCCCCTCCCCTTCGCTGATGGCACCGTTAATCACATCATCACTGCGCGCCAAACCGATGCCCGCTGCTCCTTGCTGGTCCTCTTCATTTGGCCCCACCCTGCCTCCCTGTAACTCCGCCTCTTTGGGTCGGGCCGAGCCAACCAGATCCCTTGGCTCCATCCACGCTCCCGCCAGAGCCAGTCAGGATGGGGGAAGCTGTGGCAGCCAGCCAATGGGAAGATAGAGAACAGTAGTCTGTCGGGCTGGTTGGTTGTTGTCAATCAGCTACTGGGGTTGGGTCGATTGTCCCACAGGAACACAGCGAAGCCAGGGACAATCTGTGGAGAGAGCAGGTGAATGAAATGATTAGGAAAAGAAGAGTGCTGTCATCTACATATCTTCATTCCAGTGCTGCTTCTCAGCACAGGCCTGTCCACTGTCATCAACATCATTAACTGCCTGCTATGTATGGAGACAAACACAAGCTCATCACAGAGCTGTGGAGGCATGTTACCACGCTCTCATTTGCATTTTGTACCTCACATAAACAAACTCATTTTGACATACACTTGCGTTCCTCTCTCCCTTCCCTGTTCACTCTTTGCTAATCTTCTCTCCTTCCCTTCATCCCTCATTTCATTCCCATTCCTCATGACAGATCTGAAGCAGAGCCGTGCAGACACTAGAGTGATCAGTGCAAAATAAGACATTCCTCTTCTCTGCTCTAAAACCAGGCTGAAGTTAGCCTGAGGACACAAGACAGAAAAAATGAAAGAAGCTGACTTCTGTTTTTTTTTTCTTTTCACCAGAGCAGGGAAGGAGGGAGGGAATCACACATGGGGAAAAGGGAAGGCAGCAGAGAAAGACGGAGGGAAGGAATCTAAATTCTTTCCCCAGATGTGGTTTACGAGCTGGTCTGGAAAAACCAGCGTCTGAACTGTTTTACACACGCATGCAGTGGCATTGATACACACATGCATGAAAAACTCCATACACTTGCACATAAATACACATACAAATGACAGCGTTGCTGTCACAGAGTACACTTCTTCACCCCTGCTGCTATTTCTACTCCCTAGAGAAAAGGATGTGGTAGCCATTTGTCAGAGGATTCAGGTTTTCCTTCATTGCACATGCAGGCACAGATATATATTACATACTTACATCAATACACACACACACACACACATGCACTTACACAAGCTCACTTACACACAGACGTATAAACAGAAAGCAACCAAAACAAACACTGGACTACACTTCTCACATAGCTCCAGGGAATCCCATCAGTCAATATGACATGAGGCATGACTGAGCTGGAAGTGGGGAATGCTGTCTCACACACTGAGTTTAGACTGACACCATTTACACTGATGTGAACTCAGACTAGACCACTACCTGAGGACATGACTCAAGTAAAAGCTTACAGCTTGCTGCAAACTTACAATGACCCGAGAGCACAAAAGCTTTACAGTATATAAACCTACAGATGGTATTACTACCCAACCGGAGGTGGCTAACATAGAATTACCCTCTGCTAATACACTTTCTAACATGGTAACTGTCGGCATTTTACACTATCTCTGTGTGTTTTTTTTCTGTGCACACTCCTGTACCAGCCCACGCTACTGTACTAACAGCTGATCCCCATCGTAATGCCGTACAGCACATGCTTACAGCTATACCCGCTTATCCCTTTAGCATGGTGCTGGGTACAGGTCACCAGTCAATCAAAGGCCTGACACACAGAGACAGACAGCCATTCCACAACCACACCTATTTGGAGTCGCCAATTAGCCTAACTTGTATGTCTTTGGAGGAAACCAGAGACCTGGAGAAACCCCTTGCAGGTTCGAACCATCTTGCCGTGAGACGATAATGTTAACCACTGCACCACCATGCTTACAGCGTGATTAAATAACCGTAATCCACAGTGGTATTGCGACAAGCTCGTCACTGTAAGACTGCACACAAACTATGAGGTCAAAGTCATTAGTTAGATATTTTTCTTCTGCATACTAAAGATTAAATAAAAATGAAAAGGCGCATTTCTATGAACCCTCTCGTTGGCCGTAAAGTTTGCCAATCTGAAACCACAGTCTTTCAAAGTTGACTCATAAGGGTTGTTGATGTAAGTTCTGCTAGCCCTGTGGTGGTTAAGTATGAAAAAGACTTGAAGGACCATAACAGTGGGTTTACATATTTAAGCTTATGAACTCCAATTTGCTTATACTCTACACAGCCAACAGTATACTGCCAGCCATTTTCCAAAGCACACTAATAAGTTTTCAGATTGATTTCCTACCTTCCTGGAAGTCATTGATTTTCATTCATTAAGTGCGGTATGAAAAGGAACTTTAAAAACTTGCTGGAGTCTTTAGTCTGCTTTAGTTTTATTGTCATAGTCACATTATTCTCCCATGGTAATACATTTCTGAAAATTATTGTTGCCTTCAGGAAATCTTCCAAAAGTGACATTTCAAGGTTAGCTTCCCAATAACAACTACAAAATTCCCATTATTCTTTCTGCTCTGTTATTGTTTGTCTTCAAGATAACAGAGATTTTGAGCGCAATACTTTTTAGCAGTCTAAAACCCCAGATGACAGAGCTTCTTTAACTAACTAGCATATAACCATACATCAACGAGGGTTGCATCAATCAGCACTTTGATAGATTACCTATCTCAGGACAGTCTCTGCAAGATGAATTTCATATCCCATTAGAATCAATGGAAAACACTGATTGAAAAGCGCATGGCATGCTTTGGAACAGGGTCAGCAGTAATGTACAGTATAGACAATTTGCATTTAATGGGCTAAAAACATGCAAAACCGCCACTGTGACTGTGGTCTCTCTTTCAAGTATTCAAAGTTTTATGGGGATAACGAAAAGATAGCGAGTCCAGGCTTAGTCACGACCTGATCATACTGTACCCACATGACCATGTTTGGTCCTCTAGGAACCTCCCAGTCCCTAATGTCAGCTTGGTGACTCGCCCTCATGGCATGTGTGAAAGCCACCCAGTATGTCATGTGACAGAGGACAATGACAGGAAAAAGAGACAGCTGCCAACTACAACATCACACACACACACACACACACACTCATCAAAAAGTAACCACTTTGGGTGGTGCTCTCAAGAGTCAGTGCCCCCTCACAACTATAACACAGTATGACAACAAAATGGCGTCATATATTAGTACAATCTTCATTCTGGGCCATTACTGTGTAAACTACTTAGCTGGGTCATGACTATTCCTCCTCCCTCCCTGCTTGGTGCCCTAAGCTGTGTTAGTTCTCTGTTACTGGCAGACAGGCTGAGAGTTTATGTAAGACTGACCCCTCCTCGGGCCTCCCTTGCCTAGCCTGAGCCTCACTGTCTCCTCTCTCTCCTCTCTCTCTCTCTCTCTCTCTCTCTCTTACACACACAAACACACACACACACCTCGACTAGCCTCAGACAGCAGGGTGATTGTGAGAGGCCAGACTCACTGCATAAATAGCTTTATTATGTTCTCAAAACTACCAGCGCTAACCAGCTTCCCTCTCAAATAGCATAAGGTCATTCCCTGTGCTGGATGTGAAAGGCTGTGAATGAGACACTCCTCCAACATTCTGCCTTGTCCTTTGAAAACAATTATGATAAAGCATCGATAATGGAGTACAGATGGACAGAACAGAGATGGTGAATGATACAGACGCACAGACAAAACAGAGGTAGACAGAGTCTGAATGTGAGTGAGAAACAGAGAGAGAGAGAGAGAGAGAGAGAGAGGGATGGCAGCAGAAACACAACCTTTTAAGGCTGCATACCCAGCAGCCCAGTGCCTGAGGTGGACTCACAAATAGCTCATACACACATGCAGACAGATGCGCACACACACGCACATTCACACATCCACAAGCACACCAAACGCCTGTGTGATTGCACAAGGTGAAGAGTCTTTTTTCTCCTTTTCTTTGATGTGAGAGTGTAGTAGAGGCTCGGCCATCCCTGGCTGTAGATGAGTATCTCACAGGGATGGTGAACATTGTCTGTCTGCCATTTTCATTTTGCATTTATCTCCTTTTCTCTTTTATTCCAGCCCTCTAGTGAAGGGGGCAATCACGTAAACCAATGTTTCTAGAATGATCCAATCTTTGGTTGGAGACAAATCAAAAGGCATGGCCCCAGCCTTCTAATACTTCCATATCCAGTGGGCGCAAGCATGAGTTTTCAATCTGGGAATCTATTACTCCTCTGCCTCAAAGCAGAGCAAGGTACGCACAGCCATCTTTTCACCTTGTCCATATCAAGGAGCGCATTCGTTTTTTTCAGTGAGCATTAGAAACTTCTATTTGGATATAAAAATACAGAATAAAACCCTTTCTCTCTCCGGTTCAGCTAGGCTGGCACAAGCATGTGTTCGGCTATAGGGCAGCTAGAAGGACAGTCATAAAGTACCATGTGTGGGACAGCTATAATAGAAAATGATGGCCTTGCAGCCATTCTGTGCAGTCCCACACGCACACACTCCTCTGGATGAGCCATATGCCAGGTAGCACTAAAACCATCCTCACCTAACTACCCCGCAGAAGCAGATGAATGTTAAACCATTTTAACTGCAGCAGAAGCCACAAAATGGCTGTCAGCAAAAACACCTCCCCTTCTCCCCAACTGTCTTCCTCCTTCCCCTCACCTCATCCCACCACCACCACCACCACCACCCCCACTCCCCCCAACCTCTGTTCTCTCCCCTCTTCCCCGTGCTACCTCTTTCCTTTACCCTCCACCTCCTACCTCTCCCTCCCTCCCCCTTCCCTCCCTCACTCACTCTTTCTGTGTGCTCTGCCAAAAGGTGCTCCAGTGCTGATATTCTGTTAAGAGAGCCTGCCAACAGTTAGATTTGTCCTTGGATCCCGTTCACATTCCCTCCTCCCCCTCTCTGTGATCCTATTTCGACCCGAGGTATCCAGCTCAGAAGGGGATACACCTAATCGATTTCTCATGCTTTAATTTAAAGGTGGCATGGGCATCTCATTACCTAATAGGGGTTTTAATAGCCTGCTTCATACTTTTACGCCACAAAAATGCTGCCAGAGTTTCACTCCCCCAAACCTGTTAACAAGACAAGATCGATGGTTCCATCCGAGTCTGAATCACCTCTATTATCCATCTCTCAACCCCATTTCTTTCCACCTAGTCACTCACTTCTCTTACAATTGCCTCTCCTCTCATGCCCTTGTTGTTGTTTTTTTTATCCAGTGCTCATTTCCACTCCACTTCATTCCCATATATCCTAGAGACCTGACTATTTTTCCACACTTTCCCTAACTCATTCAGTCTCGTCTATTTATCTTCTTGATGTTGTGCTTGAGACTGAGGTTTCTGGGGGCTGCTGATAACAGTGGCGTACTGCCATTCACTTACAGCCCTCACGTTCCTCCACGCAGCCAAAGCACGGCCATCACTTTTGGCCACACTGACACCCACGTGAAACCGATCAACTATTGATAAACGCAACCAGAGCAAAGTAGCGCTGGCTTCCACCAAGCCCACTACATACAAATGTGAAAGCCACATTTGTATGTATTCTAGCATCTCTGCAGCATGTGTGGGCTTCTACCAATGAAAAATAAAGTTGAATGAAGTCAAAGTGAGAAATGAAACACACTGAGAGCACCGAGTGTGCTTCAACATGAAACTTCCACAACACTTCATCATCATTTCATGAAACATGTGTCCCTCTGCAGCCTCTGTAACTCAACCAGAACAAGTAGGGGGAAAAAAAGATGCCATACAGTTAAATGTCACATAACTCATGCCAGCCAGACTGAAGGAGTAACAACCATCCGCATGCATGTCACAGACTGTGATGCTATGTGATGGGCTATTAATGTCAATGAAGATGCAGGAGGTCCACCCCAGTAGAAAAACACCTGAACTAAGAGCGTGAACAGCCCGTGGTTTAGCTGCTCCTTGATCAATGTGTAGTGGACACTTCATCCCATTGACCTAATTAGCTGTTTTATCTTACTGCCACCTAATTACCAAGGTATTACACAGTAATAATGGATGCAGGCTGAGTGGTACAGCATTGTTTGGGGGGTAGTCTGTGTGTACGTGCCAGAATGTGCGCATGGTGGTGTGAGTATGTGCGTGTGTTTAGTCGATTTTGTTGGCATGTGACTGCGAGAGATTTCACATATTTCATGTCAATTAAAGAATAAACCAGCACAGGTATGATCTGTACAAGTGCGTCTATTAAAGTGGCATGCAATAAGCAAATATAAAAAGGAGACATAATATGTACACACAGACACACACAGCAAGTAATACAACAATTAATAAAAACATTAACACATTTACAGGGGAGGTGTATTCAGGTGTGGAATGTGGTCAGTCAACCGGGGCTACTTACCCATGTCTAATGTTGTCACACACTCGGCTCTAACGTGTAAATATTTTATCAAGATCATTTACAATCCATTTAGACACATTTTACACAAGCGACGGATGGGATGACAGCCTCCTGGGGAGCTGTCAAACGGTGCCAGAAAATATGTATATATTTTTTGACAGAAAACCCCGAGGAAAATGGCGTCAACGGTGCTTTGGAAAGAGAGGAGAGGAGGAAAAAAAAAAGCGAAAATAGGATTTGCAGCCGATCTGATGACAGAAGCAAGGTAGCCGCACCAGGGAAAAAAAAATCCAATCGGAAACTTGGCGCTTCTCTCCCAATTCCTCACAGAAATAAGATCTTTAGAGGCTCTCGTGGATTGACTCGTGTAGTGGCGGTGGTGGTGTTGGAGAGAGACGCGGCGGTGCAGAGTGCGTCTCCGATGCCTTGCAGGATCGCTGGTCACTCGGGGAGCTGCACAGCGCTGAGATCCCTCGCAAATCCGCTACTCGGTTTGGTATAAGGGAGGAGGAGGAGGTGGTGGAGGAGGAGGAGGAGGGGGGGAGTAGGACTATTACTGCAGTCAAAACAAGCCCGCATCCGACTACAAGCCCAAATCCAGCGGGAAAAATGTCAGCGACAAGACCGCGCTTTCAGCCGTCAGTACGGGAGACTGTGGAGTCGAGGCAGGAGACGGTGGTTTAGGTCGCTTTCCCTCGCCGGTTGCATCGGATCAGGGTTTTCTCTCTCTCTTGCTCTCTCGCTCTCTCTGTGTGTGTCTCTCTCTCTCTCTGCTTTTCCGATCGGTGAATGTCAGGTCCCGGAGCCTGGTGTCTGGTAATGATCTCACCCAGCAAACTGAAAGCTCTGGCAGTCAGAGTAGAGGAGAGAGCAGAGGAGAGGAGGAGCGACATCGCCTCCACCTGGCAGCGCGCACGCTTAGCGCGTCTCCTTTTTCCAACCTTCCCCTAATTCCCATGGCCTTCTCCTGTGGGACTGTAATGCAAAAAGGGGGGGACAACATCTGGCAAAAGGCTTGTTGTTTTGACTGAGTCACTGCTGTAAGGACAGAGTAATGTTTTACACTTTAGATACATGACTGCATACACAACTTTTATAGTATTTATTCCAACATAAAGTGTATGTATGAAGACTGAAATTGCAGAAACAGAAATAATATTCAGTGTTTGTTAAGGACAGTTGAGCCTACCAACTCAGCCTGGTCAGTTTGGTTGAAGTCGGTCTCACTTTGCTGCCAAACTGACCAGATAATAGTGTAGTACAAGACATCTGCGGTATGGTAAAATTCCAGACACATCCCAGAAAAATGAGCACAATCCACTAGTACTTATTATTTAACCAGGAGAGCGCCTCACTTAACTTCAGATACTGTTACAGAAGTTTCCTCACCAAGATACCAGCACCACTTTGCAAAGCATATGGGCTAACACAAATTAAGAAAGCATCAGATGAGCAGGAAAATGAAGTTACACAGACCATATAAGATAAAATGGAGTAGATAAGCTTGCTAAGATAGATATCAACCTAATTAATTTTTTTAAATAAATACATAAAGCGAATGAATAATATCCCAATTAGCCTGGCCTGTTGTTAGAAACACTGACAGCTAGATCAGCCTCCTCCAGTTCAAAGAGAACAGAGTTAAAATATAAAAGAGAATACAATCAGTGGTTCCATTCTCCTCATTTACATTTAACACCCGTGTAAACCTCTTTTGAGTCATAGCTAGATACATAAATCTTATCAGATGTTTCTCAATTGCACATCCTCGGGGGAGTTCTGAGATGAAACATTATGCAAACCTGTGGGCTAAACTATAAATAAAGTTTATCCCATTCATCTTAATAGGAAATGGTTTGCCCATAAGCCACAACTACTGGGATGACTTGTGATGATGTTATTTGACAGGCACAGTATAATGAAGTCCAATTTAACATGTGTTCAGTGAGACAAAAGTTGCCACAACGCACTCTGCTGACACGTTTGATTCAAGGGAAGACAAGGTGGGTGTGTGAGTGGGTCTGAGTGGATGGATAAAGGGAGATTAAAGTGTGGATCTGTGTGTGTGTGTGTGCGCGCGCACATTTGTGTGTGCTGGTGCTTTCCCCTTAATATGTCAAATTACAATTCAGTGGAAAACCCACATCAACCAACCTCGAACGAGCCACAGTTGTTCCGTTAATTCATCATTGTCAGAAGTTGTGTTTATATCGAGTCTCCATGCAAACGTTGACCTTCCCTGTATGGAAAACATCCTTTAACATTAACAAGCAATGCAAATGATGTCAGGTGACCTTTCTCTCTGGGTGCCGCACTGTTACTTGCTGTTACTCATCCCTGGCATGTGTGTATGGGTGTGCAGCACCCACGAGGAAGTATTTCATTAGCCAGGGTAGTATTTGTGATTATGTGCTCAGTAGCATGTGAGCACAGTTTCAAACTGGGTAGTTAAAAAAAACTGCAATACCATCAGTGGTTTGGGTGTTGCTGCTTTTCACTTCCCCTGCTGTGGCACATTGTTTAGATTCACAAATGTGTAATGTGCATGTGTGTACGCATGTAAGCGTGTGTATGTGTGTGTATATAGATATATTGTGTTTCAAGAGTTTCTGTTTCATTGGGAGTGTTTTCATATCAACACTTTATTGTCCATTTGCTAATATCTCCACTTATGGGGCCAGTATTATATTACTGTATGTGTTTGTTTGAGTGTGTTACATCCATCTTTATGAGGACCACATGTCTTGACAATGATAGTAAGTGGAGTAAAAACATTCAAAATGACAACATTATTATTTGCTTTTAAGTTAATTATGTCTTAGTTCTCTGAGGTTCAATAAATGACTACAGTCACAGCTGGGTTTAATTTTGGGTTTGGCTTTAGGGTTTTAGAAAAGAGAAATATAATTTAACTCTAAAATAATTTAAGACCTCACAATTATAGAATAACAAAATAGTGTGTGTGTGTGTAGTGTGCGTGTGTGTTCACATTAATGTGTGTCTATTGATTTGGGATGTGTGGAAGAATACAAAGAGACCCCTGAGAGTAAGGGGTCAACAGCTGCTCCCCAACAACCAATCAATTGCAGTGTATCAGTAAACATTACACACAGACACACATGCACACACACACACACACACACACGGACACATACAGACGGCACTCTGTTCTCGAATCTGTTGCCATGGATACCAGATACAGGCAGCCAAGAGGGAGCAGTTTTCCAGCTTAAACTGTAAATATTGAATTATGATGGGGAGGAAAGAGACAGCAGTGCAGGGCAGCGTTCTTGCCTGAATGATCTAAATATCTAGATAATCCTTTCATCTCTATTCACCGCTACAGGAAATCTGGTGCATCATTCATGTTCATCAAGTTCAACATAAAAAGATCAATCTGTCTTCCTGATCCAGCCATTTATCTAAACTCTCTATTACAGACTGAGAGCTGCTCCCATTCCTTCATGTCTCCCTGCCCTTTTGTCTGGAAGATTCCCTCAAGTGGGACGCAAAGTAAATGCTTCCCTGTGCCTGATTTGCAATACATAAAAGTGAATCTCGTTCAAACCACTTTACCAAAAGCTAAGGCTTTTATGTGGCAACAGTTCCTCTGTGGTTTCATCGATGGAGAGAATGGAGATCAAGATGAAGAGGTGAAGACAGAGAGAAAAAAAAAAGATTTAACAATTAATAAATGCTTCTGCAAATGTTTTAAGTGCTGCCACTGGAGAGAAAGATGGGCTGAGAGAGGAAGAGAAGAGATTCTGAAGGTGAATGTCAATAATTGGTTTGTTGTCTTTATGAATAATATAAGCAGCGGAGTCAGCAGAGCTAGAATAATAATAACACACTGATATTCATAACAAAGCTACAGCACTTGACTGAGAGTCAATGTGCTAACCTTGAGCTGACATTGCAAGCAGGAGAGACTCACGTCCAATCAATGAAGGGCTTTTCTCAGGGAGTCCACTAATCTCACAGGGCAGCAGAGGGTTCATCAGAGCTGAAAGACCCCTGGGACTGACAGAGGTAATGGGGTTAGCTGAGAGAGGTGGAGAGGGAGTGTGTATGTGTGTGTATGTGTGTGTGTGCAGGTCATAAAGGTCTCCGCTATGAGCGAGACGGTGAAAGCATGCAAGGAACACGCTATTGTGTGTGATAGCGTGCACTTGAGGACACAGAAGCGTGCAACAAACGTGCTGTCGTGTATTGTGCGTGCCTGTGTGTGTGTGTGTGTGTGTGTGTGTGTGTCGGAAGGAGCAAGGGCCGTACTGATGGAGTGAAAAGTTAATGGGACGTGTGACAAGGTTGATTACTGAGGCCTCAGTGATCTGACTGGGTTAATGAAGTAAATGACTTCTTGGCTATCACACCACCAGGGTTATCTTCACCTCCTGATTCACTCAGATAAACTAGGATGGTCTTTTCTTCTCCCTCATTTACCTTCCAACTGGCTTGAACACCTTGCTGCCCTCAGTTGCATAAGACACATTTGTTGTATCTATGGCATTATGGCACACATCCTCTGTTAGTAATCTTCATATGTTATTGTATTTCCCTGCTATGCACTATGAAATAAAATCTACATATAGGCTACATACACCAATTAATTAAAACTGAGCTGCTCAGCACACAGTGCGCGGTCTTAAGTGTCCACCTGCTGTTTGCACACGCAGGCATACTTGCATATACACTGCTAGGCGCACACACAAACAAACAAATGGAGAGACAGAGTTATTGCAAGACTTTGTTCTCCATTTGGGACTGAGACAGAGATTCTCCTAATGAGAGCGATAACGATGTCTGAGAGGAGATGCAGACCAGAACAAAACAACAACGCAGATGGGAACTAAGACAACAACAAAGACAGCCCTAAATGCAGTTGACGGTGGACTCCCTGCTGGCTGTGTCTATGTGAAGAGATGACACTGGGCCCCATCCCCCTGCTACTTATAGGGACATTATCATAATGTTGTCTCTGTATGAGCCGAGCTATCAAGTGGGCTCATCTTGAAGTCCTCCACGAGCCCCGGTGTATGCTGATGCCTCAGATGCTGGAGGAAGACAGTGGTGAACAAAACAAATTCTGCCCTAATATTTATTCAAACTGACAGTTCTGGCGTCTAACAATGCAGCCCAGGACTGACAGCAGCAATTTGATGAATCTCTGCGTTGGTTGTAAACAAACGGCAGCAAGGAAGATAATGATTGTCCTTCTGTTTGTCCTTCTGCTTTCTTACTGTGTTGTCACTACAGACATCTGCAAAGAATAAAAGTAAAATAGGCAAAGTAGATCATGTTGTGGACTGCTGATGTGCTGCAATAACTGTCACAAGATACATACCTTTGGGTTTAAATCCCGATTTCCTGCTGACAAAAAACAAGCAACAGATCAGGGGTGGCAGCATCTATTAGACACATAAGTAATAAATAATTAGTTCTCAGAAACAGATATTGTTTGTCACGGCTTGTGTGAACCTTCACACCTCAAACATCCACCCTACAACATCCTGTTGTGTTATAACTGCACATGTGGTCAGATACAGCTGCATTTTTGTGTGTGTCTGTGCGTATGTGTGGATGTGCGTGCGGCGCGCGCGTGTGTGTGTGTGTGTGTGTGTGTGTGTGTGTGTGTGTGGGCCTATGTGAGAGTCAGAAACAGAAACAAAGAGGAAAACTCCCTAGATGACAGAACACTGCCACTTCCCCTGAGACTCTGTGAGTAAAACAAAGACAGAAATGTACAGCAGGTGTATGATACAGCTCTGACTCCGATCGTGCTGAATCATTCTTCTCTTACACATTCAGCGAGCGTATCAGATTGGACAAATAAAATGTCAAATGAACAATAAATGACTGAAAATTAGCATTAAGTGGCATTTCCTCTTGTGATCTCACACCATCAGATTTTTTAGATCTTATACTTTCTTCATTTTGACATGATACGTATGGTTTGTGGATGGTGGATGTTGGTGGTGGCTTTAAAACAAATCTGATTGCCAGTTAGTGTGTGTAACACAGTGTGTGATGGCAGGGTGATATCAATAAGTAAATGAAGTGTAAAAAAAAAATCTTCAGTGGCCAACTGACACCTTCATTCTCTTTGTTTAAGACAGGCCAGATTATCGTAGATCTCAGTGTACAGTGTCTGAAAGTATGAAGTGGTCACATACCACACAAGCAAACACACGCACACACAAAAGACACCTGGCCTGCATTTGTTGTTTACTGTACATCGTGTGAACACTGCCCCGTCTGAAGCTGCTTCCAAGCAGCAGGATGTGGTGGTGCGACACGTCCTCGCTCAACAACACCCACTTCCTATGAGTTTGATAAACAGCCCTGCGGTTTCACTCTCCTCCTGCCCGTCAAACAGAGGTACACACACACACGCACGCGCACACAAACACACACCAGCTCAACAGCATCACCATCTGCTAATGTGACATATAACCAGAGTGAGTTATTGTGCATAATGTTACCCATGCTATCATAAGATTTACTGTGACAAACTGTATAAACGCCACCAGAATCATTTATGTATCCATAACTCAGCTGCCGCTCTCTTCACCCACAGCCTCAGAGAGAGAGAGAGAGAGAGAGACTGAGGCGAATGAGCACAAGAATGCCCTCAAATCATATCAGAATTAGAGGAGGACATCAATATGTCACATTTGTTTTAGAGCGAGTGATGTAAGTGGGTCTGAGTTATGTCCTGTCACTGGACAGTTATGTTCCACATTAAGCTCGCCTGTATGTCCCTAAAGGTTGATGATACAATGCCAGTAAACTGTGACTGCTGGTTGAGTCTGTTCTGTTCTCCTCTCTTCTTCTCTTCTTCTCTCTGCATGGTTGCATGGGCACATACGGTCCTGTCAGTCACATCTGTGAGCTGTCAGGATATGAATGTGCATGCATCTAGGGCGGGGGGGTATGAGGGGTGTATTAGGCCTGCTGATCCTTCACACTCCTCTTGTCAAACTTAACATGAAAATGAAAGCCAGTAGAGAGAGAGAGAGAGAGAGCGTGTGTGTGCATGTGTGTGTTTGTGCGTGCATGTGCGTGTGTGTGAACCAGGGAGGGTCAAAGGAGAGGAGCCATGCCTAATCCTGTGGGATGTGAGGGTATCTGCTGTGTATGGAGATGGGATGTAGAGATGTGTTCAGTGGTGCATGGATCACAAAACCTTCCTAACTGACAGAAGAGACTCCCAAGAGACAGATGTCAAACTGCTAACTGCTAAAAAAAAAAAAAGTAAGAAAAGAAACGAAAAAAAAGACAAACTGTCTGGAACATAACAGCATTGTATATTGCATCATAACTGTGAACTGTTACAGGAAGAGAGCAGATAAGATGTGAGTTGATATAAGGTTTTCTTTAACCGATGAAGAAATCATCCAAAGTGCTACAAACTGTTACTGTATTATCACAATATATTCATTATAGTATAATCTTCTTCTAGTAGGAGTAGTCATAATCATAGAAAGATACAACATATAATATAATTAAAACAGCCTGCTGAGGGCTAGTTCACCTCCTGGGCACTGCCAATGGTGCCCTTGAGCAAGGTACTGAACCCACTAACTGCTCCCATGTGTGTCTGCCCATCACTCCATCATTTATCCACATTTTGCAGGTCTATGAACCCTTTTTGTGTGTTTTCTGTAAGAAACAAAAACGAATTGATTAGGATAACACCTTCACTATAGCGGTCCCTTAACTGCAAATACCTGTAAAAATCATGTTTGTTCAGAGTATATTTATCTTCTCCAGTGGGTCTCTTTTCTCTGAAGTGGGCTACTATTTGAATCCTTCATCATGTCCAGCTGGTTTAAATTTGCTCTTGTATATAGATCAATTTGAGTTTGTGGTGTACCATGCCATTCAGAATATAAATTTCCTGTAAACTAAATAAGAATAATCAAGTGATTTATATTAAACAGACTTACAAGATGATTTAGTGTGCTGTTGTTTAGCTGTTGCAGTGAGCTCGGTGTTGGACAAATTGGACCATTAGGTGGCGCTGTTGGTCAATATAAAACCTCCTTTAACCCGGAAAAAGTACCTGCGGACCTTTAACAAGGCAGGAAGTGTCTCCCAATGAGACTGACAGTTAGCTATCATGGCGCTTGATGTAAAGTCCAGATCCAAACGATACGAGAAGCTGGATTTCCTCGGAGAGGGTCAGGTAGGTAGACAGGAACATCATTGATTTCGGTCTTTGTATCAGTCTGTGTTTCTGTGTTACAAGTTGAGGCTGGTCGTGAGTGGTGTCGGGAGCCTGATAGCAAGCTAACAAGCGTTAGCTGGTTGTTAATGTCAACAAAGCATTGCTGGTCCATGCTGTTGGTGCACAAAGGATGTGTTGGGATCTGTGTTTTTGTACTTATTTTTCTCTGTGTCTCTCTGCCAGTTTGCCACGGTGTACAGAGCCAGAGATAAAACCACTGATACCATAGTTGCCATTAAAAAGGTACGATAAGTCAGCCTAAATTTGTTAGCATCTGTATGCTACACTGATGTTTAACACCAAGCTATTTTCTTTTATTCTGACAGATTAAGGTTGGCCACAGGACTGAGGCCAAAGATGGTAAATGATGACTGTCTGATGGCTCATATTTAATGTTTTATCATTATTATTATTATTATTATTATTATTATTATTTATTTCTCACACAGTGTCATTCACTGATTAATAACTGTCATTGATTATTGATAGGTATTAACAGGACTGCTCTTCGAGAGATCAAACTGCTGCAGGAACTGCATCATCCAAATATCATCGGGGTAGGTAGACATCCATTATGTTACAATGTGTTTGTGTATTCAAGTTCATATGATACAGGTATATTTGCATTTCCCTAATTTGAGCACTTACATCTCGTGTGTGTGTGTGTGTGTGTGTGTGTGTGTGTGCGCGCACGCACGTGTGTGCTTTTTTTAGTTGCTGGATGCCTTTGGACACAAATCTAACATCAGTCTGGTGTTTGATTTCATGGAAACAGATCTGGAGGTGAGACAGTCTCTCTTTGTGTGTGTCAACATCATGCTGTCCTGTACAACAGCCCGGTTTGGCTTTGGTTTGTTCTTATTTTGGTTCAGCTCAGTGTATATTCATAGTCAGTTCATATTCCCATATTCATTAAATATCTTCTTTTCCAACAACATCTTATCTTATTATATTTATTTCTAAATATGTCCTAAATAAAACATGAAATAATAATAATGAAATAAAAAGACGAATAATGTTTTTAAATATCTGTAAATTAGACTTAAAATAAACATAATATGTAGAATTATTATTATTATTATTATTATTGTTATTATTATTAATGATAATAATAATAATAATAATAATAATAATAATAATAGACTCGTACCATAACTGCAGCCCTTGCACCTCTTGAATCATATTGCACAGATGTTTGTTATTATCTTTATACATGTGGTTGCCTCTGTATGATCAGATGTACATCAATCATTCACGCTAATTAAAATGATCATAACAGAACATGTTGCATTTCATTAGTGCGCCACCAGATGGACATTTCATTACTTCCCCCTTAGTAGCGCTCAGAAAGAACAGATTTACAAGTAGGGTTAATGAATTTCTGTTATCATACCGTGAGTGGAGAGAGCAGACCAAAGAATAATTGAGGACATGAAGAATCTGTGATTGAGGGGTGTAAGGTCAGATGACATGGAGAGTAGCACAGAAAATATGACCAGGATGACAAAGATAGCAGCGTGAGTGCCCTCCTCTCACCATTAAGTGGTTCTACAAGGTCACTAAAGCTTTTATATTTTTCCACACCTCCTTCTCTGGTTTGTTTTGACATGCAAGGCTCCAGAGAGGCACCCACCACCGATACATCAGGACCTAATAGAATGATGCAAAACAAGATGAGCACGCTTTAAAAAAAATAAAAATAAAAAATCAATATCACTCTGCTCTTGGCTCTTACAATGAATTGATGCCATTAGTGGTGGACGGACAGGACAGACATGAGGATAAAATATGATGCTCATCTTATTACCAGTGGTGAAAGACTATTTTTAGGCCACGTGCTCAGAATTGGCTCCATGAGCTTATCAACTACAGATGTTAGATGCTGTTATTGCCAAAAAATATTACATAGACTTTTGGAGCCTGTGGCGCAATGGGTGAGAGGTTGAATCTGAACTTTGCTGTCTAGCTTGGCTCCAGCTGTGTCTACTTCTTCAGAGCTATATCCCAGTTGTCTTTAATTATCTTATCTGCTCTGCTGTGTGTAATTTAATTCCAAATGTGTATCCTACAGCTATGTAAAAACATGAAGTGATGGTCAAAGATTATTAGTTATCGGACATCTGGTTATACTTAATCCTCTTTGTCTTTGTTTTGCTTTGTTAAGGTGATCATCAAAGACACCAGCCTGGTCCTGACTCCAGCCAACATCAAAGCCTATATCCTCATGACTCTACAGGGATTAGAGTATATGCACCAACACTGGGTCCTACACAGGGTAAGAGCAATTATACTCCAAACACACACGTACACACATGCACACATACAGTCAGTAATGTACATTTTGCTGTGTTGTATCTGCAGGATCTGAAGCCCAATAATCTGCTGTTAGACGGCAACGGAGTGTTGAAGTTGGCTGATTTTGGTTTGGCGAAAGCTTTTGGCAGCCCCAACAGAATCTACACACATCAAGTTGTTACCAGGTCTGTGCTTTTTTTCCTTCCATGTATTAATAATAAAGACTTTTCTTTATATTTATAGTGTTTTCATTGGAAATCAGCACAGCAGCATATCTCTGTCTATTAAGATAACTAAATCCTCATGTGCTTAGCCTTATTAGCATTATTAAGTGTTTGAGGATTCATTCTCGTACAGAAGAAGAGGAGTAAAATTGAACTCTCTGTTTATTGATCCTTTTCTAGGTGGTACCGCTCCCCTGAGCTCCTGTTTGGTGCCAGGATGTACGGTGTGGGTGTTGACATGTGGGCAGTGGGATGCATCTTGGCAGAGTTACTCCTTCGGGTACACAAACCTCAAAATCCAGTAATAGTTAGTTAGTTATTTTTGTAGCCATCCTAATGTCTCTGTATCTCTTTGCTGTAGATACCATTCCTTGCTGGAGATTCAGATCTTGACCAGCTGACTAAGATCTTTGAGGCTCTTGGGACGCCCACAGAAGAGACATGGCCTGTCAGTATCTGTTATGTTTGTTGTGATACTTGTTTCTTCTGCGTTCACATGTGAGAATCATTGTATACATTTATGTGTAACATATCTCTGCAGGGTATGAGTAGTCTACCAGACTACGTGTCCTTCAAAATATTTCCTGGCACACCTCTGGAGCATATATTTAGTGCAGCTGGAGACGACTTACTCCAGCTGCTACAGGGTCTCTTCACCTTTAACCCCTCGACGAGGACCACAGCTACACAGGTAATACACCACTAACATGCAATAGCTGTTCTCACTTTAATATGACGTGAAATATAAAAGAATTCTCGTGGTGTTTCTGTGAAAAGTTACACATTTCCATAATGGTGAGGTCAACAGAATGTTTGGGAAACGTATCCCGACATTTCCCTCTAGAGTAATTAACATGTTCTTTTTTGAGCACTTTTAAAACTGCAAAAAACATTTCTGTCTCGCACGTCCATGGATCATGACACATTCCTATATTAATCTGTTGTTTTTCAGGCTCTGAAGATGCCGTACTTCAGCAATCGACCTGGTCCCACCCCTGGACCCCAACTCCCCCGACCCAACTGTTCAGTTGAGGCTCTGAGGGAGAAGGAAACTATCGGGCTAAAGAGGAAAATCGAGGGCCTGGAGACAAGTAATTCACACATTTATTTAAAAGTTTCTATATATAACATTATCCACCAAGTAGCACTTTGACCTTGGTATTCCCACAGTCAAAAATAAAGCTGGTCAATATATTATTACAGTAAATATGTTTAAATTGTGTTTGAGGCAGATTTAGAAAGGAGCTAGGAATTTTAGGACATCCCACTCAGACCAAACATACATATAGCATGTTGTGAATGTTAGCCTCATGTACCATTCCTCCTGTCTTGTCATGGTTATGCACACTATGGGCATAAATCTAGAACACCACTCGATCAAACCTAGCAATTCAAAGGGTGTTGGCTGCACATTTAACTGCAGTTCGAAATTCAGAGTATAGTGAAGTAGAGCTCACGTACACATGTACAGATGGTTTAGTAGATTGTGGTAGGGTATGTTTTACTGAAGGAGGACCTTGGTGTTTCTGGGAGGTTCAAAGCTTTTCCAGCTTCTCCTGTGGTTTGGAAAATATAAGGGTTGACTGTATGCTATGCTCTATGCTACAGTATATTACAGAGAGAATGTACTTACTTACTTACAGTAGATGGAAACGTTCGTGGTTAGCAGATTCTATATATTTTTTTAATGTTTGTAACAAGACTCATGTTATTTGCAGCTGTGATGAAGAAGAAGCTCATTTTCTGACCAGATGGGACCTAGTAAATCAGATGATCACCATCTTCACACTGCGTGGCTCAGCTTTCCCACATTGCTCAGGATTGTCCACTGGAATGAGAAAAAGAGAAAAGAAGAAGTCCAAACCAGCGGAGGGGAAAATGGCTCAGATGTGGTCGACTTTAGGATATTTTTAGAGATTGTAGCTGTTACATGAGTTGAGAATTGTTCTTGAAATATCCAAGGTGCTGCTGTGTCCAGCATTCCATCGAATGGTGTACAACAGAGACTGCCTGGTTAATAGTGTTGGCTCTGGTCTTTCTTCATTGTAACAATGATACCTAAGCTCTGGGAGCCTGCTGGAATATGTCTATTTATGTGACTGTTGAGAACAACCAAACTAGCAAGACTGATTTATTTCATGTATATGTATTTTTATTTTTTGTATGTAAGACCAATAAATGGTGCATATGCATATATGGGATCTTCCTACTGTTATGTGTTTATGATTGAGACTCTAAGCTGACCGTTTTAACTCACTAAAAAAAAACTACTGGAAACTACTTGTAATCAGCAGTACTGTGATAAGGAAGAACGCCCCAAATCACACAATAACACCCAGACAAACTGTCAAATACAGCCAAATTTAATGTCTACAGTCTATTTTTTCACCTGTTGAACGTGTGTTGACAGAAATATACTTGAGTTTATTTACTCAGCCTGCCAGCGAGAGTCCAAAGGAAAGAGGTGTGTATTTGTCTGACTTTGTGTCTGTGTGTTTATGTGGCATAAGCTCTGACTTCAGGGCAGACAGGGTGACGTTAGGTTTCACAGTGTCAAACGACAATGTGCCACTGGACATATCTTTGTCTCCCTGTCCTTTGTTTTCAACATTAGTGTGATCCAACGTAGTCTGACATGTCGGAGGCTTGATCCTCCGGCAGACGTACTGCTGGCCTTTTGGTTTCTGTCAAATGAGATAAGAGAAGAAGACAGGGAAAGAGGGAGAGTATGTCACAGTTCAAAATTCAACTTCATATTTAATCAAATGTACCTCTTATTCCGTGTGCTCTGAATGTTACAGAAATCCCATAACTGCCCACTTCTTTAGTGTGACCACGTTTTGGAGACAAGATCATGAGCAGACAAGATCATCAGTTTGAGGTCATGTTCCCCTAAGTTCAGAAAGAGGGCGTCCTTTGTAATTCGTGCCTATTTATAAATGTCCACAATACTGCACTGAGAGGGGACACAATGTCTTTGCGTGGTGGCGGTTGGTGACTACAGTGTGTGTGCGTATGTGCAGGGTGACTGGGTCAGGTGACATATTTGGCTACAGTAGCAGCCTTATCAGCTCGGCCTCTCATACAGTCTGTTTCATTGGCCAGGAAAGTCAACACACTTGCCCACATGCTGTTACAGATTATGAGCACAGGGTTTGTGGGAAAAAGTGGCACTTGCTGATAATCCTGAATCATCATGTGGGCTGAACTGAATCAAATGGACTGATGATTAAGAGCTTATGAATGATGGATGGAGGAAGGAGAAAAGTGCACGTTTTACTAAAATACTAATTTTTGAATGAATTTCAAAGAACTTGAGCTCTGCTTATGGTAGATTTCATTCACACAAACTAGGATAGAAGAGGAAGTTTGTTGTTTGCAATGTGATGTAGGAAGTTATGTTCATATCTGACAAATGTTTCATCACTGCAGCAGTATTCTTTGGTGACTTACAGGTCTGTTTTGGCTGGTCACTCAAACGTGCATGACATACACATAATATGACATAATGCCTCATTAAGCTATATGAATTAATAAATATTTATATTATTTTAGGCAAATTAGATCATTTAGATCTCACCAATCACATGCATGAACTTTGTTTGCTAGGGAATACAGGCCAGTCATCTTTTATAGTGTTAGCTATTATTATTGCAGCTGTTGAATTATGTTATCCAACTGAAGCACTGACTAATATGAATGTACTGTATGTCAATAAGTGTCTGTTGACTAACATTATGTGGAGCATTATTATTATAATTTGATCCAGATCACTCCATGTGCTGTATTGTTTTTCCTTCAGCTCAGCCCTGGTAAATGTCCAATTTCTGATCATATTTCCTTTTTGTACACAATGCCTCACTGCTTTCTAGTGTAAGTACTGTTGGTTTCTATACACAAGGACAATTTTGAGCTGGGTTTGGTTGATTGTATGCGTGCTTGCATATGTATAAATGTTTGAATATATATATTTGATTATTGTATTTAATTTGGAGCGGATATTTGTTTTTGTTTAGTTTGTCTTGGTTGCTTGTAACCTTAGCTTAAATATAATGTGTAAAATTGTTGTCTACAGCTGGATCGAGGAAAATGTAAGATACAACGTTAAAAACTAATAAAAAACAAGTTTAAAAAAATCTCACTGTATGTTTATCTATCTTAATTTGTGAAAGGCTTTTGGGTGAAATGAAGTATAGCCTACTGTAACGTGTATTTCTATACATTTTGATGCTTGTTTTCCTGTCTCTGCTGTGTCAACTGGAAATGCATTTGTGTAACATCTGGTTTTGTGATGTAGTGAAAGTATAGCCTGTTGTGTCCTGTGAGAAACGTCTGTCACGAGCAATGTTGTCATCTGTTTTTCACCTATGGTTTCAACCACATGCTGTCTGTGGCAGAAGCAGCACAGCTCTGCGTGTTTGTTTGGCTGTTTTTGTTGGTGATGTGCAGTCAGTGGGAGGAGAGAGGAGAAGAGGGACGGAGGGAGGGAGGGAGGAAAGAGGAGGGGAGACAGCGGCGGCAGCAGCGGCCAGGCAGGGAGGAGGGAGGACGGAGCAGTTTGAGGACAGGCGCGTTGTGTTTCCCGTGTGGTGGTGGTGATTTCACGTGAAAAGAAGAAGAAGAAGAGGAAAGCGACCAAGAAAGCGGAGAAAGCAGCGAGTTCGTCACCCCGAAACGGATTTATTTATT
The DNA here is from genome assembly GCA_014281875.1 of Nibea albiflora. NCBI lineage: Eukaryota > Metazoa > Chordata > Actinopteri > Sciaenidae > Nibea > Nibea albiflora. Next base: position 19,209,298 of record CM024801.1, read on the forward strand.
GCCTCCCCGCAAAATGTGTACTCCGTGTTGTATCACGCAGGTGAGGAACAATACTCCGACTTGTCTTTTATTGCTGTTGAGCACACAATGAAAGGTTACAATGACGCTGGGTCGTTTCAATCTTGTTTACTGTTTTCTCTCTATCGATATCTGTTAGCCGCTCAACCGTCAGCTAACGGCGAGTCAACGGCTGCTTTTTTTTGTTTGTTTGTATGGGTTTTTTTTTAATAACGTCGTGCTGGTTTTCGACACCCTGCTGTCAGCCACTGTAATTCATCGACACGAAAAGAAATATTACATTTCTCTCACTGAAATCACTGAATAACTTCACTGTAGTGACGTTATCGCAGCTGGAAGACAAACAAAGAGAGACGAAGCAACTAGCTTGACGCACACAGTAGCCAACTCGCAGTACCTGCTGTCGGAGTAACGTCCTGTTTGGCTCTCTGTACAGATGTGTTGGACGGAGAATGAAACGTTGTGGTTTGGCAGCTCTCTATGGCAGTCTTATCTACATTTAAAAAAAAAGGTGTCAGTGAATGCGACCTGCCGTTTTCCTGTTTAGTTTTTGTTGCACTCATTGAAACACCGCATCATGCTCCAGCAGCTCCAAAACTTTTAGCATTTTTTTAGCCAGTCAAACTGTACCCCACACCTCTGTTTGATGGTTTGTGTTTCTGAATTGGTTGAGCACAATAAGTTATATATTTTAAAGCTGCACAATAACTCACTGCATTATACACGTACCTGCTATTGAAAGAATATGGTTTGGATTACTTTTTTCTTTGTTTTTGGGATATTTGAAGTCGGTTTCAGGGTTGCTCGTGATAAACCACATCATATACAGACAACAACAAAAAGTTAAACAGCTCATCTTGTATTAATTGAAAATAAACTGACAACAATTTTGATTTATCAATAAGTCGAGTCATTTGCAAGGAAAAATGCCAACACACTCACTGTTTTGTCCTCTGAGGGTGTAAATAGAAAACAAGCAGTTTAAATATATCCATGTGGGTTTTTATGAAATGTGATTGACATAACGATACCATTTGGACATCTTTAAACAGTTGTTTGAACAATGTTTTTTCTTCAGTGCCAAGTGTCTTTGTTCAACTAACAGCTCCAATTGAACTTTTTTATGATGTACCAAATGTACCATCTGCCTTGTGTTCCTGAATTAGTAAAGGACAACAACTAAATGAACTAAACACCTTCTATTGAAAGAATATTCTTTGTTTAATAGATTTTCCAATAGATCAAAAGAACACTGTAAATAACATTTACTAACCTCTTAAGTCATTTAGGACACGTTTTTTTCACCTACAACAATTTTACCCTATTTGTGTGGTTTATTTTAAAAATTACATAACATAATGATTGAATGTTTGGTAGTTCTGAGCAAGGCTGAAGTTTTTAAAGAGATTTATGCAGAAAAAATACTTTGTTTGTAAAGTGTAAATGAAACTGATGCTTGAGGGTTAAATAATTAACCCTGTATTGATTTTTTTTAATCACTCATCTTGGCTTTTAAATATATCCACATGGGTTTTTAGAAAATGTGATTGACATAATGATGCCATACTGACATCTTTTTAAAGGGTTAAAAGAGGTTTTACTTCAGTGCTGAGTGTCCTTTTTCAACTAACAGATTGTTTCTGACCACAGGGTCACCACTGCTGAGCTGGTCTGGTTAGGAATTTAATTACACAGACTCATCCCTCATCTGAGGGGAACTTGCCTCTATTTCCTGTCCTATTCAAAGCAGGGAATGATGAAAACAGGGAGGGATTAAGAGAAAACGAAGGGCAAACAATAAGATCAGTTTTGCTGAGCTGGTGTTGATCCCCGTGTCACAGACGGCCCATTTAGTTTTGTCGCCATCTCTATTTATGTGTATACTTGTAATTAACATTTTTCCCTGTGAATATATGTAGCTCTCCCGGGGTTTAGAGTGGCCCAGATTGATGTGTGGTCTGCTAATTTCCTCTTTGGCTCAGAGGTGGAAATTAAGGGAGAGGGTGGGCGTTGTTTGGGTTAGATTTGGAGAGAGAAGTAGGCACGGTGTGGGAGCAACTCACTCGTAATTTCTCAGTGGGATCAGGGATGTATGCCATGTCGTGATGGGATAGGGGGGTAGGCTTTAGCTCAGTGTTGAGTTTTGTCCAAAGCGCTGCAAGCATTGGCTGTGAGTGTGGGACAGGACTGAAACCATGTGGGTGTCTGTACGCAGCACAGCTATGGTACAGGCTACTTTGGCAGGGTACACAAGCCTGGAGGATACGAGAGATTGTTGTTCCCAAAGAATCCTCCCTGATAAACAATCCTCGAGTAAGCACTACACTTACACGCTGTGGATCTGCAATCAACAAAGAATTCTCTAGTAAATCATGCTTTATTCAAACTTTAGGGCCAGGCAAACAAAAAAATAACCAAAAGTGTTTGGTGAGAATGAGGATTGGTGGGCAATTGTTATTTATTACAGTAATTCTGTTTTTTGAATATTAACTCCATAATTGAAGCAAGTTAAATGTAACGTAAAATATAACGCACCTCAGTGGCTCAGCAGCACTCACACAAACACAGCTGTTACCATCAGATGGCAATTTGGAGGTCTGTTGTTGAGGTCGCAGCACACAGACATGGGTAGGTGATCCTAAAAACAGCTGTAAAATCACTTGAAACTACAGGCACCAAACATGTGTAACCATCTCTCCCAACATATATTTCTGGGTTAGTAATACCATGAGAATTACTGACCACCTGTGTCCATGTGAGACATGTCTGCTATTTACAGCTTGCCCTCAGGAATTTCGCTGTGGTCAGCAGCAGCAGGAGTTTGTTTTCCCACCGGGGACATCGCTGGCCATCTTTCATCTCTTTGGCCTACCTCTGATCTGTCAAACAGCAGCGATAATGTATTCCCCCACCTTCTCCTTGTTCACGTCTTCCCATGTCCCATTGTCTTTTTCTTTTTTTTTTGTGCTGATGTAACTGTGTGAAATGCCATCTAACTCTGAGCAACCTACAGTAAGGCTTTGGCTAGGAACTGCATGATATCGTGTGTACTTTTGCACTGAAGCTACACTCTCAGTGGCAAACAATACATTTTGGGAAGTGAAATAGGCCTCTTAGTATGATGTTGATCTGTTGATCTGACTGTCTTCCCGTTCTTGTTTGGTCCGTTTCCTTCCAGTTATTTTTGTGACGGACTCCTTTGTCTGCATGTGATTGTTTCATTTCTGCACTATTTTTTTCCCAGCTCTTCACTGTACCTCTGTTCTCCTTTGTCTTTTTTTTCTTTTCTGTCCATTGGACTTAAGTTTCTTTCTCTTGGTTGTAGCTAGGGCTGTATTTGCCAAGACCTCCCTTTGTGTATAGGAAACAGAGCAGTGATACATTTTTGCTGTGTGTATACAGCTGCCTAGCTATATAGACAATAGTGGAGCTGTCATTCACAATATAAGGGGAAATGGAGTAGCCCAGGTCTTGGTCTGGAGTTTGTTCTGACCTAACTTGCGCGTGAGAAGGATCCTGCATGGTATCTTATTGTTTAGTTAAGCTAAGTGTTTCGTTTCGCTTCTCCCCCTATTTTTAAGTTTTGTTTGACTGGTTTCGCCTCACTCCGTTCAACTCCAAGCATTACTGTAATATGAGCATAGAGGGTGTGTCTACAGTTTCATCTGAACCTTTCGTTCGTCTGTCATGATTCATTGTGGTTAACTTTATCCAGTGGCCACTATCATTAAGCTCTAACAAACGGGGAGTTCCTGCATTTGAAAAGCGGCCAGCTCAGCTACAGCACAGACTACATTTGAAAGGCAGAATGTACTAAAGTAAAGTAGGACCGAGAATAAAGATGAATTATGTATTAGATGTGGTGAATGAACAACAAACACACTGGTAGGCTGAATCAACCCGAGGTTGATCCTCTCATGAATGCACACACATTCTTCCAGTCAAGTTGTTTTGACACTGCTTGTCTCAGTCATGAGTCGTGTCTGTCTGCGCTGCTATAAATTTCCACAGTTTTTTTTTTTCTTTTTTTCTTTACTGATAAACATGAATGTCGACATCTCAAATCAGCTGATGGGAGTTTTCCCCTCTGCTCAAACCATGGGAGTGGGAAGTCTGTGTCAGCCACATCAGGAACAGATCACATCTGTAACCTTGCCAAATACTCACAAATGTCGCATGTCAATTGTTTTTCTTTAGATATCCGTCCAGACTTTGTCAGATGTTGTCACTCAAGGTCGGTTAGCCCGATTTAAATAAAGAGAAAACCCACAACTGATTCTGTATCTGTCTGCCCCCTCTTGATTTGCCTTTGCTGTGCTTACTGCGCGAGTGACCTATTTTTGCGATTGGTCCGTTAGTATTGCGTGGGCAGTTGTGTCTGTGTGAGCGCTCTAGAGTTTATACTTGTGTGTTTGATTTTGTTACCCTTTCCATTTCCTGTTTGTTATTAAATACTGCAGTCCTTTTCATGACTGCTGGGTCAAGGATAATAAGGCGGTAGATAATGGAGGAGGGAAAAACATGGTAATTATCATCAGTAGTCTGTTAAACGCTCACAGTCTAATCACAGATGTGGTCTTGAGATTGTCTACACGTAGGATTGTATCAGGCTTGTTGATCAAGCATCCAGTTGTAGGTCTTTGTTGAACAATCCAAGGTCATATAGACACATTCTGACTCTGTAACCTGAGTGGCATTAAGGTTCATTTCCTGAGTGTATTGTCACTGCTGCGTTCTGTCCATCCTCTCCACGTAAAGCTGATTCCTGTGTGCTTTGAGGAATATCGTCTTTCTCCTGACCCCTAGCTGGAGAGCAGCCGAGTGCTGGGGAGTTAGTGATTTAGGGTTAAAGGCAGCTGAAGATAACAAAGAAAGGGTGAAGAGGAGAAAATAAGACAGGAGATGACGACAATAAGTCTCTGAGAAGCACGGTGGGGGAGGATGGAGGAAATGAGATGAAGAGGGTGAAACAGAGCTTCAGGCTTAGTGAGAAAGAGACACGTCTTTTGTTTTCTTGAGAGTCCCACAATCACAGTGTAGTGAGGCATCAGTGGAGGGTTGTGGCTTAGTTTAAATCTAGTAAATCTAGACTGGACTGGCCAAATTGGCTAGTGCACATTGTTGTTGCACTCTCTGATGGTCTTTGGGACGGGTAGCTAGAGCAGTATGACAAGCCGGTGGGGGGTTGCTGTTGATATTGAAGTAGGGGTGTACACGGCAGACACGCTGACCACCTGTCGACATGCTGGTGGTGGTGGTGGAGGAGGGGGTGGATGCCTCGTGAAGTGGGTAGGGTCAGCGTTGGTTACCATGGATACTCTTTGTATCTTTGTATGGTGGAATTCCCCGAGACATTCATACTCTCTCCTGACTCCCCCTCCCTCCATCAAGTTTGCTGTTGGCCCCCTCGCTGTGTGCAGTCCGCTGGTGAAACACCCCCCAACTAATGAAATCTAAATACCCTCACAAGTTCAAATCATCCTGTTTTTTTCCTGCTTACTTTCAGCCTGTTGTGGTTAATTAATCGGCCATTGAGAAAGACATGTGAGTGCGGCAGAGACAAAGGAAACGGCTTATCCTGTTAAGCTGTGTGTAGTCTAATGGATACCAGAGGTCACATGCATGAAACTTTTAGATTCAAGGCTAAAAGTCTGAAATATCTACATGCAGCCTTGAAGGCTTTTCAAACCTCATATATGAATTCTTCTGTTGTATCTCAAACACTGGCCAATTGTGTACACATGAGGGTAATGCCTACTTCCACAATAATCCATGAATAGATATCAACACTACCCACTAGAATCCTGATTTGGAGCAAGCCGTTCTATCGTGTTGTTTGATCTGGCATCAAAGAAGGCTTTGTGTTTGTTGCCCCCAACCGATATACACATAGCTCAAGGAGGAGAAATGATCATGATATGGCCTGTTTTTCTGCTGTTCTTATGTCTGCATAATAACATGGATAAAGAAAGCACATGTGTACCATGTAGGTTGATGGCCTAAATGAGACAAGATAATAAAACTCTACAGAATTATTAAGTTAAAAAATGCATCTTTTGATTGAGAATTTCACTTACTCTATCTCCAATCTAAACAAACGTTTTGTTTTTTTTACTAAAATGTTCAGTCTCTCACCGTGTTTTTATTCACTTTATCATACAGTATCATTTGAAGCTATCTCATGAAAAAGTGCTCCCTCTGGGAGGAATTCCCCAACTGTCTCTAGGACACAAGACAGACACATACTATCACAAGTGCTTGAACTCAGACTTTCAGATGTTTCCTTACTTCCTGTTCCATCCTGTCCTGCTCTGTTGATTTCTGACCGAAAAGGTGATGTTAAGTCGTTTATTCTTGATTTTATAAAGTGTATAGATAAATTATTTTGTACCTCACGGTTTCTAAAAAACAAATCAACCAAATGCAAACTAGCAAACTTTTTCTCAACTCTTAATGAGAACTGGATAGCAAAAGTTTTGGTTGGTTTTACATTGGATTCTGTTTAGAGAACTAAACCGAAAAACACAGCTTGCATGAAGAAGGCAAGGCTATAAATAACCATTCTTCACCTCGAGGCAAAAAACAATTAAGAAGCTGTCTAGAAGAGACTAGCATGGAAACCTCTGGATAGACAGAGCAGGGAGCAGAGCCATGTGGGCTTGGGAGAAGTGTCTTGATCCTGTCTGTGTGGTTCCACGAGTCTGCAGCATACCACAGATTACTGGCATCTGGAGCGGAATGCAGAGCATCAGACAATGTTGCACACTGGCTTTACTAGATCAGTACATGCTGGCCAGATTACAGACCCCGGCTTAGGACACACTCACAGACAAGGGCTACAATTACTGATGACAAATCAAATTTATTTTGCTAGGACACACTATGAGGTCTAGATAGAGAACATTTATTAATCGTGAGAGGATTCTCGGATACGTTTGAGCTACAAGGTTGGGGTGTCCTGTTGGCCTTGGGGTTTGTCATTTCCCACCTGCTCATAACTTCCTTTGATTCTACTTTCACCCTTTGTAACTAATTTTAAAGAAAGTTGAAATCCCCAGTGCATTTTTCAGCTCTGTTTTTTATCGCCGCTACAATGTCAGTCTTTGGCGAAAACAGGATATCTGACCACAGGGTTTTAACATCCATCTGGGCTGGAGATGGTGGAACTTGTGGACAAGGTGGTGTTGGGCCTAGATTTGGTTGACTCTGTAAATTTATTTGTCGCCATCTACACGCATAAACATGTACATTTAACTTGCCTGCTCGACAGCGCCCCAACCTGCTCATAACTTCCTACCTCTCATCCAATTTCATAATGACAGCACTAGCTCAAAAAGACTCAGTCATGGTCAGACTAGCCTTGGCACGTAACCCACACAAGCACCTTTCCCTTATCATTAGCAAAGTCTGTATCTCATCTCATAATGGGGGAAAAAAACGTACAGAGGCAAATAGTGCGTGTAAGCCCTCCAGCAGTGTGCCACACCTCAGCTGTAGACCACATCAGAGAAAGTTCACCTCTCACCACAGCTGTGTGTGGTGTGTTTTCTGCAGGCTGAGGAGTAGGAGGCTTCCACAAGCAGGGTGGGGTGGCTACAGAAAGACATTATACTGTATAATTGTAGAGACCTCTTTCCGAAATAGAACACAGGGCCTGTCTTTATGAGGCTGTCCTCCTGTATGAGAGCCTGTCAGAAGAAACAGTAGGCCTCTGTGAGTGCGTGTATGTGTGTGTGTGTTTTTTGGACAAGACTTCACTGTCTACATTGACCAAGCACTCCCACTGTAAAAGGTGGTGGGGGGGGGGGTTAACTCTAACCCTCATGATAGTGGCTGTCAATGAGCAAAGAAACTGTCAGGCGAGTGTCTTCTCTGAGTTTTCCCCTGTCTAGCAAGTTGCCATAATTTTGCTCAGACCTGCAGTAAGTGGTAATTGTTGGAGGACTGTGAAAGCTGAAACTCTGGAAAGCTGGAAAGATGAAAATGTTCCAGGAGGCACCAGACACTGCTGCACATTACATTTTGCCACAAGAGTCACAGCTGTAAAAAAAAAAAAGAAAAGTTCATAAGCATGCACCTTTTTTACTATAATGTGTTTTAGCATTTAGCATATTGTATATTTAAGGTCTCGTAGATACTGTAACAACTTGAACTTAATACTTACTTATTGAACTTATTGCTTATATTAATAAAGGTATTTCATGAAAAGACGACTCCCTATTCTTAAGTATAGCTCCTTGTTTTTGGCTTCTAAGGTTTAACCAACTGTATTTTACTCCTGCTATTTCTGTCCATATTCTGTCCGTCCTGGAAGAGTAATCCCTCCCTTGGTGCTCTCCCCTCCCTTTTTTTTCCAGTTAAATGTTTTTTTTTTCTTTTGTCTTGTTCTTTTGAGGCATTTGCCTCTACTGAATATGTTTTTCAGATTATGTTTTTAGGCTGTATAAATAAAATAACTTGACTCCTGTAGGACTATTGAACATAACACGATCCTGTATATAATCTCAAAGATTTGAGTATCTTTAAAGGAACTTCTTATTTTTTCTATTCCAGTATAATTTTACTGTTAAAAAGCTTTTGTTTATCATTGTTTTGTCATGTTATAATGTTACTTCCAGAAATGGTTGTGCAGCATTCTATCTTTATGCTGACATTTTGAGATTGTTGCAAAATGGGCACTTGAAGTCTCCCAAAGTGCCCTGTAAATGCATTATGTCTGTATCAGAATGTCGATAATGACAATGTTTCTTTTCATTGTTCTCTGTTTGCAGCTGGCCTGCTGCTGCGGCTCAGCAGCCTGCTCATGCTGCTGTAACTGCTGCCCCAAGATCAAACAGTCCACAGGGACCCGATTCATGTACGCCCTCTACTTCCTGCTGGTCACCGTCATCTGTGTCATCATGATGTCCCCAACTGTGGAGCAGGAGCTGAGAGACAATGTAAGCGCCACACACATCAAAACGTCACTCCCCCACAGCATATACACACATTTTTAACTGTGTGAATTATGGATGTATTTGAAAGCTTTGAATTGTGTATGGATAAAAGTGTTCATTGTAAGAAGGTCAGCAGGAATAAACAGCTCAGAGAGAATATTAAAGTTCTCTTCTGTGCAACAGCTTTATTTTAAATGAGTGAGTGGAGTGGTTTTGAAACTCTCAGCCCTAAAAGCCTCTAATAGATACATACCTCTATAATACCATAATGGTAATAAGATGTGATGAGATCTATTCAGATCGAGTCATAATTTCCTGTGTGTGTGTGTTGTGTAAACAACTGTATAGCCACAGAATTCTTTTGGTTTGACACTCAGCAGAGTTTTAGCTGCCGTTTTTATCTAGATCAGATCTAGCTAGTTTACAAGGAACCAGATCAATCTTGTAGGGAGCTGTGAATGTGTGTGATTTCACCCATGTGTCAGTGGTCATTGGCAGCAGATTTGCCAACCTTCCACATTTTTCCAGAGAGACTCCTATGTTTCATTTTCTGTCGCGGTCACAATTCTCCTCTATTTCTCTTATATGAAAAAAAGGATGTTTTGCTACACACACCATGTGTTTTTGATACTATACAGCGGGTATAACTGCTAACATTTCACACAGCTGCTGCTTAGCTTGCATAGTTTCTGTCCCGATAATTTGATTTAACATTACAAATGTGGCTTGCAGTGTACATAATAGGTTGCTATTGTGAAGAGCAGTATTTAGGCCTGTAAAGCCATAAAGTCTTCTTCTGTTGTTTTGCAAATGGCCTATTTTACTGAAAAGAAATCTGGGAGTCTGCTCAGAGGCTCTAGTAACCAAGCCAACAGTAGCCTCAGTGCTGTGACCTTTTACACTGTTTGGGCTACTACTAATGTCTATACTCACTCCCTGGGCTTCAGATTGCAGAAGTTAGCAACTGTACACAAAACGAGGCCCAACTGTCATTAGACGGAGACGGGACAGAGAAAAAGAGAGTAATGTTGTATTTGCGGGTTGTGCATACTCTCTCTATATATTTTGATACTGGATGTTGTCTTGTGAGGTGAGCCAACCTTAGTGATCTGCTGTAAACAGAAACAGAATCTCAGTGAATGCTCCAGCATTGCCATGTCAGTGCTAACAGGCAAAATTAAAGATTTATAATATTGCTACAGGCAAAGCAGACATTCTTCTATGTTAACTGGAAGTCCCCATGTGCATCTTCACAGTAGTAAGTCCATATCTGAGGAGGCAGGAGTTCAGGCTGGTAGCTTTTTTGTTTTTAACCGCCCACCTAGTCACTGAATTCGGGAGAAAATACACAGGAGGCCTTCTCTTTCTCTTTGTCTCTCTTTTGATCTGTACGGCTATCGTGTGTTTTCCCCCCAGCTTACCTCTTTGAATAATCACATGGTTGTTTCTGAGTAATTCCAGCTCAAGAAGACTCATGGGGCTACTGTTATCTGCTACAGTGTGGTTATCCTTATCATCCATATGTCACAGTCTGTCTCACCCGGATGATGTAAAAATGTCAGAGATGATGTCCTGATACGTTGCCTTCTCATCCCTTTTGTCTGTGTCAATATTGATAGCTGAATATCTGAGGTTGAGGGGTGATGTTACTGCTTGTAGGCACAGTGTGCACAGTGTGTATCAGCATACACTAGACTACAAGGCAGAGTAAGCGGGGAATAATGATGTGTCTATACAGTATCTGGGAAGAATACCCTCAGCTGACTGTGTTACTATGGCAATGACTGCAAGCTTCCTCAACTAAGAGCGCTATTTGAAGACAGTGACATTTTTCCACCAATCTCTTTCTCCGCCAGTGTCCTACTGTACGGCATTAAAACGACTCCCTGCTGCGTCTCTCTCCTTGTGAGAGGAGAACCCTGTAAAAGGCCCATCCAGGCACAAAATGGCCTCTGATAGCCCCACGCAAAGCCCGCTGAGTTACACACACATATATACACATATACACGAACACTGTCAGTCACACACTGGGCGCAGTGGGTAGTCCCGGCTAAGAGAGCAGCCATTGTGCATATGAGAGTGCTGGTCTTTTTCTCAAGAGATTTACAGCTGTCTGAAACAGCCGGCCCCTTTCCCTCTTAATCACTACACCATGGACATGCTAATATGGTCCTCAACGTGAGACAAAAGCTCCAAAATGGGCTTTTTACTCTATGTTGTGATCTGGCTCTGGACTGTGCTACACACTGAGGTGATGACAACTCAATCCGCTGGCGTCTCACCCATGTGTACAACTTCAGGATCAAAATACTTTGAATACTCTGAAAGTAAAGATCTGTAGTTCCCTCAAAACGTGGCTTGTGTCTGGAAATCAGCTCTTGTATTTGACTTTGATTCACACCTCTACGTTCAGGGACATCGGAGAAGGGAGCAGACATTTGAGCCTCCGTTCTGTGGTAATCATTTCAAAGAATGTCTCTTCTGTTGGCACTGAGCCACCGAAGCACTTCCAATTTCCAGTTGAAGGCCACAGCAAAGTCCTTATCTACTTTACTGGCTCTGGCCTCGCTCTCCTCTTCTTATGCAGCCCACTGTTGTTTGGAATACATTTTGGAGATGTATTTAAAGACGTATCACCCAATATTTCTCTCTTGTCCATGCTCTTTCTGCTTTGCGCTCTCCGCTCTCCCAGTCCTTCTGACTTGCTGACAAAAGGCGGATAATTTATTCATCTGTGTCCTTTGTTTGTGTACACTGACAGTTAGTTGTAAGGCCCCTCTAACAGCCTGTAGAGAACAGGGGATGAAAGAGGGCTTCATGGAGAGAAAGAGGGGTTGTTGTTGCTGCCTGTTCTCTCTTTCTACTCCTTTAGAGGCGTGACGCACAGAATAGATGCTATTGGGTCCTTTTCTCTGAAGCCACGTACAAGACAAACATGAGCAGAGGTGGGGGGTTCCAACACCGTAATGATCTAATCAAATTATTTTGGCTATTTTTGTCATTTTGTCAATCAGATCCCCTTCTACAGTAAACTGTGCGAGAAGATGAATGCAGGCGAGAACTGCAAAACTCTGGTCGGCTACTCAGCCGTCTACAAGGTGTGCTTCGGCATGTCTTGCTTCTTCTTACTCTTCTCCCTCTTCACCATACGAGTCAACAACAGCAAAGGCTGGAGGGCAGCTGTGCATAATGGGTAAGAAGGCCTTGTTCCTCTTTCTGTCAGCCTTTTCTCTCAGTCAGTAAAACAACGTACATTCATTTAAATATCTGGTAAGCACCCTAAATTCATCCACTGTAGCTTCTCTTTCACGCTAAGAAGGTTGGGTTGCAAAGAGGCTGAAAATGTTCAGTAAATTTCCAGAAGCCTTTCCATGGTAAGTTAAGCTGGGGAATTTTGGAAATATTCCAAATCAGAAATTTTCTTTTCAGAATTTTACCAGAATGAACTGGAAACTATGGGTTATTATCATTAATGGTCAATGAAATGATGCTATCCTATCCATAATATCCTACACTACTAGCTGGCTTTCAATCACACTAGTCCTAAATTCTGAGAAACAAACACTTATTATCCTGGATTTGTTACTACATATTCTCTATTTCTTGTGTTTCTCTTTCTAATACTCAAATTCAGACAAAGTCATTGTTTTTAATGTTATTATTTCATTTTTTTTTTCAAATCTTAACTCGATGTTACCACTTGGTCTTTTAATGTTACCGCTGCTTTTAATGTCAGGTTCTGGTTGCTGAAGTTTATTGTGCTGGTGGCATGCTGTGCTGGAGGCTTCTTCCTCCCAGATGAGAAGATCTTTCTGGAAGGTAATGTAGAATACACTCAACAGAGCTGCAATGCAGCCATTTAATATATATTTTGATACCATGTCATCATTGTTGCAAAAAGTTGTAGACACATGAAGTAAAAAGAAAAGCAATCTAGTGCAGTTTTTCAGTAGATATGTCATTTTTAAGCTAACTCAAATAAATGGCCAGGCTCCACACAAACTTGCCATTCACTGCCATCTTTTCCGTAGTGTGAATATAAACTCAGCATGGAAGCGTGACATCTTGTATTAAGTCACAAATACCTGACATAATTTCCCTGTCTGTTCCCCTGTGCAATGCCACAGTATGGCGCTACGTAGGAGCTGTTGGCGGCTTTATTTTCCTCCTCATCCAGCTCATGCTGTTGGTGGAGTTTGCACACAGATGGAACACAAACTGGTAAGACCAACATGTCTGCTCTCTGCTCGTGTCTCCCTTTTAACCTACTTGCTTGGAGTCTGGCTCACTTATGTAAGCATAGATGCCGTGTAAATAGTAACAGCACAGTGCTTTTTTTTTTTAAACTCAGGGTGGGAAACTCTTATGTGTGGTTATTTGTATGTCTTGTAAAAAAAAAAAGTTTGGAAAGAGGGAGTCATGTAGCTTTGTGTTTTAAATGGAAAAGAAAGGAGACTTGGCAGCAGGACGGCTTTGGGCAGATTCACAGGATGCATATGGAGTGTGTGCTCAGTTTCCCCTTCCTCTTTCCACACACACACAGAATGTTTCAAAAACCTCTTTGAGGGTTCGTAACCAATGCAGTAAACTTCTCAATATGTATTGTTATGTACACATTATTTAGTTTCTTAGTAAAACTGTAAATTTACAGTCAAATAAATCTGATGTGAAATCACTTAATCAGCTATAACACTGCCTTCTTGTCTTATGCAGAAATAACTCACCAAATATACCTTTCTCCTTCTTTGAATTTTTCTTTAGGACGTCAGTTTTATTTGCTTTTTCCCTGCTCAATTGATCTTTTTTACTTATTTAATTTGCTTTACCCTTGTTCATGTTATGTTTTCCCCTGTCTGTTTTCTCCCTCTCTCTCCCTCTCTCCCTCTCTCCCTTATGTTTCTGTCTGCAGGAGTTCAGGAGTAAAGTATAATCGTATGTGGTACGCAGCTTTGGCCTTGGTGACGCTGCTGCTGTTCAGTTTTGCAGTAGGCGCCGTTGTCTTCATGGGTCTGTTCTACACAGACCCCGAGGCCTGTTTGCTCAACAAGGTCTTCTTGGGCATCAACGGCAGCCTGTGCCTCATCGTCTCCCTGTTGGCCATCTCCCCATGCATACAGAAATGTGAGAACCTGCACTCACAAGCACATTGTCTCATTTGACTGTGTGACACAAATGCAAGTACAAGCATTTGCATTTAGGTGGTGCTTATAGGAGGCAAAGTTCACAAATGGCAACACATTTTAACACATCAAAAATTGTATAATGATAGAGAGTAGCAATAAGTGAGACTATTGGCTAGACTGACAGTATATTTTTAAATGCATGTTCACCAAGCCAGCAATCTCAGTCAGCATAGCCAGTTATAATTATATCCTGTATTCACCTTTGTGTCCCTACAGTGCAGCCCACATCAGGCCTGCTGCAGCCAGGAGTCATCAGTCTGTACGTCATGTACCTCACCTTCTCAGCCTTCTCCAGCAAACCAAAAGAAAGTGAGTCTGAACAGACACCCGCCTCCACCTAGTAATCATCGTGATAGTTGTGTATCAGCTTAGATCAACAGGTAGAAGTTTTGTTGGCAGTGACAGAAAAACTCACCACGAAACTAAACTGAGTCGACATTTGTTGTTTTGGGGGATGTGTTTAAATGGAACGGATGAGTAATCCTGCACATCTGTTCAGTGAAAAGTTGTATTACACTCAGGAGCAAGAAACATAAACCAAACACAATAGAGCAAGGCCTTCCTCCTAAGATAAGGCTTTAAGATTAATAAAAGAAAAACAGAGTTTATTAAGGTTCAGAGAAAGTTGTGATTCTTAAACAGATTTCTCTGCAGAGACTGAGGCTAAGTGTCCATCTCTACAGTGCTTCTGTTTTCCACAGCAGCTGCCAAGATAATATTCTATGCTGAGATACTTTGAGCTCTCTGAGAGGCCAGAGGACTTGAAATATGTTATATAAAATGCAATTCCATCTGCTAGTGTGAAGATAATCTTACCAGTAGTAACACATAAGTATACTACATGCTGTTGTGGTCGTTGGTGGTTTCATACTTTCTCTATGTTGTATTATCTCTACATTTTCCTCTCCCCTCCTTTTGCTGCTGCTGACACTTGTGCCAAAATACACACACTCAATGCATCTTTCACAATCTCTCCACTCCTTTTCACCTCATCCATCTCTGTCTGCACATTCTTTCTTTTTAGTGGTGGAGAGAGATGGTGTGAACACAACCGTGTGTGTGTTTCCCTTCAACTCCGGGACAGAGAGCGACAAGAAAATTGTCACCGCTTTGGGAACCGTTATCCTGTTTTGCTGCGTCCTTTACTCCTGGTGAGACACACACACAGACACACACACACATTGCTTCCCCTATTTCTAATTTCAGTGTCTACACATATACAAAGTTGCCCTGTAATATGTCTCCTTTTAGCATCATTACTTTTTTAGGAGTTGAGAAATTATGCCAAGGCTACAATCCATCCCATTAACAGCAGCTATGTTGGAGGCATTGTGGAATAAAAGGCTGTAGTGACAGAGACAGGGTAGTTTTGATTGGCTATGACTCCGGAGAGGCAGCACATGATTGGCTGTGGCTAGGCTACAGGAGTAAGAGACAAGCACTCTGGCTTTTTTCATTTGTTCACATGTGTTTTCCATCAAGTGGAGGCATCATGTCTCTTGTGGTCATTCCCTGAAGAAGAGGGAGTTAGATTCTGCAGCGATCTGAAACTGGAAATTATTGGAAAAATACAAAGTGATGGAATTACAACCTTTCTCCCCCTCCAGCTGTCTTTATATCTCTTTCCTTATTTCTCTTTCTCCACCCTCCCTCTAGCTTGACGTCCACCACCAGGCGAAGCTCTGCAGCGCTCAGAGTGTGTAGAAACAGTGAGCCAGAGACTGAGGTAAACACACAAATATTCATATCTCACTAGGTGTTAATGGAATATACAGACTGGTTAAACAGAAAACCCAAATGACCCGATGCTCCTGATTAGACATGGAATTATATAGATCAGGCCCAAGAGATGTAGCGTGTGTTTACTACAAATCAGTGATAACCTTTATCTTTTTCTTTATCCTGCAGAGAGCTCGCTGCTGTTTCTGTTTTGGAGATGACACAGGTGAGGAGAGTCAAATCCCGTCTATTTTTTCCCCCTCCTCCCCCTCTCTACTCTCTGCCTCTCCAGCCTGTTCAGTGTGTATGTATAAGTCCCCAGCCTTAGTGTTTGCACACAGGGGGGCTATGCTCATTGCTATTCCTCAGCCAGATTGAGGATGGTGAGAAAGTATTGGTCAGCAAACACAGATGATGTCACTGTTACTAGGAGGTTAGTATGACACAGTGAAGCAGCAAGAGAGGTGATGTGGAATTGAAGGTAGGCTGACACTGCCCCCTGCTGGAAATAAAATTGTCATATGTTGGCAAATATTACCATCAGAAATGATCACCACTAGGACACATATTCTGTTTGTGAGTTACATATTGTTTCAGCGAATCAGTACAAAATGATCAAATGCCAATTATATCAAAACTCATCCACATCCACGCTTTGCATCATGTAATTTGTGTTTTTTGTTCTTTTTAGATGACTATGATGAGGAGAAGACTGGTTCAGGCCAAAATGTGGTGTACGATGAGAGAGAGGGAACCATCTACAGCTATGCCTACTTCCATTTTGTCTTCTTCCTGGGATCACTCTACGTCATGATGACCGTCACCAACTGGTTCCAGTAAGTGACACTGTGACTTTAAATCTGGTTGTGATTGTTGATTTTGCATCTGCTTTTCATTTTGACTTTCTGTTTCATGTTTGACAGGGTCCTGTTGTGGCTTTCTTGGACACTTAATGCCCATTGTTAATTATATTATATTATATATTAGTTTAATCGACATGACAGTTTATAATGTCTGAATTACTGAATAACTTTATCTTACTGAAAGTTGCCAGTATATTCTCTGGTTTAAAGTGGCTATAATTTAATATTCATATAATAAAAATCGATCAAATGATTATTTAAAAGGTTCATAACACACTGTGATTGGGTTTTTTAATTCTCCTCAGTATTATCGAACTTTATCACCAACTACCTCATTACTTTGTTCGTGCAGACGGTAGAAATGCTGCAGAACAAAACAGAGCTAAAAAGAGTGTAAATATTTGACTTACACTGACTAATGTTGCTTCATATCAGCTGTGTGTATACACTGTCATCTCTTTGCAAACAAACCTGCTATGTCAACTTCAAAAGGTGCTACATCATCTTGTCAAGTGGCAAAAAAGTTGTTGCAGGTTTGAGATTGTTAATTGAGATTAAGAGTAAGGATTTTGCTCAGTTCTCTTACTGTGTGTATGTTTATTTTTTTATTTTTTTTACAGTTATGATAACCATAAGATTGAGAAACTGCTGGATGGGAGCTGGTCAGTGTTCTGGATCAAGATGGCCTCCTGCTGGGTTTGTCTCATCCTCTACATGTGGACCCTCATCGCCCCTATGGTCTGTCCAAAACGCTTTGAAGCCTAGGACTCACATCACTATGCTAGTCAGGTTACCCTGATTCTTGCAACGTGGCTGGGCAGAAGCTCTCATGCTGAGCCAAGGGACCACCAAAACCCCCCTCCTTTACCCTGAAACACAACCCTATACTACCCTCAGCATTTGAAATGGAGGATTATCTGTTGCCTTTTGTTTTATATGCTAGTGTTTCTTTTACTTTGTTTTACAATTTTAAGCTGTTAATACCTTGATGGTAATTTTTTTTTTTATCTTTTACTACCACTTACTCCTGGAGTTTTGTATTACTTACAGATTTGTAATTGCATAAAGAATCATGGGACTTGAGTTACATTGTGAAACATCCGAAGCATCCGGCCCCTGTAGATTCCTAAATCATTTCAGACTTGCAAGTCTGTTTTGTAAGTATTTCCTTTGTATGTCCGTTTTTCTTGTCACTTTTACTCTCAGCCAGGCATTTCAGTTCTGTACAATTGGACCATAAAATTGTAGCAAAGTCTAGGGACAAATTTATTTCAGGTTAGAGATGTTATAAGAGAAATTGTATTTATTTATGTCTCAAGTAATCATAAGTAATGTTGTGAAGGAAAAGGAACGTGGTGTAAATTGAGTTAGATTTGTCCCTGACTTTGTTTAAAAATTCATCTCTCAGGCTCAAATGTAAGCTGTACATGTTCATGCTTGGTTATGTTGCGCCCTTTTGTAGACGTTTTCTATGCAACAGAACAAGCTCTTTTTTCGATATTGTAGACGCCCAGTGTTGTGAAGTTTCCACTTAGATCACAAGTATAATGTTTCAGACTTTATTAATGTCAGTGCTCCCTTTGAGCCATCTTTTCTTAGGAAAAATCCACGTCATTTGTACAACATTTCCAGTCATCGTTGTTGATGTACAAGGCAGTGCTCTTTCAATCAACCTGCCTTACGTAATAGTGACGTTAGTGGAGTGCCGCCTCTCTGGAAGAGCTGCAGTGACATAGATGGGGGAACGTTTGCCAAAGGTAGATGTCAGAAAACAACAAACTACTCTGTCAGATTGTTTGGTCAGTTACAGAGAAAAGCATAACGGGGAGCATTATGTATTTTCACGACACTTAACAGACACTTAATCAGCTGTTTTCTGTACAGTTATAAAGACCTTTGTCACGTCAGTCCATATTGGTGATCAGAAAAGTAGCATGAGTGCTTTTATTAGTGAGTTATTCAACACTGGATGTTGAGTTTACTGCCAAATTCATTTTCACACAAAGACCTTCACCTGTTTGTTACATGGGTAACAATTATATATTTTTTTGTATAAGAATACTGCACATTGTCAACTGCAAGTCATTTCACTTCCTCATTCATCATCAATAAATCAGTATGTTCCTCTTTTGTCTTTATCGTATTCCTAACATGTTTAACTTATATGTACATTTTGGCTAAAGTTCTGTGATCTGTGGAAAGTTTTGTTTGAATTCATGCTCAATATATCTGCACATTGTCTTGTGACGTGTCTTTTTTTTTTTGGATACCCTCTGCATTATAACTATTGGTATGAATGTAGAAATTAAATGGTGCTCTGCAGCTTTGATACCAATCTACAAAAGAATCTTAAATCAGATCCAAGTATGTTTGAAATTCAGATATGTGGTTGCCATGCAGTTCACATTGTTCAAACTCTTTGAATAAAACATCCATTGAACGCCATGTGGTGTCTTTATTTGCCATGTAGTTTTCCTTTCTACTGATAAATAACACACAATGATCTCATGAAAAAAATTGAGAAAGAACCTGTTTGATTTTATGAAATGCTCAGAATTTTATTGTACTTACAATATATTCAAAAACAGGACTGCACCTTAAACAGTACTCATAAAATACTGATAAAATCGCAGATGATATTTCATTGACATACAAAGAACCCAGATGATGATTTATACAAGAACGTACTAGATTCAGTTACACTGAATTAAAGTATATAATGCCCAATGTTATGATTTCCTAAGATCCTCTCACTTGTTAAAAATGCAATTAAGTCCATTCTTTTACCAAAACTGTCATGTTCTGTCTCTAACATTCATCTTTCTCTAACTCATGTCCACTGCTTCTCTTCTCGGCAGTGCAGCTCTGCTCTTTTCATCCATATATTCAACAGGACTCAAGTTGTTTCCTTGATGGATCGCTCCCCTTCTCTGACCTCACTGTGTGTTCTGGGCATTGAGATCCCGGTAGTCAGCAGGAATAGTATCTGTAGTGATGAGAAAGGAAAAAGTAGCTCATAATAATACCCACACTTCATGTAGTTAGCTGGACTGTTCTTAATTTGCGCCCACTCACCATTGCAACGGTACTTCAGATTGGACCAGATGATATTTTCCTGAGAGAAGCAGAACACGCCCAGTCTCCCACCTCTCATGCTGGTGTCGATAATCACCTCTGTGTCCGCCACCAGCTCAGAACCCTCAAAGAATCGAGCCCTTGTTCACATGCAAAGTGAAATTAGTTTATCAGTTCACGCTGTATGAGTGTGTATGCCTCTGAGTGTTGGTGTGCGTCTGTGTTGTACCTGATGTATCCAACCTGTGGTCTGTGCTGGAGGAACCAGCGGTAGGAGACCTTGTCCTTCCAGCCAACATTCCTGGGGTCCTTCCACAGGAGACGGACCTGCTCAGGAGTGTCTCCTGTGTGCCACAGGGAGTTCCTCAGATACTCACCAGGACCAGTCTTAGACTTCACAACCTAGAAGAGCATAAGAGAGGGTTAGGGAAAAACAGGTACTGACCGAAGGTGATGAAAGTAGGCAGACACTGAACTCCTAAGGACCTTTCATGGTAGCTCAGTGTCATCAGTGTATGAATGTGTGTGTGTATGAACAACCAGTAAACTGTAAAACTTTAAATAAACACAGCCATTACCTTGAGTTGTATTCCTGGCTCAGCAACAGCTCTAAAGGGCGCAGCCTGCCAGTATGTTTGTTCTGTCTGTTTCCACATCACCACATAGAAGGAGGAGGAATCCTGGTAGCCAAAGATGAAGCCGGCATAGTCATCATCTGTCACTGTGTTCACGTGGAATGTTCCCTCAAAGTCAACCCCGCTGAACGCCGTGTAGCCTGCAGATGAGAACATACAAGGTGAAAGGTGACATCAGCGCACGCTGAAGGAGCTGGTAAATATTCTTTTGTTAAATCAGATGGGGGTGAGTCTGAAGGTGATCTGCTCTTACCTACAGCAAGGCCAGGGTCAGAGTTCATGGTCTGTACTATCTCCATGCCCTGTCAGAACAAAAATGGACAAATAAGATCTTATATAAGATATATGTAGTTTTATGTTTTTAATGTTACTGTGTTGTATAGGAGCATTTTGTATGGAATGTAGACTGAACTTTGGCTTACTTTACCTGATTGAGGACAACCCAGTTGGGGTCAATCTGAGAGTCCCCCTCTGGGTCCAGCACTACAGTCTGATAGGCTCTGAAGTCGGTCAGGGTGACCTCAGCATTCTCGGGGCAGTGATCGATTATGTCGATGACATTGTCTTTGTCAAAGTCTCCTTCGCATGCGTCTCCCACTCCGTTGTCTGAAATACGAGGACACTGTTTAGGAACCACACATGCATGTACACACCCAGGAACAAACATGAAGGGATACTAACTATCTGTGTCCTTTTGGTCCGAGTTGGCAACTAGTCGGCAGTTGTCATCAATGTCCAGGATGCCGTCATTATCGTCATCGTCATCACAATCATCTCCCTTTCAGGATAAAATAGCACATTTGGATGAGTGTAAACATGGAGGCATCTCTGTGATGTAAATGAAGTTACGCATGAAGGAAGAGATAGTTTAAAACCATTCCATCCTTGTCAGTGTCCAGCTGAGAGGAGTTGATAATGTTGGGACAGTTGTCCTTTGTGTTCTGGTGACCGTCACCGTCACTGACAAAGAGGAGGTGATGCAGGTAAAACAAACTGCCAAAGCTTTACATTACGCATTCATATCACATGTCATGACAGTGGGCTCTACCTGTCTATGTTGTCGTCACAGGTATCTCCTACAAGGTCATCATCTGAGTCAGACTGCAGGAGGACAAAACAAACTGCTGGGCAGAGTAATGGCAGCAGATTCATATTTTTCAGCTTGTTGTTTGGTTTGTTACCTGGTTAGGGTTGACCATATCAGGGCAGCTATCACAGGCATCTCCCACCCCATCGTTGTCTCTGTCTTTTTGGTCTGGGTTGGGGACCCGCTGGCAGTTGTCAAGAATATTCTTTAGGCCTGAGAACATAAACACTTCAGCATGTTAATTTCTGCATCATGTGTAAAAACACTGACAGGAAAAAAAAAAAAAGAGCACGACAGAACGCAGCCCACAGACACAGTCTGTCAAATTCATCACCAGATGGCAGTGTTTGTTTAAGACGAAGGTGAAATAGTTTCCAGTGGCCTTCAATGCCTGGCGAAGGCTTACCGTGGAAAAATGCTTTTAGGGAGGAGACAGACATGACCAAGCGCTTAGCAATCCAGCCTTGGAGTTAAAGACATAACCAAATGATCAAGAGGTCGGAGCTCTGCCAAAAATGAATGAACAAGGGTCACTAAACCAGAGTCGAAACATGCAAAATGCGCAAGCATATAAATGTAAACATGCAGGCACACACAGGCAAGAAGTCAAAGCTGTGTTTCCAGTGGAACAAATGAGAGGTGTTCTAAAAGGGCAATCAAATGAAGTATGTGAGAAAAGATTGTGAGACTTTAACATTTAACACCGAGGTTTGTTTTTTTTAAATCACGCTTGAGCTGTTTCCCTGAAAACCAATGATCTAACTGGTAGAGATGTGACTTGGAAACAGAAACAAAAAAAAAAGACCAGGGTGTTTTGAACAGATAAAGTGTTGCCAGTCCACGCTTTCCACCAAACAGGGTGGTAAAGGTTGTATTCTTGTCTAGACAGTCTGGTCCAGACAGTCTGTGGTTTGGATAACCCTCACACACACGGTAGTTTTTTTAAATGTGATTATCAGCCATTAGGTTTCACAATGTTATTACCTCTAAATGATGCAATAAAATCAGCAATGGTCCAGTTACTACCACATCAACGAACATCCAACCTTCTCAGCCACTGTGACCAAGTACTGTGTCCCTCTAATTACACGCGGAGATGCACAGAAATCATCAAACTATGTGACCGTAATAATTATTTGATTATTTGTTATATAAACACACTCACCGTCCCCATCCATATCATCATCACATTCATCTCCCAGTCCGTCCTGATCTGTATCCCTCTGTGAGGGGTTTTCAACTGTCCTGCAGTTGTCACAGGCATCGCCATGGACATCCTTATCACTGTTCCTTTGGTCCACATTAGGAACGAGCCAGCAATTGTCCTGGGACAGGCAAATAAAGTTTACTCCATAGTGCATGGGCTCAGTGAGAGTTCAGCTCCTGTTCATACAATGCTAAAGCCCATAAAAATCTGTGAGAGTTCATTGTTGGTCCTGTGGAGTTACAGTTACCTACATCTATGTTAGCAATTCCATCACTGTCTGCATCATCATCACAGGAGTCACCCATCCCATCCCTGTCTGCGTCCTCTTGGCCGGAGTTTGGCACAAACACACAGTTATCCTGGAAACAACACGGCAAAACAAACACACCATTAATTTTTAATACCACCATGAATCAGTGGTCGGTGTTGACATGAGTACCTTTTTACAGTGGTTGTCTCTGCACTGGAGCTTGCTGTCAGGATATGCGTCAATATCTGTGTCCTTTCCACACACATAGCCATTACCTGCCCAACCAACGCCACACTAACCAGGAAAAAGAAGAAGGAAAAAGGGGAAACGTGGAACAGTTAGTGATTCACATTTATTAATCATAAAGCTCAATTTGATGTCTCAATCCTTACCACACAGCTAATGCTGCCGTCTCTTGCTACAACACACTCCGCATTGATGTCACAGGGGTTGGGTTGACCATTGGGGCAAAGCCTGGTGCCATGGCAACCTCTCACCTGGTCACCTGTGAAACCAGTTTTACACTCTCCACAGCGGAAAGAGCCCTGACGAGGACATTACAGAGTCAGAAACCAAACTACGGCCTTACGCTATAAGAGTGAGCCATACACCAGTCCCAGTTGTCTTACTATGGTGTTGTGGCAGTGCGAGTTGGCAGTGCAACCTCCATTCTCAGGCGGGCCCAAACACTCATCTATATCCTCACACACCTGGTGAAATAAAGAGAAATGGATTCATATTCTGTCAACAGGCAGAGGTAAACACAACCGAATTAACGTGGATTGTACCTGTTTGTGTGACTTAGCATAGTTCACTCCCACTCCATTTAACTCTGGTCCAGTGTATCCCAGAGGGCATTGCCCACAGCGGAAAACCAGGAGCAGTGTTTATACACCGAACACCAGGGAAGCATGGGTTAAACTGGCACTAAAACACACAAAAAGCAGAGGATGATGCAAATGCTAACTTGTGCTACTCTCACCTACACGTGCACACTGAGAAACATTGTAATCCCTACCTCATCCACGTCGTCACATTGTATCCCATCTCCCGTATATCCATCTGGACAGGGGGCACACCGGAAACCTGACTCTGTACGAATGCACATGTTCTGTCTGAAACAGGTCCCAGCTGGGCACTGAGTCAGAGGCTGAGGCTCCATGAAACCCTTGCCAGGACTTGGATCTGGAGCTGGGTTGGTTGGACTGCCTCCGAGACCTATGGGCCAGATTTGAGAACACCTTGTTGAAATGCCACTTATAACATTCGTGTCTAAATACTGTGTCTGATCATAGATTTTGGACTGCTTACCACAGGCAAGACACTCTGCGATGGTATTCCTCAGAAAATTTGTCTCCTTAATCTTAATCAGAGGACAGAGTGAGTGTAGAAGTGTTAATCGGGATAAACTTTACAGCTCATCTGAACAGAGGCAGTCAGAAATAAGTTAAAATGTGAATGAGACTGAGAAGTTTTAAAAAGCTCTAAAATGTGTGTCTGTTAAAGTAAGCGCCACTGATCTGCTTCCTCACATGAAGGATTCTCTCAGTGCGTCTGACAAGTCTGAGATGCTGAACTCTATAACAAGCATTTTATCGCCTCAGGCTCCCTGTTTGATGCCTTATCTTCTAACAAATCTTTCGCTTTAAACGATCATCTGAAATCATCCACTTCTCTTTGCCGCTCGCTTTTACTTCAACTCCCTGTTACTGAGGTTACATAAAGTCTTGAAGCAGGAGAACTCCAGAAAATCGGCAAGCCCCCACAGTCTGGATTCTCACTTTTCACAACAAACTGCAGATTTTATTGCAAAAGCGATCTTATCCAAGGAGAAAGAGTCCAAATGGATGTGAATCAGCTCACATTCTTTCACTTTTAAAAGTAGGTAAGTCGTCTTAAGGAGCAGTGTTTAGGATTCAGTGCCATTTAGCAGTGTGGTTGCAGATTGCAATCCCCTTGTTTCATCCTGTCCTTCCTAGTGTAGGGAGTAACTATGTTGGCCTTGTCTAAAGCAGGTGTTTAGTTTAGTTAAGTGTTGTGGGCTATTGTGGAAACATAGCAGTACAACGTGGAGGCCCATCTGAAACATATAAAAGGTTCATTCTAAGGTAACAAAAACATGACAACTCTTAATTCAGGTGATTAAACATTCAATTTATGACATATTCTGTAAATAGAGTCCCCTAAATCTTACAAACTGGACCTTTGATGTCATCTCAACATCAGCCAAAAGCAACCATAAAGGTGGAAAACAACTTTATCAAAATTATTGGACCGTGTGTTATAACTCTATGTTGAAGTACTGCTGTGTACATATCACAAGGAACACAGCAGTTTACCTGCTGTTGTAGCAGCTCCTTCATCTCCGATATCATGCTCTTCAGCTCCCACATTGTGGCCTGGTCATGTACCGTCCTGCCTCCTTGGATACCTGAAGGAATTTCACAAATCAGAATCAGCATGTGCTTGTGTCATGGTAAGATCAGACAGTCAGCTGCAATGTGTTCCCACCCAGCAGCTGCACAGATTCAACGTGGTCCGCGCTACAGTCCTGCAGAGTGGCCACATTGTCTACGGTGTCCTCTATCACCAGCTTCAAGTCTGTCAGTTCATCCTTAAAAGAGAAGACAGAGGGAAATTAAATGATATGTTATTACACGGCTCAGACAGTATTCATAATATGCTGTAATGTTTGGACTTAACTATTCGTGTTTCTATGCAGCATATGTCTTGAAATATATCATTATTCTGAACATCTTATTCACCTGTCTAGTTGACTGCAGGGTCCTAAGCGCCACCTTGTTGGGACCAGGTGGGAGTGACCCAAATGCAGCCGGCAGATCATCTAAAGTGTGCACCAGTCTGCAGTCTATGTAGATATTGAGGCGAGGTGGACCACGCTGTAGGCCACTGGCATGTAGTATCACATGGTGTTCTTGACCATCAGCCAGGGAGGCGTGGTTGAAACTGGTTGTGCCAAATCTGCCGTCAGTCTTTTGGTAACGAACGGTCACTAGAGATGGAGAGAATCAAAGAGAGAAGAGAGGAAACACAGACAGAGAAAATGCAGGGGGAACGCGAGTTAAAAGAGATAATAAAGTCTGTAGTGTCAGTATTATAACTCACTCTTGCTTAGTTTGGCCTGCACACTGAGCTCCAGGTACTTGGTGTTGTCTTTGGGGTTGATGACGCTGTAGAGGGAGGTGGGGGCCTTGGTGTGGAGCCTGAAGGAAGAGAGGAGGAAAGCCTCATCTCGCCCTTTGTTCTTCAGGCTTCCTTGGAGCAAGTCTGGCAGGCAGTCTGGAGAGTTCAGCAGGTCGTAGACTAACACAGGAGAGGATTGTTAAAAAAGCCATATTACACTGCTGTAGATGCACTGTGACATATAAGTCCAGAGAAAGGGCTTAGATTAACACAGACAGTGGGAAAAACATACAGTGTAGTGAAGTGTGCAGCTTAGAGAATATTAAGCACTCCATCCAGGTACACTGGAAGTGGTGCTGACTTTCTATTTTGTCAATATTAATGAGGAGTTTTCTGGGTTTGTGTCTTAATGGCTATGGTACGCAGTGTACTGTGGATTGCTACTGCTGAGTCAGTGCACTATGGGACTTTATTATGTGTGCATCTGTGTGTGTGTGTGCAAGTGCACGTTCATGTTTAGATCCCGCTGTGTTTTATAGAGTGATAGACTGGAGTTGCAGAAGGGAGCAGCAGTAAACTCTTTCCACTGGAACCAACCCCGCTGCCTCACACCAGCATGCACAGACACATTCACACATATACACAAGAAGAGCTGCACACAGCCCATTAGCTGAATTCAAGAATAATACAAAGTGACAGGAAATTGTATGGAAACAGCTGCATGTAGATTCCAGGCAAATTAAAGTTTTCATGTGCACTTTTTCAGATGGAAGTTAGTGTTGTTTCACCATCAAAGACCGGCCATATTTAGGTCAGACTGTTACTAATCCCAGACGTCAAATTCTGCAAGCTACAAAAAAGTCAGCTTCATGCCAACCCAATCAGCAGAGTCACATTTGTTATTTGTAACTTGCTGGGCATTAGAAGTTGTAAGAAAGGCATCAGATTATTATGCATTCATAAATGGAAAAGAGAGCTACTGAAACAGACTTGTTTGAAAGTTTTTAACATGTGCTGATCTAAAGTCACACGTGGTATGGATGGTGAAGAGTACTTACCAATGCCTTGAGCTGTGACAGTGACCACCAGCTGCTGCAGCACTAAAAACAAAGCCACTGCTCCGGCCCACATACCCATCATCACTGCTTCAGTATTGGACACTCCTCAGGAGAAGCTGTGCCTCTGAAGAAAGAACTGAGTTTTCCTCTTGTGGATTGATGAGAGTGTCACAGATAAATAACCTATTTTAATGCAATGGTCCAACAGTATGATGGATAACTCCAGATGATGCAGTAAAATCTCAGCAGAGGTGAGATGGTTTTGTTGCCACAGCCACAGCTTTTAAAGCAAAGGGGAGTGTCTTTGTACTTACGAAAGTGGCACAGTCAAGGAACTATTTTAGGTTTCTGGGAGTGCCTCCCAGTCCCTGAATACTATAGTTTGATACAATTATAAAATGTATATTTTCAGAAGTACTACTACATGCTAGAAATTGTGTAAACAAAGAAATAAGTTTTATACACAGTATTTTATTCTAAAAAGTATTAGCTAAATGTGAAGGTTTTTTATGTATTTATAACCCTGTTTTATTTAGAGTCAAGATAAAGATTTTATTCCTTAAGCCCTTGCATCTTTAGTCATTTGGGGATTTGTCATATTATACCGTAAAAAGTCCTTCTAAATCAGTCTGTGTTGTGAGCCAACTCTAAAAAATGTCTGAAATGGATTGTGGTCTTAGGGGAGGAAAGCCTGATTCCAGCTGGCCATTGGTTTTGATGAACATCATGAACCTGTGTCATAGATGTGGATTTGATCTCCTAGTTCATCTCCAGTAAGCCAGTCGAACAGTATGCCAGATGTTAATTTAATTTAATTAAACTCGCTCTACATGCCTCTGCAAACCCGTTCTCAATTCCATTTGTTGGAGAATGTGGAGAAGGAGGGACAAAGAGGGCTCGACTTGGGACCCTGGAAACATTTCATGATAGATGTCTGGTACTCGTCTTAAAGCTTTCTCTACTAACCTCAAGTACATTTCAACATCTCAGCTGCACGTCTGAGCCAAAGAGAGACATTTACCATCCCTTGGTGCATTATCACCGTGCATCCGTCTGTGTCTGACTGTCTGGTCTCTGACCAAACACCTGGCAGCCTTCAACAGTCTGACTATAAGCCCAGGGGCAGATATCCTGCTATTGTTGCTGTAAACAAGTAAAATGGAAATTACTATTTGACATTTATGTGGAAATCAAAAATGAAATCATCACTTTCTCCATTCTTGCTATATAGTGAGTCAGTCTCAGTATAAATGGAGGCTTACAGTAAGGACTGATGATGGTAGCTCTTTGTGGTTTTAGGTAGCTACATTTTATTACTGAAGATTTTACAGCTGAACACCTCCCATCATTTCCTTTGATTACAAGTGAAAGGGCGATAGCCATTAACAGTAATATATTTAATTAGAAATGACGTAAGCTATTGGTTGCATTTGGAGTGAGAATTTTACATCCAATCACAGTAATGATGTCAACTAAAATAAACCAGACAATGCACAGGCATTTATCCCTCCTTATAGCCACGTTGTCATATGTTTTCAAACTCGTCCTCATTGTGTTTTACTATTTTTGTGCCCCCTCTCATAAAGGTGCATCATGCTGAGTTGTTGCAGGAACGGTTTAATTCCTTCATGATTACTTCACCATTAATTACTATTTTTATGAGCCTTAAAGTGATGCAAAGCATCATCTGAACAAAATCTGAACACCTAATGAGTTTTTACGGGGACTGACTAATAATAGCTGAATGAAATAAGTCAGAGAGAGAGAGAGAGAGAGAGAGAGAAAAAGAAACACCTTTGCATGAATTTTCACATCCATGTCACATTATTATTATTATTATTTAATCTCGTGTGCACAGTTTGCAGGTTATCTTTAATATTTTTTCACCTCTGCAGGCTCTGATTATGTCAGGTACGTCGTGACGTCACCGGCTCCTTCCATGAATCAAAACATGGCGGCTGCCATGGAGCTGAGATGCTGGGGAGGAGACTGGGGTTTGCCTTCTGTCCACGCCGAGTCTCTCATAGTTCTGGTAATGTTGTCGTCTGCATGTGATAGATAAAACACGGGCATTATATTCGGGTCTGCGTCTTAGACGGAAGGTTTCTTCTCCGGGTTTCTCTGCGTCTTCTCTCTCTCTCTCTCTGTGTATCTCTGCTTAGCTTCCGTGCTAACCCACCTAACTGCAGTTTGCTTGCAAGCTGCTCATGTTAAAGCTCGGTGTGCAGCATAGAAACTAATATATATAGTTGAATGTCACGTTTGCCCAACTGCAGAAGAGCAAACGGTGTCTGCAGGGTGTGTCCTTCCTGTCAGAAGTCACTGTCATAGCTAATAAAAAATGTAGTCCCTCAAGGTCAGCTTGTGCAGCCTCCGATTTGGATTCATTTGAGTGTTTTCCTCACTCTCTGCACAGTTAGCTACCCACAGTGGCTGCAGCAGTAATGTCCGTCTCAGGAAATGGTTATTGAGTTGTTTGCAGGCTGTTAATCGTGTTGTTGTCTCTCAATGAATACATGCAATTGCAACTCTCGCCACAAGGTGACACTGACTAATCTGACCAAGACGACGTGCATGCATGTCTGTTTAATTAATTTAATTTAATTAAATACATACTGGTCCAGTCATAGAGCAGTGTATGTCTGTAAGCCCCTAAAATGTTTTTAAAAATATGATAGTCATAAGAAAATATAATTAATAATAATAATAGCTGACAAATAATTTGCTATTGAGATCACCTTTAGCATTTTATCATTTATTTGTCTTTTATCATCTGGCTTGTGGCTTTTCCTCTTTCTGTATACTATACTGTTTCAGGTCAGCTGTGTAGTCATAGTGGTGTTTAAAGTCAGTGTCACATTACAACAGAGGGCGCAGCAAGCATTCAGCTTTATTATGTGATTGATATCATACTAAACTGAGCCTTGATTGAAGGCAGTCCCGCACTGGTGCCTGTATACAGCTCAGGAAGTATTTCCCTGAAGTGCTTTTTACATTTGGATCAATAGTTCCAGCATAAAATGTATGACAGACTTTTAAATCACAAATTCAATAACTGCCTTTTTTTGTTTTTTTTCAGGCATACACAAAGTTCGCTGGGGCAAAAGTCACAGTTTCCCCCATTGACTGGACATGGAAAACTCTAACAGGTGGGCTGCAGCTTTCTATAAACTAGAATTTGTCTGGAGACCACATGGGGATTGCTTGATAGATGTACATATGTGGCAGACTGAGAATTATATGGCTCATGTTTAAATATTTGTTAAGTATATACAGTTGCTGCCTTCATGCTCTTGAAAATGACACAATACTACCACAGTGTGCACACTTAAAACCACAGACAGCTTCACAGCTCTAATACTTTATTTTTGCTGCAGTCTTGAACATTTTGTGGAAGCCACATGTATCAGAAAAGGTCTTGAGTTGTAATATCTTTTCTCTGTTGTTCTTCTTGCAGCAACAGTCCCAGAGTTGCTTTATGGAGACTCTGTAGTTCAAGAACCTACACCGATTGTCAACTTCTTGAGAAAACAGGTAAGAGTGGATGCCAAGGCTGCTCACTGCTCATCACCTGGTTATTTTGTAACCAAATGCTGCAGAGTCAGTAGATCTGCTGTATCATGATGTGAAGTTTCTTTGTTTCAGAGGTTTAATGCAGACTTTGAGCTGTCAGCCAGACAAGGAGCAGACACCATGGCATACATCGCTCTGCTTGAAGAGAAACTACGACCAGCTCTTGTAAAACCATCTCTTTTCTGTTTATTACTTGGCAAGAACTAATCTTTGATTACTGCTAATATTTAAAGTGATACTTTGTGTCCCATAGTTGCACACTTTCTGGGTCGACGCAGAAAACTACTCCAATCTGACACGGCCGTGGTTTGCTTCACGCTCGCCGTTCCCTCTCAACTTTCTCGTCCCTCCTCGCCATGCCAACATCGCCCTCTCCCGCATCCTTCTGACCAAAGGAGAGGCGCCACTACACAGAATCACTGAGGTGGAGGGAAGGGTAAATATTGCTCTTATCAGTCACATGTTGTGTCAAGTTTGTCAAGTGTGCAAAGTTTAAATCTTTCTCACTGTCTGCTTTAGATCTACAGCGATGCTAAAGAGTGCCTGAATCTCCTCTCCTACAGACTGGGAACAGAAAACTATTTCTTTGGCAACTCGTGAGTTCAACATTCAACATATAAAATTCTCTGATAATATAAGTAAGACTTCTTTTGATGTCTAATATCGCTTGTCTCTGTGTACACCTCAGTTTATTTTTGAGAGCATTTGTTTCTGTTTGTAGGCCGACAAGTCTGGACGCCTTTGTGTTTGGTTTTGTGGCTCCCACTTTACAAAGCTGGGCTCCCCAGCAGCCCTCTGCAGAGCCACCTTAGACAGCTGGATAATATCACGCGCTTTTGTGACAACATCCTCGCAGTCTACTTCAGCTCGGACCATCCTTGTAAGATCACTGCACACACTGGAAATATTCACACTCTTTGGGCTCCGGCTTGGAGAAATCTGCACACAAAACAACTAACATCATCAGCATTTTCCTTCTTCTCGCATCTTTGTTTCACTGCGTGTTTATTTACTAACACTGTTCCTCTTCCATCTATGCTATCTCCTTCTTCTTCTCTGGATGTCCCCCTCATTTCTCTCCAGGTCCTCCCCCACTTGTTCAGGAAACAATGGATGCCAACCTCCAGAAACTAACACAGCTTGTAAATAAAGAGTCCAACTTGATAGAGAAGGTGCTTCTGCTTTCCTTTTATCTTCTTTGCATGGTTTCATGGTTGCACTTGGCAGGTACAGTCTTTGCTGTAGTAAACTATAAATAGTGTTTCTTAGTGAATCATCATCATATAATTTCCTGCTTGCGCATGTACGCTCGGACTAAACTTTATTTCCTGTACCATAGATGGATGACAACCTTCGCAGCAGCCCTCAGCACAAACCCCACAGACCAGACCCCAAACCCAGTCTGGCCAGTGAGAAGAGCTCAACCCCTGCTTGACCCCTAACCTGTCAACCCTGATCCAGCCTTAGAGATGGAGGAAGAACAGCCTGTAGATGAAAGGTTCAGTTCTGAATCTGACTCGCCATCCTGATATTAAAAAATGTCATCCAGCTGAACTATAACTTGAACGGCAAATAACGAATGGAAGAATGGCTATATAATTATAAAAGGGACTATTTTAAAGCAAGATAATGATGATGGATTTCAAAGATGTTACTTTGAAAGTGAAGGAAAAGTGCATGTGTGAGGTTTTTTTTTAAAAGGTTGAGCGCATGTATGTGGTTATGGATGGAATGCTATGAAGCGGAGCTCAATGAGAAAGACACAGAAAGTTCAGAGGGAGAACAGAATGAAATGGAAAAAGTCCAGTGGGGAAAGAAGCGACACTGTTTGACCTCTGAGCGGGCCACTAACACTTTCTCACTGTCTGTGAGAAAATCTTTGAATTCAATTTTCCATCTTTCGTCCACAGTTACCTGGAAAATGTCATATTGATATTGAAATAACTCAAAGATACCTTGGTCGCTAAAGTAAAATTTGTTTTGCTAGTCTCCAGTTTATAAATCTATTTTATCATAGAGGGTCCATCCTTCACATCCTTCCTCACATCATTGTAAAAATTAGATGAACTCTAATAACATTTGAATTAATGTAATGTACAGTATGTAATCACGACTACAAGAATAACCAGTTGCTTATTTTATTTTGCTCTGACCACTGCTTTGTATAGCTTGTATAGCTGTAAATAGATTCATCATTGCAATCAATGCAGATTTTCTTGATCGGCTTATTCACAATCAATACACTGAGGTAATGGAAGGAAGGGCCTTACACACCGTATCAACTTATTCATGCAAAGTATGTGGGACTACTGTGTGTTTGTGCGTGTTTCCCCAAGGACTATCAGAAACCGGTGTGTCTTTCGTTATTGTTTCTTCATAATATTCTCTGACATTGACAGTCCGTTGTTTGCCTGTGGTTTTAAAGAACCATTTTTGTACAACATTAACTTTGTTTGGATTTTTCTGCTGTGTTATGATTTGCTGTGCCTATTTAAGTGTCACCTTGTTAAAGAGAAGTGTCTGTCCCGTTCGGGTGTCTCATTAGCTGCCTTTTTTTTTTGCTCTGTTTCTGCTGTCTGGATTTCTAAAACTGAAATTGGACTTTGAAATGAGTTGCCACCAATTTTGTTTTGTACCGTCATGTTCTCTAATATCCTCACAGCTCACATGTTTCTGAACTGTGTCTCCTCAGTGTGATTCATGATTTCTCTATGTGTGAGTCTAAAAATATTAATATTTGAAAAGATATTTGGACTCTTGCAACTTCCAGAAAATCACTTCATGGTTACATTCCCTTTAAAGCACCACATCCTGAAACAGATGTGTTCATTGAGGTGTGAGTGTGCTGCCAGTTACAAACAGGCTTGTGGGGACCATATGGGTGCAGTGTGCCTTCATGACTGCTGGTGTCTTTGCACAATTGTCAAAATGATAACAGTCTCCTTCATAATTTTGATACATTGTCATAAATTACCTTTTGTCATTTCTGTCAAAGTTCATTCTCTGGAGGTGGT
Source organism: Nibea albiflora (assembly GCA_014281875.1). Classification (NCBI taxonomy): domain Eukaryota; kingdom Metazoa; phylum Chordata; class Actinopteri; family Sciaenidae; genus Nibea; species Nibea albiflora. The sequence continues at coordinate 19,243,060 of CM024801.1, forward strand.
TGGCAACAACTGTCTTCATATTATTGAAATACAAATATAATAATCTAACCACGACCACTGTTGTTTCTCTTTGTCTTTTTTTAGAAAGGACGTGCTATTTGATGACTCGTTTAGAGTCTGATATTTATTTATTTTAGAGGGATTTTTTTCCCATGTGGATATGATATGCTGATATACGATCAGCCAACTGATATTACAGTACTCACAAAAAGTTAGGGATATTCAGGTTTTGGATGAAATTTCAGAATGCACCTAAAATGGATGTAATTAATTAAACCTAATTTGATCTTCTCTAAATTTGTTTCAGTACGTATTGGATAACATGCTGTTCTCTGCTCTCTGCTCAACTACACATGACAAGTTACTCAGACACTAGACATTTTTTTTTGTTTTGTTATACCTGCCACTGTTATTAGCTTTTGTTTCAATAAAGTGTTTGAGATGAGGTAATTACCATTCCATACTTTTACTTAAATGCCCTACTTTCATGACATAATATCACTGTAGCATGAACGTTTCACATTTTCCATAAATTTCACCCCAAAGTCGATTACCCGTAACTTTTTGTGAGTAGTGTATATTAGTCAGACTCCATTTTCTCTGTTTTCTGTATTTTTAGTAATAATTGCTCTTGCCCATGTCTCTTGATTGTGTGATCAGTTGTTTAGATGTTGGGAGTATAAAGAGCCCTTTGTTTGGTTTTGGCCCTAGACATGGAAAAAAGAGAGTAATGAAGCTGAAAGGGTATGATGCATACTTGACATCAGATATTGTTGAAGTCATCGGTCACGTGAGGAAAAACTCCTGCTGAGGCTTCTCTTGGCTGGCTAATAGGTGCGGTAAAGAGGAATAAATAGCACATTTGAATCTGTTGTCAATTTTGTGCTAAAATAAATATCTTTTTTTTCTAAAAATCTTTCTTCTATTTTTCTGGGTTAGAAAAATGTTTGTCAAATAAATCATGTGAATTAGTGTCAAAGAAGTCTATGTTGAAGAGGTATAAAAAAGCCCCAAGGCTCTTCATTTTCCATTGTAATAGAAACAAATCCATCCCAAGTTCAGCTACAATAAAATTTGTTCCAACTTCCCAACCCAGTGTTATCCACTGCAGGAAGTCAGTGAGTAGTAGTTCCAGTAAAATGAGGCTGTCACCTTTCAAAGAGCTTTCCTTCAGGTTCCAGCTATGCAGTCCAACAGATCACATGGAAGCCAGCAGCTGTTCCCTGATGGTGTGCATGTGTTTGCCACACACTCTTCTTTCTTTCTTTCTTTCTTTCTTTCTTTCTTTCTTTCTTTCTTTCTTTCTTCTTTCTTTTCTTTCTTTCTTTCACTTTCTTCCTGTCTCTCCGTTTCCCCAGAAATGAGGAAAGGTGTTAGAGATGAGGGGGAAAAGGTATGAGTGTCTGGAAAATTACTAACGTAATAATTGTGACATGTTCTCTTGAGACCCATAAAGCTTTGTCAGCGAGGTGTTTGGTTCCCGTATCTACAGTAGCTGTAAGCCATAAAGAGCAATGTGGAAGTTTGAGCGCATGATAGATTTTGCAGAAGTTGTTAGGAGGATTGGTAGCAGAAATGTATTTCATTGGTTCCCTTCATTTGTCATACAAGTTAAATTCATTCAGCTCACATTTTGCCCATGTTTAATTTGTGTATAAAAGTTTACACACATTTTTAGATTATTATTAATAATATTATTGTACATTATATTACATTGCAGTGACAGAAGTAATACATGTCAATAAGATATTTTAAGGTAAATAAAAACAACAGAAAGCTTATATAAATAAATAAATATATTTGATTTCTGTATATTCCAGTGGTTGTTTGGTTGAATATTTATTGTTCAGGATTCTTTTTATTTGACTGCACTGCTGCTTTGGAGTTGTAGATGTAGTTAAAGTTTGTCCACATTTTATAGGACAGACCATAATTACATTTTTGATGATTTTGAGCCAATGTTGCAGCTAATGGAGCACTGAGGCCCTCTAGTGGTGAATGTACTCGATAGAAAGAGTCCAGTTTGTGCACATAGAAAAGTAAACATGTTCATTCAGGTCAGAGATCAGTTTACAAGACAGAGAAGGAAAAAACAATTCATCTCCACTGGCTGTGAAATGCACATAACAAAATAAAAGGATTAGAAAGGTTATTTACACAAATTCACAATATGAAACACGTTCAAAAGTGCCACAGTATATATTTCCGTATCTCAGAGTCTAAACTTTGATTTGAATAATGGTCTTAACTAGTTGCTTGTTTCAGTAATGATGCAGCGAGTGTTTGACTTCAATACGCAGTCAGTACCTGATAATGAGAGGAGAAAACTAACAACGAGTCAATCACAGAACATTTACAAAAAATGTAAGTCATGGTCAGATTTACAAAATGATCCACAACATTTCCTCGACAAAACAAAATACAAGACACTCACCTGTGGAAAAAACATTCGAGGCACTACATTTCAAGCCAGTTGTATTTCACACAGTCATCATTCATTTCCACTGCCTCCGTTTTTCATATTTACAATTTGATTTCTGATACGAAAAGAAACAAATGTTGATCAAGTACTATATTAATTAGATTAATTCTCATGAAAAACACAGAATGTCTTCTGTCTGTACTGTGGATATTAGTGCATTTTATGTCCAGTTATATCTGCAGTTTTCTCAGTAGTTATTTTTTTTCTCATTCGAATCAATATATGTCCAACATGAACTGTAAACATTGCGTGAAGCAGTTAGCAGAACTAACTGTCTTTGGTGAATTCTGGCACCTCCAGCACCATGCTGACCTCCAGGCTGCCTGGCATCTCCAGGGCCAGAGCTGGGTGACACGGCTGGGTGAAACGCTGCCAGAAGGTGCCTAACAGCTGACCGCTTTGGGCATTGTAGAAAGATATACGGCCAAGCTGGTAATCCAGGAGGGTACCCACACGCTCAGGAATCTCAATCACAAACACGCTGGATTGAACGTCATTGTGGAGCAACTGATACCTGCAGCTGGACAAACAGAGCAAAGAAAGGAGAGTTTAGACCTCATCAGAGATGTGAAGTGGTGTAAATTAGAGGGAAATGATTTATGCGTACCCTGATGGTGTAGGGATGCACTGCAAACACCATGACAGGCTGTTTTCTCCCAGTGGGCTGTTTCTGTTGGCTGTGCTGTATGTCACCCCAAGCCTGTAAGCTGTGCTTCCTGACACTATGGTCTCCCAGTAGTAATATCCATGTGCCGGCAACAACTCACCCAGGATGGATGGACACCTAGAAAACAAACAAACTCTGGTTTACGCATATTCATTAAACAAGATCCAAAGAGTGGTTGGAGCTGAGTGAAACTCACTGTTCGTCTGTAGATGGTGTGTTTTCAGGTGCATCCTGAGAATAGTGCAGGGTGGTCTGGTCCACCGACAGCTCCAGAGCAGGGTGAGCCGAAGCTTTCAGCAGGTGGAACCTCGTCCCTGAAAACAGTGACAGGCCAGGGAAAAGAATATGAAAATGTATTTGTGTGTTGCTACACACATAGAAGAACAAAGAGAGGTTAAGTGTGTGTTTTATTACCTTTGGTGGAAATGAGTGCAGCCTCGCTCTGTTCGCTGGCTCCAGCCTCATTCACAGCTTTGATGTAAAACAGATAATTCTCATTGGGCTGCAGGAGAACCTTCTGGTCACAGCTTTTGATACCTGAGATGGACCTGCACACATGCATGCACATAAATAAAACCAATGAAGCTCTTTATATTTTTGTTTTTACGTCAAAACCACGTGTAGAGTTAAACAGAGTTTTAACTTTTCAGGACCTGTCTGGTTAAAACAAACACCTACCTGAGCCCCTCTCCTTCCAGTTCATACTGGCGGCAGTACTCCAAGGTGTAACTCTGTTCAGGAGTCTGTTTTGCTGAGGTCCACCGCAGCATGGCTGAATCCCACATGATAGTACAGCGCTCTGTTTCAATCACTGGCACAGATGGAGCTGCCCGGAAGAGAAAAAGCTATCAGTAAACAAATTCTTTCTGGGCCATAAGAAATATAGATACTGTAATATTTTCAACACAAACTATTCAATCTAAATTCGCTTCATAATTCCAGTAAAATTGAATGTCTCAGACAAAGTCGTTTTAACTTCAGCTGCATGTGTATGTACTGACCGGTCCTGAAGGCGAGTCTCTCACTGGGCAGAGAGCAGCCTGTATAGTTGACAGCCATCACCCACACCTTGTAGGTCTTGTCAGGCTCCAGCTCCTCGAGGGCACAATAACTCTCTTTCACTGTCACGCGGTATTCTTCTGACACAGCTGTGGACAACAGCAGCCACAGCACACGGTTTTTATGTAGGTATTTAATCAGTCAAAAGTCACAGTCATGCCAGAAATCTTAGGAGAAATTATCCTCTGTTGAGAAAATTTCATATCAATTCAACAAATTCAACTATAAATACCACAAGACCATTTACTGCAAATTCATTTCAGTAAATTGAGAAATGCATTTTCAGTTTCAAAACAATACATCAGCTTACATGGGGATTAAATCAAAGAAATATAATGGAAGCCCCAGGGTCAACCAGTTGGGGAATTAGTACATACATACTGATACTTACACCTCTGAATAAATGTTCCCTTCATTAAGACACCAGAATTATTCAAATAGATCTTGCTGCAGAGATATACTCATTTTGGATATGTCATTTTCAAGCAGAGGCCTAAAAAAGAGGTTGGCGCTTAAGAGGTTAAACTTTAGATGGTGTTGCTCAATCGCATCCTGACAGTATTTACCTCCATGTGGATCCTCCATGCAGTAGACCTGGAAACAGTCTATGATGTCTCCAGGGTTGACCTTCCAATAAACTGTGACGCTGCTGCTGGTGGCTGATCCTGGCTCCTGAGGCTGCAGCGTAGGCCTCTGAGGGACTGAGGCACAGGAGAACAGGAGACGATTCATAACTGCCATGTCATGCACATGACACAAAACTTCCTGTAGCTGTCAGGTGTATCTCAAGGATATGCTTATATTAGACCTACCAGGGATTCCCTTGCGCTGTGCGAGGTGAGAGCTGGAAGTGTTGCCCTTGGCATAGTCCTCGAACACAAGCAGTCCCTTAGGACCCAGCTCTAGTGACATGGCTGTGTCTAGAGCTGCCTTGAGCCTGAACATATAACCACAGCATTTAGCCCCACTTTTACTTTCTATATACTGACTTTGATATGGAAGATCAACCCATACAGTTAAATATTCAGCATATGAGCATCCTACATAGGTTATAGCTCTGCAGGTCAAGCAGCAAACTGTATTGGTTATCACAATCTCTGGTTAGAAGACCACACTAGCCCACACTCCATTTACTGTAGGTACATTACCTCCCATGGATGTCTTCAGGTGACTAGTGGGTGAAAAGATTGAAAAAGGATTTATCAGAAATTTGATGTAAAACCTAATCAAGGCCCAAATATGATAACCAATCAGTTCAGCTCAGGACTCACCCGTGCATCAGTCTCAGCCTCTCTGGTCGTGGTCTCCAGAGTGGCTTTGGCAGAGTCGATGTTCTCCTGGAAGGAGACAATCTGGTCATATAGTTGCTCCAGCTTGGCCTTCTTCTCCTCTTCCATGCTGACAGACATGTTATTGTACTGCTCCATCACCAGAGCCATCATCTCCTCATTCTGTGCCTGCATCGCTGCCTCTGTCTCCACACACTGGTCCTGTTGGAGAAGAGAGAGAAAGAGAAAGAGACATTATATTCACAAATATTCATAAATTAAATGGTATTATGGAGTGTATCATATCATTTCATGACAGCAGTATGTATATTATGATCTAATGGCAAATGTTAAAATTATATAGATACATTTACTATTAAAAGTGAATCAGACGTTATTATTTTACCTCTACAGAGTTGTAGGCCAATTCAAGCTCAGACACCAGGTCCTCGATGTTTTCAGACCTCCCCTGAAGCTCTGAGATCCAGTCACTTAGCTTGTCCTGATAAAAAAAAGACACAGATACATAAAATACCATGTTTATATACTAGAGCCTCTGACAACAAGACACAGCTGTGGTTACAAGATAGGTAATAAATAAATAATAGGTAATAAATAAATAATTCCCACAATATTTGATATAATGGCACATCTTAAAAAGGTAATCTGATGGATCTGTGGGGTTCCAGTGTACTGTAGATGGATGCTTCTTTCTGTTGTTATTATTTAGGCTGATAAGACAGGTTGATCTTTTGGTTGTGCAGCTTTAAGGAGAATATCAGGGAGGATATTCCAGGAGGAGGAACAGTGGCAATCCTCTGTCAACACCAGCTTTGGCAGCTCACATTTAACTAGGTCAAGCTGTGGTCATTTACTGAAGCCCTCTGAGCGCCTTTCTACCATGAGTCTCAAAACAGGTGCATATGTGCATACAGCGTTTGTGTTTGAGGGGAGAGTGTGTGAGTGTACTGCACACCTACATTAGATTTTATGCAGTCGAGCTAAGAGAACTGGACTGGATACAGTTTTTCTAAGTTGTTTGTTGTTGTTGTTGTTTTTGTCAACCTGTCGGGATCAATTTTCCCCTCTCTGGAGTATCTGAATTGACTGCACTTCTTAGTGCTGAAGTCAGACGTGCATTATAGCTCTGATCTTTGTCTTATTTACAGTTCAGCTGTCAATGTTTCACATACATACAATTCACACACGCATAAGATCTAGTTCAAATATCATCTGGAATTGACATTTGATCTTTGTCAGCTCGTCCTCCAGCTTTCCTTTGATTCAGATGCCAGATACTTCTTTGTAATTGTTTATCAAACGCATGGCAAAATATGTCCGTTTATTTATGTATCCTCACAGATAACAGAAAGACAAATGAAAACTGAATCTGATCAGAGAGAGGAGCTTTCTTTCTGTATTCTTGTTGTGAGAAAGTTTGCCCATGAGTTTAAAAGCTGGACAGATAGCTGCAGACAACAAGAAGATCTGTTCAGATTGCTCGAAGGTGCTATGACATTAATACATATTTAAAAAGTAGATGGCTGACCCTGTGCTGACCCATAGGGACAGCGAGGATCACATATCAGTCTCTGCTTGATGATGTCACACCGGACCTTTCCACCGATCAAAGTGGAGCATTACATCACAACAATTCAATGTACTTGGCTGCAGGCTGCGAGCATGTGACCTGCCAGCATGAAGGGAAAACCTATAACTGAATAATTAAGGATCACTTTATTATATGGTGACTAAAACCAATGCCAGTAAAGTATGTGATGATTAAACCTGTGTGTTGTAATATTGCTGGTAAAGTGTGTGATGATGAGCTGCTATTTGCTATTACAACATGACACCAGACATGAGAACTGCCGCTGCATCATTTCAAGAGCAGTAGCACTCTCTTCTTTGGTCTGACATATACATATTTAGTCACATATTTATTCTTACTTATTTATCCTTTTGAAGTCATAGATTTAAGTAGCAAAGTTTCAGCTAAACTAAACTAAAAAAAAACATTCATTTACAATAGAAATACATTCTTATCCATAAATGGAGTCTCCGGGACCCGAAACACAAAACTAGGGTTAAAATCTCAGACGGGCCTCATTGTAAATTCTAAAACAAATGTGTTTGTACAAAAAAAGTGCATTACCTTTATTTGCTCGTAGGCTTTGTCCACATCAGTCACCTCATGGCTGCGATGCTCTCCAGACACAGAGTCGTCCTCTGACAGCAGACATCCACAGGTGAGACAGAACCAGTCCATCCCCTCCAGCTCAGCAGCCAATCGGGCCTGACTCTCCTCCTCTGCATCAATGATTTCATAATCAGCCTCAATGGGCTCTTCTTCTGGGGACAGGTCAAATGCTTTCTCTTCCTCCTCCTCGATCTCCACATCTATTCCCATCTTCTCTTCTCTCTCCTGGACAGATTTTGGTTCTTCTTCTGCAGCTCTCTGTGTTTCAGGTTGCAGCATCTCTTTTGCATCCTGTTCAGATATCACTTCATATTCAAGTTTCTCAACAATCACCTCTGAAGCCTCTGCAACTGCCTCATCTTGCTCCATCTTTTGCCCCACATCCTCTTTGTGCAGGTCAGTGTCTAGACACGAATCCTCTTTTAAAATATTTGTTTCTGGGGCATCTTCCACCTTGTGCGTCTCTGCATTTTGTTCTACATCCGCAGCTTCTGGCTGTATATCCTCCATGTGTAGCCCGGACAAATCCTCTAGGGGAGTAAAGCTCCTCAAAGGTGAAAAGACACCCTGGTCTTCCTCTTCAAAATCCAGCTCCACCTTCTGCTCCTCTATGTTGGCCTCCTCCACAGGTATGGGAGGAGAGTACCTATTGTCTAACTGGTTTTTAGGCAGTGGTTCCTCCTTTAGAACAACTTCTGGCTTGACTTCCAATTGAGGTTCTGTCATTGTTTCTTCATTTGGCTCATGAAGAGTCTCTGGACATATTGCGATTGTTTCAGTTTCTATGAGACGTTCACTTGTGCTGTCAAGGTACAGGAGAGCTACTGTATCACTTATAGTCTTCTCTGACCACTGACTGATCTCTATGTCCATCTCTACAGCTTGTCCTTTGGGGACAAGGAGGATTATCTCATCATCTGCATTCACCATCTTCTGAAGATCAGTCCCCTGTGTCCTCTGTGGATGTTTTATCCTCAGCTTCAGGTAACAGCTTTGTTTTGTCTGATTCATCATCAGGTACTGACTCCTCTTGTTGGTGCTGTTTGGACCCAAGAATTTTATGCTGTTTTATATCTGATTCTGTCTTTACTTCATCTGTCATCACAGGTTTGGTTACTTCACTTAAAATCTCAGTTTTAGCTTCTGACTCCTGATCAGTTTTAGTTTCAGGCACCTGGCTCTCAAGTGAAGTTTCCATTTCTTCTCCTCCAGGAGCTGCTGTTTCAACATCTGTTCTCTCAGCACTTGTAACCTCCTGAAGATCAATCTGAACTTGAGTTTGGATCTCCTTTTCATGCACTGCTTTTTCAGTCACCTCCACTACTGCGTGTACTGCAGCATCACACTCAGTGGTAACCTCAACAGGTGCAACATCTTCAGGAACAACCTCTTCTTTCTCAGACAGTGTTGTTTCAGTTGATGTCTCGATTTCAGTGGAGGTGATCATTTCCTGTCCTTCAATCTCAGGTTCTTTGACTTCAGCTGGGGCTTCTTCTATGGCCTCAGTTACTACGTCCTCGTCAGTAGCAGCCATCTTAGTGTCAGTATCCACCTCCTCAGATGAACTCTTCTCAGGTGTTTCTGTTGCTATTTCAGATTTGGTGGCGGTGTGAGGCGCCTCACTGCTTACATGTGCTATTTCATCTGTGTCCTCTGTTGTACTTGCAGCCACCTTAGCTGTTTTTTCTACCTCCTCTATGGCCTCAGTTACTGTTTTCTCTTCAGTAGCCGCCATCCCAGTGTCAGCATCCACCTCCTCAGACAAACCTTTCTCAGGTGTTTCAGATTTGGCGATGACTTGAGGCACCACACTGCTTACAGGAGCTTTTTCAACTATCTCCTCTGTAGCATTTACAACCACCTAGAGCTGTTCGGCCTTCCACTTGTTGTGAGCAGCCATGTTGAGATTGACATGGCTTCTCAGTTTCAGTAACGCTAGCTGTTTCTGCTGGCACTTCTCCCTGATGCTCTTCACTCTCCTCTGTTTTCTCCACTTTACTGTCGACCTGTTGAGATTTAGGAAGTGGTTCAGCAGTGCTGCTCTCAGGAGACTCAGTCTGGTCTCTCTTTACCTCGTGTTTAACTTCCTGATCCTCCATCTGATGCTCTGTCAGCCGAAGATGCGTGAATTGATTCTTCTGAGGTTTCTCTGAGAGTCTGCTCTTCTGTCACAATGGAAAGTTCCTTTTCTGTTTCTGTCAGTGTTGCTGATTTTAAATCTTCACCTCTATCTCCATCACAGACCTCCTGTGTCTTTTCTTCCACTGTCGTCAGCCTTGTCCTCATCTTCTTCTTTGGCCACTCTTGTTAGACATCCTGTTCATGTCAAACTTACTCTGCGACCACATCATCCTCCCCTCCTTTCTGTTCTCAGCTGGCTCTGGTTGAACCTCCACTCTGGGAATTTCATCCTTCAAAGTAAACTTCTCCAGGTACCCGTCTGGCTCCTCTGCATCTGACAGGCGTCTCTTATATGACTTCTCAGATGTCACGCTCTCTGCCTCAGAGTATTCCTCATCACTCCTCCTTCTCTCACCTACAGCATCCTCATAAAGATCTGAGTACATGAAGGACATGGCGGTGGGCTCTTCCAGCAGAATGGGGTCAATGATCTTAGGGGGCCCAGGGGAGATAAAGATGGGTGTGAGGATGGTCTCCTCACTCCCAAACAACACTGAACCACTCTCCTTTGTAGATCTCTGGCTCTCTCTTCTCCTTCTCATCGCTGTCCCACCCTCCCCCTCATCATCTTCTCTCCGCTGCTGTTCATCAGCAGGAGCTCCCTCTCCGTAGAAGACCTCATCCAGGTGTTCCCCAGCTATCTCCACATCCGTGACAAAGACAAAGGAGTCCTCTGATGCAGATGGGTTGACTGTGGCTGTCTCCTTAGCAAGCTTTTGTTCCTTCTACTTGTGGCGTTGCTGCAGGCTGTTCTCCCTCCACCTCCTGCAGCTCTGGAGCTTGTTCCTCTGGAACCACCACATCAACCAGGGTAAACTTTTCGAAGTAGTCTATGTCGCCGGTGCTCTCTTTTGGAGTGGGTGTGTGTCTGAGTTCTGCGTCAGCTGATGGCTGAGAAGACTCTTGTTCTGAGGACTGGGGAAAGATCACAATCCGGTCAATCTTTAGTGTCAACAGATTTTACTAGATACAAGCACATATATAAATTTCATGTAATTGGCAGATGAAACCAAAACCAGTGCTAACATTATTTAAACCACTCACTCAACTCAAGCCAGATAAATCACTAAATACCTCTTGGTGATCTAGTATTTCCTCCTCTCCTGGCAGGGCGTGATTCTGTTGGTGTTTCCAGTCATGGTGGTTTCGGGAACGGATCTTTGGGGTCTGATCCAAATAAGACAAATTATCCTGCAGCTCTGTGCTCTCCTCCTCATCCACAGTGGGAAGTTTTGAGGGGACTCTGATGTTGAGAATCTCATAACCATCTGAAATCAAACTAAACAGCTGCTGATCTTTGTTTTTAATTTCCTCCAAGTCCGGCTCTGTTTCGGGTTTCTCCTGTTTGACATTGGGAAGAGAAACCTCTGACATTTCAAGTCTCTCCACTCCCAGAGCCGAAGCAGATCTTGAACTACCAGGTCGGCTCAGCCTGTCTCCCAGCCTGCTGCTCCTTCCTCCAGACCTCGTCCTCCTGCGGATTATTTTCTCCTCATCAAAGACGATGGTGATCTTTCCTGCGGCCCCAGAGCCCTCCATGCTGTAGCCTTCAGAGATGGAGCTTGTCTCGGAGGCCCAGGGGGTAGAGCAGCGGCTAGAGGCCGTCTCCCAAACAATACCACTGTCCTCACTTTGAACAGTTACCATGGAGAACGATGGATCCACCATCAGACACTGGAGTTTGGGCTTCACAGACTGGTCCTGCACAGCCTCTCGCAGACTGCAGGACAGAGGAATGGACTGAGTTAGAGAAAGCAGAGCAGCCTGTTTGTGCTGTTTACAAGAAGAGGAAGGGCATGACTAAACAGTCTAACTGCAAGTGGAGATCCTCTTGGCAGCAGCTCGTGGAAATGCAAGCAGAGAACAGACCAATGAATCAAATCAAAACCTATCTGACCAAGATGTGGCCACCATTGAGACCGCATTCATGTTTTGCACCTGAAGCAACTTAGCAAATCTGAGCTGAAAACACCCACTGATCTATTCTCAAACCTAAGGAGTGTAGATCTCCAGCATTAGACCTGGTGCCTGGTCCCAGTTCGCCAATGTCAGTGATGGGCTGAAAAAATAATGATTAAATGTCTCTACTGCTATGAATACAGCTGGGCTCCTGCAGGGTTACAGCAAGGTGACGTCCCAAAACGTCATTCATGTAATATTAGAGAAGAGATGCCTAGCCTTCCCAAATACATTCAACATATCAGTGTCTTCTACTATTTATGACATGGCAAGGATAGCTAGAGAACCCGGCACGAAACATGATAAATGACATGTAAAATATGGGACGTGAATAATATCAAATATTAGAATACAGCTGCCTGCAATGCCACACTGACAGTTTCTTGTGTGAGCTGAAGAACAGATGACCATTTCATATATTAAATGAGTACTGCTTTGTGTCACTTAAATATACTTTCAGTCCAGACAGAGATAAGACACACCTTCTTTTTTTCTTTGTTAAAGCCAAATGTATCCGAGCTAAGAAGCCCAGAAACAAGTGGTTTCTCACACACTCCTTTTAATAATTGCCTTGGTAAGAAGCAGAAAAGACACCAATTAAGGTTATTCAGCTTGTAGGATCCACTGTATAAAGCACCTGTTTTGCAGTTCCTCAATCTCGTCTTCATCGTCCTGGCTGATGGCCTCTGACAGTTCACTCTGAAACTCCTGTAGATCTGTCATTTCCGAGTCCAGACTCCCACACTCCTCCATCTTGGTAATATCCTCTGTCTCTATTCGTTTCAGTTCCCCAATGTTATTTCTTTTCTTTGTATTTTAGAGTCCTCTTGATGTTTTCCGCCACTCTGATTTCTGAAGAGCTGGTGTGCCTGTTTGTGTCATTCTAAGTTGGGAGCTGTCCATCTGACTCAGCGGGGGACAGAAATAGTCTGAGTGGGGAATGAAAAGAGGGGAGTTGGATAGAGAGGGGCAAAGCAGTAAGGGAGGGACATAGCTTTCAGAGGGCCTCGGGTTGAGCACTCTAACAACAAACTCAAAGAAGTTAGATTTTAAACTTTTGAAAAAGATTGTCATTCATTTCAGAAGGTGATCAGTGTCTTGGTGACATTGGCAAACGGCTGAATTTGCAAGTGTGACTTTAAGATCAAAATCCCCCTTGGTAAGTTAAATATAGGCCATGTGCTGAAACAGTATCCCACCAGTGCCCCTGCTGCTGGTGACTAAACAGGGCTAGACACACACACACACACACACACACACACACGTCTTGTAAGGCATCTACCCCTTAGCAGTACTAGCACTATGCAGAAGTCATAAAACTAGGTGTAATAAGGCGTCAAACCACACAACAAAAACTAATCAACACAGGAGCTGCCAGGGGAGGCTGCAGAGAACTTGATCAAAAGGTGCAGATATCCAGGAGTCATCATCTTTAGTTTTATATTCTTTAAGGCCTATGAATCACAAGCACCTATAATGGACCCAGTGATGTCAGAGCTCCCGATGATGATGAAAATGACACTTGACTTCAAAATGTCAGGTGAACTAGATGGACTAAGTGTCCTTGGGCAAGATACTGAACCCCAAATTGCTCCCAATTGGGATGGTTGCTCTAGCAGCTGAGCTAAACGACACCTCAGACACCGGACCTTTAAAGTATAAAATTAAACATGTCAATAAACCTCACTGTCAAAACCTCAACACGTTTGAACATGAACATAAAAACAACACAGAGCTCAAAAATGCAAAGTGAAAACAATCATACATCTTCATAGATTTATTTTTTTTAAAATAAACATTTAAAAGTCAGCAATGTACAAAATGTACAAAAAGAGAGGAGGAAAAATATATAAACCAAAAAACAAAAACCCAAATGTAACTTCTTCAAATAACTTATGTATAAGTGAACCAAAAATAAGCAGAAATCAGTTTTTGTCCAGACACATCAAGTACATAGTGAACTAAACGACACATCGGGCCTGTCACTAGTCTGGGGAAATTAATCCAACACACGAGGAACAATGAGAAAGGGAAAATCTATAGTGCAGCCCTCTAGTGATCTCCTCAGGATCACTTAAATTATGATTCCAGCTTGAAAGTCACTTAACAAACTCAGCTTTCAGGCGAGCTTAGAAATGTAAAGATGGTAATGGTGAAAACGAAGGAGGCCTTTAAAGCAGCTGTAGAAAAAAAAGTGTCTATGCCGCAGTTTCACTACTAGCCTAAAAAAATACAAAAAGGCTTTTGTGTTGCATGTTAGTCCAGACGAGCTGAGAAGGATATACTGTACATACACGTGGCAGAGATGAAATCAGTATCTTCAAACCTGACTTTGTGCAGTATGGCACTAGTAAAATGGATAGAACTAAAACTGAGATTGGAGATAGATCGGAGAAGTTGTTTGAGACCAGTCAAACCTTATCACTTCCATTTAAGCTAGTTTCGGAAATCAGCAGGATGCAGGTATTACTTTGTATTTCATACTTTGTCAGTATACTTAAATAATGGTCTTTGTAGCAGCAATGACCATTTCTAATAACACTGCCCATTACTATCCTGTTTCACTTTCTCTATCTCTTTGTAACAAGTTTAAGTGACTGGCTTTTAAATTCAGAGCCCTCGGGTGTCACTACTCGAATATTGTATTTTTTATTATCAGTTACAATAATTACAACCGATTGGCAAAGTCATTTGAAAGAAAGTACAGTAACTTAAATGTTTACTGTCATGGGACATACATTCTGTGTGTAGCTGAGGCAGGCAGGGCATTCAGAGTCCCAGTCTTTCTGCCTGTGAGGTGCAGAGGCAGCGGGACTCCGCTCAGCACATCCCAAAGGTCCTGAAGGTCTGTCTTCGTTTCTGGGGATAGGCCTGTCTTGAGGTAGAAGACTCCTGTCAGCTCGTCTAATTAGAGGAATCCCTTATCTCCTGGATGACTCCTTATTACTGATGGCTCTGACCGGGAGGATCGAGTTCAGGTCTTTCCTCTGCTGTAGTATCCGCCATGACTGCACAGACACAGAGAGATGAGAAGCAGCGGGGTTATGAATAACTCATGAGTGGTCCATAGTGGCTTAGAGGAAGAAAGAAAATATGAAGGGAACACAGTTATCAGGACTGGCATTTACCTCAACAAACTGAGCTTTAATGATATCAAACTTGATCTTCTCATGGACTGCCCTGGCAACGTTATTTCTTTCAAATGGCTCTGTAACACAATGAATTTCTGTCAGTCACTGAATATGTAGCATTTCTTGTGTAGACGGTGATGGTGGCAGTGGCATGCCCACTGAAATGTTTACCTTCCACACAAATGAATTTGTTTTTCCACTCATAAGAATTGGTCTTAGGCAAAGCTCTGGCCTCTCGAACAGAGATCACCTGCTCATCCCACCTGTGACACAGAAAAGATTTTAGTGCCAGCTAGACTAAAAATGAAAAACACAATGACCGAGGTTTTCAAGGACTATACTGGTGACTGATCAGCAACAAAATATTCAACCTTTCCTGACAACAAACAAACCAGCCAGGCATCAGATGGTTTTAGTTTAATTGAGTACAGTATAAAAACAGACAACTGAAAATTGCTTGAGAAAAATAATGTGAACATGAAGCATTCTTATTTTTGTCAATGATACCATAACATCACGGGATAATGTTGGAAGCGACAATAGTTTTTGCAAACTTGTTCGTCTTGGACAATTAATGCATCTGAGACTTGAGAGTGGATATATTAACATTCACATTATTGTCCGTCTTTCAGCTCAGTCAAGTCTTAAATGCTGGAGCTTCATTAAATGCATCACATTCAAGGTACAAAGATTTCAGTCTTTGCAAGTTCAATTTTAATGTTTATTGACACACCTTGGCTGAAATAAAGATGCTAAGAAGAAACTAAGCAAGGTACATACAATTTGTACGTCACAAATAAATGCACTCAAATCACTAAGCATGTGTGATCTGTTTGGATCAAATATTAGTGCTTGCAGGTTGAGTTGCACTTCAACCTTGCAACAGTGCCATGGCTAGGTAACCCACATACTGCAAACACAGATCATGATCATGGGGATCATGGTATGTCATGTTAGTGCTGCGTAAGACCAAAGGTCCCACCTGCTCCTGTCCTTCACTCCGAAAAATGAAACCAGAGACGAGGATGCAGGATAGAGAGGGGAGGAGAGACAGGGGATTGAGAGTGAGAAGCTGTTGGCCTGAGGAGCAGGAGATGAGGAATGGGAGCAAGAAAATGAGCAGGCAAAAGAACCATGGGTGCATCTGAAACACTAGACACGGTAATGTGATGTCCTTGGGAGATACCTGAAGTAGGTGGCATAGTATTTGAGAAAGCCCAGAAGCAGCTCTCCCAGAGAGGACTGGTTTCTTGAGATGTAGGGGGGGATGTGTTTGGGTCCGTCTGGAACTGTGTCAATGTCCATTAAAGGATTAAAACACTCCTGAAAACCAAGGACAGGACAAAATGACACATACTTAAAACTGAGCACATTTTCAGGATATAACATTCTTTCATCTGTGATGCATGCAAAGTTAAATTACTGTAAAAAATTATCTTTTTTTTAAGAAAGTAAAGTATCTGTAAGGCATTTTACTTTTTGTATTATCTATTATTTGCGTGTTTAACATACTACTTGACATAAGTTTCTAGTTTCACCTCTTGTAATTAACCTTAATGAGAAGGTAAACGCACAGTGTAAACTTTAGTTGCAAAAGCACACAATAGAGATACTCACTGGGTAGTCCCTCTGTAGAGAGGGAAGAACCGGTTCATTAAGTGCTTTAAAAACAAAGAAAACAACACATACAAAATGAGATTCAAGTACAAATGTAGGGGGGGGAAAAAAAGATGTTGTCTGTGTGTTATTGTACTGACTCTGGAGGTAGTGCAACACCATGAGCACCAGTGTGTAGCTGCTCAACGTTCCTTTGCTGGCATCATTGATTTGATTGTGCCGTGCCCATTTCTTGACGACAAGGATCATGGGTCTTATCCTGAGATCAGCTGAGAGACCACAGCAGGTCAAAACAAGAAACTATTCCTTTCAAGTAACAAATACACTGCTTGTGGTCGGACTAATATGCAGAGTGTTAGTGTTAGTTACTGCTGTGTGAATCCAATGTTTTTGTTGACTTTCTCACCCACCATAGGCATAACTCCTCAGAAGGAATGTGTTTCTGATGCCCACTGTGTTGTTAACATTCAGATCAAACTCCAGATCACTAAAGAGGGCAGAAGTAATAAAGGAGTCGTTATTAACATTTCTTTCTGAGTTTGATGATGTTGTAAACACACTGCTTTAAATTCTGTTTTGTTCCTACCTGCCTTTCTCTCTGAATCTGAGGATTGGTACTTTGGCTCTGATCAGCTGAGTCCTCTCTACATATGCTTTGAATAGAAGCAAACATCATGAGATTTATGGTACTTTTAGTTTCATTTTTCTCTAAACCTGTATCTCTTTCCAATGGGTAAATAGCTCCACCTGGTGGAGTTGGTGGAGAATATAGAAACTGAAAAAGAAACTTAAATTGCTTGGTAAAACTTGTTGGTTATATGTAGCAAATTTGATAATAAGTAAGTAAATAAGAAGATAGTAAGAAGTAAATAAGTAAGAGTTTAAAAACATTGTTTATTATTACTCACACAATGATCTGAACAACCGCTGAAGGACAGAGAGTACATGAATAGGATCATGTCTTTTCTGAAACAGAAAAACACACGTTTAGGAGGAAGTGGGCATGCATCAGTGATTATACATAAACAAACATTACACATAAACATATTTTGGATGACGATCACACAGCAGAGTTAGAGATACTCACATTTCCCCCCTTGAGGACCAGGCAAAGATCAGCGTCACTGCTCCGGCAGCCCAATCCATTCATAGAAGATCCAGTCAAGTAAAGCCGTGCCACTGTGAGGAAAACACTTCAGTAAGATTCACAGTAGACAATTTGAGCAGAGCATGATTGTGCATTTCATACACACCTGCATAGACGTGCTGTATATCTTCCTGCAGCCGAGTTCGACACATCTCCTTCCGGGCCAAATCAGACGACTGCTGCTGGCAGGCTTCAAACAGCTCCACCATCTGATCACTCAACTAAGGGAACAAACACATGAACTCTGACTAAATAAAGCATACCTGCAAGCACAAATAGTCACACTGATGTATACCAGGTGCAGTTTAAGGTCATTTGAATATACAATACCTTGTCCTTAGCGTAGGTCTGCAGGCTGTTGGAACTTTCTGGGACAGCAGGCACCTGAGGGTGGGGACGGGAGTGTGGGCTGGGATAACGGCGATCAAAACCTGATCTCGATGATCCTGCCAACACTTGGTCAGGAGGACGAGGTGGAGGGCTCCGAATTGACGAGGGGCCTATAAACGGGTCGGAAGATGAGTCAAGGCGTTGGCGCTTCACAACATGGGGGCTGTATTCATCAATCTGCCTCCTGGAAAAAACACAGTAAGGAAACACATGACAAGGCATGTGATGGTCAAAATTGTCTCGGACGTTCCCATCTACCGCCAACAGACAGAAGTTAAATAAAGTCATGTAGTATGTTCATCATGTGGACGGGAGTTTTAAAATATAGTAGAATGAGATAGATATTATTCAAAACATACTTGCGCCCATTGGTCATAGTTGGTGTGCGATGAGGAAGCACTGGAGAAATGGATTGTGTGGGCTTCCATTCATATGAAGGCAATCTCTGTAGTCCAGGAACATAGAAGCTACCAAACACATACATACATAGACAGATTAAACACACATGATATGTTGCTGCACATGACACGATTTGTATGTTTACTACTGTTATATTGGAGTCACCTGTTGACACCACCCAGGCTTTGGTGGTTGTATTCGTAGTAGCGGGTCGCAGGGGGGGGTGGTGGGTACAGGCCCTCAGTGTAGGGTGACCGGGCCCCTCGATGCAGCGCTGCGGGGGAACATGCTGCCGCTCTTCGCAGAAATCCAGCATTAACTCCTCTGATTTCCTGAAAGGAAAACAGGCAGAGCTACAACACAGCTGGCTGGTAGTGCCAGCAAATGAAACAGCAGCCGTGGTCACCACCACCGCCACCAAACAATGAAGGTAACGCCACGTCAAGTTAACGAGGAAACCAAAACTTAACGTTTGTCGGGCAACAATGCTAACTGACGTTAGCACAGATCTCGTCAAGCACAAGCAGCCTCCGGCTAACGTTAGCCAATTCAAACATCGGCAACTGTATTATCGGCAAATTGACTCTGTGTCTCTGTGGGTTAGTGTGCAGAGTGCGTGTTTGAACGAGTGTCGCTGAAATATTAAAAACGTCCACGCTGTAAGTTAACACTCACCAAGTAGCATGTAAACAAAACTGGAGGCGCTAGTTCCCTGAGCACGTACTTCCGCATTGATGCCGTGACGTAGTAGAACTGGCTTTAAAGGGGACGTGCCGTATTTAGTTAAAGGTCCAGTGTGTAGAATTTAATTAAAAGTCCAGTGTGTAGAATTTAATTAAAAGTCCAGTGTGTAGAAATTTGTTAAAGGTCCAGTGTGTAGAATTTAATTAAAGGTCCAGCGTGTAAAATTTAATTAAAGGTCCAGTGTGTAAAATTTAGTTAAAGGTCCAGTGTGTAGAAATTAGTTAAAGGTCCAGTGTGTAGAATTTAATTAAAGGTCCAGTGTGTAGAATTTAGTTACATCTAGCGATTTTTAATCTCTTCATTCTATTTTAAATTTGTATTAATTTTCTATGTTTATCATTTAATCATTTATTTTATTATCTTTTATTCTGTCAATTTTTTGGGTCTACTGCTCTGTGAAGCACTTTGTAAAACTCTGGTTTTTAAAGGTGCTATATAAATAAAGTTATTATTATTATTATCATTATTATTAATATAATAATAATAATAATAATAATTTGTCTGTTCTGTTCTGTCCGCTCCTACTGCAGATAAAAAAGGTTCATTTTTCAGTTTCTAATGTTGGAAGTGGGCTATATCCACAATACTGGACATCAAAATCAGATAAATAATAATAATAAAGTCAGTATATGAAGACTTGAACTGATGACATCTGTGACTGTTTCAGATACTGTATATCCAAATGAGTTTAATTTGAATGTAGTGCGTTCAGCTGTAAATCAGATAAGCCCAATTTCCAACAAAATAACCATGGCTGCTGTCATGTTATCCATTATTCATTGTCTGTGAAGCAGCGCCACCATTTATCTGTAGATGATATCTTCACTACCGTCAGTCTGTTGCAACTGTTTTGTTGAATTGTTAAAATCCACAAATTTAAACTGATCTTTTCAATGCTGTAAACATAACATGAGTGGATTTTATTTTGGGGTTGGTCCATTTGTGCATCAGCGATTAGATAAGTGATGAAAAAACAATATGACTGACAATCATTACTGTTAGTGGACACTAAATAACATTTAGCAACACAACACAATATTTTTTAGTTTTACTGTTGCTGTTACTGTTGTAGCTCTACAAAAAAGTGCTCGAAGTGCAGATAACAAGCTGTGATTCCATTATTTTAGTGTATTGCTCTGTCCAACGAATAGTCTGAAGCTGGAAGATCAGGCTGTGAAGTTGTCTGAGCTGGGAGTTTGTTGACTCAAGAGAAAATTGCAGATGACTCCTCTGTGGATCATTGGTTAATCTCAGACAGGGGTCTAGATGCCTCCCATTGCACAGGGAGCGGGCCTTCTTCACATCACAGTGCAGCCCAGTGATCCCAGCAATATCACAACAATGTTTATTAGCTTTGATCCACTGGATAACTTGTTCCCAAGTTTCTTACAGTAGCTCTGTGAGCTCTGTGTCCGACTGTGACCCACCAGTCCATCATCATTTCATCCATTCATGACGGAGTAACCCCATATAGGCTATCTGAGCAAGAAGAACATATGAATCACCAATCTATAAATGGTTTTATAGGCTTTTGTTATTCTAGAAATGGCAGACTTAAACCATATGAACATGTGTAAATTGAATGGTTCTGTCATTAAAGTATTCTTTCACATCCAGAAAGTTCATATTTAGAACCTCTTCACAAATAGCAACAGAAAGGAAATACTGTACTAATCACGTAACAATACAGTCATGTTGCATATTAAATGAAACAGAAAAAACTCTGCTACGAACACATATAAGTCATATTTACACACACCAAACACAACTCCAACTCCAAGCAAATTAATGATCTAATATATCAAAATCTGTATGGCGCCATGAAGTCAACCTACTCACCACATTTCCATTGCCAGTGCTCTGACACATGCTACACAGACAAACGATGTGTCATATGAAAGGCGAGACTGTGATGACTCCAACAGTTACCATCAGTGTCGCTCTATTACGAAAATGATTCAGATAGACCTTGTAGTTGCAGAGATTGGGTATGACATTTTCAAACAGAGGCCTAGAAAAGAAGGCTGGGGCTTAAGAGGCTCATAGAACTAATTAGATACTATAAAAACGAAAGCTCATAAAACAGCTCACAGAAAGGCACATGAGATAATATAAAGGATAGAAAAGAATGATAAAAGGGAAAACATGTACAATTATGACAAATGCTTCAGCTATTAGATTTATCCCTTGTTTACAGGTTGCCAAAGACAAATGATTTATTGATTAATGGGGCATGAACTGGGGCTATTTGTGACTAAACTGTGCTATATTTTAAGCAAGCATAGGAGGGGAAATTACATATTTTCTTTGAGCATTTGGTGAGGAGGCCACTTCCCAACAAACTTCTTATGAAACAAGAACGCATCAAATGTCCTCAGTCCCTTTAGCACCGAGTGACGTCACTGCGGAGGACGGTGTCGTGACGTAGGCAGTTCAATACTGACAGCGATCTGAGTGGGAGGGAAGCGGATGCATCAGCAGCCAGATGTGGAGCGGTTTTGGGGGGCGGGGTGCACATAGGGTCCGTGGATAGGCGCAGATCAATAAAACACACACACGCACACGTTAAGCCACAGCATAGAAACTGCAGGATATTTTTATACATGTACCATATACCAGCATTGGTAAGGAGAGCGTGAATTTGTCATGTGAATGACTAAAAATGAAAAGGCATACATTGATGCTGGGTTAGGGTCGGTCCGTCAGAAATCGGTTTTTATTATAGACATGTACTGAGTGTGTGGAATATGTGTGAAATAGCTGTAGTCTGGGCGAAAGAGTGGGGGTGTTGCATGTGAGTCTATGGTAATGAGAGAGAGAGGGAGTGTGTGTGTGTGTGTGTGTGTGTGTGAGAGAGAGAGAGAAGAGAGAGAGAGAGAGAGAGAGAGAGAGAGAGAGAGAGAGAGACGCGGGTGGACAGTGTGATGCTGTGCGTTATCTACTGGCTAAATGAGGGTTGTCTTTTCCAGTTCAGGCAGCAGGGCTTCTCCACCCTTTCAGCGAGGATCTGTAATTTACTCAACAACAGCAGGGCGCCTGTCGGATCTCCATTGGACTCTGCGCTGGATCTCCCACCGCGCCGCTACTTGCTGCTAGTGCTGCTGCTTCTCCATCTCCATCTCCATCACCAAACCCTCAACCCTCAAAGGACGAGAAGAAGATCCGGTTTCCGTGCCATGTGCAAAGCGACATGTATGTGTGATTTCACGCGGTGACAGCGGAGGGGAATGGAGCAGTTGTCATCAAATTCCTGCAGACGCACCGACGGTGATACATTGAAGGCTGTCGTGTAGAGAGGAGACCTTCATACGCAGCAGCCAGTCCGAGAGATTCGGGGTTTTTTTTTTGCCAGTGAAAAGGATCGGTGGTCAAGTGTCGCCTTTCATGTCAGCCACAACAATGGGGTAAGTGTGATTATTATCCGACAGGCTGACTTAGTCTCCCTTTCCCTCCTTTCTGTATTTATTTCAGCTGCGGCTGCCTCACAGGGAATGAACTTCCCTGTCATGGAAACCACACCACGCATAACACAGTAATGACCCGGGTGTATGCGTTAAAATGTAGGCCTATCTCTCTGTCTTACATGATGTCTTATAAACCTGATGGTGGATAGTTCAGGTAGTGCTGACATGTGTTTGTGTGGTAAGCTTTTGATGTGCTCCATAATGAAACCACTAATAAATTCAGAGACGGATAATGAAGCAACTTACTCCTCTCACCTCTCTGAATATGCTCAGTTTGGTAAAATTAGAAATACCGAATCAAATGTTAGTGCGGAAGTTTCACCATCGCCAAACTTTTAGGATCAAAATAGTAGGTTAATCTGCAGTGAGTCCCAATGTGGCACTACCGGTGTGTCCTATTGGGCATTCTCACCAAAATCAAGCAAAGATTAAATTACCTGTTATGAGACTAGAACACGAGGGAGGGAAAATGCTGTTCTTTCTATGTCTGTCTGTCCAACTGTTTACTCCCCACATAAATTAGACAGTTATGTAATTCTGAAGGAGGGCCTGGGTAATAACAGATTTTCTTCTCAAATATTCTCAAACAAATATCCATGGTCTGATGTACTGTACATTCTGTTCCAGATCTTGCTCTAGAGAAGATTTGGGAACAGTAAAATGTCAGAAGCAGGAGAATGTCAGCAGCTACAATGCTACACAAGGCTCTAGTGACAGAAAGTGGCTTCCTGTCTCTATGGCAGCACAGAGACTGCTACCTTACACATCTTCAACAACAGGCACCCATCAGTGAAATATCCGCCTGGTGCACAGCACTGCTCATTTGCATGTCCCCTAACCCTGCGCTCAGCGGTCCATTTCCCCCACCAAGCCTGCCGTCCATTAACAGCTGTCTCCTGCAGTTCATTGTGATTAATTGCACAGCAGGAGGTTAACAATATGGCGCAGGCATGGTGCGGTTCTGAGGCATCAGCCAAAACTCCTGCATTAACTATTTACAATACACTAGAGGCTTCCCGGGTGCCCACTCTGCCCTCCTACAGTGTGGGCAGCACATCATTCAGTGGTCTCCCACTCAGCTTCAGCTCTCCAGTGGGCTCTGCCATACTGGTGACTAAGTTACTGTTATGCAACTGACTCAATGGCTTACAGTGGAATAAACTGTGGTTCAAAGCACTATCCTGCATACAGTGTGTGTATTAAAGTCTGAATATGTGCAGATCTGTTGTCTGGATCCAGCTGTAATGGCACAGATAGCTAGAGTCATATTTCACTTCTGGCCTCGTGGCTGAATACCAAGCCACTTACAGCTCTAATGGTAATGGCATAGAGGAGAACATTAGTGTTGGATGAGAACTGGAGATGCCTATCAACACTCTCTGGTGCGTTCTCACTTCCTTGGGCAAATACAATCAATGCACAGACTGACTCAGTTTCTGTCCCTCTTTGTCTTTGGTTGTGTCTGCTGGTGTACGTGGAAGAGAGTGTGTGTTTACCGACATAACTCAGGTCATCCAAGTTGCTCCCAGTAGATAGAGCAACAGGGAGCTCTCTCATTAACAACCTATCTCTACTTTAAATAAGATCTACTTCCCTTCAAGCTCTAGTCTGTTGAATTAATGAAAAACCCTGGAAACAAGGACAACTTTTAGTGGCAGGCGGGGTGGATGTGGAGGTGGCAAGGGAAAGTAAGATCTCCTGAGATGGACCGTTTCATTATACTTCTGTTTCACTGTCAGTGTTTGCAGAAGGAGGGGCAGCTGCATAGTTGAAGAGGACACACTAAAGTAGAAAATGAAGGCAGCCTTTCATGGTATAAAATGTCATGCATGTATTTAAGATGTCTTCTCAAACAATGTGACACAAAAACTGAGTGTTCACCTCTGTGCATCAAATTCCTGAAGCAGATGATGTGCACCTGTTGCCACACCTGGAGTTGTATGTGTGTTCATGTGAAATCCCCTGTAGGCACTGGTAGTGTTGTTCAATGATCAATACTTATGTTAACATGTGTAGAGTTGAGCTGTGTGCATTTGCTCAACATATTTCAAAGGGTAGTTTTGTTTCGATTACAGCAAATGGATATCTAGTTATGCATATAGTTTTTGTCTCATATTGTACTTTTTACACCATTTTTATTTGAATGTTTTTAGATCTTTCATTCATCTCCAGTGTAGTAGAGTAGAGATAGATATATTTCAAAACCCAGTCAAATATAATAAAAACTACTTTGGCTAGATACCACCGGAGGTAGGTGAGAATATATATATATATTAACTAACCCTTCACACCTGACACACCTGGGAGCAGCCACTCTGTCTCTTTATCAGTCCACCTGTATTTTCACTCTTTTCTTCTCTTTTTCCAAAATGTGCCACCACTAGGTTAAATAATGACTGCGATTTATATCAAAATAAATCTTCAGAAGCTGGTATCTCCATTTTAATGTCTGTGTAAAAGCAATTCTGAGATTTCTTTCAAAATACATAAATTAATATGTTGGAAAATAGTTGCTGAAAACATGTGAAAAGACTTATGATATATGACCAGTCCAGGATTTTTTGGGTGGTCCTTTGGGTGGCTTGATGACACGCTGAGGCCACGCTGGACATCACCCCCAAGCAGAGAGATAGAGATTAATTAATCTTACTCAGTATTTCAAAGTTAGTCATGTCATTTTATGAACTTCACTCTCTTCAAAATGGCTGCTTGACTGATCCCATGAGTGGGCGTAGCTTCAGTGCGTTAAGCGGACACCCCCCCACAGTCTTGGACCGGAGAATACTGCTCATTTTATTCGATCAACAAACTCAGAACACATATTTATTCTTACTTTACACTGGCTTCACAGAAAGTAAACACTGCCTGTCATTTCAGTCAAACAAACTAAATGCTATTGGCTATGATGTCAGAATCACAACAAAATTCATGCCAATAATTCAATACTCTAGTTTACACTAGTTTTCCAGAACACATTTTTCATTTCACATAATAGTAAAAAAAAACTCAGGCCATGTATCTGTTTGACACTTTACCATACTCTCCTTTTAAAAACTCTTATTACATTCCTGAAAGTTCAGGTTGTAGCAGCACGCAGTTCACGTAATTGTTTATACCAAACTGTGCAGCAATTTAGAGCTTCCCACTCCCTTCATCTTCTTCTCAGCGCTCTATCCTCACCTACATTCATCACCTCCTCCACGTTCTCCTCATCCCTCCCTTCTTCTCTCACTTCATCACTCTCCCTCTCTCCCTCCCTCTCTCATTCTGCCCGCCTTCTCTCTCTGTTTATGTTCCATCACCTGCCCTTGTGTCACGCAGTACACTCTGCATGCTAAAAACCTCCTCCTTCTTCTCCTCCATGCTTTTCCTTCCTCCACGTTTTCCCTTCCTTCATCATTCCTCATTCACATCCCACTGAAATTACCCCCTTGCTTTTGCCCTTTTCCTCACTCCATCCTCCCCTACTTCCATTGACTACCTTCACCCTCTCATGGTCGGATGGGCAGCTTTTGTTTTCACATTTATTGATGGAAAATGGACATCGTCTTGAGGCTATCACTATGCTGCTTTTTCATTTGTGTGCCTGTTGCTAAATATGTGTAGCTGCCATGTGGCCTACATGCTACTGCCAGAGTTCATTGCGAGAGTGCACGAGGATCAACATGTTCTGAACTGACCTCCATGCAATCCTATAACTGGTAAATAGAAAAAGTCAGGCTACTAGCTCAGACCTCAACCACTGTGGAGCATGGATGATGGATCTGATGCCTTTGTGTTATGGATATACCTGCTTTTGAGGAGGGAGAATGTATATATAAATTATTGTTATATATATAGTATATATATTGTAAGAAAGCAGCATTATTCTTAAACCACATTCCATCATTTATTGTGCTGTCTTTTATAAGTTTGGTTGTAGGAGTAGGTATTGCTTTTTTTGACAACTGGTGGGTGTCATTTTGGAACAAAACTCTTTGGCACAGGCATTGATGTAAAAATCAAAGCACAAGAATGTTGCTGTGTTTGGTACAAAAACAATCAAGCAACAAGAATCGCAATGTTTGCCACAGCTCCATCAAATTATGCAATGAAAAACGATGCCAGTTGCCAAGCGGCTATTGCACAGATCATACGGACAGGCCGTGGTTGTGTGATATGTGCTGGGAGAGAGTTGAAATGACTCACAGTTCCGCCACTTACACTGCTGTCGATGATTATGATAATTCGTGCACAGCACTCCACAAGCAGCTTTGTGGAGCGACATTAATCATCCCAGATTCACTCTCTGACTTCCTATACTCTCCATATTCCCCATCATTCTCTTTCTCCTCCTGTCTAACTCTTCCACCTCTCTGTCTCCATGTTTTTCTTTCTTTCCCAGTCTTGGCTAATCACACACAGGAGGGGTGCTGCTGCTGAATTTTAATATTCATTTATACAGCAAGCCTTTGATGTCCCCCATCACCCCCTCAGTGCAGTGTAAGCACTTCTCTATCTCCTGCTCTGCCAGCACTGCCAGCCCAGAATATCTCCCTCTGCACCCTGCGCTTTGAGTGTGTGTGTGTACTGACTGTAGATATTACCCAAGAAGCCCCAACAATGCTTGGATATATGAGGGATTGTAAGAGTAAACCGAAGAGTGAGGGATAAACGGACAAAGGGTGAAGGTGGTGCATGAGTGGCGGATGATCAAAAAACAAAGACTTATCATATCTATATATCATGATCACTGATATCAATAGAGGTGAATCCTGACTGGTTTGTATGTCACACAGAGGTCAATAAGGAATTAAGTCATCTCAAACTGAGCCCATCAACTGAAGTTAAACAGGCGCAAATCCACATATGCACTCACACATAAATATGGATTTATAATTCCACCATGCCTGTGTCAGAGTGTGTACATGTTTATATATGCACATGCATTATGTGTGTCTGCATGGAAACTGCAGCTCTGTGGGGTGTGTCTTTGGTAGTTAACCATGGCCTACTGTCTATATTTAGCCCTAAATCCTCTCCTTTCCCCCCTGTGCTCTCCTGTGTGACCCTCGCTCAGTGCTGCAGGCATTCCCATATCAGAGCATTGAGAGACGGCACTGCCTTACACAGAGAGAAAGACAGAGAGACTTTCTGTTGAATAGCTGCCTGTATTTAGCGTGTTGGTTTACAAGTAGATAGATAATGTACGAGAGCAAGTGTAGGCTTAAATATGTGGGGACTCTATAGTTTGTAGGTTCAGTTACTGTAGCCTGTCATCTAATGTGTACAAGACAATGAGCTTATGTAGTAGTCCTTTCAAAGCCTCTCTTTCTGTGGTGTAACTATGGAGGATGGCGAGTTGGAAATTCGGTTGTCAGGGCGATCTGACTCCCCCACGGGCAACAGGAGTTTCAATGCTGGCACTGGATTCGGTGAGACATTGGTACTGCGGCACAAAGAAGTTCACAACTTCTTCTTCATCCCCTTTAGGGAGCAGCCCATCTACAGCACACGGGCCCATGTCTTCCAGATTGATCCCAACACCAAGAAGAACTGGTTGCCCACCAGCAAACATGCCGTCACTGTCTCCTACTTCTATGACAGTACGCGCAATGTCTACCGCATTATCAGCCTGGATGGCACCAAGGTGAGCAGCTGATTGTTATTGTCTCACACAAAACACAGATTTCATTATGCTACATTCATCCTGTTCTTTTTAATTTATGCCACCCGACATGGTTTTATTAAGATGTCAGATAGCCTTCCAGCAGATTTGACACTATGATCTACTGAGTGTTAACAGTGTTAATAAGCTCTGCACTGGATTCTAATGTGCAAACAAATCTTAAAAGAGCTCACATTTGCAGTCTGTCCCAAGACTGGTAGCTCATATTTCACTGTGTGTATGCATGCAACTACTGTATTTGTGTACGCATGTTTGTCTAAACTTCAGAGTGTATACCTCATGTCGGGGGATATTCCTGTTAGAGTTCCAGGAGGGATATATTTGTTGGGCATGGTGTGATCGAGGTAGAGCTAAAGCCAGAAGAGAGTTCTTTATCGGGACGGAGCAGTCACTTACATGCACACTCTCCGCCAGTTATGGAGAGAGGAGGGGCTGAGGTTAAATGTGAGAAACAGATGACAGAGTCAGAAGAATATGTGGTAGGAGAAATAACTTGAGCAGTAAAGACAGAAGTGTGAAGCCAGCTGAACAAGAAGGTCAGAAAAAAGTGAAGGACTAATTGAAGCAAGTGTGGGAACCATCACATATCATACAGCACTATTGTGTAACACACACACTCACTGACTCTTCCAAACTCATCATTAATTATTGATGCCAACTATTACACAACATTGCTAATTGATCTGCCATTAATTTGTTCTCCGTTAGTGTTACTTAACAAAGGAAGTAGAATTATGTAAGTTTTGGAGGCAGCCTGCTATTTTGGCTCGTATACATTAAAGGGTTAAGGCTGGAGATGTTCTATATATTTCTTAATCTTGAAACAAAAATATACAAATGTGTCTCAATACATCTCCCAATACATAATGGCTTTGACAATGTTGTCCAAGCCCCACAGAAGATGCAAATCTTTAGAAACCAGTCGTGAATATGTCCTTTCATTTTTTTTTTAAATGCCCATTAGTTTTGGAAAACAGCTGGACATTGTAGTTTTTAGCTAACGTTACTCAAACAATAATACATTTACACTAGCAGATTCAGATTTGGTGCACTGATAATTGTTTATGGCAGCAAGACTCAAAATAATATACATTGCCCAACTGGGGCATTACGCAATAATGTTGTAATAATGAAGCAACATGTCACCTCCTAGAACACCAGTGCGCCTCACTGATATGTTTTTAACAACACTATAGATCTATGGCAGGGAGGAATAAACTGGATAAAATGTGTTAATAGAATCAATGCATTGTTTTGGTGTTTTGATGGGTTTTGTTGACAGTAAGAACATATTAAATATCACCGGACTAAACCTTAAGTCAGTCTGGCGATATTTAATATATATGTTTGTATATTGCTCGTCATGTCTTACTGAAAGTGGTCCACTGAATCTGTAGCTGGAGGATTTCAAAGGCAAACTCAGCAGATCTCTGTTATCTTTCCAAGCATGGATTTTATTGTATTGGTGGGTGTGTAGGCCGAAAGCTATAGACTTCTCTCAAGCTTCTCCTTTCTCACACATACATACAAACAGTATTATTAGTTGAAATTAAGTATAGCGGTGCAACTATGATTATTTTTATTATGAAATCTGTGAATTACTTGATAAATTAATAGTCATTAGTCATTTACTATGTCAGAACTATGTATGTGTCCCGCATACAAACAGTGTAATGGTTAAGTGATATTACAGTCCTGAGTTGTGCTCTGAATAATCTTCAAACAAAAAGGACATACTATTGTTTTTGGTTTAAAATCTTCTTACCTCCTTATCTGACCCTCTCTCTCTCTTACACACACAAACACACATTAAACACACACTGTAGTAATAACATTAATTTAATATGTATTAAGTGGGTTGTTTCTGCCCTGCAGGCAATAATCAACAGCACCATCAGTCCCAACATGACGTTCACAAAGACCTCACAGAAGTTTGGCCAATGGGCGGACAGTCGAGCTAACACTGTGTATGGCCTGGGATTCTCCACTGAGCATCATCTAGCAAAGGTACCACACACACACACCTTTTGGGATCAATCACAGGGTTGCTTCCCTTTTCTTCTTTTCCCAGTCCCAGTCCCTGAGAGGATCACGTTTCAACTTCCTTTTTGCTCCATTTTTATAGCTTCTGTGTAGAATCTGCCCTAATGAGGCTTTTTTCTCTTTCTCTGTGTGTTTATGAAAGTAATGTATACCTGTGCACTTCTGTGTGTGTGTGTGTGTGTGTGTGAGAGAGAGCGTAGGTGGCGGTTTTTCTTCTCTGCAGTATGATTAAGCTCTGTCATGAACTGGAGAGGCTCACAGCATCCTCACTGTTAGAACGGCACACACACACACACAAAACACACTCTCTTTCGTTCACATACATACACACGCATAATAATCAAACCCAACAGTACAGACACATCCTCTGTGTTCGGAAGACTGTGATAAAGAGGCTGATAACAATACCTGATATTAAAGACACACTCAGTGGCTGCCAATTTTACACATTGATTTACATTGATTTAATTTAGTTTATTCATCGTGAGAAGTAATACATGACCAGTCAAAACGATTGTATAAGGTCTTCTGTTGAGGGAGGTATCTAAAATTGGATTTAGCTTTGGCTTGGTTTTTGGGGCAAGACTCAAATATCTTGCCTTTATCTTGGCCCCTGCTGCTTTGATTTCGACAATTTCTTTTAAATCTGTATCACCAACTTTGAAAATCTGTTACTAGATTGCTAGAGTACCCCTGCAAGAAATGAAGGTTTCGTTACTAACAGTTACTATAGCGCATACACATGGATATCAACCAAAAATGCAAAATAGATCTAGTATTAAGTCCATTATTTTTCTATTGTATGGGTGTTGCCTAATATCACTGAATTCTTGTTGTGACCTTGCGCAGTACATTTATAATTTGTTCTCAGGACGGGAGTTTTTATAAATAAATAAAGCTTACAGTAACAAATCAAGGTAAATTGTATCTAAAATGTATTCATTTTAAAAAACTTTATTTCCCAACTTCTTGGCTAATGTAGAGTATTGTTGGTTTAACTGATTTACAGCCTCTGGGGCGTATCAATATGCAGGTTTAACAGACGCCTACCAGCCTATTTGAAGTATTTTCTGTGGTTTAAAGTTGAAATAATCTGATTCACTTCTCAGATAACTGCAGTGCCAACGCTCCTGTAGCACTTACGCTGAGAACTACTGCACTTAGATCACTGTACCAGAACTATAATATTGCACCAAAGTGAAATGATATTGAGGTATTTGTTGCAACTCCACTAATGGCAGACACAAGACCGGCTCCAGCAGAGTTGTCAATTTGATTTCCTCACCACTCAGCCCACTGCAGTACTGTATCTACTAAATTACTCTGTAACACTGTGGGAGTAGCGTTGGTGATGAACCACACCCTAAGGGGACATTGGGGATATGGGCTTGTATGTGTGTGTGCCAGAGTGTTTATATTTGCTCAAAGCCCCTCAGCTGAGCTCACCTTACTGCTCCGGGCTCGCTGGATGTATCTTTACTCTTGACTAAAATAACCCCAGAGATCAACTTCAGTCACCGACATCTTCTGATTAAAGGCAAATAACTCAACGCGCAAAACACAATGACACAGTCTGCTTTGCTGCGTGTATGCTTGTGTGTGCATATGTGTATGTCTGCGATAGACAGGTTACTGAGAGTGACCTAGTTAGCTCATGTTTCTGCCGAAGCATTATGGGTAAGAGCTTTCTTTTCTAAGTTCAACTGAGGGTCGTTATTGGCAACAGCTTCTCCTTCCATGGCTTCATGGCTGACCTATTACACACTGATCTGTGTGTGTCTGCGAGTCCATGAACATATGGCTCTACTGAACAGATTACACCACAATATTATATGAGTTACAGTCAGCTCTGATGTCTGTCCTCTGTGTCCAGTTTGCAGAGAAGTTTGCAGAGTATAAAGAAGCAGCACGGCTTGCTAAAGAGAAGAGTCAAGAAAAGATGGAGATGGCCACATCTCCCTCTCAGGTACGTTCAGTACATG
Source organism: Nibea albiflora (assembly GCA_014281875.1). Lineage (NCBI taxonomy): Eukaryota > Metazoa > Chordata > Actinopteri > Sciaenidae > Nibea > Nibea albiflora. Next base: position 19,275,461 of record CM024801.1, read on the forward strand.
TTATCCTAACCCTGCTGATTTTAACCTCTCTGTCAGCCGACCTGAGGCATGATGTGTACAATGAACAGCTGGTGAACAAGTCGGGCAAAGACTGATTTTTCCCTTTGGCGTTATTTTGTTTGATTAACTATCACAAGGCATGAGCTGAAATTCAGAAAATAACACTAGAATTTGGTATAAAGTACTAGATTTAAAAAAAAAGACTTATGATTGATTGTTTACTTATGTAAAAGCAAATAAGAGATGAAAGCTCCAGAAGAAATGTACAAGATATGTGTCAATGTTGGCTCCTATGACTCATTATTGCATAATTATGTTGCAGTATGTAAGATTCATTTTATTTGTGGAGGTATTTTTGGTGGTTGAGCGCCGCCAAAGGGTCACAAGATGAATCTAAAGGGGTTGTTAAATCATTAATGGGTAGGAAAGAATTAAACAAATAATAAAAATAAATAAATAAATAAGTTCTAATACTTCCTACTACTGCAGTACTACTACTTAATCCCTAATAAGAATAAGTCCTTACATAATATACACCAATATGGTACATTTTCAGTGTATGTATTCACCTTATACAGTCAAAGAAAATGAGAAAGCTGTCTGTGGACTCACCATAAATTGGAGAACATAATTAGCCAGTATGTTAGATATTTGTTTGTGTGGGATATCTAATAATAGAGTGTTTTAGGGCATGTGTAACTGCGTCTGAGAGAAAATTAGCTTGTTTCAGAGGTGAATCCCCAGAGAAATCTGTTCTTTAATCTAAGGGCTGTTAACAGGCTTCATGTCCTCGTCTGTTCATTATGGAGGCTAGGGGAGCCGCCCCCCGCTGTACTGCGGTCTATTACTTGTACTATTAATGCTGCGGCCCTCATGGGCTGAAATGCTACAGTACCTTGTGCCTCCCATGGGAGGATGTTTTTTAATTAAGCCAAGTGGACAGCTTCCCTCTCATCAGGGGTTGAAGGCTGCATGTGCATTGGCCACCACCACACCGTAGTGGTGAAAGTGGAGGGATTGCTGTATCCGTAAAGGTTGCAGCCTCCCTGCTCCAAGCCTGCAGTGGTCTACTGAAGTTGTCTGCTCTGTTTCACTACCGATTGTCACAGTTTCACCCACATGCCTGCTGGCTCTCTGTCTTTTCTCTCCTCTAAATAAGCTAGAAAACATGAGAGAGGAATTATTCCACTAAAACAAAACTAGAAAACTCAGAGTTAAATGCTATGCACTGGACCCAATAGGCCAGGCCGTAGTGGAAGTGCACCGTGAACAGATACTAAATGGTTATACTAATGAATGTGGAGCGCAAAATGTAACGCCTGCCATAATCTTCCTCTTATCTCTCACTTCCTTCTTGTCTATTAGAGACATACAGGCAGTGTCATACTGCATTGTACCCAAGCCCTGAGTCTTAATAGCTTTGTTTTATGTACATGCAGCAGCTAAATGATTTGTCTCTTGTATAATTCTGTGGTTGTATGGGATATAAAGATAAGCATTAATCTGTAATTTTGCAATTTCCCAGTGCCATAGTAAGCTATTTATTGGCCTTTAGGCACGTGGAACTGCTCTCTAAGACGCTCAGTCTTAGAAAGAGCTTTATGAGCACAAGAGACAGCGTGTACACCACCTCTAAACACACACACAAACACACCTCTATCATTTCTCATGTCAGCTTCTTGTAGGCGAAGGATGATCCAAATTAATGTATGAGATTCTTGTTTTTATCTTGCTGCCATCTCTGGTAATAAGAAGTCGGGAATATTATGACATTTCTGGAAATTAATTGAAAAGGCAATTTTTGATAATTGTTAAGTTTTGCTGCTTTTCAAACAAAACAAAAAAAAACATGCTTACCGTTATATACTTTTTAGTTGCAGCTATATTGTTGTTTCCCTCATCACTCACATGGTTTCTATCTTTGCTCATGCTAAATATTACCCAGTTCTTATCTATTTCATCTAAACAAATCAGTGTTTCTACTTTTGGGCATGTTAAATGCACCATTTCCTTTAAGCCTAAGGCGGTGTCTCTGGAAAAAGCAACAGACACCAATAAGAACTAAAAATATAGCAGATGTAAAAGCTTTTATGAACTTAATTCCTGCTTATAATTGCACTAACCAATAACTAATAGTAAAACTAAAATATTTCCCTACTGTCGATGTTCCATACTCACTGATGATTTGAAGTCTAACTGATGGTAACATCTGAACATCTTGGCAACTGATGGTAACATCTTTGTTTTACACGTAGGAGTCTCCGGGAGGCGAGCTCTCGTCACCTTTAACCCCAGTGACTCCACCCATGGAAAACATCAATGGCACTGATGAAATCTGTGACACGACTCCCAATTCAGACGCCCTACCAGGGCCGGCACAGAACGCACTGGCCTTCGCACACAGGTACATCCCACGTTGTGATGTGTTCACTGTCCCGTGTTACAGTCTGACTATATACACTCACATAATAATAAGAATAAGAATAACATTAATAATAATAAATAGATAAATTATTAGGACCTTTTCTTTGTTTTTCTGAGGCACAGAATTACGTCTCTTCTTCTATGTCTTTCTTTTCGTCTCCGTGCACCTATATGTGTTGCATGTCAGCATGGTAGTGAACTCCCCCTATTCACTGCTGCTCTCTCGTGTTTTTCCTCCCTAGGGAGCAGTTTAAGACTTGTCGGGTCTGCTCTTTCTGATAGGGATGTCATTACAAGTCCTGACTACTGCGACATCATAACTAGGCAAAACAAAAAAAAATGTTCAGGCACAAACTTTCCGAAAAAATAAGAGCCTGATTGCAGGTCAGCAGCAGGGATGGTCTTCTTTACAAACCAGATGCATTGCCTGTTTACTAACTGCTAACGAATAAGGTAACAACAGCGCGTCAGCTCTCCAGTCAGGAGGAATATGGTTGCAATTAATTTTATCAGTGAGATTCTTACTCACACACCTCACATGGACCAGCAAAAGATGTTACTCAAAGTGTTACTCAGGAATGAGGAATTGTTCAAGGTATTATTTTGTCCAATCTGAGCATGCTTGGTATGGAAACTCGTATATTTACAGTTTTATGCCCACTGTTTGCCTACTGCGATGCAATAATATCTCTATGCATGCACCACTACTGTTGTATACATTCCTGCTGTCTTTGTGTCCTGTTAGTAGACTGAATATTGAAATGGGTAAATCGTATACCTTGTGAGTGTCAGTACTGGTTCATATACAGTAGATTGTGTAACATAAAGAGGTCAAAGTGACATGTAAATATGTTTGATTTGTATAATGGCTTTCTGAAGAGGTGTGGTTGTGAGGTTCACCACCAAAAAGGTGTCGATAAAGCGTTTATGTAAGACTTATATAACATACTGGGGGTAGTGGGAGGTAGAGAAAGAGCAAGACAGATAGACATGCAGAGTGTGCGTGTGTGTGTGTGTGTGTGTTTGCGTGTGTGTGTCAGGAACTGGGAAGAGAGAGACCGACAGAGAGGGAGAGGAGCATTGTATAAAGTCTGTACATGAGTCACTGCTATCTAAACAGCCACCAACTGCACACACACTCACTACAATAAATAAACTGAACAGGAGGGCATGGACAATCAGTTTGAGACATTTGAGTGAGTGAAGTGCTTTTTTCTCAGGTGAGGAAATGTTCGACTGTCACCTGTAGTCGACTGTACACACAGATCTTTTCATTTGTAAAACCTCTGTAATTTTGTGCTACTCGTTTTATCATTTCTCTGGCTGCGATTCTTATTAATTAAAGATATCAATCAATCGTTTAATGTATTATCGTTCTTTTTTCTTACTACTATTTTTTTGATATTAAAATCACTATAGAGATCTTTAGAGGTGTTTGTATTAGTGTGTTAAAGTCTGTAAAGCTGTGACAAGCTCAAGTACAAATGCTTAGAAACCCCTTCCCGCTACATCATGAACTCTGTAAGGCTACACAGATCTGAGTGTGCAGTGAGAGCGGGATGTAGAGAGGACACCCACTGCCTGCTGCAGCATTGCTGCTGATGTGTCTATTAATGCTGCATGCGTGGGAGACGGGGTCGACTCTCAGCATTCACAATGGCAAGCATGGACGTAACAAGCAAACCTCAATCTCACATTTTTCTCAGAGGCGTATGCAGAAAGGGTCCATGCTGGTACCATCCAGATATTTTACCACATAACCCCTCTCACTTTGTATCCTTTTATCTATACTTCTTCCTCAGTTTAATTATCTACAGTGTGCATCATCTTACATGTCTAGCATCTTTTACAGTAGCTCCATCAGCCACTCATGTTCCTCAAACTGGAGTTAAAATGTATTTTCTGTAATGTATTTTTAATCTGCTTACTTATATTATATTATATTATATTATATTATATTATATTATATATTATATTATATTATATTATATTATATTATATTAAACCTATTGAGGGTCAGTACCTTAGAAACAGATTGTACATAACTGTAGAAACACACCTGTACACACAGGTGTTTGCTGTCTTTTTACATTAGACCTCTACGGTGGTCTTGGTTTGTCTCTCTGCCATGCGTCTTGAAGTAGACGATGATAACGTAGACACCACATTGCTGCATAGCGGGGCTGTGTAGGCAGGTATGTGTGGGTACAGAGGGCAGAGGAAGAGGGAAGAAGATGAGACACAGCTGTAAGCAGGGCTGTGAGAAGGTTTTTTTATTTATTGCAGGATGTAGGCATGTTTGGCAGGTCTGCAGTGGAGTCATTTTGAATGGTTTTCTGAATATTAGAAGACCTTTTGTTGGGACTGCCTTGGTTGTGTGTGAATGGTCTTCTTCTAGTGTTGGAGGATGTAGGCGTCCGTCAGTGGGTTTGTGGTAGGCTGGCTTGTGTGAACGGGGATGGTGCTGATGTCATACGTCAGGGTGCCATGAGCGCCTCCGTTCCTTCAGTGCTGCCATGGCAACTGCTCTGCCTCCCTGCTTCTTGAAGTGCTCTGTGAGGAGTAAGCACCTACCTGACAATGCACAGTGGTCAGGACACAGCAGAAACACGAGCGGGCTGTAGAAAACCTCGGGTATGCATACAAGTTTATGTCTTGTGTTTGGTAGCTTTATTGAGCACGGGAGGAAAGTCATACTTAACATTGTGAAGTAGTAAAACACAAAACACGTTGTTGATGTTTTATTCTTTCCAATAAAAGTCATAGTGTATTGACAGTGTGTACAGAATATGTTGGAAAATATTCTGAATTAAATCCAGAAAACAAGAAATAAATTAAAACAATTTAATATAAGATAAAATGTAATAAAAGAATTTCCCTGATAACTCAACAAATCTGGTCGTGTGCTGTCTCTTGTGAAGACATATTCTGTTTTAGTTAGGATATTATTCTCATGAAACACAACAATAATAAAAAAAATAAATAAAAACAGATAAAATCTGAAACATTAATGCAGTCTTTTGTACCAGAAAATTTAAATTACATGCATTCAATTTCCATGCTGATACACACATTAATTTCATCATCACACAATTTCATGGCGAGATAACAAAATTACATAATCATCAGCAACTGAAAAATATAAATAGCTAATAAAATAAGATGTAAGACATTCACAGTGTGTACAGGATCACATCATCTTTACAATCAGCAATTCAGTGCTACAGCAGCAGATAACTTACCCTCCATGTGTCTCACACACCTTCAGCTTTGCTGTCTTCAGCCAGAATTGTGTTCCTATGCCCTCCTAAAGCCAGTGTCAAAACATCGTGCACTCTTTTCCCTCTTCTAATTCTTCCTCCATCGCTATCCCATGCTTTCTCCGCCTGTCTCCATCTTCACATCTTGACGTCTCGCTTGCTCTCCTGCTCTCCAAGCTGGTGTGTGGGGTTTATACATTGGCGGGGCTCCGTGCTTTGGTGACAGCATCGCTCCATGTGTGTATGTGTGTGTGTGTGTGTGTGTGTGGTTGTGTGTCAGTTGATATGTGCATGTGTAGGATGAAGTGTCGTCTCCCTCCTATGCGTCACACAAGCAGACACACTTGCACTCACAGAGGGGGTGGCTGTTGTGTAAGAACTGAAGGCACTGTAGGAGTCCTGAGTGAATTAGATCTGGGTTTTCTCTCTTTTACACTTCGCAGTGTGGGTGTTATGGCATACTGGAGTACTGCTGCAGTGTGTGAGCATATATGTGTGTGTGTGTGTTATCAGTGAGGGGGTGGAACAAAACAACATTGTTGTGGATCATACACAGACCCTTTTCACTCCTTAAGCGACCTAAGCTCTTTTTGTGTTTTTTTGTGTATGCGTTTCCACCTCTGTGAAGAATTACTGCGAAGTGTGTGGGAGTAGGAACTCCTTTTCAAAGGAACTTGACTCGATGTCGGTACTCAACAAGGTTTAGGTCTCTCACACATTCTCCGGCCCAACTCAACGACATTATGTGAGAGACAGGGAGTGGGCAGTATGTAAATCTTAAATAAATGCCTGCAGTGCTCATATCTAACAGTAGAGATGCACAGTGCAAGCATTTTCCCTCCAGAACGTCGAATGTATACATATATATAATATTACACTTCAGTTATCCAGCCTACATGCAAGTATTTCTATTTTTCTTCCACACATGCTCCTCCATCATGAAATTCAATCACATTCAATCACTTCCCCCTCATCTCTTATCTCATCTTCTCGTCTGTGAGTAGCTGGACCAGATTAGGCTCCAGCCAGTCTGAGGATATAATCTCAGATTACAACTCGTGGCAGACAGATGCTTTCACAGCTACTGGCCAGGGAGTGCTGAGTGTTGAGTACCCGGTACAGCCTTTGTCTGCTTTCAGTGCTGGAGCAAAGGTCGATGGATGGATGGATAATTTGCACAGGCGCAGGGGCTTAAAGGGTTGTAAGGCAGCCTAGGGTATATTTGCAAAATTTCAATCAAAGAAGCATGAATAGATAAAAAAATGTGTCGAAAAATTGACTCAAAATGGAAGGATGGCTGCTTACAATTTCATTTTTCAGATATCACAAGTTTTTAGATATACTCAGCTTACATCTATAACATGAAAACTTGAGCAGTTATCATCTTATATTAGTGCTGTGGTAATTTGACAGTAATTACATCCCTGTCTTCTGCAGCCCTGCCATGACAAAACACTGGGAGGCTGAACTGGAGGCACTAAAGGGGAACAATGCCAAGCTAACAGCAGCTCTGCTGGAGTCCACAGCCAACGTCAAACAGTGGAAACAACAACTGGCTGCTTATCAGGAGGAGGCTGAGAGACTACACAAACGGGTGAGCTTTTTTTTTTTGTTACATGTGTGGTTAATTTATTCAAATCAAATAGGAGCGATCATTTGGAAGGGATGGTGTGAAGTCAAGATGAGACAGTGGCAGAAAAAAAGAGGAGAGGAGACAAGAGTTTTGGCACGAGTCTGGAAATAAAAAATTCTGTTGTGCCAATCTCTCTCTGTGGATCTAAATCTTGATCAATCATGTTGTCCTTTTAGGTGACGGAACTCGAGTGCCAGAGCAACCAAACCCCAGTGATCAAATCCCAGAAGACTGAACTCAACCAAACCATAGAGGAACTGGAGGCCACACTACGGGATAAAGAAGAGGTGTGTGATAGGGTGAAATGTCTTGCATGAAATGTAACAGCTCATGCAACCCTAATACAGCCTTTTAATCTGTTTTTATGTCCTCCAGGAAATGGAAAAGTTGAAAGAGGAATTGGAAAACATGAACGACCTGATGGAACAAAAAGACACCCTAACTCAAAAACTTGAGGTGAGTGATGTAGAGTGGTGTGGAGGTTTCAGTATCAGAGCATCCTCATCTTCTTATTTACCTCCTAATAACACAAACCTGCCAACAATGCTGTCTCTACTTCTTCAGGAGACGGAGCTGCGCAGTCGTGTCCTGGAGGAGCAGCTGGCAGGGGCAGAGCAGCGGCTGGAGGAGAACCAGGAGGAGCAGGAGAACTTCAGGAAGAGCCTGCGAACACTGCTTGAGCTGCTGGACGGCAAGATCTTTGAGCTGACGGAGCTCAGAGACACCTTGGCTCGGCTCATAGAGGAGGCCAGCTAGAAATGGAGCTGCCTAATCTTCACAGACAGAGCCATATGATTATTTACACCCCCAATTCACCCACAACAATCCTACCCACATTGCCCCACCTTCCTCCTACACCCACACACATTAAAACTGAGACACTACACTGCCCCGATTCTGATTTTGCTCAAAAAGGGCAGCTAACTCCCCATTTTTACCTTGCAGGCATCAAGCTCCAACCAACCGCAGGAACTCCTGTAGTTCAAAACAACACAGGGACTACCTCATCTTGCCTTCTGATTGGCTGGTGTAGGCATAACCTCGGTTGAATTGATCTCTCCAGTCATAGAGGTGCCTGTCATGGTACATTGCAACTGCCCCGCCACCCGCCCATGCACTCACAAAGAGTTAACTTGAGAACTGTGCCTCAGTGCCATCTGCTGTTTAACTGGGAGAGCTGCAGCACAGCTTGCAGCGTCACAACATCACACACGCCCCTTTTCTTCCTCTCTAAACTGCCCCCCCAAGGGGAATGTTGAAAGTCATGTGGAAATAATTGCTGTTAAGACTCAGAGAACTGCGCCAAAGCTGCCAAATCCCCCCCAAAATATTGTCCTCTAACTAGCAGATGCTTTGATCCAAAGTGACTTACTGTACAGAGAAGTGCTGAACACAGAAACAGAGTTCCATGTTTGAGCTTGGGCTGCCAGCGGAGTGTCACTGAAAGCAGAGAATTAAAGGATGGCTCTCAACAATTCAGTCCTACCTATTGGCTTGGATGCTGCTCCCCGGCCTAGACACACAGGGCTGTTGGGAAATGAAGTTTGCTTTACTCCTCCAGCGGAAAAGAATGACTGCTATAAATCCATTAAAAATCCTACATAATAGATGAGTATTGAATCTTCCAGAGGCGTTATTCGTGCCACACAGAAATTTTAGAGGGCATGTGCCTGTGTTAGATTTGACATGAGAATTCCTGTATCCAGACTGCTTCCACCATCACAGACAACTGACCTGTCTTCCTGCCAAACTCAGTGTGGTGTGTGTTCCCGAGCAAGGCCTGACCTATGACATAGCGTGTGCCTTCAAAGCACATATAAGTGGACACATGTTTGTATATAATATGTGTGTGTGTTTTGTGCTGTGAGAGAAAGACCCTGTTTTGGACATCAAGGCCTAAACACACACAGACACACACACACACACACACTGAGCAATACCAGACAGGCTCTATATGACACCTCTATCTAACTCTATCAGGTACTCTACTCAGTGGACTCATACAGATAGGTCAAATGCAACTCAGCCGATCCCCCCCTGTCCGACAGAAAGCATACTACTGTTGACCGCGAACCTGTGTGGCAGCCCTGTCTGGACGAAGTAGTGCATCGTGAAGGGCTTACAGAGTGTCATCTACATGTGCGTAAATCTCCACCCTCAGTGAAGCTGGCCACAGATTTGGGTGAATACAGAACTGTACTCAGTTTCTATTCTTTTTTTTACACAGGATATAACACTGATGATATCATAATAGAACTGTATAAGACAACTTTCTACTCATGACAGCATTGTAAATGAATGGATGGATAACTCAAATTCAGTAACGCCCTGCAGTGGCTTATTGTTGTGTATTAACCCACGGAAAAGTATTGCATTGTTATTATGAAGTATCTAGTCTGTAGGTAAACAATGAAAACCTCTTCAATATATTTTAAAAATGCGTAACAACACAATGTAAACACATAGTGGTTAACTTTCTGTACCAAAACATGCACTTATAAAGCAGCCCCTGTACCGGAAAAATTCAAAACTGCATCTTAAAGACTCTTCCTTTAAAAAATCACTGAATTTCTAAAAGGCTCCTTTGTCACTTGAAATGCTGCTTATCTTACCTTTCAATTGATCACCCTGTTTGCACTGTGTTATTACACTGTTGTAACTACATTATATATCAAGAGATCTGCATTAAATACTAGCACAGCATAATTCTGTATTGTAGTTAGTTACACAGGTTAATACACTGGAATAAGACCCATGTAAAGGGAAACGTTACCCTTTTTTTCTGGTTTAACTTTGACAGTCGAATGACACAGATGGAAAACCTTGATATTAATGCTATTGTTAATGAATGCCTTTGTACAGTAGTGGATAAGAAGCTTTTCATTCTCCTGTTTTGTAACTTATGGTATTTAAATGTAGGTATTATTATTGTATTTAGAGGTATGAAAAGACTGGCAATATTTTTGACTATTTAAAGTAATTTTGAACTCATGATATTAAAGAGGTACCTCAGGCTAATGATGTTCTTAGATTGGTGAAACTTGTGTGTTTGCAGGTGAAAGGATTTGCCAAAATGCTGGTGAAAAATGATCAGGAGACACACCTGTTGGTGCTTCAGCCAAACTAAATTCTTTGTTGAATTCAAACAAAGATAGACCTACCAGGCTGAGAACACACCTCTGTGAACTGAGAAATGCTATGTTTTATATTCAAATACAGTGACCGCAGAATTCAGTGTGTGCAAACTGCTTTTGTTCTGTTTCATATTTTTAAAATAAATAAAAAAATACACATTATTAGCTAAATTATTCAACAGTGAAACAGATAATCTCAGAATTTGCTTCACAAGGTTTTATTCAAATGCAGAGGCAAGGTTGTAAATAAAACAAAAAGGTTTGAATAAATGAAAATTTTAGGACCAAAGGCAAAAATGCATTCTCTGAACAGTATGTCTATACACTAATGTGTAAAAACAACTGCAACATTTAATGTCTGTTGTTTTAGGCAATCAATCTGGACTCATTATTACCCATTAACTTGTTTCATCCCTTTTTGTATCGATATTGCACTTCTCAAGTGACTGTTTTATTCATACAGCGGGTCGGCCTGTGTGGAAAACAGGTCTAACATAGGAAATGTTCAGAAGCAAACACATCACAAAACTTTTGGCTGGAAATGCTTTGGAAAACAGGATACAAATAAAGCAATGTAAAAGTACAGTTAGCTGACAAACAAGCTGATTTAAGGATATTTAAAGATGAGTGTAAAACACAAGACAGTGTGTTTGTAAGGTCAGTCAGGTAGTTGATGGTGTGAATTGTGTCACATTCTGAGTCCAGTTTCCCAAAAGTTTTGAGCACATTGCTGGTCGTTATCGGGTGGAGCAACTTAAACCTAAGAATGAACATCTTTTGGGAAACTCTGCCTCGGCCAGTTATAGTGACATGAAGTCAGGTAAGGTCTGGGTTAAGTTTGAGTTAAGAGTCAGGTCTCATGCTACATGATGAGGGTATCATGGAAGAACATTGTGCTGACAGTGACAGAAGACATGTAAAAGTGCCTCAGGTTTGCTCTGCCGGGAAAATAATAAACTCTCTTTAGCACTAAGCTATTTTCAAGCTGTATAAATGTGACATATACTTTCATGCTGGTTCTTTCTACATTAGTGTCTGCTTCGTTATAAATCCGCATATGGCTGTCAACACAAGAACAAGAGGACAGCACAAATCTTTGCATCAAAGCTGTTTAAGACAGTGCAAACCAAGGCGGTTCCAGATTTAGAGCTTAGTTTATGAATCCACATCTTTTTAACTTCATGTTAACATGTATGCTTGTGTGAATCCCTGTGCTGCTAAGCGTCCCACTGGTCCTCTTATACTGACCTTCCATCGCACTTCTCTAGGTCCTATTCCACATGTTGTTCAGTGCTTTTAAAGTCATTCATCTACTACAGATATAATGTTTCAACAGTGATTAAAAAACAAAACAAACAAAATTTAAAAAAAGAGTGTAGAGGCTTTGGACCCACTAAAATGTTTCTGCACATGTTGGCTGTGAGTCGCATGCATGAGTCCATGTGTGCATGAGCATGTTTTCACTTCCAACACTGTGAGTACAGACCTCCTACTGTGTGCTTCTGCCCACTGAGTGCAGAGAAAGAAATTAGAAAAGATGCAATAGAGGAGAGAAAGTGAATAAGATGGCAGGAGAAACCGCATCAATCACAAGCGCCTGTTCCACAGCCCACAGTGACTCCCTACAGCGCTGAGAGAATCTTGCCTCCCACAAACCATCTATCATTCAAACAAGCGCGACCGGTTTCACAGCTCTGCCGTGATGATCCCACATGAGACGTTCAGGAAACACCAACCATGTCTGCCTACGCTGTACAAAGAGTACTGACACTAACCACAACCTCCATCTCTGCAGCTCTGCCGGTGACCCTTCATCGAATCCTCTCTTACTTGATCTGCTCAGAGATGTTGTTGAGATATGGCACCAAATGATAAACCTTCTGTGACTCTCTATATCTCCCACCAGCCAGGCCATATGCTGCAGTGGAACAGATGGGTCAATACATATTCCCTCATCTAGAGAGGGGGTGAGAGTTGTGGGTAGTGAAGGCCGGAACAGCACAAGGGTGGAGGAGGGGCACGGATCCGGTTTGACAGACGATAGGATCTACATTTTTTTGTACAGTATCAGATTAGACAAGCAGTGATCCGCATGCTGTCTGACACTACCACACCCACATGTCACAGGACAAAAACCAGCTGTGCAGCACAGTGTGGCTCAGTCATAGTACACTGGTTGAGTGAAAATAGAAGAGAGCGTCAGCTGAGGTGATGTTTAATGGTGTAATGGTTTCAAATCCAGCTCAGCGGGATCCTCTTTGCGTTTTTCAATCTTCCACATGACCCCCAAATGTCTAACCATACACATTACTTACAGTAACAGTTGCTTACAGTTGCTTTCTAATGCTTTGAGGTGAGTGGAAAATGATCACACACTTCACAGCACTTACAGCTTTCTGTTTCAGTGTAAAATGTGTTATGTTTCTGAATGTTAATATAGCCACAAAGGGCCAGTGCAGAGCATTTCATTAATATAACAGAAAAAAAATTAAAAACAAACATGGCATCATTACAATCTGATAACAGTACACGAATAAAACCACAGTAACACAAAGTAGAAATAAAAACACAAATAATGTCCTTGATGATTGTGAATGTCGTGTGAAAAACAAAAGAACAAGTTGACCATCGACCTTTGGAGCATTTGGTGATATTCAGGCCCTGGTGTAGTCACTAGGTAGATGTGTGACTGAGCTGTGCATGTGCTTGGGTGTGAATGAAGTGTTTGTGTGTGTACAGTACAGTGCAGTACAGTACAGCGTGCGCAGTGCCAGAGAGTGCAGGCATCTGTGTGTGTTAATTTGTTGCATCTGAGCCTTCAAGCCTAGCTGTCCCAGTCAGGGCCAGCCAGCCCGTCATCGTCTGAGTCAGACTCTGGCGAGGCCTCCTTGATGCGGCGCAGCGCCTCATGGATGCTCCTAGTCAGGGGGTCTGTGGAGGCTGGGAGCTCTCCCTGGTCCTTTCTCTCTTTCCTGGGGACGCGCCTCAGTTTGACCCCCTTACGTATCTGAACCAGGATGCTGTTGGGGTCATCGTCACCCTTGGCAGGAGGTAGGGCTCGTTGGTCAACCTTCCTCAGGTGAAAGCTGCCTCTCTTCAGGGAGGCTAGTACCTCATCCATGGGTGAGCTCCCTGCATACAGGAGAAGGAACTGTGATTAGCAACAGAAAATGGCAAATTTAAAAGAGCCTACAATGGTACAAAATGGTTCCAGTACCTCTTCTGCTGTGGGAGTCAAACTCAGGAGTCTTCCTCAGCTTTTTCCGGGCACTCAACAGTTGGCTGCTGTCAAAGAAGCGAGGGATAAATGGACCAAGTGGAGAGAGGGAGAGCTCCTCTGCTGCACTCTTCCCCTCAGCCTTCTGCCCATGCTGACCTGGGCTCCCAGAAGGCGACAACTCCTCCTTCAATGGCAAAGGAGGTGGAGGGGGAGGTGGAGGAGGAGGGGAGATGGGTGATGCCAGCAGTGAGGACAGGGAGCAGGGAGAGCAGGAGGAGTCTGCAGGACTGGGCACAGGCAGTGGAGGAAGGGATGCTGTAAGGGCTGTGACGGGCTGAGTGGTAAGTGTGGAGCTGGGGCTGGGGTCCGTCTGCACACTGGTACTGAGACACAGTGGCTGACCCTGCTGGACAGAGACAGAGTCCACGCGCTCCTCCCTCTCACTCACACTACTCATTTCCATGCCCCTTCCACGATCTCTTCTTCTGGAGTGGGACACGCGTAGTCGAGTTGACTTCAAAATCACCTGACCTGGGTACCGCTAGAGAAACACGCACGCGAGATTTAGATGTCAATCAATGAGGAAAAATCAATGCTGCCAAATTGACATTAATAGGGAGGCACGTACCTGCTTGAAAGTGCGTAGTCTGTCCAGAGTTCTTTGTCTCTCCTGACTGACTCTGCTGTTCTTCCTCTCCTCGTCTTCCGCTTCTTCATTTTTCAGCTGAAAAAGTAAAGATATTTAAAGGAGGACAGAGTTACAGACATTGCTTTACAGACATAGACTCAGACCATTTAGAAAAAAAAGCATCTACCTCTAAGATCTGGTGCAAGTCCTTGTTGACGGTTTGACGTTTCTGCTGTTTCTGAGTGTGGTTGGATACACAGATCTCCTGCAGGAAGGCAAGAGAAATAAAACACATGGCAACCATCATGCCATCATGCTACAACAAAAACGTACAGGTCAGTATCATATACCATATTTGAATATATATCAGTTTACATCTCACTAGCTGATATAAGAGTATTCATATTTCTACTTCTTGTGCAATCTCAAAGCAAAAATCCAGTATTAAAAAATGTGCAAAATGTATTATGCCATTCTTTGTATTTAAAAAGTGTCCTATGATTTTTGAACAGTGTAATCAAGAGCAAAGAGGAGAAGAGGCAGCTCATGAGCACATTTAAATTCCATATGCATACTTTTGATAAAATATGTTAAACAGGACACAGTTACAGGAGTTCTGCTTAGGTATGAAGCCTAAACAATGTGATTAAAATATATATAATAATAATATATAATGTATACAGTACGTAGAATAAAGGAGAGGATTTAGGAGTGACAATAAGTGTGGATGTGTGGAAGTAAGGCATACACACCCTTTTGTTCCTCAGATAGGAGCGTTTGGCAGCGATGCGCCCCCTTCTAGCCTCCAGCTGTCGAGCGCTGACCTGAAGTCTGTGCAGCTCTTCTCTCTCTGCAGTATCATCCTCCGTTATATCATCTGCACTTTCAAAGGTGTCATAGTACACCACCTCATCCTGGCGCTCTGAAAACACACACATAATAAACATATACATATATATATTTGCATGGACACGCAGGTACAGATCTTTCATTTTGCAGATGAGTAATATTTCAGACAGTCTTGTTGCAGGTTCATGTGCAGGCAACAGTATAGAATAGTTCATGAAATGTTTGTCAGGACTCTTCTGAAAATGAGATAACGTGTCTCAAGGGACTTATCCTGTAAGCAGAATTTGCTCAAAAGTAAATTTAGCCAACATACCTGTCATCTGCCTGCGAATGCTGTCTAGTTGAGCGGTGAGGAGCAGCTCTTCACATTGTAATATCTCAGCTTGGATGTCGTACAGCTGGAGCTGGAGCTCATAGTACTGTGTCTCCATGTGGTCTAAGAGAGCCATAGCATCCTCACTGCTACACAGACTCTGCATCTGAGGAGACGAGACAACAAAAGAAGTCACAAAACAACCGTGTGTACGTGCGTTCATGTCTATTTGTGCGTTTTATATGGTACTGAATGTTACAACCACACCTCCTCTCGAAGTGTGTGTTTCCTCTGGTCCAGACAGATCTCCCTGGCTCTCTGGAGCTGCAGAGTTTCCTTTGCGACAGAGTAGCGGAGTCTCTCCATGCGCTCCACCGCCGCTGTCCATGAAGATTTACCAAACTTGCGTTGGTCCACCTTCATACGCTCATACACCCCTACAGGCAACAGAAAAAGACAATGTACTGATCACAGTGAATCTTCCACACAATTAAAAGTGAACTCACACCAATGTGAGTCAACATGATCAAGTAACTTTTTTATAGTGTGTAGGAATGTCACCCACATTTTTTGATGACTTCAGTCTCACAGGAGCATTACAATGATGTAGAGGGAGACATCTATTGGCCACATTTGGACATTACAATTTCTTTTATTCCAGTTTCCACTTGAAGTGATTAACTTATTAGACTTTTGATCTAATAAGTGTCAGATAATAAATGGACCAATCAGTAGTGGAGAAGAACTGGGATAAGCAGGGCCACATTGTGGAGTAACCCTGCTCAGAGACAATCTGCTGGCAGAGCTGTTTGATCAATAGGTTGTCCTTGTTTCCTCTTGTCCCTGTCAAAGCATGGCTGTCTGTACTGCCTCATTAATACCAAATCACATTAGCCCTGGCGTTCAAAACCACATACAGGTCAATAGCAGGCCAACACTTGCACTTTGTGTGTGTGTGATTATTCAAAGTCATTGCTCTGTTGCTTTATTGACTTGACATTGGCAGTGACAGTGATGGTGTACTGTACCTTTCTGTGCCCTGGCAGTGATCTCAAAATATTTTACAGTAAACTCCTGAATGTTGAGGACTGCCTCCTGAGCTTTCTTCTGCCAGTCGCAGTCCTCCTTTTTGAGAGCTTCAATCCGCCTCGGGCCCAAGTAGTCATTCTCCATGGAAATCTGTTGAGACAGGACGAAGTGGTAAAAATGATAAAGTATGGCATTTCCAGTGCACAAAGTACAACTAATGCTTTGTTCTTTGGATTCAGAGGTTGGTTGAAACTCCAAATGTCAAAGATTTACAGAAAAAAGAACAGCAGGAGAAAGGTTTTACTTAATTATACCCATTCAGTCATTAGGTGGTGTTATACATGACACTGCAGTACACCGTAATCAGGTATTCTGATTACTTTCCCCTTTTCTGGGGAAAGATTATATGACTTAAAAGGCTGCATGCTATGAGGACCAGGATAGGTTACAAATACACACTCTAGCTCAATGGTTTCACCAGAGAGAGCAGGCCTGGAGAGGGAGCTACACTCCCATATATGGCACTGACAATATGCAGTATTTAACCCATACATGTTACCATGTGCATATTCAAGGACACATGCATATACTTGTGCAAACACATGATTTTAATCAGCTTACAAAAGCATAATCACCGTTCAAATACATTACATTATACATTAATACAGCAAATGATTGAAAGCTGTAAAATGTCTTCTGCCATTTTTTATTCCAGAGGATAAAGCGAAGAACAATGTAATAATTTCAGCTTTTAGTTTAAACTTGTAATATTTCAGCAGTGCACACTTACTTTATCTTTGAATTAGTGCAGTGTAAAACAATTTAGATAGTTAAACACCATAATTGGAATATAACAGTGCTATGTCTCACGCAGACATCAGATCAGTGAAAACACTGAGCAAAAAAAATGAAAAATGAAAACGCAATGTCAGCAGCAACGCTTACAGAGCTACATCCCCGTCTGACCCTGAGTAACCTCGCTGCACCTCAGCTCACACTGCGCTACTCAGCAGTGCACCAGTATCATTTACAACTGCAACTTCCTGCTGCCAGTTTGCCAGCGTTCATTTCTTTGATTTTTCTTTCTGCATTCCTGTACATAGTGAAATTTTAGACCTCTAAAGACCTTTAAACATCTGAACATTTTTTTAAAAATTATTAACTATTTAGAAATATATATATGCATGGCCTTGTTTTAGCTTTCTAAATGCACAGGATTAAAAGCTGATTAGAAAATATTGATACTGATGCCACTTTATCAACATTTATATTGGGTTCATGATTGTCAATGATCATTTTATTGAAAATACAGTGAATGTTACAGATCCATACAAACTACCTAAGTGTAAAAGATTTCCCTGGGTAGCTGTACATGTGACTTAAATCAATTTCCAATGTGAGTTAGGAGGTTACGGTCAAACATCATTACTTGCTGTTTGCCCTTGATTGCCCTCATTGTATTGAATTACTCAATCATATTGGATCATTAAAAAACAAACAAACAAAACAGAATTAGAAGTCCAGCAATACAGAAAAGGATAAGTAACCCAAAAACGAAGTAAAATCAGATGAAGAAGAGCTAAAAGAAAACTATGCTGTCTCTGAGGTAGACACTGTAGACTATAAATAGACCGGAAATGTGAGTTCAACCACCCCTCTCCCCGCCCCACATATGTATGTGGTTCCATGGTGTAATGGTTAGCACTCTGGACTCTGAATCCAGCGATCCGAGTTCAAATCTCGGTGGGACCTGCATAGTTTTGTAACTGCTTTGACCTCCATTGTGGCATTAACGCTCACTGACTCCTTGTACTGACATGTTTGTGAGCAATGTGAGCAATTTGTGAAAATAAAAACTAAAGCGTGCAACTGCACACACAGAAAGGAAGAGACTCAGCTCTGGCAAGAACAACTGAGCAGTGAAGAAGTGATGTGAGGTGAAAACAAACACCTCTGACATGACTTAAATCATGTCAGAGGTGTTTGTATTGCTGATATAAAGATGGAGCAGGGGCCCCTTACTACATATATCAGGAGAAATTGTGTTGCATATTAAACTGGTCCTAAAATAACATCTAGGGTAGCCTATTACTGTATGCTAGCTCATATGATTGCAGCCTATTATCAGTGTTGTGTAAATAATTTATATATTTTTTAACCTGTCTCCAGTCACTTTACTCTTGTTTACACTTTGTTTAAATATACACTGTGCAATATCCAACATCTGTGCATATATAGTATGTCATGTTTATTTATACAGCTCACTCCAATACCTGTGTAAAAGTATTAGAACACTTGCACATATTTTTTTGATGGGATGGCATTTTTTTCATTTTTTTCCTATTTTTTATATTTATGATATCTGATATCTTTAATGTCCCTGTGTTAACTTGTATGACAAATAAACCTGAAACTGGAATAGGTCGATTTATCTAATATTATTTGGGATAAATGTTAATGTCACCTCACACAAGGGCCCTGTGTATTCAGCCCTCCCACCTGAATAAAAGACATAAATATATATGACACCCTGCTGACCGAGTCTTTAGGAGACAGTGAAGGTTCTCGCCTCCACCGTGGAACTGAAATTTAGAATATTTATCTAGCTACACCTAAACTGGAAAATTTAGACATCTTTACATTTCTGCTGCATGCCCGCTGATGCCTGTGTGTCAGCATCAACGTGTGCCTGCAGTAAACCTATAGGGCCCACACACAACATGACTTATTCATGTCTCTGTGAGACTGCAGGAAATTGGAGATCCATGAGGCTCCATTCCAGCTCACAGTATGTCACTCAACCCCCGACTGCCACATCCCACAGATGTTTCAGATAATCAGGAAAAAGACAAAAGTGGCAGGAAGGTGCATCCATTCAAGTTTACAAAAGCTGTGTGTGTGGATGTGCATATATGTTTTTCTTTGCTTCTTTATTGACGGATTTTATGTAGTAATGAGATACTGACGTTTTTTTCATTACTGATGTTCTGTGTGTGAGTCAGTGAGCTAAATATAAACGTGACATCAACGCTGCAATAATTGAACTTTCCACCATTTATCCATCCACCAGGCTTCATCTTCTCTTTGCAATTAGATACATCTCACCACACTCCCATCGCTTTACTAACCATGAGGCATCTTAAGAGAATATACAAGAGAATTTATTTTGTGTAACGCATCACAGTACACACTGCCACACACAAACAGAACCTATTTTAAGAGACATGAGAATTTCTTGTGACGAACCCATTGTGTTTTATGTTTCATGCCTGAAATACAGAAATACATCTCTGAATCTAGACCCACTTAGATCATTCGACTTCCCACATATGCCAGTTAAGCATAGCATCTAAATAACTCCCTGGAGTTGGAAAGAATTGTTCACATGCCGTAATAATAGGGTTGAAATACCAGAAACAATAAAAGAAAACAAACTTTTTAGCCCTGGCTGGATGTCATCATTACTATACACCACTACTACTGAATTCAACTTTGTTTGTGTGTGCGCGTATAGTGTGTACTTGAAGAATTGTGACACATGTGGAGGATGCTTGGTGGAATGCCAAATGGTTCAACGGGGCCAAACTCTGCAAAAATCTGGTTGTGCACACATTTATGTAAACTTACAATAAATTAAATTGTTACCTTGATCTGCTGTCTGCGTAGCATTGCCAGTTCTCTCATGTCTCTGAAGGGCTGCAGCAGGTACTGGTACAGCTGTGTGGAGGCTTCCAGCAGTCCTCCGTAGGCCTGATCTTCCTTCTCATACAGCTCCAGCAGCTCTACCATGCTGTCCATGGTCTTGTGCTTCTCCAGCAGCTATATCACATCCATGCAAAGGAAGTTCACTCATTAACAGACAAAACGTTCAGAAGATCAGAAGAGATGTAACTGCAGATGTAATGTAATGCTTCCAATTATCTTTTATCCGATGAGTGTGATAACAGAAAGTCAGTTAGTAACATACTTGAATACATTTTGTACTGTCACTTAAGAGTGGAAACTCACACCTCAGTGTGAGACTAAGAGGATGCTTTGTGTACCTGTAAATAATAGGAGTATATCTGAGTGGAGTCTCAGTGCACCGTCCATGGCTGAGTGAGCAGAGTCCTTTCTGCTGCTGGGAATAAGATCAATATGCACACATTTTTGCCGGACTGAACAATCCTGTAGGCTACCAGCAAGCACTGAAATAGCCATTAACTTGGCCCTCAAATGGAGTGGGAGGATCAATAGGGCAGTGTGTGTGCATGTGTGTTTGTACAGTAAGATCCTACAACACGACAAACTGTTACTGTGTATGAATTACTACAGAGCATATGCAACGATAAGGGCTGAATTAGATCAGCTTTCCCTCAATCTTCAGTATGAATGCGCATGGGTGCAAACTGGAAATCCCACAGAGTGGCAGACAACTATTGATGCAAATTAGCTCAGGCTGGGTGGCACACATTCTGTGAGGCTGACTGGCTCTGCTGTTTGACATTTTTGTTCTCAAGAAGGGCAGTAAGGCGAAGCTTCCTTACTGGTTTTCTGCCTGTTTTCTGAATGTGTGAAAAATGGGTGTGGGACTGACTCAGTAGAGTGACACGGAGGTGACAGATCTATGCTACTTGCAGACTTTTTAAACTATTATTTTAACCAACTATAACTATTTAACTACACATATTAATATTTGACAGACAATTATTCCATAAATATGGGTAACAGTTAAAACTGATGTACCAGCTGCTGCTCATAATGACGAATTCTTCCATTAATGCACTCTCTCACCTGGCGTCTCAGAGGACTTCTTGCACTGTCTGGCTCCATAAGTCAAGGCTACATTAAACTAATGCTATTGATTAGTAGGACAATGTGAGAGTATCAGTGTAATGTCTGTTTATATTAGGAGCGGTTAATCAATCACTAGCTGCTGCTGGTGTGTAAGGGGAGCAGGCCTGGAGCATGTATGGTGTCTGGGTTACATCTCCACTGTGTCAAGTCAAAGATACAAAGCAGAACAATTTAACCATTGGTTCTAGTGTTTGATTATATTCAACCTACACAAACAGAAGTGTTTAACAGAAATACTTATTAATATTATAGCTTTGAGACATCTTTTTTAACTTAAAAATTATTACGTTTTTAGCCATCATGACCTGCATCATGCTAATTCACTCCCCTCTGGTGCACACTGGTGCAAAACTTGATCCATATACCTGAATATTGCTGAATTATGCTGAATAAATATGATGTTTTTAATGGAAAATATGACATTATTATACATACATTAATAACAAAACACACAGTATTTATGAAACAATTATTTCCTGATACATGGAGTTCATTGCTGCATATTCTAGTTCATGTTTTCACAACTACAGTAGAAGAATAACAAAGTGGGCGACAAAGAAATCTATAGAGTGTGTTACTTGAGTCTTATAAATATATAATAACCAAGAAAGACCTACTGAAAATGGGGATACCCAAGTATCTCCCAAGTGTCTATTTGCTGCTCTTTTTCTGAAAAATGCCTGCTGGAGGTGAAAAAAACAAACAAACATCCATTCCAACTGCAGTTCTCACCAAAAGTCAAGTACCAGATGGTGTTCAGCTTCAACTGGGCAGAAAACACTGTGTCACAAGTTCTCCAAACTTGGACAGTGATGGGATTTATGTTTTTAAACCATATTTTGGGGTTTTATAAGAGAACTAACTCCAGGGATTGAAAATGCATGTCTGGTTAACCACCCCTCACCAGTTAAAGAGCATCACGTGTCCACTTCCCTTAGTTTTTGTGTGGATTCATCAGGACAGTCTCCCACACAGTGGATGAGACAAGCTACACTGTAGGTAACAACCTGTGAGAAGCAGTGCTGCCAATGAAGATGACTGTGCACTTTACATCAACAGGTTAATTCTGACAGGAAAGTGTGTGTGTGTGTGTCTGTGCACTTGACTCTCACCTGTTTAAGCAGCAGACAGCAGCCATGCTGAGCATATAATATTCCACAGAGGACTTACTCACAGTTACAACCTAATTTTACAAGTTCTTCATATTGGATAGCCTCTAAGCTTGTTTTCTCCACTGTATTCTCAAGATGTTATTATTCCATATGAGCTGTACAATTGTTAAATGTCTGTATATTTCTGTGTGATGCTTACTGGGGTTAGATTGTGGCCTCTTTTTTCTCACAGACCTCACTTCCGTTTATGTAATCTGTCGGTCTACCTCATTTTGATTAATATCGCCCACATTTGTAATATCGTGCATTTGCACAGTACCTCGTGAATATTTTGTATGTTTCTGCACAACTGCTCAGCTCTTTTCAATTTAGAACATATTTTATATATATTTGTGTGTTTTTTT
The DNA here is from genome assembly GCA_014281875.1 of Nibea albiflora. Classification (NCBI taxonomy): domain Eukaryota; kingdom Metazoa; phylum Chordata; class Actinopteri; family Sciaenidae; genus Nibea; species Nibea albiflora. The sequence goes on from CM024801.1 coordinate 19,298,303, forward strand.
TAATCTTTTAATCTTATATTTTTAAGTGTTTCTGTTGCACCAATAACAAACCTAAATCTACTTGGCAATAAACCAAAGTATGATACAACTTAACTTGCATTGTTTAATTTATCATCATCCACATGCTGATCCTACATTAGATGGCTCCCATATGCCAACAGAAAGAGGTTAATATACAGAAAGGCCTGTGCACTTTCCTGACACTCGTGTTTATAACCGATTATGTGACAACTGCTGGATCTACTGGACATCAGTGTAGATTTTGCGTGAGGAAAAATAAATCTTACCATTCATTTAGAGTTGATGTTTTCTCTATACTGAATTGTGTGGATGCAATCCATTAGTGTCTATTAAATGGCTGTTTACCTCAGGTTAATGCCTAATGTATCACGTATCAACTATCATTTTGGGATGGCAGTTGCAAAGAAACACTACGTGAATCTGATGTCATGGAGATACTGTAGGTGCATGATGACAAAACTCTCACCTCTTGCAGGTGTTTCGTTGCGCGGTTGAGCGCCTCTTCGTGCCCGGACTGCCTCAGCTCGCTTAGACTCTCATAGTACTCATCTGGATCGTCGTTTTCCGTGAACAGAACCTGCGACAGGATCTTCCATCCGCACGTATCCAGTGCATGGCCTAGGTACACCTGTAAACTGTAGCAAAGCTCATCCATCTCGGTCTCGGGTACTTCCGCAGGGCCGAACAGCACCGTCCACATCCCGGCTGGCTCCTCTGGAAACACCGGGAGGCAGGGCTCCAGGTCCGAGTTGACCGAGCACAGCTGCTGGTGGATTGCCCGAAGATCCTGGAAGGAGAAGAGCCCGGCCCAGCTGCAATCCTCCCTGCTCAGACTATCCAACTCGTCCAAGTCCAAGCTGTCCAGTGATGGGGACAACTGGTCCTCTCTTAGTGATTTTAACACCTCAATATCAGGACTAACTGGGGATGCTGCAGATTTAATCACAGTTTGAATTTTGACAGGACTTGATCTTGTTGCAATCTTGCTTTTATGGCTGCAGCTTTTATCCACAGTCTCTCTGGCTCCTTTGCCAGGGCTCCTGGATACTTTATCCCTGACGGGACTTTCGGGCCATTTTGTTTTGTCCCCATCCAGGCTGGTCGCCTCCACCGGAGGGTCCCTACCAAAGCTTCTCCTCTGCACCGTCCTGTTGTGACACGTAATCGCAAATTTACCCTCCACCTCATTCCAGGCGACGATGAAAACAAATTTGTGCTTTTCCCTCTCTTCAAACGCATTGGGGCGGACGGCTACCCAACCCGACTCCAAATTATCCTCCATTGTGAAGGACATGTCTGCAAAGTGATGAAACCAAAATAACAAAGCTGCTTGCGCCAATAAAACCTGCGTCGGCACCGTTTAAGAGTCGGATGCAGCGCAGGAAAACAGTGTGTTGATTTGACGTTACGGTGTTTACCAAGCCCGCAGAGGATATTTCGCCTGAAGGGCTATCCTCCGTCGCTCAGGCGGATGAATTTGGAGGAGCGCGGTGTCATTTCCCATCTCTGGCCCACCTGCTTTCAACTCGGACGTCTGACTTCCTATCCAGACCTTCTGCAACATTAGCTTTCAAGCCCGCACTCTGACACACAACATGCGGCGGTGTGTTTACCAAAGTCCAGCGGTCGATCCGCCTGTCAGCTGTGCTCCGTTATTCTCGATCTCTCGGCTGCAGACCTCTCTTCTCATCACAAAGTACCAGCGACGTGCAGCGTTCAAATACAAACAAACTGATGCCACGAATAAGCGTGACAGGCGGATTTGTGGAGCCGCACAGTCTCCGGGAAGCTTAGCATCGTCTCCAAACTCGCAACATTGCCATGTTTTCTTCATCGTTTGTCCAACAAGACCACATACGCAAAATAAATGTGCTATCTTAAAGTGCTGGAAGAAAGATCGGAATTTCCAGATGCATCTCTAAGACTACGCATTCAGTAATTATTATAAACTCTTTTATTTTTTGCCCATAAATGACCAGTTTGTTGCTATTTTTCTAATCGGTTTCATACTGGAAACTAAACAAATTAAGCTGCAGTCCTGTTAAATTCCACGTAGAACAGTTTGAAGTTATCTTTTCGTTACGAACGCCAATTTGTCCGAGGGGTACCTAAAGGCAACCTCAGAATCTCAGTGTCACTGTACGTAAACGACGTGCTGACGTAGGCCGAGCAGAGTGGGATGGTTACTGCATCGAGAACATGATACCTGTAAAAAAAAACAGCTTTTAATTAATGAAAAATATTAAATGCACACATAAATGAATAAACAATTAAATAACATATTTTTAGTGACATGATATATGTGCTGTGATGTGATTTCAGCTCATAGAAAACGTCTACTTCCAGAAAGCTCTGGACGCTGTATGATTGAGTTATGGTGTTGCTTAATCCAAAAACAGTTGTTTTTCAGTAACCCTGACATAAATTTTACCAAACATGCAAAACAAATGCGCCATTTGAACTGTACATATCCATGGAAAGATGTCCCTGGTAGAGCTCCTGTGGGAGAGAGTGCTTGAGTTCTCATTGTTTACACATATTGGCTGCACTGTTTCAGAGGACAGGAATGGAAAATAGTATTCCCCTTTAATGGTCACAGCCTTGAGACAGATGAAAGTCAGTCCCTCACCAGGGTGCTTCACCTCTAATGATGCTAAGAGAAATGCTTAATAGGTTCCAACAGAGCTTTGATGAACACCACTGCACCCTGACCTATGCTTCAGTGTGTATCTTTTCTTAGATAGACATAAAAAACCCTTTAATAACATCCTGTAAAATACTCACTTATTATCATCTGGTTGAGAGTCAAAGAGCAGAAGAACAAATTGTGAGAATCAATACGTAAATACATAATGTCTTGATCATCATCTGTGACTATGTTTATGGGTGTTGGCTATCCAGAGACAGGAGAATGTTCTTTGTGTGCAATAAAGACAAAAAGTGAAAGGTATAAAAGAAAAGCTTGACAGGAACATCCATTATTAGTCTATATTCTTTGGTTTATCATCTTTAAAAGGCAACAACTGTCTCATTTCTCTTTAGTTATTACTTTGACTTCTGCTTGTGGTGACAACAAAACGCCTTCAGAGAAACAAAGTCTACGTTTAAAAAAAAGTTACCATGCGTGACTGTGAGCTCTGGGGACATACATACGTGGTTCCATGGTGTAATGGTTAGCACTCTGGACTTTGAATCCAGCGATCCGAGTTCAAATCTCGGTGGAACCTGATGGTTTTAAAGTGAAATTTACTGTCAACAACCGAAAACAAACCGAGAAATTACTACCGGTGAACTTCTTGGGATCGCACCTTGAATATACCTACTTCCCGAGGTTTAACATCTGAGAACAACACACTGAGTGAACTCAAGCTTAAACCCCTGAGATAAACCAAACGTGTTGTGCACGCAACAATAATGAGCTGTCCTAGGGAGAGTTCAAGCATTGTCGTTGATTAAATCAAGAAGTACTCAAGAAATCAATAAGTAATAAATTATTAAATAACTCCAAGTCCAAGGTAACTTTAACTGTTTCTTTTCTCAGTACAAGTGACGCAGGCAGACACAGGTCGTTTGTTCATTTTTTGGGTGGGCTTTCAGCGCCCCCTTGCTTCTGATTGGCTAGTGTCCTCTATCAATTACGTTTGTGCTGACTACCTGCTCAGGTATAGAGAAGAAAAGAAATGATGATGATTTATTGAATTACCTTCCTTTTTTTATCTCCATCAAAGCTTGTTTGAGCTGAACCAGGCCTGCTCACACAGCAGATAGATGATGGCTGTAGTTATTACAGACTCAGGAGACTGTTTACATTAAAGGTCCAAAAGAGCCATTTCACCCTCTCATGTCAAATGATCCGCTCTATAAACTTTTCTTTTCCCCTTTTTAATCAAAATATCAGCAAAAGAAATGCCACATATAAAACTGATAGTGACAATTGTGTAATTCACATTAAAAAGCAATACACAAAATCAAAAGCTTCAAAGATGTTAACCCTATGAAGATGTTGAACAATTAAAAGTGTATTAAGCAGCAAAAGGCCAGCTGCATTTTATGTACAATTATGTTTGGAGATCATGCACAGTTACAGCAAAAAATCAGTTGATTCACTAAAGGCTGTACTAGCATGGTTTGTATAACATGAGGCAGCCAACTAGACAGACTGCCAAATAATCCAGTAAAAATAATGAGACTGAATTGTTGCGTTTTAAAACAGGACGAAGCATCTACTGAATCTCAGTGTAAGCAAAGCTTTGATTGATCAGAAAGAATACAAGAAGCTGTACAGTGCATACAGGAGATCATGACAGGATGTTAGATTCCAGCTGTTTCATAATCATCGACCGGTGTGGCCATGGAAGGGCATTTGGGGCGTCCAGAAGCAGGCAAAAGGTTTTCCCAGTACTCTCGACGAGCCCTAAGACAGAGTTTTGTAGATTAGAAGGAGCGGCAGGAACACACACTTGCTGTATTGTTTCTTTTGTTATTGCTACACCACAATATATACATCATATCTTCAGTCTTTTGTTAAAGTGTTAAAAACTGCTTGTAGTAGTTGTGTTCCTGCTCAGTCTTACCTGGCTCTGACCCAGGGTTTAGTGTGCATCTCCAGAGCAGCTCCCCAGAGTCCATGCTTCTCTGAAGCTGGTGGGAGGAATCCTCTCTCTGCAGCCAGCTCCTCTGCTATAGCTCTGATATGGTAAGGCTCAAATCCACAGCAGCCACCAATGTAGCGAATTCCAGCATTGTAAGCCTCTCTGGTGTATTTATGGATGTCCCAGCGGGTAATTGCTCTGGTCTCCAATGCTGAGAGGAGAGTTAGATATTTAAGCCTGGGCATTTTTTTATATCAACGTACTCATCAAACTGCATCTATAGGGAGTTTAAAAGGTAGCAATACATGAACTAGAGTAGATATTTAATATCATGATCTGCACCTTTTTGTGGTTCAGTGCAAAAAAACACAAACATTACATTAACAGACTGGAATATAAAACAGTTTTGCCTCTATTTCGCTCAAAAGAAATATACAAATGCTGACCGAAGGGAAACTCAGGCAGGCTAAGGTATCCCCCTAAGTTGCACTCGGGTGTGTGGAAGCCCAGTGGCTGGATCATGAGATGGGCTTTGAGACCAGCTTTCTGTAATCCTTCTTTCATCAACTTTACTGTACGAATGCACGTCAGAGGGTCCAAGTGGCAGTTTACTCCAACAATGTCAGCTCCTGCATATAAACACACACACACACACACATATATAAAACACATTCAGGTTGTACATGATGTCAGTCTTGCAGACTTAAAAATTACCAAATCAAAACAAAAATGTCACTGTACCAGCTTTGACCAGCCTGACAGCACACTCTCCAGGTGGGACTCCATCCATGTCTCCATGAGGGGAGATGCACAGTGTTGCACCCACCGGTTTACCACTGGTCCTCAGCACCTCCACTGCCCAGCCTGCCTCTTCCACATGATCGAAAAACTGCAGGAGAAAAGTGTATTGAATTCTCAAACCCTAACTTAGGACAAGTCAGTAAAACCAGACACTTATGCACATAACAATACATGCAGTTATTCTATGGGGTGTTGTTCATACCTCTGCTATAAAGAAATCAATATCCTTTTTGAGGAAGTCATCCATCTGCTTCTTAAAGATGGCCTTAACCTCAGTCTCACTGTGAGTCTGTGCATAACATGGAGTCATAGAGACGCACCCAGCGACCAATGCGTCACCCTCATTGGCTACCTCCCTGGCCAGGTCACAGGCTGCTTCATTGATTTGGGCACCCTGGATCAGAGGCGAACAGATTGGAGTGATGTGAAAATAATTTTAATAAGGTATAGTAAACAAAATGAAGGTGTGACAGGGTTGTTTCTCTTTTAACTGACAGTGATGTTGGTGACATTGCCGCTGATCTCCAGCTTATCCTCACTGCAGTAGAAGGTGAAGGTCTGAAGCACATTAGCTCCTGCCCTCAGGAACTCCCTGTGCAGCTGCCGCACTGACAGAGACACATAGAGAGGGTTTTGTGGAAAACACAAAATACACAGATAAAAATGTGTTTTAAAACAATTGTTTAATTTCATGTTGAGTGGGTAACATGTACCTGCTTCAGGATGTTCAACAGCAGCCTCAGGTGTCCAGTGTCCCGCCTTCACGTAGCCTCGTCTCTCCAGCTGCATCACATAACCTCCATCGCCTACAACCACCTCTCCAGCATTTAGGCGCTCCAGGATACCCTGAGTGCACACACACACACACACACACACACACACACACACACACACACACACACACACACACACACACACACACACACACACACAACAATAACAAAACGTAGACAAGTGATCAAATATTAAACCACTCTGTACTTTGCTCGCTGAAGTCGAGTCTTACATAATATAATCGACGATCAATTTATTTCAAATCACATCAAATGATCACAGCGCAAACTGTATTCAAAGTCTGATAATTTAAAAAACACAGCTAACAAACTATTTTGTTGTTATTATTATTAAATGGACTGAATTCCCACCTGCTGAGATTAGTTTGGTCGTATTTCATGAGTTTTGGTGCGTATTTCTACTGATTACATAAATCAAGGAATAACATTCAGGATTGGAAATTTTAGTTAATAGGGAGAACAACATGCGCAATGCTACACGGGCCAACAGATGATTCATGTTTATGTTTCTCATACCCTTCTCTGCTTCCTCTCCATTGCTGGCAACAGCTCCGTCTGTACAAAGGTCAGGATCAAACCTGCGCAGAATGAACGCCCCCCTTCGGCAACTCACGATAATCTCACGAGATTGAGGCGAGGTGGATTAATTTCCTATTAAATTATTATTGAACGTCCTTATACTGGCATATGTTACCTCACGCTGCGCTCCTCCAATGAACGTCGCCTGGCTCTCCAACCTGTTTGCTCAAGGAATCCAAACTTGTTGTTCCCCTTTGGTGGAACGCACTAACCGTTCCTACCTGAGCAGGGGCGTCCCTTTTTACCTTAAGAAAACTCCTGAACACCCAGCTCTTCAGAGAGCTCCTCCTCTCCTAGCACTACCAACAACTGGACATTACAAATCTGCTCCTAAGACTTGTCACAGCACTTGCTGCACTAACGCTTTACCTTGATTGATAAAAGCGTCAGCTAAATGACTAAATGTAAATGTTACTGAATGAGTATTATTGTCCTTATTATTAAATTATTCTTAGCATGAGTGAAGCTGAACCAGGCCTGCTCACACAGCAGATAGATGATGGCTGTAGTTATTACAGACTCAGGAGACTGTTTACATTAAAGGTCCAAAAGAGCCATTTCACCCTCTCATGTCAAATGATCCGCTCTATACACCTTTCTTTTCTTTTCTTCTTCCCTCTTTAATCAAAATATCAGCAAAAGTAATGCTATATATAACACTGATATGTGATAATTATGTAATTCACATTAAAAAGCAATTAATACACAAAATCAAAAAGCTTCAAAGATGTTAACCCTATGAAGATGTTGCACAATTAAAAGTGTATTGAGTAGCAAAAGGCCAGCTGCATTTTATGTACAATTTGTTATTATGTTTCGAGATCGTGCACAATTACAGCAAAAAATCAGTTGATTCACTAAAGACTGAACTAGCATGGTTTGTATAACATGAGGCAGCCAACTAGACAGACTGCCAAATAATCCAGTAAAAATAATGAGACTGAATTGTTGCGTTTTAAAATTGGACGAAGCATTTACTGAATCTCAGTGTAAGCAAAGCTTTGATTGATCAGAAAGAATACAGGAAGCTGTACAGTGCATGAGATCATGACAGGATGTTAGATTCCAGCTGTTTCATAATCATCGGCCGGTGTGGCCATGGAAGGGCATTTGGGACGTCCAGAAGCAGGCAAAAGGTTTTCCCAGTACTCTCGACGTGCCCTAAGACAGAGTTTTGTAGATTAGAAGGAGCGGCAGGAACACACACTTGTTGTATTGCTTCCTTTGTTAATGCTATCACCACACCACAATATATACATCGTGTCTTCAGTCTTTTGTTAAAGTGTTAAAAACTGCTTGTAGTAGTTGTGTTCCTGCTCAGTCTTACCTGGCTCTGACCCAGGGTTTAGTGTGCATCTCCAGAGCAGCTCCCCAGAGTCCATGCTTCTCTGAAGCTGGTGGGAGGAATCCTCTCTCTGCAGCCAGCTCCTCTGCTATAGCTCTGATATGGTAAGGCTCAAATCCACAGCAGCCACCAATGTAGCGAATTCCAGCATTGTAAGCCTCTCTGGTGTATTTATGGATGTCCCAGCGGGTAATTGCTCTGGTCTCCAATGCTGAGAGGAGAGTTAGATATTTAAGCCTGGGCATTTTCTTATATCATTGTTCTCATCAAACTGCATATACAGGGAGTTTAAAAAGGAAGCAATACATGACTTTATTTCGCTCAAAAAAAATATACAAATCCTGACCAAAGGGGTACTCAGGCAGGCTAGTGTATCCCCCTAAGTTGCACTCAGGTGTGTGGAAGCCCAGTGGCTGGATCATGAGATGGGCTTTGAGACCAGCTTTCTGTAATCCTTCTTTCATCAACTTTACTGTACGAATGCACGTCAGAGGGTCCAAGTGGCAGTTTACTCCAACAATGTCAGCTCCTGCATATGAACACACACACACACACACACACAGACACACACATATATGTATAAAAAGCATTCAGGTTGTACATGATGTCAGACTTGCAGACTTAAATTACCAAATCAAAACAAAAATGTCACTGTACCAGCTTTGACCAGCCTGACAGCACACTCTCCAGGTGGGACTCCATCCATGTCTCCATGAGGGGAGATGCACAGTGTTGCACCCACCGGTTTACCACTGGTCTTCAGCACTTCCACTGCCCAGCCTGCCTCTTCCACATAATTGACAAACTGCAGGAGAAATGTGTATTGAATTCTTAAACCCTAACTTAGGACAAGTCAGTAAAACCAGACACTGAACTTATGCACATAACCACACATGCAGTTATTCTATGGGGTGTTGTTCATACCTCCACTATAAAAAAATCAATATCCTTTTTGAGGAAGTCATCCATCTGCTTCTTAAAGATGGCCTTAACCTCAGTCTCACTGTGAGTCTGTGCATAACATGGAGTCTTAGAGACGCACCCAGCGACCAATGCGTCACCCTCATTGGCTACCTCCCTGGCCAGGTCACAGGCTGCTTCATTGATTTGGGCACCCTGGATCAGAGGCAAACATTTACTACATATAGTGAACAAGATGAAGGTGTGACAGGGTTGTTTTTCTTTTAACTGACAGTGATGTTGGTGACATTGCCGCTGATCTCCAGCTTATCCTCACTGCAGTAGAAGGTGAAGGTCTGAAGCACATTAGCTCCTGCCCTCAGGAACTCCCTGTGCAGCTGCCGCACTGACAGAGACACATAGAGAGGCTTTTGTGGAAAAAATGTGCTTTAAAACTATTTTTTAACTTCATGTTGAAGGGGTAACATGTACCTGCTTCAGGATGTTCAACAGCAGCCTCAGGTGTCCAGTGTCCCGCCTTCACGTAGCCTCGTCTCTCCAGCTGCATCACATAACCTCCATCGCCTACAACCACCTCTCCAGCATTCAGGCGCTCCAGGATACCCTGAGTGCGCATACGCACACACACATATACACAAAGGTATGTTATACACAGTGGACAAGTGATCAGTTAATAAACCACTCTGCACTTTGCTCACTTGAATCGAGGCTTACATATTAGGCGACGATCAATTTACATCAAAATCACATCACATGATCAAAGCGCAAAACTGTATTCAAAGTCTGATAATAAAAAACACAGCTAACACACGCTTGTCTGTTATTAAACGCATCGTGTAAGGACATCCTAATGTATCTTTAATCATCAAGTCTTTTAGAATGGAGAAGAGCACACACACTGAACTCAACTTGCATGGTGTGCATGCAGTGTAATCCTGGACGCTGTAAACGGACTGAATTCCCACCTGCTGAGATTAGTTTGGTCGTTTTTCATGAGTTTGGGTGCGTATTTCTACTGAGCACGTAACTGATGAAATAACATTCAGGTTTGGAGAGTGCAAAGCAATGCAAAACATGCAAAGCCTACACGGGCCAACAGATGATTTATATTTATTCCTCATACCCTTTTCTGCTTTCTCTCCATCGCTGACAACAGCTCCGGCGTCTGCCTGTACAAAGTTCAGGATCAGACCTGCGCAGAATGAATGGACCCACCACGTCACGTTGATATCACGATAATATCGCGAGATTGAGGAGAGACCCAAGCACGGCTGAGCTCGATCGCTTTCCGTGCGAGGAGGATCCATGTCCTATTAAATTATTATTGAATGAGTATTATTAGCATTATTATTAAATTATTATTAGCATTGTCTTGTTTGTTTATGTGTCAAAATCCTAAAACCCAAGGAAACAAATAACATTATATAGTATTATTTTAAATAATACTTTGTGTCTGATACAAAATTTACACAAAAAACTTCGATGACATGACATCCTATGTATGCTCATGCTTTTTGTTGCATTGTATTTCACTCGTTTAACCTATTTGTATCCTTCATGTATAGTGCTGTTACACAGTTAGTTTCTCTTGTCCAAAACATTTCATTGCATTGTTGCCCCTGTGTTAATCTGCACATGACAATTAAGGCTGAAAGCTTTAAACTTTTAAAGTTAAATTAAGCACTAATTGTCAAAAGAAGAAACCTGTCTATAAGTCAACGTGCAGTTCTTCCTCTCGGCCTGAAGGGGGCGCTGCAGCGCCATGCAGCACTCTGTTACGCCACTTCCTGGCGGGGTTTCGAACAGCGGATGTAAACAAAAGCTGTGACTGTTTTAACGGCGTTAGTTGACTGTGGCACAGTGTAAGTTTGTTCGGTAAACAATGCTTCATGTGTGACAGATTTTGTACAGCTATTATCGAGATTTGAATCGACAGTCGTTGTAAGTTATCGACGTGACGTTAACGTAAAGAGGACGTCATCTCTGTGGACTTCTAACGTCAGAACTGCTGCCTTTATTTAAATAACACCTCAGCCTCAATTATACAAGGTAACATATTTAATTTTTTTCATATTTATTTATTGCATTTACAGAGCATATTCATGAGCATTTGAGTAGTTCATTCTTTTTGGTCACTCAGTTGGTCCAGTGGTTTTGCTCCTTGGTGATCTGACATGGACTTTCTCTTTCCAGGCACCTTGACTGTTTTGTGATGGACCCATCTAACAACATGGGGAACCTCAGCCACATGGTGAAGGCCGTGGCACTGAATGATGGTCCTGCTCCTGACAGCTCCAGCGGACAGAAGGATACCTCGCTTACAGACATGCTGAGGTTACTCCTCCATATCTGATTTAATACATTATTCACTCATTATAACATAATCTATTGACTATCTGTCTGCGCTGTGATGAAGTGGCGACTTGTCCAGGGTGTACAACGCGTCTCGCCCTAAGTCAGTATAGGCTCCAGCCGCACTATGACCCCTGATGAGGATAAACAGTTATAGAAGATGGATGTATTAATCTGACGATAGTTTTCTTGATGGATCAATTAGTTGTTTGGTCCATAAACTATCAGACAATGATTAGAATCTTTATAATCGCTATCTTTTCAGAATTAAACGGCAGATGTCCAACCAGTGCTTCGAGATGGCAGTGCAGCTCCATGCAGGTATGTAATAACCATGTGCATTCTTTCCATACTCTATTTTCTAGTCCTCAAACAAAGCATTAATTATTACATATCCCGTAACAGGAAAAAGTAAGAGATCTTGCAGCGTATCTGAAGCTGAGAGAGACTTGTAAGTAGTGGGAATGAGCCTGTTGAAGTATATGTAATATCAGAGTTCAATTTAAAAACGAATAACATATTTTCCATTAAATATTTCAGGCCAGATTATGTCAATGAGCTGGAAAGAGTCAAGACAATTCATTTTAACAGCACACTGACACTGCAGAGGTAAACCGACGCCTCATCTTTTGTGATGAGTGCTGTGTTTTTTCCTTAAAATCAATAGAAGCTGTGAGCAATGATAATCTTTGACAGATGATTGATTTTAACTGGTGTCTTTCAGAATGCAGATGTGGCACGCTATTGGAGAAAAACTGAAACAGAACGACCCAGAAGCAGAGTAAGTTGAATCCAAACCTGCTGAAACAACTGACATACATTTATTTGGATTCATATTTGATTAATTAATCATCACTTGTGTATTTCTCAGTGCCCTGAAAGCTGTAAATGATCGCTGCATGGCTCTTTGTTCACACATAAAACAACTTCAGCAAGTAAGCAGCCTCATCAACCATTGTGTGTTTTATGTCTGCAATGATATTACTGTGTTTAGAACAACTGTGTATAGAAAATTGTTTTAAAACTGCACTTTGACATCAGATAAAATGGCACTGTGTTTGTCCTTTGTGTATTAGGTTAGAGAACAGATTTGTTCTCTAGTAGTCTAGTAGTCTAGTAGTCATAAATATTATTAGTACTATAAGTCATAAATACCACCACCAAGAACTATACTATATTAACAATAAATAATAGTGATGCCACTTTTTTGATGATCTGTTAATAGATTTGCTCACAAATATTGATCAGATTTGAGAGGTTATTCAAGTTTGACTGTTTACTGCCAGAAATCGAGGTGTGAAATAAAACTGAAATTGTGATAATCAATAGTTAGTTCATTCAGACAGAGATTCAGGCATCCAGTAGTGGCATGACAGACAGTAAATATACATTAAAATTAGACCTATAAAGATACATTTGAATTTACACATTGAATCATGACTTGATCGTGCCAAATGTCCAGAAAACTGTGTGATTTTTACTGGGCACCTGTATGTTTTGTTAACAGGATACAAGAGATCTTCAAGATGAAATCACAGAAATACAGAAGAAAAGGCTTGGTATGTTTTATATGCATTATGACAAAAATAATGAGATTGTGATTTAGTTTTTCCACACTCAAATTTCTTTTCGTTATTATTATTATTATTATTATTATTATAATATTTATTTTGTGTGTGTGTGTGTGTGTGTGTGTGTGTGTGCAGGGATGAAGCGGCTCACGCATGAGAAAATGAAAGAGATCGAAGAGTTGATGTCCAAGAAGGAGCACCCGGATACAGAGAAGTTCAAAGCTGCCATGGAGAAAGGCCAGGCAAACCTGGAGAAATATAAAAGGATGACTGTCATGACACAGAACGTCCTGAGGGTAAATTACGTAGAATTAGTTCAAATCAGTCGATACGGTGTGTGTGGAAATGGTGTATTAATGTAAGTGTCTCTCTTCAGGGCATCCTCTTGGCCTGCAAAGTGAACTGGCTGGATGATCCCAAACTTCGAGACATTGCCATGACGCTGGAGGAGTGTCCCATATCAGACTAGAGAAGGGATCCATTCATATCGTATTTATATGTGTGTCTGTTGTATTGTCTAATAAATAATCAACAAAACTGAACCAGTATAAATGATTTATTTGTTAGGGTACGTAAAGGCAATGCGTGTGACGACCAGCTGCCACTAGAGGGCGACAGAGGAGGCGAGATAAGCTTGTAAACCTGCTGCACATCCTGTCAGAAGAAGAAGAGAGGACAGCTACACGTGTTTACCATCCCAGAGAGATAAATATATTTTAATAATTGTCTCAAATTCGGGTTTCTGGGTCTTGAAGTGACATAAAAGCAGATAAAAATGCCGAAGGTCAAAGCGGAGAAGAAAAGCAGGCAGCACCAAGAGGTCAAAAACCAAGGTAAGTCTGTCCACGGCTAGCAGGGCTAGCATGTTAGCACACAGCTGCTGGAGGAAGAAGCTGGGCTTTAAAAGTCAGAGTTGTCACGTCGGTACAGTTTTCAACTTTGTTACCACACCAATGTCACAAGACCACACTAACGAGTTATATAGATGTCACGTCTGTCGACGGTGTTAACATGAAATATGTGTTTACTTCAGCTCGTGTTTGAGTGTGTGTGTGTGTGTGTGTGTGTGTGTGTGTGTGTGTGCCAAACTGAAGAAACTGTGACCAAACATTGTTAATCATGTCTGCCAATATTTCTTGTATTAATAATAATAGTAGTTTCTTGTAAGTATAATAATACACTTCTTTTTCAAAACACAGTTACAATAGTCTACAGTAAATCAGAACACAATAACTGCAGGTTAAAAGCAGTAAATCAACAAAAATTAGAATAAAATGTGACTTAAAAAGCTGACAGTGTCTGCAGCCCTGACTTGACGGGACACAAGAGGGCACTCGAAGTTCAACTAAAAAGGTTTCAGGGCTTCAAAAGTAATCTGTGAAATCTTAACATCCTCTCTGTAGGTAACAGGTAGCCAGTGTAAGTGTGACGTGATCAACTTGCTGAAGTCAAAGTCCTGGCAGAGGTCTGGGTGGATTACAGCACAGCGTATCTTGAATTGAAGACAGAATATTAGCTCTATGAAATATTAGTACTACTATTGTTTGAGTCATTTAATGGTATTATGAGTCATAAGTACAAAAACTATAGTTTTGATCCCAGCTTTCACTTCCTACGTACACAAACGAAAACTTGTGAAATATTAAGTCTATCACTGAAAAGCCTGTGACCTAGAAAGAACAGTTTGTTTTTGCCGGTGTGTTGTTAAATTAAATTTTTTTTACCATAAATTGCTTAAATTATTAATATCACATAAGCCCATTTCACAGTGTCCTTGTCCTGTCTCCTGCAGGGATCATGTTCAACACGGGCATCGGTCAGCACATCCTGAAGAATCCATTGGTCGTCAATGGGATTATCGAGAAGGTACGCTGTACAAATGCACTGTGGGATTGAGAAGTCATGTACAGTTTTTACAGTTTATGACCCAAACAAGCGTCCCATAAACAATCATTGATACAGAAAGTGTTTCTAAGCAACGTTGTTGTGTCTTTTTTCAGGCTGCGTTGAGGCCAACAGACGTGGTTCTGGAGGTGGGACCTGGAACTGGTAACATGACCGTGAAACTGCTGGAAAAAGCAAAGAAGGTGAGAGTGTCAAAAAGTATGTGGAAGTGATTACAAGTTGATTTTTATGTAAGCAAAGATGAATTCGTCAGAATAGATTTTAGTTTGTAATTTCCCGGAGTGCTACACATAATTCCTAAGATTAGTCCTCGTTAGCTGTGGTTGTTGTCCTGGGTCTGTCCCGTACACGTGTACACTCTTAAAGCATTTGAAACACACAGCAAAGAGTCTAAATGTCAGAGTAATTGTCAGAGTTATTAGAGTTTTAACGCACTCCTAACGAGCTTTACATACAGACCAGTGGGGCAAATCCATAGAAAGTGACATAGAAAGTTAAATATTACATTCCAATGAATATACAAGTCAATGTTCAGTTTATATTTCTCATTCTGTTATGATCTTTGTGTTTTTGTCCACAGCACTGATGCACTGAACAAAAATGTGTATTTTTTCAGGTGGTGGCTTGTGAGCTGGACTGCAGACTAGTGGCTGAACTTCAGAAAAGAGTACAGTGCACGTGAGTGAGAAACACTGAGCCGCCACATATATTTGCTGTTTAAAAAAAAAAGTGAATACTTTATGTAATTAAAGGACATTTTGTTTTGTAACAGGCCCATGCAGACCAAACTTCAGATATTAGTTGGAGATGTTCTGAAAACAGATCTGCCGTTCTTTGACGTCTGTGTGGCCAATTTACCCTACCAGGTGAAGACACGTCCATCACACCGCACACACCTGATTCACTGTCATTCAGTGCTTTTATATCTAACTTGTCTGTGTCTGCGCAGATTTCATCACCATTTGTCTTCAAGCTGCTGTTGCATCGACCTTTCTTCAGGTAAGAAACAACCTCAGGACCATGGAGAGTTTTTTTTCTGTTCTTCTTGGTTCGTGTTGATCATTTAGCACCTCATCTCTGTTCTACATTTGTTCAGGTGTGCCGTGTTGATGTTCCAGAGAGAGTTTGCCATGCGACTGGTCGCCCCACCTGGAGACAAGCTGTACTGCAGACTGTCCATCAACACACAACTACTGGCTCGCGTAGACCATCTCATGAAGGTCAGTGACACTGCAGCGTTGCGACAGTGTCTGTAGCTGTAGATGTGTTCTATGTCTCGGTGTTGATGTTTCCCTCTCATCAGGTCGGGAAGAATAATTTCCGCCCTCCTCCGAAAGTGGAGTCAAGTGTCGTCAGGATAGAACCGAAAAATCCTCCTCCTCCAGTGAACTTCCAGGTGAGGTTTGATGCCTTGACATGTCTTTAATCATAACAGGAGATACATTTTAGGTACTTAATGTTGTTTTCTGTTGTCCCCTGAAAAGGAGTGGGACGGCCTGGTCAGAATAGCCTTTGTGAGAAAAAATAAAACACTCAGTGCTGCATTCAAGTGAGTACCTGCCTGCTATAAATACTGCTGCAGTAATCCAAATAATAAATTCTGTCAAAAGAGTTTATAAGGAGGAAAAAAACCTTCATGTGATTTATAATTTCCAGGTCCACTGCGGTAGAACAGCTGCTGGAAAAGAACTACAGAATCCACTGCTCTCTACACAACGTGGTGAGTCATATTATAGTTTAAAAAAAAAAGTTTATACCTCTTGGAGTCACGCGAACACACGTGAACCTGTAGATCTGCAAATCATCATCCAGCGTGACTCTAATGTCTCATATTCTGTCTTCTCAGGAGGTCCCGGCTGACTTCAGCATCAGTAAGAAGATTGAGAGCGTTTTGCAGGAGGCTGATTTCTGTGAGAAGAGAGCCAGGTCCATGGACATTGATGACTTCATGGTGTAAGTCTAAGTCATCTGACATCTGCTGCAATTTTTTTGTTTCAACATCTACTAACATAAATTTCTTAATTTTGGATGTTTTCTTCATCCGCAGGCTGCTTCATGCATTCAACTCTGCAGGGATCCACTTCTCATAAAAAGCAGGAAACTGAAGACAGCAGTCCCGTGACTCTAGATGTTCTGGATTTATGATGAGAGGCGATGAGAAGTTAGTGGTCAGATGAGTGGAAAGAAATCGGCCGACTGACTGACTGACCTCTCCTCCTCTCAGACTTTGTTTTGAGGAACTGAATTTCAGACGTTTAAATACTTGGATGAAATGCACAAAGAGCTCATATTGAGTTTTTACCCTCACGAGTGCAGATAAAGTGATCTGGCCACGCATGGAAAGACCTCTTGGTGGTTTGGGACTGTCGCTGTTTGTGTGAGAGTTTGTCATTCATTGACAATAATAATGGAGTGATTTAATGGATGAATATTCTCATAAAAACCATCCACAGTTCATCTAAACTACAAAATGACCTCCTTGTAGAAAAGGTAAACATTAAGTATATATGAGTGAGTTTGCAGTCTCTTAAATTAAACTGAGATTGTCCAAAAGTTTTCTTTCTGTCGCACCTTTCTGTCCTGTGTGCTAAAGCCATCTGTAATCTGTTTAAAAGTTTGTACAGAAAAAATGTAGTGTGTCGGACTTTACTCTTTGCACCGTTAAAGGTTGTCACCACCTGTGTACATAAGTTGCAATTAAACCTCTTGAGTTTTATTTTAAAAAATTGCCACCGGAAGTTACAAAACAGCTGTGTCTGCTTTGACTCATAATGCCTCAATCTGTCTCTTAACAGTGTTGAAGACTTCAGGTTACTGTATTTTATTTCAAGCCTTGGGTACAGTCAAAACTCACAATCTGCTGTGATCAGTCCTTGAAATATAGATGGATTATATTGTGATAAGCAAGACTTTGTAACAGTAGAAGAAATAAGAAGAGGCTGAGTCATGGCTGAGTATTCATCTAACTGCAATGTGCAACTTTACTGCTAGGTGCCACTAAATCCTACACACTGGACCTTGAAGTTGAAATTATAGCTTAGTTTAAAGTCAGCAGATTGGCATCACCATATTATTAAATGACCATAAAGGTTGCTCGATGGCGTAATGATCAGGGCAAAGTAACTGTGTGATTTAAGTAGGCAATCTTACATTTGAAGCGTGTTTTCTAAAAACAAAACAACTTTATTTTGAAAATATTTCCCGGAAATCACAATACTATATAATTTTTAACTTTACTCTCGTACGGTTGGTGGCTCACCACTGCCGTCCAGTGGCCGCAATCTGCAACGGCAGTCCAAGTGTAACAACAAATGTATTAGTTTACACCCAAAGCGTTGTAAATTTTGCCTTGAATGCTATCAGAGCTAACACGTGACGAGAGTGTTTGTGTGTTTATGGGCATTTAAAGCGACTTTCTGAGCTACAACTAGACCTCATCTGGCACCGATACAGGTGTGTATTGATGTAAGTTGTAATTGCGGACTGTGACCACAAGAGGGCAATAAACAACCGACGATCATTGACTTCAAACGACAATGTACTGTTAAAACTAATAAATGTTACACACTATATGTTCATTATGTTGTGTAAATTTATTTTTATATTTATCTATAACGTTACGTGTAAAATGTCGCCATAAGAATGGGCTATTAAAGTGAATGTGCAGTTGTAGATACTCACTTTCACCGCTAGAGGGCAACAAACATGCTTAGTCATGACGGCCGTGCTTGAGGTGAAGTTAGACACACCGGCGTACTAATGCTTTCGGTGGCAGACTTTCAAAATAAAACGTCGAATTCATTTGAAGCGTTTCGGGTCATCAGAGAGCAACTGCTCTCGAGGGTGCACAGATGACGCGATTTAATGCATAAATTATGATTTATCGGACTACATTTTCTTAATTGAGCTGATTTTGTCACAGCACTGCTGCATCAACGTATTACCAGGATACCAAGATAAAAGAGTCTGTGGGGTAAACTGGGAGTGCATTTCACTTAAAAGCAGGAAGTGTCTGTCACCATGGATACTTAGATATTTTGTCAGGTAAATTTGGGATTTTCTGATATGAAATCTGTGATGTGCTTCAACTCAGCGCCTGAAGAATATGTCGTCAAAATCTGCTACTGTCAAACATGACAGGAGAAAACAGCTTTTGGTGGATCTGGATATCTCACTGTCACAAAAGCCATTCAAATGAAACACATGAATCTTTTATTACTTCATCCAGCATTACATCCGGTGCAAACACTGAGCAACATAAGAAATGGTAGGTCAGTGGTCACTTATTAATAGCAGTTTTTTTCTAGTTTCATTTTTATAACAAAGTGTTAAACAGGGGTGGAAAACATGTTTTACATTAAGTCAGAGTTTTTAAGTCAGTTGCCACAGGACGACATGGCACAAACTCAAGCAAACTACATGTAAAAACCTCTCAGGGGCACGAAGAAAGAAACCAAAAGGAAGAAGCACAGTGTGTTTTAAAAGCTTCTTCCAAACTGGTAAATGCTCTGAGAGGGAAGGAAAAGAGAGAAGAGACCACTTACAATGAGGTATGATTTTACAATGCCAACTGAGGACCCAAAAGCATGGAGAAAAAAAAAGGACTAAGGACAGTGGCACACATACGCTATTACAGAGTGCACATGCAGACATGTCAGCCAGAGCAACCAGAAATCAAATACTGGTTTTGTGCAGTAAACCTTAAAACATGTTCAATGAAGATCTCTTCTGAAACCGGGTTCAAAATATTCTGTTCAAAGAAAGTACAAACAAGTATAAAAGAAAATAATTTAAGAACAAAAAGGAGGGAGACTAAACATTCTCCATGAAAAAAAAAAAAATCTACTAAAAAGGGAAGGAAATAAAACTATTGTCCTTCCTAAGTTTTCTAATGAAGACCAGAGTGAGTGAACAGCCAGTTTTATTAGGAGGATCATTAACAAAAAGCAATTCCTTGAGCCTGTTGGTACGTCACACAGTTTGTGTTTTCCCAGCTGCTAGTGACAGCCCCGAATTGTGCCAAACATCTAGTGGTTGCGTTTCTGTATGTGCCACTTAAACCTCGGACGCTTCCAGTCTCTAAAGAGCGCGTGGCCTCTTGGGATTGATCTGCTTACTGGCTTGCTCCTCCTCTTGGAGTGCAGAGCGGAATGACTTCACTTTATCTGTTGACAGGAAGGATGAAGAGGAAAAGACATCGTGAAAAAAAAAAAGTGTTTGCTGCAGCAGCGATGGTGTGTGTCTGTGCTTCGGTCATACCTCGGAGCTCAGTGAGGATTTCTATCTTCTGGTCTAGGATCTGTTCCAGCTGGGTGGCGTAGGACTCCACGTCATAATCCACCTCCTCCGTCATCTCCAGCAGCACTTTTTCATCTTCCAGCCACCGGATAGACTCCTGCTCATGGCAGACAAATGCGGGAGCATATTTAGTTTGCACTGAATTACCTCTGAACTATTAGGAAATACATCTCCCATGTCATCTGTATGGGATATAAAAGCAAAATATGGAGTTTTCTGACCTGGAAAACAGCCCTGTGGTCCTCCAGGACCTGTTCCTCCATTTCCACTAACTGAGACACTGCCTCATGGAAGGTAAAGAGCTGGGGAGACACTTCCTCCTCCTGGGAAACACATTTACACAGTTGACATGGCTTCATGAACAACAAAAGACATTACACACACCTCTGAGACCGCCGCTAAACTGGATCCCAGTGGACATTACTGATCCGTTATAACTTCATCACAAGCCACAAAGTCTACCAGGTCCTTAAACCCTGCCTATTTATTTCAGGGGTTAGGTCAAATGTTTCTGTTTAACTATAAGCAGAAGTGTGTACACGTGATTTGGGGAACGAGGAAGCTGTGTACTTACGTTCTGCTCACAGAGCAGTTTGAGGTCGTCTCTCTGCGGCGAGATACTCAGCCACTCCTCGTCCAAAAGATCCAGCTGGTTGACAGCGTGGATGTTGGGTCGACCCCCTTCTATCACTTGGTTGGGGTCCACTGTCAGCTCCTTCACCCTGAAGAAGAAGAAGAAGAAGGAAAAAAAGACATTGAGCTGGTCAGGGACAAATCTTCTTCTGACGTGTTTGGATTCGGGGAATGATGTTAACTGTGGGGTCAGGCGTGTGGGACAAACAGCACAGGGTGGTGGTGTCATGACAGCAGTGACATCATGCATGGGAAAAAGATGACTGCGTTGACTCTGTAAATGTGTGAAGCCTGGCACTAATCTATGCGCTTATTTGCATAACAGGCATGTTTGCTATATCCACTTTGGGTTGAGTCAGAGTGTGGCCCAGACAGCTTCTATAACTTTGATAACTTTGTCAGAACTTGGCGCTACATAAATAAAATTGCACTGAACTTGATTTACAGAGTGAAAGTGTACAATTTGTCTGGTTCACCTGTACAATATATCTCAGTCCAAGTATGTGAGAGTGAATTTAGTGTGATTACTGGCACCAAACAGCAGCTGACACCTTATTGAGCCCAGTTCTGAACCACCATATATTCATTTTGACTGCAGCCTTCACTTTTGTCCCTGACACCTGGGGCTGGTGTCACGCAGAACAAATAAAAAGACACACCCAATATGGACAGGCAGATGTTTAGTTTGCTCTTCAGGAGTCAGAGAAAAGAAAGTGTTCACAGCTTTAACCAAAAACAAAAGTCAAAGTAGGGGGGGGGGGTGCAGAGTCACCATGCAGAAAAAATAAACAGGAAGGACAAGACGACAGTGAAGGCTGTCAACCGTGAACAGCAGATGAAGTGGATGAAAGCTGCTTAAATGAGCTCATGGATGTAACATAATAAATACCTGCGAGGAGTGCATGCACTGTGTGTGTTTGTGTGTGTGTGTGTGTGTGTGTGTGTGTGTGTGTGTGCAGTGCTGTGCTTTGGAGAGTGCTTGACCTGCTGGGAGAGGTAGCAGCAAAGTCATCATAGTCAAAGGTATTGGTGGGCGAGTGGTCAGAGCGACTCCCCTGACCGCCCTGGGAGAAGGGAATGTCCGATGGACTAATCCCAAACTCCTTCACTCTACGCAGCGGCGCCAGCGCACAGAGGAGCAGAGGGCAGGAGAGAAGAGGGAAAGGAAGCAGGAGAAAGAGAGGAGAGAAGGAATATACGAGAGTCAGACAGAACTACTGAGAGTGGGCAGAGACATAACAACATCGGTACAGCTCATTTCAATCCATACAAAAACCACCGGGGGATTATAGTGGAATTAAAGCTGCTAATTTTGTATTATCATTGCATAGTTTCTGTTTGTGGAAGGCTTTGTACAAATCACAACAGGTCAACACATTCCCCCACCTGTTGGCGTAGCGTAGTGTGTTGAGGGTGTTCTCGCAGGACGTCATACCAGGAGAGATTGTTGCAATCTGTGCAGAGAAAGATCAGATCATTCAAAAAAAACCATGACGTGACGTGATGTGAAGACACAGGCATCAGATACTGATGAAGGCAATCAACTCACCATGCATGTGCGAGAGTTTTCCCCAATGAAGGAGTCTCTCAGGACCTGGGTGAGCTTACTGGCTCTGAATGGAGTGTGGGGCTTGTTACGGCCAAGAGCCCTGATACACTCCTGAAACAATAAAATCAGATACATCATACGGGAAGTTAAAATACAGATATTTGGAAGCATTGTGTACTTTATCTGCTCACAAACAAACAAAACGAGCTGACGTTGCAGCTTAAGTGGAAGGAAACACGTGGCGGTCTAAAACTGCCATGGTTGCCCACAAACCTTTAGCGCCAGCAGGCTTTTGTTGATCTCAGCTCCCTCCAGACGAGTTTGACGGTCGGCACTTGATGTATCAGCGCCCCTCTCGTTTCCCGCAAGGTCAATGAGGGAGAACTTTCCGTGCATCTTCCCCTTCCTCCGAAGAATGATCTGGAATACAGCGTGGCTGCGAGATGAGTGAGCGTTGGCCGACGTCTGCCCCGATGTTCTGGGAGGGAGACGAAGGAGACGTGAAGATGAAGGAACAGCAAAAACAGCTGAAGTACGACAAGTTATCATCTCATTTCATGCAGGAGAAGAATAAGATAGGTTTCTGTAGTTATACCTGCAGCTGTTGCCCACTTCTATGAGTTTCAGGACGTCCTCTGTGCACTTCACCTCCTTCTCTTGAAGCCCCACAACCTGCACCTGCTGTTTCCCGTCCTCCAGCACCCTCAGCTTAGCTTTACGATTGAGCAGATCAAACACCTGCCGACACGTACAGCAGCACAGTCACAGTTTCAGGTTTTATTCAGAGGAAACAAAAAAGATCAAAGACCAAACAAATGATGACATGTCACTTGCCTTCCCGCTGTAGATTTCAAAGAAGGTTGCGTACACTTGTAGATCTAACTTCTTGTAATTGGGTTTCTTCAACATGAGAAATACATCCCGAGCTGCATGAAAGGAGGTGAGAAACCTCAAGATTTAAGACAACCAGACACATTTTACTCACGAAACACAGCTCACCGACATACCAGCTAATGCGTAAATTCCTTTAGAGCAGTCTTGGTTCTTGCCAGAGAAATCTCCACCCATAGTCTAAAATACAGTAGATAATACAGTACAGATGAGATGCTTTAAAATTGTATGCAAGGGTAACAAAATAAAGAAAGAGGAAGAATGAGGTTTGATGTCAGTCAGTGATGTGGTTTTGGTCATTGTACGCAACTCACATGCGTTTTTCCACTGCCTGTCTGCCCATAGGCAAAGCAGGTGGCCATGCCTCTCTCAAAAATAGTCTCCACTAGAGGCCGGGCAGTGAACCTGCAGGATAACACAGAGCACACATTCATTTACTATTCTGGAAAAGCAAGTGTGGTCTGACTTTCTTTTTTTGTTATTGTCACAAACCTGTAAACCATCTCGTTGGTGGTGCTGTCATCAAAGGCGTAGTCAAAGCGGAAGGTCTGGTTCTCCAGGTAACGGGTGAGGTCCACTTTTTGTTTAGGTTCATGAACCATCACCACGTCCTTACTGGGGATGGTGATCACGTCCAAGTCCTTCACGGACAACTCTGGAAAAACAGCAGAGGCAAGACTGTCAATCACAGTAATGCTGCGAAGCGAAACAATGCGACACCTCGTGGATGTTGTCACAGATGGAAGTCCTTGCCTTTCTTGTTGAGCGGACGTTTCCTTACACAAACACATATTCTGTGCTCTTCAATCTGGAAGAGAGAAAGACAGATTATAATGTGTCAACATCTAACGATCAGGAGAGAAGAAGGAGCTGAAGTCTCGGCTCACCAGATCTGCGGTGGTCAGGGGCCGGTAGTCAAGACTGGCTCGGAAATCTCGGATCATGTACATGATCTCATAGTTGGGGATGGTGGTATCCACCTCCTGAAAGAGGAC
The DNA here is from genome assembly GCA_014281875.1 of Nibea albiflora. Classification (NCBI taxonomy): domain Eukaryota; kingdom Metazoa; phylum Chordata; class Actinopteri; family Sciaenidae; genus Nibea; species Nibea albiflora. The sequence continues at coordinate 19,322,550 of CM024801.1, forward strand.
GAGCAGAGACAACATGGCAGAGTGATGTATGAAAATATTCTCATCAATCGATAAATATATTTTGCCGATTAGGCAGCAGAAAGGTGAATCCCACTGATGTACCTGAGCTCTCTTCTCCCTGAGCTCCTGTTGCTGAAGCCGACGCCTCTCTCTCTTCTCCTGCAGTTTCTCCACCTCCTTCACGCAGTTTGACTTCCTCCTCGCTGCCATAGAGACAAGACAAACAGTAATGTTGCTGCTTCTAAAAAGGATATGGCCACGGCCTCTCTTTGTAAAAGGGTCCTTTCCTTCTTCCAGACTGTTTCTTCTACTTCCTCAGCCCTTTCCCTTAGCTTGAGCAGTATCTTTCTCTCATCGAGTCTTTGCTTTCTCTTGGTGTCCTTTCAAACAGAAGGGAGACCTTGGGCTATTTCCAACAAAGCAGAACAGTAATACTGCTAAAGCACAGACCACGATGCAGTGGCTGGCACATGGTGCCTCCAGTATAACACTAGCTGCTTTCTCTACATGGCAAACAAAAGGCCTTTACAGTGTGTTCAAAAGCTGCTCTCCTTATTTATCCCTTCTATCTGCATCCTAAAACACAACCACACAGAGGAGACTACCGATACAAAGATATCTGCCTTGTATCGCATTTACACCAGTTCAAATTAGAGGTAACTTCAAATCAGGTATGATTAGATCAACGGCACATCAACCAAGAAGTTATTACAAATCCCCGGCACATCACACCCACTGATTAGTCTTCAGATAAATCACAAGATATTAGTAATCAGGTTAGCAAAGATGTCAGTGAAAACCACTTCTGACTCCTGGCAGAGTTCATGAAACCACTGTTATCTGATTAGCCCTGGTTTGCTGCTACAGCCCCAGCTTCCCACTGCAAAGCCTGGCTGAAGCCCTGTAATACAGTCCTGGCCTCCTGCTGGCTCCAGTCCCCGAGAACCCAGACTATCAGAGCAGAGGGATTAATAATCTGCTCTAATCTGGGAGGAGAAGATGAGCTGGGTCAGCATCAGGACAAGGCAGTATAAGAGGGATGCAGTACTGGCCATATTTATGGGTCACACAGGCTGTCAGTGGGGGGAGCTAAGGGGTGAGGAGGGGGCAGAAAAGGTATCTCCCCCCTCCTCCTCCTCCCCATAGCTCTTCAAATGACAGTAAGCACTTGGAGCGGAGGGTAAAGAAAAGGGTTCTTGTTTCCGTCCGTGCCTTGAGGAGTAACGCGCAGTGCCACAGGATTTTCCACGTGTATGACTCAGCAGAAATCAGTACGGGAAAAGACAGCGCAGTCCAACAGCAAATGCTTTTTTTTTTTTTTCACTCTGTCTAATACCCAGAAAGCCTGTCTGTTGGATGGATTGCGTTTGTGCTACTTCGCCACCACACCACAGCTCTGAATAGCATCTGGCAGACATTTTGGGTTCACCATCTTCACATTAGACTAGAAGGACTCTCATTTTCTATTGGGGACTCTATTAGAATCACCATAAAGCTTTGAGGGCAGGGGAAACATGCAGGAGATACATACAAAGCTGGCCAAACTCCTTTCTGGATATCGGCTGATGTGAGGATTCTGTGATGAACATGTGGTCAACAAAAACATGAGACATTCAAAAGTCATGATAGAGATGGCCTAAAGTGAAAACTGTGACATAAAGTTGAATGCTTATAATGGCCTCCCTAGAATTTCCTACTTTCTTGAGAAAGATCACAGCTTAGGTTAATTTAATGAAAAAAAACATTCATGTTTCGTCACGTTACCATTCTGCAGCTGCTGCTGTGTCTGAGCTTGAGTGGGCTGTGCAGGCTGCTGGGATGGAGGCGGTGGTGCAGGCTCTGGTTGTTGAGGTTGTGGGGGTCTGGCCCGGGTCGGAATCACTAAACACACACAAACCAAAGATTAACAAACCGACCTTTTGATCTGCTTACTGTTAACACTTTTGAGGTTGGCACTAAAACTGAATCTGCCGTTTTACAAATTCACTTCACTTAAAGTCTGCTTGACCATGGGTGACTGTTACCTGTATTTAGTGACTCAAGAGTTCTAAATTGCTGCATTTATATCAAGGGAAGCTGGCTAAACAACCAAAGCACCTCTCTTTAAAATGCAATGCAGTTCAGCATCACTACAAACCACATCCTCACATAAAGTTGAATCAGCACCTCTCGCACCAGTCTATTGTATACCTTTTTTCCCCCAAATCATAAAAACAATGTCACAGAACAGTTTTAAATTGTGTGACATACAATAATGGAATACTTGTAAAAGGCCAGGTCGATCTGATAATATTGGTCACGGATGTGCATGTTTTGACCACTGTTCATTCAAGATTCATGAGAACTGTATTATGAGTGCATGAAACAAACCTCTGTTATCCTTGGACGGAGTGTCATTCTTAGGTGCTATTGTCCGACGGTTCTGCAGGAAAAAATAAGGATAAAATGATTCATTTTAGAAATTCCTCATTTCAATTTAATATATAGCCTAGCTGCTCAGGAAAGCTGTCACCTACAGAGATACAGAAACAGACAAAGCCTGAGAATCAGATTAGTGCAGAGACCTCCTTAAAGACCTTTTAAAAAAGAAATGAGAATAGACCTTGTTCAAATTACTAATAGTTCTAACTCAATGTATGTTTTGCGAGAATGACTGACATTTTATAGGTTGAAAACAGAAAAGATTATACTGTATGGCAAGTTAAGTTATGTCTGTTTAATAATTCCAGTATTCCCATGACAATACAGCCCTACTCTACTGTGCACCATGCACAGTGTCCTTAGCAGGACCAATTAGGCGGTTACTTAGAAGGATCTAGGTTCTATATTAAGGCACAGCAAACTGCAGCCGCATAACTACTGAGCAAGTCGGAGCTCTGGAGATTTAGATTCACTCTGTATAATGTGGATGAAAGATTTAAAATGGAAGGTTGTGTACGTCGTGCTGTGTTTAAATAATTATAATTATTATATACACAAATCACATCGCACATCATTTAAGGTGGCTGGTACTCACCTTTGCAATTTTGTTGACCTTCACACATGTAGGCGTAGGTGGGGGTGGGGTCTCTGGACTAGGGGCAATTTCCTCATCTGGAGCCACATCTGGGTTAAGTGCAAATATACTCTCCAAGTCAATCTGCCAGGAAACAGAGGAGTATTCATACAAACCGATTACATGTATGCCTCTTAACCTGCGTTTGGCATCAGACAGTGCTAAAATAAAAAACTGAAAAGTGGGTTAGTGACAAAAAGAAAAGGAGATAGAGGACTCAGTGTTGTAATAAAGACCACCTCAGCTGAGAGCAAGTCAAGTCCAAGACCATGGTGCATTGAGACCGAGACAAGACCGAGATTTTGAGGGGTCGAGACCAAGTCAGGACTAAAACCAGAAGGTATATAGCCTACTTGGGTAGCTAACATGTAGCTAATAATTGCCAAATCTCTTTAGGTGAGGTCGTCGCCTCCCGGGCTTCTCAGTCAGCGCGTTGCAGGATTTACAGACCAGGTGTTTCCTTCTGGATGTTGTTTTGCAGATGAACTCTTTGTCCGAGACAAGACCAAGTAAAAATACACTTGATTCTGAGTCTAAGACAGAGACCTTCAAAAAGTGGTCTTGAGACCAAGACCGATCTCGTGTACTACAACACTAAAATGCAGATTTTAATACATCAAGCTCACTGTCCAAATTACTGAAAGATCAGAATTTAAATATCATTATTCAGCCCGTCTACATTGCCTCAATAAGCTCAGCCAATATATTAGTGGCTCTATACATAGCAGATAGCAAAATAACACAATGAGGCTTTATTACTGAGAAGTGTGATATATTGTTAAGCATGCACTGCGTAGGACATATGACCAGAGTTACACGCTCATGCACATCAGTGTACAGAGAGTGGTGTCAGGCGGGGACCGGAAGACACGCAGGCTGTATGTCCGAATGTCTGTGGATAACAGTGGTGCTGTGGGAAATACAAACACTGTGAGATGTAATGATGGCGGTTTACCTCTTTCCCTTTTGTATCTCCATTTTCGATCCACTCCACTGTGACACTTTCATTGTCCTCATTCAGTGAGGTGACCATTGCCTGGTGTATCCGTCCTGTGGAAGCGTCACAGACAGGGGAGACGCAAAGATCAGGCAGGCAGACGAACATTAAAAACCGTTGCAAGGATATAAAATATGCACATAAAATGATACATTTGAGAATGTGGTGACGTTTAATGTTTTGTCAGGACACCCTCGATGTACTGCATAGTAATATTGTTATCTAGATTTCAAGTCATATCACACAAGATGAAATCGCTCAGTACACACACACCACAGTGCTGAGTGATGCTATCTTCTACATCTTAAACAATGAGGACACAGTTTGGTCCTTTACGTTTGAAATGAAAGCAACACAATGCACAGAGGCTAATGTTAGCAACGACTGACTGTGATGTTTGATAATGACCCGTTGGAGAGAAACATTGATGATAGAGACGAGCACAGCTGCTGCTAGCCTGCATGCTCCTCTCCGCCTCTCTCTCTCTCTGCAGCGTGATAATACCAGCTGTAAAGAGCCTGCTCGGCCCTCCCATCTTTGTCCATGTGGAGCTCGCTGTGTGCTGTAAATTCCAAGCACAACGCAGGGAAACACCATGTTCCTCTATCCATTATTCAGAGACTCACGGGGAGCCGGAGAGCAAAGATGCTTTTAGTGTTCTCAAATGCTGAACATTCACAGATTGTTCTCACTATGGTTTATAGTGGCGCAACACAAAAAGGAGATCTAGTGTCTTAAAACAAGAGGAAAAAAAAAACAGACCTTTGGCACTCTGAAAAACAGGAACCTCTGGCTTATGAGGGTAGACGTATTCTCAATAACTAACTCTACACTGCAGCTTTAATATGAATCCACATGCAATTACTTTAAATTTAGACAAACTAACACTGCATACGTAAAACAGATACACCACTATACCAACTGCCTTAAAGATCAATGATGAGCAACAATATGGAAACAAGTCTCCTTAAGCAGACATGACTTCAACACACTGGACCACCACAGGCTGCCAAACCAACTCAATCAACCACCTATAGGTGCTCAGTCAGATGGAGATCTGATGACTCAAGCCTTGATCATATGATTCACATCCTGTCCATATGTAAACACTTCATGTACCACAGACATCTGCATTTGTTGTGTTCCTGCACTCATTTATTTGGGTTTTAATCTGTCAGCTGCCTGACTGTGCATGCTTCAGTAACTGCACTGAGGAAACACTGCCAGACATGAATCAGTGAAAATAATACACTGCTGAACTGTGACGCGCTACACTGTATGCCACAGCAAAGGCGACTAAAGGAGAGTCTTGTAAAGCATGCCAGGCAGAAATAGTGACTGCAGCACTCGGAGGATGTTCGCTCCTGTTTCCAGTTCATATCTATTAGCTGGGAAAAAAAAGAAAGAAAAAAAAGAACAGTAACTTTTGCCATAATTGGCAGTTGACAGTGGTCGGGCTTGAGACCATAGCCTTCCTGTGGGTTCAGACAGCAGTCAATTCAACTATATTCTGCTGCACAAGTAACTGCAGCAGAGCAACAGCAGCTTCCTCCAAACCACGATGTGATGTTGAGAAGTCTTGGCGCGTGATTTCATCTAGTAAACCTTGATTTAAATACACCAGTTTGACTTTCATCCTTAAAGTACACACTTTTTTAGTTTTGCCCGTTTGCATTAGGAAAGACAGAAGATGCCAAAAACCCAGAATGACAGAATAAATGTTACATGAGGTGATTTGTTTCCTCTATTATTAATTTATACACATATATATATTTATAGTTAGGTAAATAGAATTCACAAGCTGATATTTGGTGTTTGTAATTTATTTATTGATGATGATCAAATTTGATTACCCTTCTGTCAAGCGACTAAAAGTGTCATTAATCTTTAATTAGTTCAGTGTAAGTAAGAAGGCCTCAGATAGGTTCAAGGGCATAGCATCTGTCCTGTAGCAGACACTGTACACCTACAAGAGTCAGGCACGCCTTTCTGATGATGGACAACGTTTAATATCACAAAATCAGTAAAGTGTACTGGCCTGCCGACCTGTTCTTCACACACACTCCGTTCCACTAGCTACCGGTGTCCCACTTTCATACTAAAACCTGGTTGAATGAGTATGTTGACACCTCCTAGCAGCTGAAGAGGCTTAAGAGAGCGCTGCTAAAAGCCTGTGAAACAAACAAAGCCTCAGAAGAATCAGGTTCACTACAAAACCAAAAGGCTCCCATTGATGAAAGTGTGTCAGCATGTCACAGATTGAGAAAAACGGTGCAGTCCAAAAATCACTAAGCTGTTGGATGGCTTATGTCTCTATAGCACTCCACTTAAAAAGACACTCCAATCCTTTCACACAAAAATAAACGCCCAACAGATAATGTCAACCACCAGACAGAGAATCTATTGACAACATACAAATCGTACGCATAATAACTTCAGGTCATTTACTGAATAGCGCAAAATAACTCTCCGAGTTCTTGCTCTCATCAGGACTGACTGTGAAAGGGGGGAAAAACACAGAGGGAGCAAGGGAGTCCTGGCAGAAAGGAGGGAGCTGGCTGCAACAGATGGGGTGGTGGCTAATGGCCTGAATCTGGCTTGAATCTGAAGCGGCCCTGCCACCAACCCCCCAGAGCGGGGGTGCAATCCCCGCTCTGGATGCAGCAACACCAACCAGCAGGGAGATGACGGACAGAACTTCAAGTTTCTTTCAGATCACACCCCTGATCTTAAGGTTGCTGAAAGAAAAGAAACGCTCGAGGGCGATGGAGCTGTGGCCAACAAACACACACCCTTAGCTGTGACAGTTTATTTTGTATCAAGTGCTTTGTGCTGGTATAACTTCGTTGTTTACGGCTCTATTATTAAACATTAGCACTGGGTGTTGCCTAATCCTGAAAAAGCCGGCAGGGATGACACAAACTTTTCAGTCATCTTTGGCTGCCTGGGCCTGAAGCAAAGCTCTGCAACTGCACAGAGCAGGCGGAATAAAGCTGACATTCACATCGGGAAGAGGCACACAACGAGCCTCTCCCTTTCTGTGTCTACTCCTCAGTTTAAAATAAAAAAGAAGAGACCGAAGTGAGTGTATTGTAATCCTAACTTCCTCCTGGTGGCAGTTCACAGCATGCAGCACAGAGGTGTCATTTCATACTTTAGTGTTTGTTTGTCATCTTGGCAGCTAAAATGTGATTTCTTCGCTGGACGAGGTGTTTTTATCAAAAAGGAGTATAATATGAAACGACAGAAAGGTAGCGATTAAAATAACATATGTCGCCTATGGTGTTATTATCAATACATAACATGTCAAATCGGCAACATGTTAAAAAAACCCCACACATCTTGATTTCGAACAATTAAAAGGGTTTCCATAACAACCAACCATATAGTTAAGTTAGCCCGGTGTAACATTTAGCTAATAACCCGAATAAATGAATTGTACACGGCATAAAACACAGCCAAAACGCAAGCTTATTCGTTAACTAAACAAATCATGGTTAGGTTTCACTGCGGCATTAAAATAAAGCCGGTAACATGAGCTAACGCTGGGCTAATCAGAAGCTAACGTTGCTCTCTATCGAACTAACGCTAGCCTGGTTAGCATTTTAGCTCGCTCGGCTAATGATACATTTGAATTGCTCGTTAGGCCAAATCATCTGAGCACAGTGGCACCAACGTTAGTATGTTCGCTTCGTTATTTTTTCAGTCAAAGTATTCGATGTTATCTTTTTAAAAACAGCTAACTGGTTCCGCACAGGAAGCCCAGTTAGCTAACAAAAGGCAGGAGCTCATTCAAAAGGGCTTTGGCCATGTTGAAACACTCCGCCCTGACAGCTAGTATCAACCTTCCTGTTGGAGCTAACTTGAACGGTTAGGCTCTGCAGCTAGGGAACAACGGTTGCTGTATCCAACAAGCACCGCAGCAACAAAGATCCCTTAACAACTTAACACAGTACGGCGAGGGGGGAAAGAATAGACAGGGTCAAACTTACCATCGCTGCGCTTTATCTCCACATAAGTACCGACGACAATCTTCCCAAAACCCGACGCCATCCTACATTACTTAAACAGATGACAGAAACAAGACTACAGATAATATATGCCGGTAAATACAGCTTCTTGTGTTTGGCAGTCTTTGGCCGGAGAGGAAGATGCAGGCTACAGAATCAAGCTGCACAGCAAGAATAGCAAAGTATTTCCGGGCCCGGTCAGCTTTCAAAATAAAAGCATGCTTTTTTTTAACCTGCACTTTTGAATCATCAGCTTGAATGAAAACAGAGAATATAACATTTTCAAAGTAGCTTGCTGGCATGTTGTGACCTCTGTTACTTATGTATTAAGTTATTTGTAAGTAGTGGTAAGAGAGAGGAAAATAGGAGGGGAGTCAGATGTTTTTGGGTCGCAGTTTACACCTGTCAAAATCTGACTCCCCTCTTATATTAAAAATGAAAGATGTAACACCAACCATTTTCACTCTGCTGGCATACTTTGACCTCTGCTGCTTATGTATTAACTTATATTATAATTACTGTTAAGAAATTCGAAAAAAGGAGGGGAGTCAGACTTTTTTGGGTCACATTTTACATCTATCACAATCTGACTCTCCTCTTATATTAAAAATGCAACATGTATGATATAGCATATTCATTTTATGATTTCATACAGTGAATATCTTACATATTGCACCTTTTAACACAAATCCAACTTTAGCAGTGAACTATACAATTGCACTATACAAAGCTCAGAGAACCACCCCTTCTCTCTTCCAATGCATATTCAATGAACAAATTTAAAACAAACCACGTGTGTGGTGGTGTTGTAGTGATAAGAACTGGACAAAAAAGTCATAACCCAAATTTTTATTGCATATTCCATATGCACAATTTAAAAAAAAGTTAAATTAAATGTCACCGAGATAGATTATCTCAAGCCAGATATTGTTGACTCTGGCAGTCATCAATTTCCTGTCTCAGTAAACTAACTGTAACCACTGAAACTAGCTGAAACCACTTTCAGATGCAGTTTTTCCTCCACTTTGGAATGTCTATGCATTGCAGTACTTGTCACTGACAACTGTGCTCTTGACGTGGAGATAACATTTGCCACCTCAAAGACACTCGGCCATGCTTGCCACTGTGTTTCACCTGCTAATAATGAGTTTCGCCGTGAGGGTGAAGTGCATGTGAATATACAGTGGCCTCTCTGCAAAGCAGATGAAGACAGCGCTCAGTCCACTTCCAACCCAAACAGTTGTTTATCATATTAAATGCGTTTCATAGTTGCATTAATTTCACTGTATGTTGGGGGCAACATTGTTAAACATTATTACAGTAATGTCTTCTTCTTTTCTAAGGCAGCTGTTTATTTTTTATAATTTTTTTGTGACATGTATGTTTACATCACATGAGCTGCTTTGTTCTTTAAAGTGGCAGTTCACTATCTCATAGTACTTGACTTATAGTACCTGTGAGACAGAGATTTAATGCATTCTCGTACCCCTGACCCTTACCCTAACCATCACTACAAAAACTCATGGGGCTCGAGATCCTTCTCCTTCCAGAAGGTACTAGGTTCCTCTGTGGTCCTACAGCTGTCAGCCCCCCAACTATATACCCCCCCCATCTGTCTCCTACAACCACCACCCCCCACCACTTTGGCAACAGGCATTTGCTAGTGAGTTCTCAGCTGTCTGTGCCCTAAATAGACCATATCAGGAGCAGACCATCGTTGAGGGGGTCACACTCACAGAATTCAGTGAATGGAAAATAACTATTTTATATCAAAGTTTTATATAATTCAAAGACACCGGAATAATGTTTGTTGTAACACAAGTAATCATGGTTTATAATGACCCTTAGTTGCAAAGTTGTTCTTTGTTTGGCTGTGATTGAAGTAAACCCCTACATGTGACAGGTAGTCCACCACAGCTCTGTCCCACCTCATTCAGATCCACCATATATATAAATTGTGGAGTTGGTAGAGCAAGGTTACAGACGATAGAAGAAGGTCGTAATAAACACTAAAGACTGGACATCTATACCATCTACGCAGACCAAGACAACACACAATCCTAAAGGTACTGTACAGCTTCGACGTAGGTCTGTCTGTTTTTTATTTGATTGACAATCAGGTATGCAGAGGGTACTTAGGATAAGGACACAGAGGGGGGTAGACTGTGCCTATCAGGGGAGCAGGACGAGATGGTGTCTATCCACTGGGAAAGTGTCATTTGTTGCAAGGCTCTGACTGGGGTACAAGAGCATGACCAAATAAGGCCTGAGGGGAGGCCATTTAAAGTTAGAGATAACATGTGCGTGGCCATTTGCTACAGAAGAACCGGATCAGCAGGACACTGATTAGCAACAATGGTGAGAATAAAACATTTGTAATGCTATAGTATTTTAAAATTACATTATGCTAACAGATTATGATATTCCCCAGAATGAACTGTCAGGTTGGATTTTATATGAAAAATCTGAAGGGATCTGTAGATTTTATATGTCATAACTGATAAGCCTTTTTTCCCTACCAGATGGGAGATCCAAACCAGTTAAAAGATGAGGGAAACAAACACTTCCAGGCGGGAGATATTGACAAGGCCATTGAGTGCTATACTGGTGCTATCAAGGTGTGCAAGGACAAAAAAGTCCTTGGTGTCATTCACAGGAACAGGTCTGCATGCTATTTAAAAAAGGTAAGCATTTCGCTAAAGCAGCACAAAAACATATATTTACACATTTTATTAGCAATATCTTTGGCAAATTTATTTAAACATTTCTGATTTTCTTACAGGAAAACTATGCCAATGCAGCATCTGATGCATCTAAAGGTAGAGTAATGAATTGCAGAAATGTAACCAACTCCAGACAGAGAATCAAAACATTAAACCAAAGGCCACAAGCTCATTGTGACTCTTTCTTCCTCTAGCTATTGATATAGATGCGGCAGATATCAAAGCCTTGTACAGGCGTTGCCAAGCTCTGGAAAAGCTAGGAAAACTGGACATGGCTTTCAAGGATGTGCAGAGATGTGCCACCATTGAACCAAAGAACAAGACCTTCCTAGAGACTCTACGCAGGCTTGGAGCGGAAATCCAGGCCAAGGTCAGCATTAAACAGAACAAAACGCCCATAATTGATGGTGGTGATTAATTGCTCTTGTGTTGTTGCATTAGAAAAGATACACTGGATTCTGAACCTCAAACAAAACGCATGTATATGATCATTTTATCTCCGCAGCTCAAGACAACATTCTCCACAGACTCGAGGGTACAGAACATGTTTGAAATTCTCCTTGATGAAGAGATGGAAAAAGACAAAAGAGAAAAGGTGACTAATTTCTGGCCTTCATGTCTTCATGTGAAAGTAGGTAGTAATTAATGTAGTTTCTCTTTTGATACTAAACTTTTTATGCTCAGGAACTTCTTTTCATCAACTGTCCCCCTACTAAAGTCTGTACAGTTCAGCACAACCTCATGACTGAACTGTTTCTTCATAAACTCTACATCTCTGACCCCCTTCCTGATACTGTCCTACTTTAAATATCTATAGTGCATTCATATACCACTGTCTGTACTGTATACTACTGCACATAGTGTATTCAAATTCATATATAACTTTTTATTTTGTATATAATGTTAGCTATATTACTGTTAATACTGTTCACACTATAAATATTCATATATTTATATACATTTCATATTGAAATAATATTTGCAGCTGCTACACAAGTTGTAATATCATACTGTTAATACTGTGTATATCTTATAAAATAATTAATATTTATCTGCTATTTTTATATTTATATTTATATATCCTTATACATACAGTATGTACATACACTTTAATGCACTTTACTGCCTTTTTACACTTCTGGTTAGATGCTAAACTGCATTTCATTGTCTTAATAGTTGTACTTTGTGCAATGACAATAAAGTTGAATCTAATCATCTAATCTAATGTCTAGGCTGCCAACAACCTGATTGTGCTCTCCAGAGATGACGCTGGAGCAGAGAGAATCTTCCAGAATAATGGAGTGCCCCTGCTGCTCAACATGATAGAGACAGGCAAACCAGAGATGATCCTGGCTGCTATTCGTACTTTGTCAGGAATGTGCACAGGACACAAAGCTCGGGTGAGCATACTTGTATTAAATGAGTCAAGACAAATGCAAAGACAAAATCAAAGAATTCATGGCAAGACAAAGACAAACACATTAGAAATAATATTTGTTTTATTTGTATTTCATTTTCTCACAAAATGTACTTTTGACTTCCCCTAAACAGGCCATGGCTATTATTCACTTGGTGGGCGTTGATAAGATGTGCAGCGTTATGGCTGTTGACAATGAAGAAATCGCATTGGCAACCTGCAACCTCTTCCAGTGCATCAATGACTCCCTCACTGGTGGAGACAGAAGGGAATACGGGAAGGAAGAGGCCTTGGTTTTGGGTGAGACAAAAATCACCATCTGTATGTGCAACATATAGACCCATATTCAGCGCTTTATTTTTAATCTTCATATAAACCCTAAAAGAATCGAGGACAGAAAGGAGAATTGCTGTAACTATGCAGCTGTCTGTATTTTTTTGTTTTTTTGGCTGCACTGCTGACCAAGACATACGATCTTTTATGTTATCTTTTCCTCTGCAGATGCATCTAAAGACCTGAAAACCATTCTTCTCTCTCTCCTGGAGATGGTTGCTAATAAAAATGTGTCTGGCCATGGCAGAGATCAGGCTCTGAACCTACTGTGCAAGAATGTACCTCGCAAAGACAAGAAAGAGAGAGACAACACAAGGAGCCTCTTCACTATTGACAATGGTATCCCAGCAGTTGTATCAGTATACTTACTTATTTAAAACTATAGTCCGTTGTTCTACCCAGACTTCCTGACATGAAATATCTATACATATGGAGTACATGTTTTTGTTCTGTAGGACTGAAGAAGATCCTCAAAGTGTGTGGTCAGATTACCGAACTGCCGGACCAGCTGCCCATGACAGAAAACACACAGCTGATTGCCAGTGTGCTTCTCAGCAAGATCTATGATGACCTTAAATGCGATCCAGAGAGGGACAACTTCAGGGACATTTGCAATCAATATGTTAAGTACGTCTATAGATTCCCAATTAACCAATGCTCTGGCTAAGACATTATAAATGAAGACCAAGTCAACATAACTCTTGATCTTGATCTCTTGTCTCTTTTTCCTTTCCTTTCCTCCTCCCTTCTTTCTCTACAGATCCAAAATTGACCCCAACGACATGGACAAGACCATTCACGCTATTAACACCATCTCAGGACTGCTTCAGGGTCCATTTGATGTTGGTAATGCTTTGGTTGGACATCAAGGCATAATGGAGATGATGGTGGCTCTGTGTGCCTCCGAACGTGAGGTAGACCAGATGGTTGCTGTGGAGGCACTGATTCATTCCTCCTCAAAGATGAGCCGTGCCAGCTTCATCATCACCAATGGTGTGTCACTGCTCAAGGACATCTACAAGAAGACCAAGAATGAGAGGATTAAAATCCGTGCACTGGTGGTGAGTGTGCTCAGAAAATAATAGAATTTTCACATTGACATAAAACATTTTGTGTGTATGCGTACGTATACTCATGTCCACGTCCTTTCCAGGGTCTCTGTAAACTGGGTTCAGCTGGAGGTGATGACTACAGTTTAAGGCAATTTGCTGAGGGCTCCACAGAGAAGTTGGCCAAGCAGTGCAGAAAGTGAGTCACTTTCACACAGATTATTATAAAAGCAGATTAGCAGAGTATTGCTAATAATGGTAGAAAAAATGTAGTATGGAAAAATTCTGTTTGTTCTGTTTAGTTTTGATGTAAAATGTTATACAGATACAATTCCTTACAATAAGTATACAGTGCCAGAATGTCATGTAAATCTACAACTTCACATTATCAATAAATATACTTACTGTTAAATTGTTAATTTCTTACTCTTCTAGGTGGCTCTGTAATCCCCAGATTGATACCAAAACAAGGAATTGGGCCATTGAGGGTCTTGCTTATCTGACTAATGATGCTGACGTGAAAGATGACTTTGTTGAGGATGAGCCTGCCTTGAAAGCCATGTTTGAATTGGCTAAGGTATGCAAATAACAGACAGGAAGTAACATGCAGTACATCTGGTTAGACATCAGAAATAACTTCTCTCTTTTCTCGGTTTTTTTCAGTCTAAGGATAAGACAATCTTGTATTCAGTTGCTTGCACCCTGGTTAACTGCACCAACTGCTATGAAAAGAAGGAAATCATACCTGAGCTGGTTGAACTAGCGAAGTTTTCAAAGCAGCATGTGCCTGAACAACACCCCAAGGTAAAAGAGGAAGGAAAAGCTATTAAAAGCTATCTGAGCTATTATTAGATTCATTCAGGAGACAACATAAGCTAAACTAATGTAGGAAGAATGTAAACTGTTACCCACATTGAATGCGTGCATATACACGTTGTACACTCTTTTCTCAGGACAAGAAGGACTTTATTCAGAGGAGAGTGAAAAGGCTGCTGAAGGCCGGGGTCACATCAGCACTTGCTGTCATGGTCAAAGCAGACAACTCCATTCTGACTGACCAGACAAAGGAGCTGCTGGCAAGGTGGGAGAAGAAACTATTCTTAAAAAAGTGATCTGGCATGAGTTGTCAAATAATTGATTCTAATTCCTCCAAACATATCTGACGCGTCATGTATCACTTCATGCCATTAGTCACATCATATCAGTCCAACAGCTTAGCTTTTTCATTTCCAGTCATTCCCATTTTGATACAGTGCATGTTTGCACCAGAATGAATGAAATTCATCATCAATTTTTTCCATTATTATATTGTAACAATGTATTTTTTATCTTTAGGGTTTTCTTGGCTTTGTCAGATGATCCTAAAGACCGTGGTGTTATTGTAGCTCAAGGTGGAGGAAAAGTGAGTGATAGTTAATTAGTTTTAAAAACTTTTTACATGTTCCAACCGGATTTTTATTCCAACAATAACTCGACAAACTGGTTGCAAAAATCCCCTCTGAACAATATACTACTGTTCTTCTGGCCTCACCCTCAGGCTTTGATACCACTTGCTCTAGAAGGGACAGATGCTGGGAAGGTGAAAGCCAGCCACGCCCTTGCCAAGATTGCAGCTATTTCCAACCCAGAAATCGCATTCCCTGGTGAAAGGGTAAGACATGCAATGGCAGCTGCTTTGTATTCAATATTCAGTGTTTCTGATTTCTGTGATTTTCTGTTTTATTGGTTCCACTGCTGGTTTATGTTATTAGTATTGTTACCATTGTTAATCTCCTCTGTTCCTCTCTTTTGGAGTTCAGTTCATAGGACTTTTAAAAGTCTTTGTCTTTCTTGGTCGACAGGTGTATGAGGTGGTGCGGCCTTTAGTTAGCCTCCTTCAAACAGACAGAGATGGAATGCAGAACTATGAAGCTCTGAGAAGCCTCACCAACTTGGCTGGTTTCAGTGAAAAACTGAGGTAACATTTTTTCGCTATCACATGAGTCACTGTGATGTTAACCCTAATAGCTCACTTCTTCCAAAAGTGACTTCACTTCTCCCTGTGGTGAGGCGTGTGTTTTATTCATCTGTTCAACTTCCAGAACGAAGATTGTGAAAGAAAAGGCTCTGCCGGAAATAGAGAACTACATGTTTGAGGAACATGACCAGATCAGACAGGCTGCCACTGAATGCATGTGCAACCTTGTTACGTGTAAAGAGGTGGGAACAGACAAGTTGCTAAAATCTCACATAGTAACAGATGATGCAAAGTCAGCATATGCAAGATCTGAATTTGCAAATGTGAGAATTGAGGGTTTCAATTGTGTTTCAGGTCCAAGATCGTTACCTGGAGGACGGCAATGATAAGTTAAAACTCATTGTGCTGCTGTGTGGTGAGGAGGATGACAAACTTCAGTTGGCTGCAGCTGGAGGTCTGGCCATGCTCACTGCTGTTCAGAAGAAGCTCTGCACCAAACTAACCAAAGTGGTACGTAGAGAATAAGAATCATATTTATTGCCAAGTAGGTTTTCAAACACAAGGTATTTGTCTTGGTGTTTTTGGTGCATTAGCAGTGTTCAATAGTGTTTTACTGTATGTATATCTATATGAAGGGGAAGTGTCTCATCAGAGTCTGTTTTGAAAGCATCCTCTATGAAACTTACTTACGTACACAATCTGGCATATGCCACAACAAAAGCAGTGGTGACTATTGCATATTTTTCTTGCTTCTCCAAATCTTAAAGTAATTCAATGAGAGGAGACTCCCTTTAAAAAATAAAAACTTACTCAGTGTCTCATTGGACACTGTCCAGATTAGTCACTAGTTACAGAGAGAAGAATGAATGACTGCATAGAGGTATTCCAATCCAAGTTTGCAAAGCACCGTGTCACATTTTTATGTGACACAATTTACTAAGTGACTCTCTTGACAATCTGTTTGAACAGACCAGCCAGTGGCTTGAGATCCTGCAGAGGTTGTGTCTCCACACCGACCCTCGGATACAGCACCGTGGCCTTGTAATTGTCTACAACATGTTCAACTCAGACGACAGTGAGCTGTGTAAAAAGATTATCGAGAGCGAGGTGCTGGAAATCCTCTCTGTGATTGGCAAGGCAGAGGACAATCCCAGGAGGCAGGACCCCATCGATGTGGCACGCATGTGCCTGGTCAAAGCTATGGATCTTGGTTTGATCAAACCCTTCTCCAGCCCTTCTTAAAATGCTGCCAACTAGAAAAACAACACCAACGGACATTCTTCTTATTTCCTCTGCTAAACACAAACACTTTTTTCAACCTGCCTTATACTTTCTAAAGATAATCTCTCATAATATAAATCTCTTTGTATCTGTCTGTGTTTTTAAAGAGGCTATTTGGGTCTAGGGTAGTGGAATAAACACATATGGGCAATTTTCCACCATAAAGCATCATGAAATGTATCTAGATTTGAAGAAAATGGAATTGGACTCAGCACTTGGTAGAAAATTCAAAATTGGGTGAACTAAATAAAGTAATAAATGAATTAAACACTAAATTTAGTGAGTTTTGACCAGCATTTCTTAGACCAATCAAATAATGTAAATAGCAGACATATGATAGGGATAGCTCTCATATCTTGTGCTCATTATTTTAGCCAACTTTGAGTGGATGTCTCAGGTGTTGCCTTAGAAAGTTTGTCATTTCATGCCACTGTGTGTCGTTTCATGCCTCAAGTGTAACTTTTTAAAAAGTCTGTCAGTCTCTGTGAAAAATAAAGTAACATTGTTTTATTAAAACCATGCAAAGAGGAAAATTAACTTATACAAAGCCTGCAAAGTGGTTATAAATGTCTTGTCAAGTGGACTCAAGAAGGAAGTGAAATGCTCAGGAAGTAATTTTGTTGCTCACCACTGGAAGCTGGTGTTTGTATGAAGTTCTACATTAGTAACTTCTCAGTGATTCTTTGCAAAGCCAGAATATAAGGTTCCTCACAGCATTTGATTGAGATTAGATTAGATTATACTTCATTTAAAAATGTACTGATGGTGATTAATATAACACTCATAATTCACATTTGATGTTTTTTTTGTTTTTTTAAAACTTATTGACTATACTCTAGCGTATGGGACATCTTTGACGCCACCATTTTTCATACGAGGGTTTCGATCCGCCTTATCAGTTTCCTCCTGTCTCGTCTTGAGGACAGTTTCGCAGTTTTCTACGGGCACGGATACGCACAGGTGGCCGAAGTTATTGTGTGCTGATCTGATGTAATAGCCAGAGGATACATTTAATTTCGACATTGTTTTGGAAATGTAATACGCATGTGAAGTTACCGGGCACACGTGCTTTCAAACAGGAATCGGCTCTTGTTACAAGAGTAACGTTATAGCTGTGCGTAAAGTGTGCGTAAGTGTGCGACGAGCCGTAAACCCCCGCGAAGGGGGTTAAGCCAGGAAAACCGGACGCCAGTGTCGTCTTTCAGTTCATTCCAGTGGCCTGGTGAAGCACTTGCGTCCCAGGACACGTCTTCTTCCCTGTGCTGCCTGACTACAGGGAGAAAGGAAGACGGACTGCTGCGCTCAGCTGTATCAGGTTTGTGCGATCCGGAGGATGGGAGCTGAGATAGGTTGCTGGTGCATGTCTATATGTCCTGAATGTAATAACCATGGAATAACTTATTATTTCGCCTACTAACCGGTTTTATGGGTTACTGAGAGACTAACGTTTCACAGGCTTTATCAACTCACCAAAATAAGCGAGTCTGTCGAAAGATGAAAGCAACAGCGTCGAATATGCTTAGTTCGGTTTAGAAAATGGTTTTCCTTATTAAACCCTGAAAACCTTTTACTTATGCCTCTATGCATGCATGTAGTTCAATTCAATTCAATAAACTTTATTTGTCCCCGAGGGGCAATTAACGGCACACAGAGTAGTGAAGACATCAAGACCCAAGCATTATCTGTCAGATAAATACACAATAAATAACACGTATGTACAATAAAGATGTGCAGTGTGAATGGTATTTACAAATTATAAATATAAAATAAATACAAACACGTCAGAAATGGTTTGGTGTTTATTGGATGAATAGAAACGTTTCTGATAATCTGTTAATCTGTATCTCCAGCAGGCGTGTCTGTGGTCACTGTGGTCCCAGTGACTAAGTGGAACGCAGCAGGTTGTGTCATCCAGAAAGCCTTCTCAGTACTGACAACATGCATGGTGGGTTTCCTACAATTTACCAGGTTTGAAATGTGTCATCTGTTAACCATCAGAGACTTCATTGTAATTTGCTTTTCTTTTGTCTTGACAGTGTTGCTCTTCATCTTCTTGCTCCTGTTTGTGCAGTGCAGCAGAGCAAATCAAGGTATGTCTTCTTTTGTTTGCAGCACTCACTCTCCCTGTTATTTTGTATTGTCACTTTTTCCTCTCGTTTTAATGTTGGGACTGCCCTCACGTTCTCCTGTGTGCAGTCTCACCCTGATTGTTTCCTGTGTGTTTCCCCATTCCCTAGTGTATTTAAGTCCTGTGCTTTGTGTCTTGCCAGTTTGTCTTGTTCATCCCGTCGTGTGGTCCTGCCAATATCTTAGCACTCACATGATAAAAAAAAAAAAACAATATGTGAGATGTTTCATAGATATCTTGTATGATGTTACAGGTGGAAGTAGAGCTGTGCAGCTCTTTTTCTGCAAGATTCCAGGATGTGCCGACAATGTGACACATGTATTTTGCAATGATCAGGAGTTCTTCAATGGTACACGTCACATTCCAGACTGCACAGGCCTTCCTGAACCAAATACTGTATGCCAGCACGACGGTCGGGCATTTGTTTCCATCAATACCTCTGGAAATTGTGATTTTGAAGGGATTAGCTATATTGAGACCAAGAAATGTACAGGTATTTACTGTTACCTTTTATAGCCATAAATATACTACATAGTACATTATGGTTTTTGTCTTGCAATCATTCACACATTCCTAAAACTTAAATTTGAATGTGATGGCACAGACGAAATATAATATAATAAATACATATTAGAAACTAGAATTTCTTATTCAAGTGTGACCATTCAAGAACTGGGTTGAGCAAAGACTTAAAGTTTACCCTGTTAACCTCACATACAGCTTGTGTAATGCGAATCAGTTACATCTTAGATTTTGGCGTGTCTTTCCTGATGTTTTTTTTTCTGATGCTGTTCTGTATAACACTTTATAACACTCCTCTTGTTTTCTCAAGGAGACTACAGCAGCATTTGTGCTTTTATCAATGGTAAGCTTCTCTTGCAGATACACACACTTTACAATATGCAGCCCACTGTTCTAACTGGCCAGTGACTGGAAGTGTCTTTTCCTCCAGGAACTGCCTCATCACCCGTCCCCAAAAGGAATCGTGCAATATCTGGATCCATTGTTGGTGGTGTTTGTAAGTCCTGAAGAGCAGTAATCTGATACCCTGTCTGCTCATGTCATGTTTGTCTTGCTTCTGGATAAGCAGCGGTGCTAGAATGTACATTTATTCAATTGAGGTACTTGTATTTTCCACTTAACTACATTTAATTGGGCAATATGTACATTTTACTCCACTGCATTTTTTGACAGCTTCAGTTTTCGGAAGATTCTTCTCTGCACACAAAACAAGTCAAGCAAATAATGTGTTTTGCTACTAACTCTACTTGCTTTTACTCTGCCAACCTCTTTCTCAGCTTTTGCGCTGGGCTGAAATGTTTGTCTGTCAAATGCTGAAACTCAGGTGAGATCAAAATTTTATGATGTGTATTTATTGTGTATGGATACAGTTACCTTAAATATCCATCTCTTTATTCACAGTTGGTTTACTATTTATAGTATGCATACTTCTGTGGTGCCGGATAAAGAAGAAAAACAGAGAGTCAGTGAGGTAATCAAAATATGATTTAATGTTTTTATTTGCAAAGATTCTTCATTGATATATTGTGATATCATGCCCCTCATGTTTAATATGAATTTGTCTCAATGACTAATGTATCCCTGTAAAACCAGTGAATGGTGTAAGTGAATGTAAACATACTCATTCTGAGATGATCTTTTACACCTTCAGTGATTCCCTTGATGGTGGTCGTGGATTAGAAGATGGCAGCTCTCCTTAAGGATGTGTCCATGGGCCATAAACTCCTGTTGCCTTATCAACATTTGCTACTCTTCATTCCTGTTCTTCTTGAAATGCAGAATGTTGCCAAATAAACATAAAGCGGCAGGGCAGGGTCAGAGAGACAGGGCTTTTCATCAAAGCCTTCTCCAGCCCTTCTTAAGATGCTGACAACTAGAAAAACAACACCAACAGACACTCCTCTTATTTCCTCTGTTAATGCTCTCTGGAAAGCCATTTCATATCTTGTGCTCATTATTTGAGCCAACTTTGAGTGGATGTCTCAGGTGTTGCCTTAGAAAGGTTGTCATTTCATGCCACTGTGTGTCATTTTATGCCTCAAATGTAAATTTTAAAAAAGGCCTCTGTGAAAAATAAAGTAACATTGTTTTATTAAAGCCATGCAAAGGGGGAAATTAACTTGCAACCTGCACACAGATACACAAAGTCTGCAAAGTGGTTGTAAATGTGACTCGGGACACAGGAAGGAAGTGAAATGTTCAGGAAGTAATTTTGTTGCTCACCAATGGAAGATCTACCTCATGTTTTCTGTTCATGGTGATCTGCATCTAGACTAAGTAGTATGAATTTCCACATTAGTAACTTCTCAGTGATTCTTTGTAAAGCCAGAATATAAGGTTCCTCACAGCATTTGATTTAAAGATTAGATTAGATTATACTTTATTTAAAAATGTACTGATGGTGATTAATATAAGACATATTTCATATTTCTTTTTTTTTTTTTTTTAACTTATTAACTATACCAACTATTCTGTAGACATTTCATATCTTATGCATATTATTTTGGCCAGTCCTGTACCTTACAAATACTATGCAGGTTCTGGAAATACAATTTGTCCACGTAAAATTCATATACAGCTGCAGTTTATGTTTCAATTTAGGTCAAATATCTGTTTTGCATTGGCTGTGAACTCACTGTGAACTCAGAATGATTTAACTCTGCATGTGAGTCAACACAAACAGGTTCTGTGTACTAAATAAGTGTGTTGTAAATAGCAAAATGTCCGAGGGACTCAACCATCAACACTGCTGTCAGTGGAAACAATGTGCAGTCGACTGAACGTATCCTCATTTTAGAGAGGTTGACTTGTGCAAGTTTCATTTGTTCAGTCCCAAATATTATCAGCGACATGATCGCGATTGTGGAGATAAGCTTCAACAACAAGTGACTTTGCAAACGTAAAGGTGGTCTGTATGCGCCTGAATGGAACATCCTTGACACCACACGTTCTTTTTTTTCATGCGAGAGTTTCAACGTTTGTATCTGTTTCCTCCCGGCTCGCCTTGAGGACGGTCTCGCAGTTTTCTACGGACGTTTTAGGGGAATTGGGTGAGTTTATGCAAGACTTTCCAGAGATATATACACCTATATATATATATATATATATATACACACACACACACACACAAGCAGTAGATATATCTAAATAAATCTCATAACCTGCTTACTTTACGACCTCGTAGCGAGGGGGTGGGCACAGGTGCACGGAGTTTTTAGGTGCTGGTAGGATGTAATAGCCAGAGTAACTTATTCTGTTGGAGTTATTCATGCACTGATGACATCTGAAGTACGCACAGGGGATACATTTCATTTCTACATTGTTTTGGAAATGTTTTACGCGTAAGAAGTTACCAGGCACACGTGCTTTCTGCATGCCTGTGAGGAGGCGATGGCAGCTGACGCGCGATGTTGGGGCATGTCTGTCTAAGCGTGTTTTTATCGAGGGGAGTACCGTTATTGTTACCGTTTGTCTGTCACTCTCCTTGCGCACCTAGATGATGACTAGTCTCCGTTTCGACTGACTGCGCAGGTATAACCGATCTGAGTGTCTGATCGGCGGCCGGAGCATCAGGCTCCGTTTTTGAATAAGTTGGATCTGTTTCCGCTGGTGGTGTGAGATGCATTTGTAATGTGGATGTGGGGAGAGGAGCAAAGTTACAGGAGTGGCACTTGAAAGCATCGACATAGACATAGCCTGCCAGACCGGCCAGCACTGTGGTAACAACAGCAGTGCAAACAGGAAACACATAAGGATAATAGCGAAGGCGTAATAATAACACCTTTTTTGTATGGTCTGTGAAAATATATAGCTCAGGCTCCCCAGCCATAATTACAAAATGAATTAAACTTTTTTTTTGTTTTTGAGCAAGCTGAATGTATTTGACTTGGCGTTTCACAAGGCTAAATATAATCCCAGCTTTTCTTATAGGCTCAAAAGTATGTGCTTTTAACTGGGTTAACTGTATATAAGCTACTCATATAGATTGAAACTATAACCTTCTGGTCCAGAATATCACCTATAATGAAAACGTAATGTGGTCTATAGACTGGTCAAGTCATAACCTCTCTGTGTTTCTCAAGTTAAAGGACATGTTCTCTCCATCAAATTACTCTCATTTTAAAGATATTAAATATTTGTCTTGCTGCTTTATAAAATAAAATACAATAAATAAATCCCCCATCCAGCATTGACTGTTCAGTTGTCAAACCTATCAAAGTCATACATATATTGGCACCAAATGTAAAAAGAAACAAAATTATGCAGGTGGGGTGTATTTCATGGCAGGCCTTTTTTTTCTATTTCCTGTTTCACTGTATACAGATGGGACTAGTATGTGTAACCAGAGTCAGTTTAGTGCACGTGACACTTTCCTAGTAAACGTTAACCCGTGCTTATCATGGCACACACACCCACACAATTTTCTGTCCACCATAGTAAAGACATTCAGAGAAAAGAACAGGTACAGTATACTACTGTATTTTTGTAATTGCAAATTTATTGCACTGCACTACATGCAGCTGTAGACATTAATAGACATTTGTAAAGTTCATCACTGTATGTATTGTAAAAATAGGGTCATACAGCATATAGTTTCTGATTCTTCATCTCCTACAGGTGTGTGTGTGTGTGTGTGTGTGTTGGTGGGGACTATACATCCCAGAAGTGGTTTGGTGTTTATTGGATGAATAGAAAAGTTTCTGATGTTAATCTGTATCTCCAGCAGGCGTATCTGTGGGCACTTACAATATATGTCCCAGTGACTAACAGTGGAACGCAGCAGGTTTTGTCATCCAGAAAGTCTTCTCAGTACTGACAACATGCATGGTGGGTTTCTTACAGTTTACCAGCTTTGAACTGTGTCAAATGTTAACCATCAGAGACTTCATTGTAATTTACATTCGCTTTTGTCTTGACAGTGTTGCCTTTCATCTTTTTGCTGCTGTTTGCACATTGCACAGTAAATCAAGGTGTGTCTTCTTTTGTTTACAGCACACACATGATAAAAAAAAACAATATGTGAGATGTTTCATAGATATCTTGTATGATGTTACAGGTGGAAGTAGAGCTGTGCAGCTGTTTTTCTGCAAGATTCCAGGATGTGCTGACAATGTGACACATGTATTTTGCAATGATCGGGAGCTCTTCAATGGTACACGTCACATTCCAGACTGCACAGGCCTTCCAGCACTAAATACTGTCTGCCAGCACGATGGTCGGGCATTTGTTTCCATCAATACCTCTGGAAATTGTGATTTTGAAGGGAATGACTATATCGAGACAGAAAAATGTACAGGTATTGGTATATACATTGTGTTTTTTTTTTGTCTTGTAATCATTCACACATTCCTAAAACTTAAATTTTAATGTGATGACACAGACAAGACCAGATTACACAGATTTAGACAGAGTGGTAAATTAGTTCCCTATTTCACCGGGAGTGAGGCAAAACAGTTAGGATGTCATACTAGAAACTAGAATTTCTTATTCAAACTGAACTACAGCAAAGATTTAAGCAATTCAATCCAAACTGATGCCAAACCTCTAGATTTATACTTATTCTCATTGAAATGAGCACATTTTCCTGTCTAAGTCAGATTGTATACAGCTTGTGTAATGCGAATCAGTTACATCTTAGATTTTGGAGTGTCTTTCCTGATGTTTTTTTTCTGATGCTGTTCCGTATAACACTTTATAACACTCCTCTTGTTTTCTCAAGGAGACTACAGCAGCATTTGTGCTTTTATCAATGGTAAGCTTCTCCTGCAGATACACACACTTTACAATATGCAGCCCACTGTTCTAACAGGCCAGTGACTGGAAGTGTCTTTTCCTCCAGGAACTGCCTCATCACCCGTCCCCAAAAGCAATCTTGCAATATCTGGATCCATTGTTGGTGGTGTTTGTAAGTCCTGAAGAGCAGTAATCTGATACCCTGTCTGCTCATGTCATGTTTGTCTTGCTTCTGGATAAGCAGCGGTGCTAGAATGTACATTTATTCAATTGAGGTACTTGTATTTTCCACTTAACTACATTTAATTGGGCAATATGTACATTTTACTCCACTGCATTTTTTGACCGCTTCAGTTTTCTGAAGATTCTTCTCTGCACACAAAACAAGTCGAGCAAATAATGTGTTTTGCTACTAACTCTACTTGCTTTTACTCTGCCAACCTCTTTCTCAGCTTTTGCGCTGCGCTGAAATGTTTGTCTGTCAAATGCTGAACCTCAGGTGAGATCAAAATTTTGATATGTATTTATTGTGTATGGATACAGTTACCTTAAATATCCATGTCTTCACAGGTTTACTATTTATAGTATGCATACTGTGTTGCTGGATAAAGAAGAAAAACAGAGACTCAGTGAGGTAATCAAAATATGATTTTATATTTTTATTTGCAAAGATTCTTCATTGATATATTGTGATATCATGCCCCTTATGTTTAATATGAATTTGTCTCAGTGACTGATTTACTACCATTCATTCAGAAACCAGTGAATGGTGTAAGTGAATGTAAACATACTCATTCTGAGATGATCTTTTACACCTTCAGAGGCAGCTATCCTTAAGGACGTGTCCATGTGTCCAACTCCTGCTGCCTTAACAACATTTGCTGCTAATCAACTGTTGTGATGAGTGCGTATGCGAGGTGGGGGACGAGGAGGAAGAGGAGGACAAAGAGTGGAAATATCCGATGAATTTCAAGCAGCAATCATAGACCATGTTCTTGTCCACGGACCAATGACTGTGTATACTGTAAATGTATGATCCTGAACATTGTGCTTTCCATTTGTTTACAGTATTGACTACTCAATAGATTGCAGGTTCATATCAACACAGAACAAGAATTACAGTATCACAGAGCCAAAGGACGAGGTTGTGAGATGCAGGATACAGTGCTGTAAAAATAGAGGTACCAGGTGGAGGAAGAACAAAAAAAAAAAAATCACACAGAGCTAATCAGAGTATAGTCATTTCTGATCAATTTTGAGCTACTGTGATAGAACATGTTTTCGTTCATCAAAAGACAGTGACGGAAACATTGACTTCTCTCTGAGATCTATATGTTTTGGTGTATTGTTTACTGACTGTTTGATAGTGTATATAATTTTAATCGCTTCGTTGAGAGCAGTGGGTTTTTTTTGTTTTTTTAAATCTGTTTGAGGTGAAACTTTGATTTTGAAAGAGGTCTGAAATGTCCTGCAGAGGACAGCATCGAGTAAGTGGTGCACTGAATGGCATGGTTGCATGTATAGAGGCAGGGCAGGGACAGAGAGACAGGGCTTCTTACTGCTCTCACTGGAGTGACTCCTCAGTTGTACACAGTCGCCCTGTGTTGGAAGTACACTGCGTATATTTTTCTCAGCCGAATTTGTGAATCTGTCGGCGATCGACTGCCTGGGCAAAGGGCTTTTTTCTGTGAGGACTGCAGCAGCCACTCTGAGGAAAACATTATTTATACGCGACTACTCAGAAGAAGGCGATTGCTTGCTAAGGTATGTACCAGATAGACTGTGGAGATGTATGTACGAGGTAAAAAAAACAAAACAAAATCGAGGGCAACTACACTGACACTTAGACAATTAGCATACATTCATCACGTTTCGTTTCAAAGTATCTCCAGGTGTTACGACAGGTGAAAACTGCAGGTGCGCTTCAACTTGTTTGTGGTCGGATACAAAGGTGTGATACGATGAGAGATTTTTTTTTTTAACCATAATTTTAATGACATGCTTTTAGCAACGGTGTGAAATCACATGTAGATAGTGTTCGAGGTGAATCTAATCTTTAAAGTTCATGTTTCCCATATTGTTTTCTAGTATTATTTACATTTATTTGTCGCACAACCAGTTTCCAAGTGTAGCTGCAGGCAGTCTAGTGTTTGCTCTATGCTGTATCAACATTTACTTTTTTTTTTTTTTTTTACTGCTGTTTCCTAATTAATGAGGAAGTTTGTTATCTACATGTCTGCAACTCTGTCTTTTGGTTTTGCTTTTAGTAAAAAAAACAAAACTGGAAGTCTGTCTGATTGGAAATGAGGCAAGCATGTTGAAGGTTGTGTCACGCATAAAGGGGGAGAGGAAAACATGATCATAATGAAAGATTTAAGATCTCTAACACCGGGCAACAACTGACTCAGTTTAACATTTTATAAGCTAAGTAAGTTACTGAGAAACCACTGCAAGTGCTTGACACAACATGTGTAGGCCAGGTGACAGATTTTCTGTATTCCATGCAGCACAGGGTAAGCTTTTCATTTACTGGCGTGACCCTCAGTACCTATCAGATTATCACTGCTCTTTACAGCAGAGTGCTACATTTCTCCTCCTGGTAACTGGCAGCCAGAATGTGACTGTGAAATAGCTTTGCCAGTCCAAAGGAAAAAAGAGATAACTGGTTATCTTGTATGCTTATACTGGGAGATTGAGAACTGCCCAGCGGGCAGGGAAGCAGCTTTGGCCAACTCAACAACAGCAGTGTCCACTGAATGATCTGGACTTACTTGTTATTATTCAGTGGCAGTTCAATTGTTAAACCTGTGTTTGTTTGACATTATCTTGTGGACAGAATACTGAATATCAATAGACAAAATTAGGTTTGTGTGTGTCTGAGGGAGAGTTTTGCTTTGTCATAATGAAGGGTGAAACTTGTGGCTTGTTTTGATATTGTTTCCTCTCTATCGTGAGAAAGGGTCTCTCATCTTAACACATCAGGTCACAGAGCAGCCTGGTTGTTAAGCCTGCTGACAAATGAGGTGTATCTGCTATGTCCTCAGTCTGATTTTTCATGGTATATTGGTATATAAGTGGCTAATAAAGTAACATATGTTCAAAATATCTTGTGATTATTACTTATTTTGGGTAAAATTGTGACATACAGAAAATCAATGATCATGCAAACCTGACTGATTTCAATGCAGGATTAGGATAGGGTGTTGCACGGGACCACAAGCCTGTGGTTTATGGTATGAATTTCCTGTTTCTTCCTCATTTGACTGGGTGGCAGTGGAAATGGTCCAACTTCGGCCATGTTGGTCAGATTGCCACAGTGGATATTTGAAAGGGAAAACAGCTCATGCAAATCCTTTGCTCTCTCCTCGGGACTAACACCTGAGCTCCTGCGCTGTGCGGCCTGCTGCCCTTGCACTGATATGTTGGTTGTCAGAGTGGGCAGCATCTGGGCATTATGTAATATTTTCCATCTGAGTCGCAGTAGAAGTGCCACATCACAGTAGCAGCCAAAACCTTGTCAACACAAATCATACTTATTCCCAGCTCTCTTTGTGCTTTTACTGTGCTGGATCAGATTCTCTCTCGAATAAGTGATTAAATTGCGATTGTGGCTGTAACTGTAAGCATAATTGACAACAGTGCTTCGAGGCACAAGAACACATTTTTAAGCCAACATTAAGTAGGTAGGTAGTACAGAAATAAACAACTTTTAGTGCAGTCTTATGATTGGGGGTCAAAGAGCAGCGTGCACTCTGTTCATACTGTACCATGGGATCTCAGTAGTGATAGGACCAAAATAACAGGCATATGAGGCTCATTAAGACAGTTACATAAGTCAGTGCTCTGAACAGTAGTTCTCAGCTCCCTCTCTCTCATTCCTGATAATGGTCTGACTGGCCGATGTGCCTTGTGTCCACACACAGGGGTGTGGCCCCATGCTGGATCTGGTTACATCCAAGATGTTCTGATTAAAAAAAAAAAAAAACCTCACTGTGTTGTGATAATGAAATCCGGCACCTTGTAATGTTTGTGTGTGTTTAGTGTGACCTCGGTGCCTCGTACACCCGCTCTAATTCTTCTCTCAGAGGATCCTCTCTCACTCCAGTCTACAGTGTTGCATTCTGGGTCGAAGTGCTAATATGCCCTGTCCCAGTTGCAATGAGTTGAAAGCGTGAGTGTTTGTTTTCTCTCCAGAGTACTTCTTCTCGGGTGATTGTGTCATTCTTTTCAGTTGTAGCTACCTTTGATCCCTTTATATTAATATCAGTAATAGAGGTAGTAGAGCAGGATTGATTGTAGAATGAGATTTGAGGTTATTTATTGAAACAAAATGTGGCCTCCATCTTTGTGAGTCTGAAGACCTGATATCAGTTCCTCTTGTGGATATTATTGCAGTCATCATGCTTCATGCATCATGTTGTCACTGTTGTGGGATAGCCTACAATAAGCAACAATAAACAACATCCTCAAAATATTTCAGAGACACATTCTCCATAGCCGGCACTATGAATCAGAGCAGTGCTGAATAAGACGGTGCTTTGTAGCATAAACATAGACAGGTCAGTGGGCAGTTTGACCCACATACTCTACTGATTGGATGAGGTTTAGCCTCCGCACCCGTGTTCAGTTGTGTTGCACCTCTACCTAAACACAGCGTGGGCAGCTCTCTCTCTCCGTTATCTGTTTTATTGTCCTCATTCATCGGCCAGGCTGCACTCATGTCAGCACATACCACGTGTAATCACCAGGACTTCATAATTAACTGTTTACTATCATCAGTACTGTGACAGACATTATCTAATTTATGAAAGCTCCTCCACATATTTACATATATTTACAGGATTGGGACGAAGATGAATTGCACGTCAGTTGTATAAATTATAAATTTATCTCTTTCATCTCCCAGTCAGTCGTCCTTACTACAAATAGATAATGTATTGCTATTATGCTTTTATCGTTGTTGTCAGGTTTGCTCATGCTCAAAGTGAAAATAATCAAATGAAGGATTAAAGGTACACTCTCCTTTGCACATGAAGATCCGTTTACTGGTACAAACGGAAAACATTTGAGTAGTAGTTATGTTAAATCTGGGAAAATAACCCAATAATTAGACAAAATCCTCATTCACAGCGCCATATAAATTTCTTGATGATATGATTTGACATAGATTCTGCTACCCTAAATTTATGAATCTTGGGAAGACCGTCAAAAAAATGCATCATGTGTCAGCCTTTGCAGCTGGTGAATCTTCAAGTAGAATTTCCCAGTGTTATCCGGTTGATCTGAATGACCCACAGCAGCAAAATCTGCCAAAGGAAGCCTACAGCAGTAATTGGCTCATAATTGTGCTCTTTTGTATAATGATTGTTTGGTTGGATGGTTGCAGGCAGAGTGACAGGTTGGCGGCTCTGCAGGAATTTAGATAATTTGGAGGTCGTGGTGTTTGTTGTTGTTGTTTGTTGTTGTTGTTTTGGCCCTGCTGAGGCCCCCCAAACGCCCCTCCTACATGCAGAGGCCCACTTAGGGGATCCTGGGGTGCTAGAGTGAGACAGTGGGAAGGAAAGATGACAAAATTAAAGGGTCGGGCAGCAAGACATAGAGGAGTGGGTGAGGACAAACAAGTGGGAGAAAAGAGTTAAAGAATGCAGAAATTTGACAACATGAAATTCTTTGTCTTTTTCTTCAGCAGCCTGTGACCTCCGATCAGTAAAGGTCACCTAATCTTTTCTTCTTACCCCAAGATTGACTGCTACTGAGAATAATACACATTCAGTTGTGCCCACAGCAATATGCAGATAATAAACAAGCCTGTCACCCTCGTGGTGAGGAGAGTAAGAGGACCTTTGGACTCCAGGGTAGGGCTGAGTAAAACTAAACCGGGCTTAACTGGGATGGGCAAGTTTCTCTCTTCTCTTCGTGTCATGTTATCACGTTTTCCATGGGCTGCGGCATAAGGAGCCGAGGCTCCCAGAGATATCACTGGTGGCTGAATATAATAAGCCAGCTGTAATAAGTCCTTGTCTCGGAGTGTGTCGTGGTGTAGTGTATCGCTCCATCAGGGCAGCCTGTCCGTGCCTCTGTGTCTTTAGAGAACATTGTCTCTGTTTTCTCTGCATGTACTCATCTCTGTGTCGTCCCCCCTCCCTCCCCTACCCTCACCCCTTTTCAGTTGAATCATGTGACTCTCTGGACACAGAGGGTAACCTCCTCCTCACTGCTTCTCATGCAGAGTGGAACTAGAGTGAGACACTCTCTGAATTACAAATACACAGGCCGAGTCCTCTCCCTGGGTTTCTTAGAAATATTCATGTATATTGTATTTATCATGTGATTATGTGCTCGCATTTATATTATTATAGTGCAGATTTTTTACTTCCACTTCTACTTTTCTGTCCTGCTGGGAAATTGCTCTGCTTTAAATAACACTTGGTATGTGGTCTGCAACAGAAATCACCCAACAAAACATGTAAAACTCTATGTCTTCTTTTGTCATTTCCTATTCCCTCTGTCTAGCTAATTTCTTATGTTGACACATCTGAAAGGTCGTAGCTCTGTAGATGTTGTCCCTCTTTCTCTCCCCACATATTGTTTCTCTTTATTTGCTCTTGCCAAAAGGTCAAATAATGTCAGTGGTGAAAATGTACCTTTAATTCGTGATAGTTGCCTGGCCAGTAATTACTACTAAAATAAGAATTCAGATTTATGCTGTGCTTAGCACACACTGTAAACCTTGTAAAGAGGTCCCATTCATGCACTTTTGTTGTGCTTCTCTTTGCAGCATTATGTTGGTAAGACATACAGTACGTCACTGTATTTTTAGCCACACTAGCTGTGCTGGTGGACAGACCAGTCTGTTTCTATAACACTGCCCCAACTATACGATGGATGTCACTTTCACGCTGTTAGATAACATGCCATACATTCATTTTTACACTACATTGGCACGCATGTATGCAGTGGACACATGTTAACATGTGTAGCATACAGTATGTTCCATAAACACAGGACGTTGCATGGTAAACATTAAGATAAACCCTTTGATGTAGCGAACAACATTTCTTTTTCATTTGGTGTTGCCCTTTGGCCAAATTACAGCTCGTGGTATCGCAATAAAAGATGTTCCCACGTTGTTCATCTTCATGGACTGGCTACAGATTTCTGTCTTTTTTAGACATACAGTGTACATAGTCACACGCACTTCTTTGCCAGCTCTGCAGTGCTGCACAATGCCTGGTCCACACAGGCCGACAGTCCTCGGAAAGCTGCAGCACAGCTTGTCCCTCAGAGGGCTGATGAAAACAAACACACCTCGAGAGGATACGGTGAAATGTGGAACAGAACGCACCAAGAAACAATCCAAAATAATATCCTCCTGCTGATTAACATCTTTATTTAGTGTGGAGACTGTATGACAGGTGCACACATGTGTCTGTGTACATGTGTACATGTTGAAACTGTGCACACTTTGTGTTTTTACTTGTTTTACTTGTGACTTTGTATTTTTGTTTAGGCACTCCACTTTCTGGTGGAATCAGAGCGTGGCTCCTGAGTTTGGGTGTGTTTTCTCTTTTTGTGTCTTTGAGATTGACGAGCAAATATTTCTGTTTGGCTGAAAATTTCACAAAGACAGTGTTAGTCTCTTCTCTAACCTCCCTCACTCTGTCTGCCGCCCACCAAAAATTTTCTCTGCCTGTCTCATTTGTCTGTGAGAAAAACACAGTCGTTCTTGGAAAGTCTACAGACGAGGAATAAAAAAGAACGTGGTTTTTGAGGACAACGTACAATTTGTTTGTTATTATCATTTGTAGGACTGATTATTTCTGCTTGGCTAGCGGAGGGGAGCCCACACATTAGATGTTTGTTTCCCAGCTGCCTGATTCATAACAGAATATGACACATTTCACAGAAGCAACTATGCAAATATATTTTGCACAGTTGGGGTAATTTGTTTCCTGTAGCCCTGGAATATTTCGTATATTTTGGATATAGAACTATAAATTGCAATTGAACAAGTTGTCCGAATTAAATTCTGAGCCGTAGTCAAGGATCAGAGTAGTTAAGTTAATGGAGCCAATCCTCTGCAGGCCGAGCTAAGCTGACTCTGCGTGCATCTTCTTGATTGTATCCATCCAAATCCAGATATCATTCAGGGATTGTGAAGGTCATGAAAGCCCAGCAGTCCAGTCCTCTCTCCAGCTCTGCATTTCTGGGCTGCTATTGATTCTCCATTATGTCTCCAACCTGCTTCAGTAATCTAATAGTATCTAGGGACTGAAGCAAAGCAGAGCAAAGAGGAAGCTATATGTAGTATCTGTGTCCTGGTGATGGAAACCATGGGAGCCTTTTTAAATACCTCTCACCGCTGTTATGATCGAATGGTTTGAAAATGGTAATACTCTGTGAAAATTGCTGTTCCACAGGAAGATCCAACTATAGGAAGAGGCGATTTTAAAATTATATATCATTTCTAAGATAAATGTGTAGCATGGGTGGTGATTAATTTATCTGATCATTATTATAACTGCTATCTTGCCTACTAAGACCAGTGAGGGAATATTACCACCACCGTAGCTACTTACACTTTTTGACAGCTCAGACGCATTGGATTTGCATTTTTATCATACCAGACGGCCCATGTCTGCTCTCAGCAACATATTTTCCTTGCCAGGACTGCTTGGCTCTAGAGTACCTATTTGACTTCCACAGGGGCTGACTAGCACCCTTGGTAATGTCTCTGAAACCATGGAGGAGATATGGTATGAGGGCCAGTGTTTGATCTGCGCTCAAGTGTGTTTGTTTGAAGGGTGGTAGAGTTTCTGACAAGGGCGTGCGGACGAGCGGGAAGAGAGTTGTTTAGGAACTGAGACAGACAGAGAGAAGAGCTAAGTAAGTAACGTTTATTTATATAACGCCTTTTAAGAGCAGTAGTCACAAAGTGCTACACAATTAGGGAAGATGAAGTGAATCAAAAGTATATTATCGACCAACTCTGGGTTTTGACAAAGTCGTAGAAAGAGTTGTTGTGAGTTTGCAGAGAAAATCAAGTTGCGACAGTTTTGTCAGCTGCGCTGTCAGTTTACATAATAATTGTTTGTGCGTGAAATGCTAGACAAGTGTGTGAAATGTAAATTAACCCACAATGTGTTTTCCCCATTTCCATTTTAACTTTTTTCCTGGTCTAAGTGCAGACATACTGTAATGACATAAAGTCACGGTAGAAAGGCACACAAACAACACACTGCTCAACTCCACTCCACTGTGTTGTTTTTTTTTTAGACTATCAAGTACAGAGTTTCCTTCTTATTGATCAGTTGTATCAATTTACCCATTTGGTTCTCATCCAGACCACAAAACATCCACTATCTGCCAGAGGCATTGATTTGACCAAGATGTATTTTTATATTTGTAGCTCACAGTAATGTAATTTTCACTGACAAGGTAAGGATCAGTTTACATACGTGTACATAGCAGTGTGCATGTGTTCTCTTTTTCCCCCTGTTATACTGCTGTATGTTAGCGGTATTTGCAATGGGACTGTTTGACAGTGATAAGACATGGCTGATTAGGATGATCCATTCATCCATTTCCATCTGCACGTCCAACCATCTGTCTGCCTATCTTTTGTTGAGAGGTGAACAACAGACCTACTGTTGTGCACTGTGGCAGCGGGCCTCGCGTGGATTGTTCTGGAAACAGTTTGTGGGAGCACCGGCTGGGTTGTGGGGTCAGGTGAGAGAGAGAGAGAGGTCCACACAATCCCCTTTACACTGACACTCGTGTCAGGGCTGAACAGAGAGCCAGATAGACCGGCAGGCTTATTGACATTCCTCAGGTTCAGAGCACACATACAGTGTAATGGCTCAGGTGGATCAACGCCTCATCACACGGCGATGAACAGAAATATTCTGATTAATTTCGAATGATTAGTGATGATGAAGATGATTTTGTTTGAGGTGTTCCAGTCATACAAAGTCATGGGATGAATTGACGAGTTTTGTGTGACCATACTTCTTCATCCTAAAGAGGGGAACACAAAAGGACTGAATATTAGTTGGTGATGGAGAGGGTATAAATGATGCATGATGACAAATCATAAAGACACATGGCTGTCGAGAGATGTAGTTCCAGCTAAAATATATTTGCATTGGTGTTGTCTGTGTTTATAGCAACAGAAGAGCTGTGCAGAGATAACGACCAGTCTGGAGATAAGAGTGGCTGCTACATTCTTGTAATATCTGAATCAGTGTGTGTGTGTGTATGTGTGTGTGTGTGTGTCAATGTGTATTTAATTCTCCCTTTGAACATGGCTACAGCATACTGTATTGGTGCCTTCTTGAATACATCCTGCAGTATTGTACCTTAGTTATAGTAGTTTGAAATATAACTGTTCCATTGGGTGTAATTCTGATTTGATTGGAATATGATCGGTGGTCACAGAGCGGGTGACTAGAGGACACGCCGCAGGAAGTGCTGATGAAGCAGAGAGTTGTTGTGCTATAGTCAAGGCTCTGAGACCAGCAGGTGCATTTATATGCAGGTGGAGTGGTGACTGCAGACTTGCCAGAGCTTATCAGACAAAGTCCAAATTTTGTGTTTCTATTAAGGCTCTGCTCCTCTTACTTGTCTGCCCCCCCACACACACACTTACTAAGAAGACACACACACACACACTGAGGCACAGTTTTCTTGAAAGTAACAAGGGCAGGAAAGAGAGTGGTACAGTAAAATTAGAGAACATATGAGGAAATGAGACAGACTTGGTTGTGCTTGAAGCTAGGCAGCTCTACCAGATTGCTTTCAGCCACAGGGCTACACCTCATCCACGCACACTGCAGCTCTGCTTCTTTATGAGGTGTTATTAATCCAACACACACACACACGCATGCACACGGTCTGGAAAAGGAAATGATGAAAATAAAGAAGTCTGAGATGAGGAGGAGGAAGAGGGGGAGGAGAAGCAGGAGGAAGAAGGTGCCAGTAAATGTATAAGCATAGTTTTCTACATCTGCACGGTGTGATTTGGGAGGCGACAGCTGAACTGCCAATCAGGATTGTATTGGTCTCCAAAACAAGACTCTAACAAAAAGAGTAGGGCTTATTACACATAAATAAACATTTAATTAGTCATGAGTGGCTGTCAAAAGCAAAGAGCTCTTGCTGCAGGCTGGTTCAACAAAAAGAGCTTAGAAATAGACTGAATTGCCTCTCCTATCAGGCCCAAATTAACCCAGACCTCAGACTTATCGCAGTTAATCAGGGAGTCTTTGCTGGTGGATATATTCCTTTCCATCCCCAGCTTGTCATATCTTAACTCAAGAGCAGCATCACTCCAGCTGAGGCTGTGAGCGTTTTTTTGTCCTGGTTTTTACTTTTTTTTTTTTGGTATTGTGTAATAATAACTCTGGTCTCTTGCAGAGGGTCCCCTGACAGATCCAAACCTCCTGATGTTTGCTCAAGCTGACAATCAAGAGATGCTGCCCTGATTGCCGTTTGTCTGGCACAGCTTTTCATTAAGCAGGGTAGGTTTATGATGTTGATTTTTTTTCAGTCAGCACCTTCATGATGGAAACATTAATTGTTGCATCTGGTCTTAACGGGTTAAACATAGTTTTGTTTGTCTTACTTTCAGATGTCAACCACAACAGAAAATGGGATGGCAGGGCCTTGGAGCACAGGCAGAGAGAAAACATACAAAAAGGTAAAAGATATTGCTTTTCTTCATAACAGCAAACTCACTGTGGTTTGGTTTTATTTGCCTCTTAAGGCAATGTGAACCTGTTCCATCACATTACAGTTATTTTGGAATGCTGCTGGTTAGAGCCAGCAAGTCCAAAAGGTCTTCACTTGTGAGCCTGAGTCACATGAGTCCTTATAAATGTCCTTCTACAGCACATAATGTCCTGACCCCTGCCAGGGCCGGCTGCCAGAGATCAGTCAAGTGCTGGTCACACTTGTTTTCTTTCTTTCTTTTTTTTTTTTTCACTGTAGACGTCACTGCTATTGGCAGCATTTCTTAAGATACCGCCATTATAAGGCTCTCTACAGTGGCTGTTCAGGTTGGGACTAAAAAGTAGTCAAAGGTCCTTTTGTGGTAGCTACCTACGCAACAGGAGTACTAGTATGTTTATGTCCCTGACTGTTTTGGGTTTTATTGCATTTCTATGGAAATAACAGCACAAGATTGTACTCTACAAAAGTACAGTGGCTCAGTGTATGATCTGTTTTCCTAATTTTGAGGCTACGACCACGGCATAGTCTGCATTGTGAAAATAACTTGGGTTATTACTCTCTTTTTTATTTTTGATATGATGTTTTCTCTTCTATTTTCCCATCTAGACTACGTCATCGGCCTTGAAAGGGGCCATTCAGCTTGGGATTGGCTATACAGTGGGCAACCTCACCTCTAAGCCTGACAGAGATGTGCTTATGCAAGACTTCTACGTGGTGGAGAGCGTGTTTCTGCCGAGGTCAGTGCTACGTACATACATGGCTTCGTTACACAGCAGTTTTTTTCATTCAACATATGAGTTATTAGCGTAGCAATGGCTTCCACATTGTCATCACAATAACAGCCAGGCTTTTGCATAAGCTCAAGGTTATTGGTTAGGACAGGCAGTGAATCCAAGAGCTGCTTCATAAAAACAGATTATGTGTAGGTGGTAACAGGCTGCTCTTTGGCTGTGACAGTTTCCTGTCTCTGCAAAGTGAATGACTGGAAAGCGACTCGAGACTAAGCTTTGCCTGTCTGCCCGCTTAAATATTATATGTCTGGGTCTTGTATTTAAAAAAAAACATTTAAAGCTATTATTAATCACGTTCAATGGAAACTGCAGGCGCTGGACATCCAGCCCGGAGAAGTTGCTGCTACCACAAACTACTACCATCATTTATCAAAAAGTGAAATTTGCTAGTCTAAGTCATGATGCAGGGATAAAACTATTCTAGTGGATAATCCTGCCAAGAGCTGTGAAATCAGCTTACAGTGTGCCTCTTACTGCCACAGTGCAAAACATACGTATGTCAGCGAGGGGCGGCTCTGTCATCTTAGGCGATCTTCAGCTTAAATGAACATTTTATATAATCCAAAACAGACCTACGAATTCTTTGAAAGTGTGACTCAGATATCCACACATACACAGTTTATGCACACATACTGTATCTGTTTTAAATCAGTATCACAGTCTGACTTAATAGCATCTATTTCCTCACAGTTGATAACATTGTCATTTTTAGAGGATCTAATCATTGTTGTACGAATAGATCGGCATTGTGTTCATGCTAGTTATTTTTTATATCTGTGGCCAAATACATGTTTGCACAAGACTATCTGTAACTCTGACGCTTTAGGAAGAGAATTTGTGTTCTACAAGGAAATTCATGGTTTACCTTTGAGGTTATGCACCAGGATATGCAAACTCAGTATTGTTTATGCAAACCTGGTCTTGGCACGCACATTTACTGTCCTGTTCCTCAGCAACGGCCAAACATTACTCTTTGGTGTTGGCTCTTACAGTGATGAGTGTTTAAGAAAAAACTGCCGTAGCTTCGCTGACATAGTAAAGTACAAAAGATGAAAGCGAGCTTGTTGCTTCATTCTTGGTCTGCACCCAGTGTCAAATTTCTTCACACAATGATGAAGTAAAAATGAAAGGTGTCGTCATCTTCAGGGTCAGCTTTTCACTGGAAAAAACGATAACCGCTTTAGAAAAAGGAAATTACACAACAAACGAAACATAATCAGTGAGAACAGAAAATTGATGTCCTACATCTGGCAAATGATTTCCCTCTTTATTCTATTACTTTCTTTAAGTGTTTCTTTTTTTTCTGTAACAGCACAAAAACACAAACCTCTCTCTCTCTCTCTGACAGAGTATCACAAGAGCGAGACAGCTCTCTGATGTTTTCATTGCCTCCCTCCCTCCCTCTCATCGCTTCTCTCCTTCTCTTCCTCCTCATCTTGTTGCTCCACTGTTGTTTGTCCTGTCAGTCTAGTCTTGGATGGCTGGAGATGTCACAGATCACCTTGACACCCACACACACACAGATTTTTATGTCATGTAACGATCACCACATATCTTTCACCAAGCACACACACACACATACACATACACACAGATATCTCGCTGATTAGATTGAATGAAACATTTCCAGGTGCTGTTTGTTGCTAAATGGTTTCCATGTGTGGCAAATGTTACCATCACGTACTGTCAGTCATCGATAATAGAGAACTGTTGTTGCCTCCACACACTAAACAGAGCAGTCCGATTTCATTGTATAGTAATCACAGGTATAGTGTTACACAACAGGGCTTGACTGTTCTCTGTATCCCATTTCTGAATCAGGTACCAGCACCAAAACAACAATGCGATAGCCTCTTTACCCAGAAAAAAACGTCGAAGTCCTCAAAATTTAAACCAGATTTAGAAGCGGCCTGGAAAACAAAAACCTTTATTAACCCAGTTCTCGTAGATTTAGGGTCAGTGTGATTGATTTCAATAAGAGTTTATTTGATGAAAGGCTTGATGGCTGACTCATGCTAACTGTATCAGACATGCATACTCCTGTGTCTTGGTCACAGGTTACAAAGCACGATTATTCTTGTGACCGTCTGAGAATGTGAGTGACCCAGTCAGAACAACAAGGAATAAAGCTTATTTTGTGTGTTTGTTTGTTTTTTTTTCATCATTTTGCCAATCCCTTTCACTCCCTCTTAGTCAAGGCTCATGTGTTGTGTCGTATTGTTTAGATCCAGTAATCAGAGCTACCTTCGGTCTCCAGGCGAAGAACTTTATACAGGCCAGTTTGTCACCACAATACGGGTTCCCATAAATGACTTGACTGAAACCTGTTCATGCATGGGTGGAGCATATTACAAGGGATCACTGATACACTTACTGGGAGTCAATAGCCTAGATACCAGGGCACGAAGATTAGGTGTTAGGCTTCACTTTCCCCTTGGTGTTGCCTGCATGCGATCCTTGGTTGGAGAATGTTTGTGTTAATAACACTACCTGAGTTTCACCTGTATAATGTTAAACCCTTACTAACCGTTAACAGGTTTAGTGTATATATAATGTATCTAACATTGAATGTAATGTACATTATGTGTTTTTATTTCCTGGCATGCTGGATTGTTCATTGCACATCCCAGTGAGGGAAGCAACTTGACTCCAGCACATCACTATCCTGACTTCCGCTTCAAGACCTACGCCCCACTGGCCTTCCGCTACTTCAGGGATCTGTTCGGTATCAAACCAGACGACTACCTGGTAAGACTAAAACCAATTGTCATCCAGATGTAGGTGTGGGGAGGCAGTGTTAAAGCTCACATCAGGCACACATTTTGCATACCTAAAGTAAGATGCATTTGACATTTTGGGAAATATGTGTGTTTACATTGACTTCCTGGACTCTCCAATGGTTGCCTGTTCAGGAAGTCACTGCTCCTGGCTGAGAAGTAGTCATGCAACCCAATGTAAAAACCATACATTGTCAATTTACATGTGAATTAGATGAACAAAATATGACATGTTAGTAAGTGAGCTTTAGAGTTTCTGTGTTTCTTGCATTCAGACAGGCTTGCTGGTTCGTCCAGTCTTTATACTAACTTCCAGCTGCCTGTAGCTTTGTATTGTCAGTCAAGAAAACATAGCACTTGTATTTCCCTAAATTTGCAAACTATAAACATAAACAAGAGACGATAGCCTGCTGGTTGTCTTTCTCCTGACTTGTAACTTGTAACTGAACTCAACGTGTATTGTATTGAGTAAAGGGCAATTAATGCCATGCACCATCTGTTCAGAGAAAAGACAGGATTTGAAGATGAAGTCAAGGCAAAACAAACACTGTAGTGGTGAAGATATAGGAGGTAATGACTGAACTAATGATGCATGCTTTAATCAGCTCCCAGTGCTTCGATTCTGTGATTTCCTACGAGAATCCAAGACAAACACAGATGGAGAAATAGGCAGAAAGACTGAGAAATGGAAATCAATAGATTCTAACAGAAGTCTTGGATGTCTAATATCACTCAAAACACATGTGGCATGTTCAGAGAGCTTTTATTCATGTACCTTACGTGCCATGTTTGTCCATTTCATTTTCTGCTTACGAAAGAGTTACACTCACATTTATTGCTTGGATGAAAATTTGATTTTGTGTAATCTTGTTTGGGCTTTATCATATTATTATGTTTTCCTATTTTCCGCCTGCTTTCAAACCCACTAGCTGCATTCTTGCTTTTGAATGCAAATTTGTTTCTGCATAACTAAAAGACAAAAGGCTCTGGAGGAGAGCGATGAAGTCAAGGCAGTAGAGCGAGGATGGCATAAGGCACAGCAGCTTAGAGGATGTACCTCCTCGTGATTGATGTCCTTGAGGTGATGATGAATTCATTCAGACAGAAGCCACACGGCAGCACCTAATTAAAAGCGAGAACACACAAGCACACACACATGCACAGTGTGCTGAATGCAAATGCAATAAACTGCGGATGTGTTTGTATTAGTAACTCGGTGTGACTGCAGATGGTCATCAGGGAAAGAGTCTCTGAAGAAGGAGAGCGGATGCCTCCAGTGTTTCTCCTGAACATGTTGTTGCTCTCGTAACACACTCATTACCACCGAGCTGGTCTCACAGTCTTTCCTTAATACGTTGGGATGAAAGTTCTGGATCAGTTCTGGTGCTTTTTTTGAGATGCAGCACAAACAGGACTTGCTCCTTATTACCTATGGCCGAGGAGCTTATGTTTCTGCCTTTGTCAGCAGCAAGGGCCAAATGGCAAACTGATAAGCTTTGTGCTCGTGATCCAGATATTTCTGCAATTAACTAATTAGTGTTTTTTGGGAAGACCTGCTTTCATTGACATGCAGGTTATGTATGTTATGTGGCCAAACAATCATGAACTTTTGTGTACTTCTGGTCTGTGGCGGTTTTCATGGGCTAAGCGCCTTAGTTCCAACTAAATCAAATCACTCAATATTACAACATAATCTTATATTTAGACAACAGTGTGCTTCCAACTTTAAGCCACCAGCAATTTGGAGGAGACCCTTCCCTGTTTCAGGGTGTATGATCCACAGAGCCAGATCTACAAAGAAATGTTTTTCCGAGTTTGATGGAAAAGAACTTCACTGGCCTGCACGGTCACCTTAACCCCATCCCAAATCTTGGGGGTGAATTTTAACAAGCCAGGCTGTGTTGCCCAATCAGTGTCTTACCTCACTAATGCTCTTGTGGTTGAATGGGATTGAATGTGTGGAAAGCCTTTCCAGCAGAATGAAGGCTATTAGAGCAGCATATCGATGCTTTTGGAATGACATGTTTGACAATTGCAGAATGATGTAACGTCCAGGTGTACACTAAGTTAATTGTTCATATTTTGCAAATAAACTTTAGCTTGTGATAAAGCTGTTCATGTCAGGATATGTCTAACTCTGACCTCTGTGTGATGTTAAACTGGTTTGTTTATGTTTCTTCTCCTCAGTACTCTCTGGTAAATGAGCCTCTGATTGAACTGACCAACCCGGGGGCCAGCGGCTCTCTCTTCTACCTAACCAGTGATGATGAGTTCATCATTAAAACCGTCCAGCACAAAGAGGCCAAGTTTCTCCAGAGATTGCTACCAGGGTACTATATGGTGAGACACTTAAAGTTGCTTCATAAATGCTCCAACACCTGGTGTGGTGGCAAAACCTCTTACTCTCTGAGTGTTGAATGGGTGTCTAAAATCCTCTTAGTGTCAGATGCTTAAGTGGCATAAATGAGATGCAGTGAAGATTCTCATTAGCTCCAGCTGTAGGGCACCATGTGGCTAAAAACGGTCTCACTCAAGGGGATAGAGGACGCGTTGGTTACATTTACACAAGTCAAATATTTCATTAGCTGTCCACAGTAGTATATATTATAGATATTTCATTTTAAAACAGTCCCAAATATTTTAATTATAGCAAGTAAAACAATAGCAACAAAGTGACATGTACAGGTTTTTAACAGCCCTATCAATACCAAAAAATAGCTTTTATATTCATCAGGTAATATTGATTGACATCGTCATCTTCTTCATTGTGGCTTAAGGCTGTCTTTGATTTCACAGAACCTGAACCAGAATCCACGCACGCTGCTTCCCAAGTTCTACGGACTGTACTGCATCCAGTCCGGAGGCATCAACATCCGACTGGTGGTGATGAACAATGTGCTGCCACGCTCCGTCAAAATGCATTACAAGTACGACCTGAAGGGATCGACCTACAAGAGACGGGCGTCCAGGAAAGAGAGAGAGAAGTCTTGTCCCACCTACAAGGATCTGGACTTCCAGGACATGCATGAAGAAGGGCTTTACTTTGACGCAGAGACTTACAACAACCTTATGAAAACCCTGCAGAGAGACTGTCGGGTAGGTGGTTTTGGCAAGTGTGTATGTGTGCTCATTCTCGTCTGTGTGTGTTCATTGGACTGGCTTTGAAATGGCAAAGTCATACCACAACAGGAAGGTCATAGATATGCGACAAACAAGGAAGTCTCAGATGAGATTTTTATTTCATTAACACAATACTTTCTTTGAAAAGAACATTGTCCTTCCTTCACGAAAACATTGTGACCTATGTGTAGCAGGTCAAGGACATGCCATGGACTTGTCAAGAACATGTTAGAGCTTATAGCTGATTGCTTTGAACCTGGGAATTCAATGGAGGAAAGGGTCATAGCTGGTGAAGGAATGTCACTGACCTCTCATTCTTGTCTTCTAAGTTTCTACACATTGTGTAGTAGTTCAGGACAGTGACCATCTTGGACAGGACAAAATGTTTGGAGAAGGGAATTTTTTTCCCATGTGTTTGCCAGTGTAACCGTTGTGTGTTTCCACTGTGTGTTGAGCCTAAGCTTTCAGTTTGCCCTGGGCTCTGTTCTTCCGTCTCTGTGCTGCAATGTTTCAGTACATGACAGCTCTTTAAACACTGAATGTGATTAAGACATGATCCTGGTAGCGTGAGAGACTGCTGCTGCTCAAACCAAAGATAGTCTTGCAATCGAAATGCACACATTCTTCTCTATTTTAACGCAGTGGCCAGAACACTGTCTGCTGGAGGTTGGAGTTTAATAGGAAGATATAATCTGTGCTCTAGTGATCCACCAATATCCCCCCTAGATCTGTTTGTCTATAGACCTTACATTAATATCTGAGAAATTAGTGGAAATTAGTGATGGAGACTGGAGGACTACGTGCAATGCATTTTCAGATTGTGCTGCTGGGTTTTAATTGTAGACAAGGAACAAGCCTGCCGGCTTTAAAAAGCAAAATAATTAGAACAGCTCAATTGCTGATTTGCTTTTCTGATGTCTCTAAATTAACAACAAGGAGATACTGTAGCTCCTAGACACAGTTATGGGCTATAAATGCAAAATAAAAATCTACACATGGATTCAACAGTAAAACATTGGATTACACTGTGCAACAATTATTTTGTGTTGGTTACTCAGCAACCTGATGGGTTATTTGTGCAGTGACATTT
This sequence comes from Nibea albiflora, assembly GCA_014281875.1. Taxonomy (NCBI): domain Eukaryota; kingdom Metazoa; phylum Chordata; class Actinopteri; family Sciaenidae; genus Nibea; species Nibea albiflora. The sequence continues at coordinate 19,366,762 of CM024801.1, forward strand.
TTAGCCTTTAGTTCTTAATGTGGACAATGTAGATGGCCTCTTGGGATTGGGTTTCATGAGTGATGACAATGTGGCTTCTAGACATTGATTTAACATGTTTTATCCTCACAGTGGATGGTTAATAATGAGCCTAAAGCCCCCTGTGTTGTAATCCCATTTGTTCTGCTTGACATACAGTAACACACAACTCCTCCCATGGGGTCCAAGCTTTGAAATTCAACCTGGAATCTGACCGGGATGTTACTGTAAGTGTGGATTGGTGTATCAGATGAGGCCCAGAGATCAGAAAGAAAGACTTCCTTCCAGACGTCCTGCTGAGCCCAACCAACCTGCCAGACCTGGCAACCCTGCATGGCATCATTCAGCTAACAACTTAATGACTTCCATTACAGCAGCCTCAACTTAAATGTTTCAGTTTTTAGTGACTGCGAATAGAAGAGCCCTGATGGTTTTATTGCCTAATGGTGATTGATGGCGCATGGAACAGAGTTAGCAGTAATGAACAGTGTGATGCTATAGGTATATTTAGTTTACCCTGTTAGGTTACAGAGTACTCTTCTCTTCTCTTCTCTTCTCTTCTCTTCTCTTCTCTTCTCTTCTCTTCTCTTCTCTTCTCTTCTCTTCTCTTCTCTTCTCTTCTCGAAGATTTTTTTTTTTACACGCAAATTGGCGTGACTTTCATTTTAAACTAGTGTGGTGTTGGTGTTAGGTGTGTAAACAGATGCAAACAGCTGCTACTTTCCCACCTTTTATACTAAGTCAACCAGTATCTCAGTCACGAGCTATTGGGCAAACTTGGGTCATGTGATGTTGGGTTAGAGTAAGATTGCCAGAAATTCAGAGGAATTTCAAGTGATCTCCTCCGGTTATGGCCTTTCCCATCATCATTAACCAGCATGCTGACTTTGCCCATGTCCTCTGTTTTGTCCTCTCTTATGTTTTCTTAAGCAGATTGCAGCCAGAATGACATCCTCCCCTTTTGCTAAGTCAGTGCTTCCTTAACCTGGTGGCAAACCTTACCCAAACGTGTCCTAAACATGCACAGTATACTTGATATGCTTGCGTGTACATATTGTATGTATAAAGCATAAGGCGTGTATATGTCTTGTAGACTATACATGAATATACATAAGTGAGACTCTTTAGCAGTAGCTGTTAGAGACTCTGTGCTGCACAGTTTGTTATTGTCATGGCTTCCTGCACTCGCCTCCTGAGCGGGAAGCAAAGTGCCCTCTAAGCAGAACTGCTGTCCATTTCCATGAGTAAGCAGCTAACCCCGTCACCCCAGGAGAGGCTGTGGACCAAAACACAGAGGAGGGGTCGGCAGTGGCCAAGCAACAGGGGGTGGGGTGTGGAGGGAACGAGGAAGTGAAAGGGGATTGTTGTCCTATGAAAGTACATGCAGCCAGGCCTCTAAAAAACAAATTTGAGCTATTTTTTTTCGAGAGTTTCACAGAAATGTGCGAGGTCAGGGCTGAGCTGAAGCAGAAAGCAGAGCGATGAGACAAAGAGGAGGATGGGCAATATATTTGAGAAAATCAGATATTTCTGCTATGTGGGACACTTCTTGGGAAACGCAGGGTACACTTTCTTCCTTTTAAGTCTACTCTCCATTACTCTGCAGCTCCCCTGATACTCCCCAAATGCCAAAACAACACGGGGCATTAATAATTCATGTTGAACTCTACTGTACAGTGAGAGCGAGACAGAGGAGGTTTATTGTAGTGAGTGTGTGTTTGTATCATTCTGGTTTTGGCTGTGTGTGCCTGTCTGATTTGAATCAGAGAGGAGCGTCATGTCCCAGTTGCATTACACTGACATTGCAGCAGCTGTCTGTGAGACAGACATAATGATGGTGGTGATGCTGCTGCTGATGTCCAGCTGTTGAGACAGTTATGTTTGCACCACATTTGACAGTTGCGCTAGGAGTCCTTTACTTTCACATGTGAACAAGTGCAGAAATAGTGACTCAGGCAATGTAGGCATGCATTCTTGGACGTGGGACAATAATGGGCTGCATAGCAGTGAGTGTAGCCGATCATAAACAGTCATTTACTGTATGGTTCCCCCTCTTCTCAGACATGTGATCCTGTGACAACAATGGCTTCTCTCACTCTCAGCTGCAGGAAACCAGGGGCCTGAATTTGCAGATGACAAGAAATTACTGCAGTGCAGAAACAAGAAAGGCTTAACAAGATCTTTAACCACATTCACAAAGAGATGCAACTAATGATTGTGTTCAAATTGTTTTTAATTTATGTCATTAGTGGTTTTCTTTTTGGAACCTTGACTGAACCAGTTTAAATCAAGAGCCACATGTCCATAATCTAATATGTTTTGTCATGGGTTGTAGGTTGCACTCATGAATTATAGATGCAGAAACATTCCTGAGATTGTAACTGGACTCACAGCCGGCGTATGGTGAGTGACCCAGCAGACAGACGCATACTTGCAGTGAATTAGTGCCACCGCAAAGTGGGGCACGCCAGTGAGCCCCTAACAGCCCTACTGGCACAGAGATAGAAGGGCGGAGGAGTGCTTCAGGGTGGAATACACTGAGAAAGATGAGAGATTTGGTAAAGATTATGGCATACTGTGACAAAGCTCTCTTCCCACAGGGTTGTAGGATTAGCCTTTCCCATTCACTGTGAGAAATTGAAATAAGAACAGAGAGCAGGTTGCTCAGGGGAGGAACCCAAACACTGATGCATCCAAGGATCAGAAATGTTCTACTTTTGTACATTTTTCAGAATCCAAAGAAGATCTTTTGCATAAACCACCATAGAAATGCAGTTGTTTTCTTTCTGCTCTGACTGTTTAATTGTTTTGCCTGGGAAAGCTGGGGCCAGGACACACAGTAATGGCCTTCTGTAGGCAGCCTGGTGTGTGTGGCTCTATTCAAAATGGCTGCTGTTTGAATAGGCTGGGGGAGTTTGAGTGAAGGGATGCAAATCGTCGATATGGAAAAGGCAAAGCTCAGACAAAAGCCGCAGTGTTTGTTTGAGTCAGTCATTAAGTCTATTTTGTACTTGTGTGTTTGAGCATGAATGTGTGTGCCATCAGTAGTTTATATCACATAAACAAACTGGATTTACAACCAATGCTATTAATGTCTTCTTTGAAAACAGCTTATCTAGCAAAATATAATAAAAAGTTATAGGCCAGCTTTAAAAAACACCACTTGTCCTCACATTCTTCACCAATACCCGATTTTTACCAAACCTTTCTGTTACTTTTCATAAAGGATTTATTGTGAGCTCTGTGTTTTTTAAAATATATTTTTCATTTATTAAGGGATAAGGGAAGTATACTTGTGTAGTATAGTTTTAAGCTCCCTTTCTCTGATGACTCATGCTTTCTCTCTTTCTCTGCCATTATTTCATAAACTTTTAATTATTCAAGTCAAGAGTTATAAACCAGTAGAGTAACTTCTTTCCCTGCCTAGGTCATAAGATAAGCCTTTCCCAGATCAAGAACCTGCCTCTCTCTCTCTCTCTCTCTCTCTCTCTCTCTCTCTCTCTCTCTCTCTACCCTTGTGTTGCCCTTGACTGCTTTACCCAACCACTTAGGAGACATGAAGTCGCAGAGTCTCTGGGAAACTGGGCAAAAGGCTCCTCAGACAGGTCAATGTGTAACACTTGGCTCACTGAGGAGAAACACCTTGTTTATTTAGCTCAAAAGTGGTTTAAACAGAGATTTCCTTTTGCAGCCTTTGAGGTGCTGAAGCACGTTGTGGTTTGGAAGTGTTTCGGGAGGAAGAAAAATTGTGTGTATCAAATGATGACGCTATATTTACTGTCAGGGAGCTGAAGGCGAAGCATCCAGTCTGTTTGTTCAGTGCTCAAACAGATCACAGAAAATGTGAAATATTTTGTTCATACATACAACCCGGCTCATATATTCCTTGTAAAACTGCATGTTCTGTAACTTGCTATAGGTGCTGGAGAGTTTTAAGATCATGGACTACAGCCTGCTGCTGGGTGTGCACATCCTGGACCAGAGCCAGAGAGAGGGGGGCGAACCAGGCCAGGCAGGGGGAGACGGAAGGAGACCTGTGGGTCAGAGGGTGCTTTACTCGACTGCTATGGAATCCATCCAGGGAGACGGCAAGGCTGCCGAAGCCCTCACCACAGATGACACGTGAGTTGGCTCAGCTGGGGGAAAACACACACATATTATCCACACTTATTTGGGCATACACACTCTGCCTCTGTCTGTCTCTTAATCTCCACCTTTTCTCTCCCAGACACAGTTATACAACCATGCTCACAGCTCGTACAGGACACTCAAACAGTGTACACACAGTCAGGCTCTCATATAACCATGACTACACAAATACAAACACGGCCACCGCTCTGTCTATTTACAGGAGTACACATGAATGTAAATACTGGAAGTGCCTCTTTCACAAACATTCGTAAAAGTGTGTTGGCACATTACTTTTATTTGAACAGTGTTGCAAGCATCGCAGAAGAAAAACAGTAGCTATTCTCTGACAGCTGCTGTGTTTTCGCTCTGTTTTAGGATGGGCGGCATCCCCGCCAAAACACACAAAGAAGAAAAGCTGCTCATCTTCCTGGGTATCATAGATATTCTGCAGTCATACAGGTACTGATCTTTATGAGATTACATAAACCTGAAGCCATTTTTAATACCACTGTTTTGTGCAGTTTTAAAAAGTGAACCGTCTCATGAATAGCCAGTAAAGATCTGACATGTGCATGAATAGTTAAGGACTCTCTATGACTTGGCATGATTCTCAGAGTAACTGCTTGCTCTACGCCAAGACCTCTTAATGTTGAATTATCACCCTGCGCTCGCTGACGGAAAGAGCGACAAACCACTTTATCACCCTCTTAAAAGGACTGAAGACTTTTTCTCTATCCAACATGATTTAAATGGACACGGCTGTCTATCTGTCTTTTTTACTTATACATTGATTTTCGTGTCCTGAGAGCAAAAGTATCGGGTAAACGGGGATGAAGCCTTTTGGCTCATCAGCTTTTCAAACTAAAAGCATCACATACATCTCTGTCAGCCTGGTTGGTCAAGGCATCAAAGGCACACAGAGTCGGTGAGGTGAGATCGGGTCAGGAATAAAGGAATGAATAGGCCCAATTTGTTTCCACTTATCCTGCCTTATTTCTGGTAGCTTACTCCACTTAAAGACAATGTTATGTAACTTAAAACCTTGATGTATTTTCTCCTTAAATGCTGAAACATAACCTCAGTTTGTGTAGCACCAAGGGGGGAAGGGGAAGAGTGATTTATGATCAAGCATAAATGGGGAATTCTTGGTTAAGCAGGTACATTTGTGACCAGGCTTCTTCTTGTTGTGTTTCTTCCTAGATTCATTAAGAAGTTGGAACATTCCTGGAAAGCCCTGGTGTATGACGGCGTAAGTTGATTCCCTGCTCAAATCTGACAATGCATCTTTTATCAATGAATCATTTGGTTACATACTCTCTCACACTGACGTCTTCTCTGCTATTCCCCAGGACTCCGTCTCAGTGCACCGGCCCGGATTTTACGCCAGTCGCTTTCTCAAGTTCATGAGCACACGGGTGTTTAGGAAGACTCAGTGTAAGTCTGCAGGTTGATCGCTGTCACACATGGGGGTGGGGGGAGCACACACACACACACAAAAGAGAAGGGCAGCAATGGGAAGAAGGAAATCCTGGCCTGATAAGCAGAGTTAATGTGTAGGGACTTTTTGCCGGGCATTTGTGAGTCACTCTAAGATTATTAAATTAGTATAATTCACTTTTTAAATTACATGGAATATCGTTTCTTTGTATTGTCCTCATGATCAACCACAGATTAAATTGCAGGATTAGATAACACACTTCTGCTGGTTGAAATGAAGGACTTCTGGTTGGTTAGACAATCATGTGTCTAGGCAATTTAAAACGGATTGAGTTTGTTGTTTGGCAATCCAGAAACAATACACAGTTACACACCACTGAGGTGGATAAAAAAGATTAATAAACTCCGGGAAGTAATGACGCTGGTTCCCATTTTACACAATAATCAGTCATGTAGAGCTAATTCACGTATGACAGGCTGATCCTCTGTCAACCATTTTATCCACAGCGCTTATTCTCAGTGCTTTGGGTGTTGTTGCAGGTAGTCAAGAACACTTTTGGAACTTAAATGTCAAATATAGTAACGATGTTATGCAGCCATGCGGGACCCCCTTGTGGAAATCAACATGGCTGAAGAAAAGATTTGAGGATTTAGCTCTGCTATTAACCATCGCCAAGTCCCGTCAGAGGGAGATGACAGGAAAGGATTTAATTTCATGCCTTGCTTGGGAGGCAGAATAAGGATGGCTTATGGGAGACTTGTGTAATCGTCATTGTGCATTTTAACAGTTTAAAGACTTTACTAATTTTGGAGGCAGAGCTTTGGTGTTTGATTGTGTGTGAATACTGCTTCTCTACTTCTCTTTCCTGACTTGCACGCTCCTTTCACTCTGCAGCAATTCGATTCTCCCCATCAAAGAGGACTCGTACTTCCATCCCGGCTCTGAAGTCGTCCTCACAGGAGATCCTTTCATCGCAGGCGGATGAGAGGAACGAGGAGGGCAGGAGGGACAGGCTGGGAGGAGCTTGCAGTCTGGCCAGTCTTGATGGACAAGGTACACAAAACAACAGTTTTTTTTAGGAAAAACTCACACTGACCTTGAAAGAGAGAGTTTAGAGTTTGTAAGACATCTTGGATACAACAACATTCCTGGATTTTCATTGAGGCTCTTGAATTATTAATGAATTTGTTTGAAACTCAGAATCGAAATGATTTTGTGTGTCATAGGAAATCTGTAAAAAAATGATCATGTTCATGATTTGATGCATGGAGGTGCATGAAGGTATGCGAATCTGTCTCTAGGGATTACAACATCTGACCTTTGTGTCTGACATGAAGGGCTGTTGGACAACGCAATGCCGGAAGAAACAAGGGTGTGGGCGTGTGGGTGTGTGTGCAGAGGAAAGAGAAGTCACGGGGTCGTGCGTTCGCTTTCTCTTTATAACCGAGCGCTACTCCACCATCGTCAGCAGCTGTGATGCAACATACTATAAAGCAATTTGGATCGTCACCCTTCCTGACTCTTTCCCCGGAGTTACTGAATCAGTCTCATTGAGGACAGAGTAAATCTTTAACTCTGAAGTGTGACGTTGATACAGAGAAATATGTCAGTTTTATTGGAATAATTTGATCAGTTAGGTTGAATCAAATTTCCATGCCCAGGTTGTTTAAACTTTGAAGTCCACAAAGGAAATACAGTGGCTCTTTCTCTTTCCCCCCTGTGGCTGATCAAGTGCCAGCTTTACAGTTAAACAGTTATACAAAGCTGTATTGATCACATTGATTGGTAAATTGGGCATGTTGGAACTTTTACAACGTTTACTCATTATGGATTAAAAGTTATATAAAGGCTGGTTGAATCTGGAGCTTTCAAAAGTGTGAGAGGTCTTATCTCAGCTTAGGCTTAGAGACAAATTTAGTTACAAACTGGAGGCATGGCATCTGTAAATAAGGGTCGGATGAAAAGATAGAAAATGTGGAACGTGTGTATATTTCCCTTCGCTGATATCACACAAATGTGGTTGTTGTTTTTACTTAGCTGTGTTTGGTTCATACCTGCGTCCTGATCTGGTCCCCGTCAACCCGTCCTTCTATGAGGGATCCTCCATGGGAACCATTTCCACTTCCTCCATCTTTGTCAACGTGGACAACCAAACAGAGGAGAGGTACGGCATACACTTGTTTTCCTTTCGGCTCTTTCTTACACTCTGTGTTGATTTAGAGGTGGAACTTAAGACCTTAAAAACAATATGCAAGGTTAGAGTACACAGCGGCCTTGAGGATGAGCAGGGAGGCAAGTAAATTTACCACGCCTAACACACACACATTATTGTCACCGGTGCTCTGACGTAACATGGTCTTATTGGTGACATGCGTCATGTAGTAGGTGACTCACATATTCACACACTTCCTACAGATGGACTGTATAGTTATAGATGAGTGGTGTTATGATGGGGAATGTCAGACAAGGAAGAAAAAATACTCCTGAAGTAAATCGATCCATGAAAAGGAATGTCTGTCTTCGCTTCACCGGGAATGTTCTAACAGTGGAGTGTAGACTAGTTGCATTATTACCACATATCATATCGGAAAGTCTGATTAAAAAAAAACAACCCTGCTGTATATTATGAAATAATAATCAAGGTATGATATTAACATGTTTTATTACACCTACACATGCACAGAGGACAGTTTCATTTTGCCTCTTGCTAAAAGCTTCTGGACACTTTGTCCTCTGCCCTCTACGTGTTTCCCATCTTTCACCTCTACTTCTGTCCGGCAGTGTCAGGTTCAGAGGCTTTCTGAGGCTCCATTGTGTGACTTGCCCGGTCCTGTCCTTTCATCAGTCACCTGCTGCTGCACTGACATTGTTCTGTCAACTCTTTTCATAAATATTTAAACGCCGGCTTTGACAAGGTCTTACTTAGTGCCATTACGCTGCAGAAAGACTGTGACAAAAGACGACAAGCAGTGCAGTGGCGACTGTACATCCACCAACAATAATCCCTGTCTGACAGCTGCTTTGCCTCTTTGAGCTGTAACACCTTATGTTGTGATGTGTCCGGGTGGGATTGTGTTAATACAAAGGCTGTTCATGTGTAATCTCCTCCTCGTCCATCCCTCTCTGCAGCGCTACTTCTCTGCTTCTCTCTCTCTCTACCTTTCATTTTGCCTTTGAACAAAAAAAGTAGTCAGTCACTTGTCATGTAAGGGTAAAAACACATTCCTGAATTTATCAGGGAGTCACCTGACATACATATAAGATAATTAGCTTTAGTTGCCCCCTGGTGGTTGAACCAGGACTGTAAATAAAAAGGGAGATGAACAACACTGCACTCCTGATGCTTAATCTAGTTGGTCAAGGGGGGTGTAAGACAGCTTTTTAAAGGCCCACCTGTCAGATTTAGATTTCTGTGAAGAAAACTAAATGAAAAAAAAAGATATTGTTAAATATATAAGGTAGTAAGTAAGTGTTGATAGTCTCCCATCAAGGGTGTCATTTAGGACACTGTCACTGTGGTAAAAATTGGCCAGTTAAGGAAACTTTATTCATTTCCTGCTGAGACCTCCACTGGCTCAACACCAGACGAGTTTTCCGTCCCGCTCGCAGTCAGTTCATCTCTTTGATGTCAGAGTCTGTGCAAGTGTGTGTGATTTGTTTCTTGAGAATATTTCTTTTCAAGCACTGTGTATACAGCTGCTACACTTTAACCCGGACAATGGCTGTCTGCTACTTAAGTTAATATGAAAATACCTTTCTGTGTTCCAGAGATGACGTTGCATCCAGCTCCACATTTACCCTGGAGGACAGTGCCATCTGCCTCACTTCAGAGCAGAGCACTATGGATGTGGACATAGACCGTGATGACGGATCTGTTCTTGATGTCTACTTGGTAAGTTGTTTCTCCATTTGTTATTTTAGGTCTCTCTCGCACTGGGGTCATTCTTCAGATATTGGTCATCTGTACTTATGAATGTTTAGCTTCCTCGCAATTAAATGAAACTCTGTTGACATCCATTTCTCTCCTCTCCCCTGCAGTGAAGAGAGCAGCTTTAAAACCTTCATTTCCTCCTGCCAATCATAAGACAATCTCCGCACTCCATTGGACGGGCCAGGCTGGCCTTTTGACTCCACTTCCAGTGCTGCTAGATCCATGTTGCCACTTTTATTGTCAACACATAAAAAGACTGAGATTCTTCACCGGTTGATGGACTAAAAGAAGGCACCAACACAGTCATGATGATGGACATCTGCAGGAACCATGTGACATAACATGTAATGTGATGAACACCTGGCTGAACTGAGTGTTGCTTTTTAGAGCATGTATCAACGCAGTGCCATTAAGTTTTATATATGTATACTGTTTTCATGGCCCGCACAAAGATCTAAGCATTTACTAGAAGGTAGATACATTTCTTTAAATGTTTTTTTTTCAGCTTACCAGAAAGAAATGAAAGAGACTTTTCAAAGTTTGCAACTGCATTAGTTACCGATCAGAAGAGAAATGTTTACAGTGAATTTATGACGGCATCTTGGTCCCTGATGTGACGGGGGGATGTGACGGTGTCACGCAAAGTACACAAGCCAACTTGTAGCCACAGACAACACGGATGAGAAAAAGACTCGCATGAACAGACTTAATGGATTCTGGAGCTCCTGAGGCCAAACTCAGACTGCGACGTGGTTAAAGTGGCCACCTCATCTTAACCGGGCTGTTATTTGTGCTGCCCTGACAGGAACCTGAAGCCCTGGCGAAGGGCTGTTGTAAAGTGAGAAAAGACAGTTACTGGATCTTGGAGGAAGTACAGAGCGGTGGGACAGTGCACTCGCTCTTGATTAAAAAGGCACTTTTGACATTGGTTATGATTACTGTTAAGAAATATTTTTCTCTGAAGAAGTTGCTTAGGTGGGTGGGCTACCTGACATGAGCACAGATTTGGATATGTGAATATGCACTTTTTCTTTTTACTCTACTACAAATGCACACCTCCGTAAGTCATTGATACTACATGTACAGAGACAGTGAAGGAAAATTGTAGATCATTTTTGATGTGGAGCTACTAGTTTTGTGAGGTTTGCGTCATGACTGAAAAGCTTTTACTCAGGATATCCTTTGATACTGAATAAGTGTGTCCTCTCCAAAAGTTATGAGACATGCATCCTACACTTAGAAGCTGTCCGATACCTCTTCATCAAGACCATATCCAACTATAAATGTTGATTTCCACGATCACACGTTGGTTGAGACCATAATTTATTATGTAAATCTCGATATTTTACCATTTGCTGAAAAATTACTTTAATCGCTGAATGTAAAGACAATGGATATTTATATATAGAAGAGACTCCTATAAATAAACTGCTTAAATGCAACGCAGTCTACCGTTAAGCTACTGAGGAAGTACTTCTGTGATTGAAGATTTTTTCACTCACATTCACACTAAAACAGTACACTGCACTTGTTCCACTTGTGTAACAATTTTAATTTACAGAACATTGTCAAATTGCATTACATTTAGTTCAAATAATAACACTTCTGATGTACAACTTAGAAATATACAAAGTGTGAAGATTACTGACAAAATATCAAAATTAAAAACACTAAATGCATTCTTCAGCTGACATTGCTCGTAGATCTAGCTGTTGTAATCATCAGCGAAACAATTATCCAGATCCTTCCTAACCTCTGACCCCTTAGACCAAAAATCTGATGGTGAATTTTCAACTATGCAGATCCACTGATTGCAAAACTCCCAACCTTTGATGGCATCAAACACAATCCAGAGTAAATTTAAATCTTGAGGTAAGATGACGTGAAATGCTGACCCTCCCCCCCCGCCCTCACTTCATTTCAGTGTTGATAAATGCACATCTGGTGTCTGTACAGTAGAGATAACCAGGATTTTTTAGGGTTCGTCCTGGTGTCTAAGGCATTCTGGGGGTAGTTTATCAGTCGAAGGGCAGGAGGCCACTGTGCTGTAGTGTGGCTTATGAAATGTAATATTAGAGTATAGGTGAGAGTGTAGGGTGTTGTTGATATCAGACTAATTTACAAACCTGACACTCGTGAATGGACAGATTTTTTTTTTTTGCTGCCTCATCAGGTGCTGAAAATGGTGAAAAACAACCTTGGCTGTACAAAATGTATCCACTCATCTCTCAATGAAAGAGAGGAATTTTTATATCAACACTAAGCCTGGCCATTTGCAAATATCCGTCAGAAACCACACGTTACCAAGAAGTTACATACAGATACACGCTTACAATAGGCCGCAACTTAGCATCTATAGACGACAGTCAACTACATCGTAGATATCCAATTGATTATCAGTTAAACTGCGTCAAAAAAATCTAACCTGTGTTAATAAGACTTGGAAAATGCTCCTGATCTCCCACTTCAGGTTTCCTTGGCCCATTACTGTCAAATTCAAGCGTTTAACAGTCAATTCACATTTCTCATATTGGTAAACTAACTGAGAATGTATTCTGTTTTTTTCTCTGTACAATACATTGTGTCCATTTTTCTCTCCCATGGCTACTTTATAACAATCTAGAAATATAAAGATTTCAAAGCTTTAGACTCTGACCCCCCCATCAAACTGTAAAGAGAGTCATCACTAGAGGGACAGGAGGAAGGCAGGAAAGAGGAGATACTGCACCACACCTCAATGCTTATTCTGTCAATATCTACTTTCCTCTCTCATGGTAGTTACTTTAGCAGCAGCAAAATAAGTAGCTGTAATACTAGTGATTAAAGCAAACCCAAAAAAAGATGTAATCATAAGAAATGTACAAAACAATTTACAAAAAAAAGCAAATAATTGGTTACAACAATTCAAAAAACACTTAGGAAACTCTTGAATTTACATACAAATGTACCCATGACCAACAGATGGTGTCAAGCCATTATAATGTGGCTGGGATGACAACTACTGATAGATTAAAGCCGTAAAACCAGTCTCTTCTACAAGCAGGTGTCCTGAGGGACGTCTGGATGATGTGGTGTCCTGCATGTAGTAAGTCTGAAAACACCCTCTAATCGACAGGTGAACGGATCATGTAGTCATCAAAAGCATATTCAATGCTAAACAATGTGGCCTCTCAAGTGGGCAAACTTGGCCCTCCGCCAGCCTGAAACAAGAAGTAAGATTTAAAGTCAATATCCCAGAAATGAACTACACTGAATTAATGAACAGATTCTGTGCATCTGCTGGCTTTTTCGTGGTTCAATTACAACAAGAGCACCAACCAAGTTATACCCCATTCTTTGACTTGTAATCAATGTTCCACCCATCTGTTTAATTGCTTCCTCAGTTGTAAAACAAGACATGTTTGAGGTCCTGGTTACCTCTTCATGTTCAGAATAGGATGGGCTTCCCAGCAGTTTTATCCTGGACGTAGGAGGTGAAGCGTTTGAGGAACTTGGGATACTCTCTCTTGGCCACGGCTCTGAGGACTGAGGCTGGAGCCCAACCGCCTGGATTCACTGCAGCAACAAAGGGGACAACTATCAGGAAACTGTGTGCTTTTGATAAAATTATTAGTAATAACCTCACTATATACAGATTGAGTACAAAGACAGTAGTCTAGGGTGCCCCCTAGTGAGAGGTGAGGATGTCATGCGCTTTTTTTTTTTCAAATGAACTCCCATGACCTGCCTGGCTTCTCTAACAAATAATTGGCCCAGGAGTTGGTCTGCAGCACTGCTTTATGTCACAAGCTCCTTGTCTACAGGAAGTCACTGGAGGGGGAGAAGCTGTGCACGTCTGGACTGACATTTCAAAGACACAAACACAGACTGTCTAGCTGCTGTGGTGGCTACCAGCTGTGCAAAAACCAATCGGCAAAAATATTGGCTGATATTAAGTTATGCAGCATTATTTGGGAAAGTTGTGCGAAACAAACAATCGCAACTCAGTAGCATCATGATGTGTCTACAGAATTATAATGGAAAAATAAATAAATAAAAGAGGCAAAGCAGCTACAGATAGATTCTGACAGCACAACATTATATTTTGCTGTTTTCTTCTAGGCTCTTTGCTGATTGTTAACCTTGTTTGCACTATTGCTCATAAACATTATCTTTACCATATTTGCCAATAAACGTATGAATACCAGTCAGATAGCCTAGCATTAAGCAATAGCATTAATGTCTTCTCTACTTTCCCACCTGTAGTAATTCTGTGGCTTTTATTTATATGTAGACTGTCAATTTGTTAGGCTGTTAATAATCTGCAAAGGGTTGGGGCACAGCTTAATACTTACTCCAGGCATGTACAGGAGGTTGGATGTAAACAGTAACGGTGCTTGTAAAGTTATACTGATGATGACAGAGAGGTTTTGTTTTACTCTGGGCATATACAAGCAGATCAAAACTCTTTCGGGCTCCCCAGGTTGGTGAGGTACTTACCATTGGCAACATAAGTGATCTTACAAAGGATGTTGTCTCTGCTGATCTCTTTATCACCCTCGGGTGGGCTGACCAGCGTCTGGCAGATCATAGCGACATTGATTTTGGCACGGACACATCGGTTTGTGGGCTAAAAGTAAAACAAAACAAAAAGGTAAATTCTCCCCAAGCTGCCACAAATCTCACTGTAGCTAATTTGAAAGTGGCTAAAGTTAAGAGAGCTGAAACTGTTCTTTCTATGGTAAGTTGGCCTATGAAGCCTTGTTTGACTATTTGATTATAAACTGTAATGAATGATCTGCATTTTTAATATCACCACAGATGCTTGATGCATCAGGAAAAGGTCACACAAATGGATAAATATAAAAATACGCGTGTAAAAATAGACCCAGCAACATGTTCAATTTACAGTTTTCAGCTCACTAGTCTTGCAATATTGTAATATAGTCATCTTACAGTGCAATTGTCATGGTCCACAGAAAAGTTGCAGACCAGCCATGTGTCAGGATCATTTTCGTTCGTTGCTAAGATCTTCCTGATGGCTGACAGGTAGAGCACGTCTCTCTGAGAGGCAGGCCACACTCTCTGAAACACAACAGGACTCATTTAGTTGGCAATCAAACTGCAGGAAGTTATTACTGATCAAACATGTTTGACGAAAATCTAAAACCACCACAGAGTCAACTTACCTTGTGTGTCTGGTAAACGATGACCGCATTATCAGAGAGGGTTTCCACAACGTTGAAATTTTCAATGGTGGCTGAGGAAGAGAAGAGTCGAGTTAGGTTGTGACAAAAGTCAAACAGTGCTAATATGAGGCTGACTTCTGATATACTGAACTTACTCTCCCAGTCCAATCGGACATCAGTGTCCCAGAAGTAGTGGCAGACCTCATGTCCTGTCACCCCCTTCACAGCATGCGTGGCTTTAAGAGGATCCAGCACAATGCCGTTCTCCTCTACCTCTCTTCTGTACACCTGTCACACAAGGTGCAGTGAGTGAGGCGGAACAAATGAAACATATTCACAACCTCACTACAAAGAATACTGGGAGGGATCCTATTCATTTTGCCACTGACATGATAGCATGAGCTGATTTCTCCAGTTTCAAAACGTAACTGAAAACTTTAACTGATCTATCAATGCTTCGTCTGCAAGACCTTTAGACGGGGGAATGAGATTTAAATATTTTAAGATAGCAATCACTCCTCTATACGCACCTTCATCTCTCCTTCTTCTATTACTAGTTGCCAGTTGGCATCTCCGCCCACATCCTGAAGAGAGTAAGTCATGTGATTCTGCACCATCTCCTCCACCTAAGAAATGGATAGATATTGATTAAATTCATATATGAGATGGTCTTTAACTTGTTTATCTGCCTATCGGAGGACATGCTTTGGATATAGGACACAGCTTGGAGAGAAACAAAGAAAAGAAACAAAACGCACATGTATTGCTACCGATTGTGTTTAATGATTTATAGGCTTGACACACCTTCTGTAGGACCTGTGCTGGTATTTTATTAAAGAGGGTTTGATAAGATTATATGAGGCAAACAGAAAATTTCCTTCTGAGAATCTTAAGAATTTCCTTAAGGCAAATACATGAGCTACTGCCCAGTAACCAAACAAATATTAAACACCTGATGCGAGCTCGGGCTGTTTCAACATCCCAACAAGCATTCATGCATGCTCATTCTGTGATGGATGGAGTCATTTGAGGAAAGGAAGTGAAGTAGTTTCACTGGATTCCAGACATGCAGCATCAGATCATCTTCATTCTTATCAAAGGTATGAAGACAACCGTTATGTGAGTATGACAAGCTTATTAGTCTTTCCAGGAATTTCAGTTTTGTCTGGTCAGGATTATTGTCGTAGGGTATTTACATAACACCACACCGACTTTGGTGTAAAAATACTTAAAGCACAGAAAACGGTTGTGAAATCCTGGAGAGACTGGTTGGTAGACATTTTCATGCTATCTGCGCATGCTAGCCCTGCTACTGGTGGAAAGCAATAGGAGTTAGCATCCAGGTGCTCGCTGTTGAACAAACACAGTACCTGCACGCTGAATCTGTGAACGTCATCTGACGCACTGACTAGCTCAATGGAGGACAGGGAAGAAGAATGGCTACGGGGCTGTTCAGTGGAGAGGGAGGAAGATTGAAAGAGAAAGGAATAAGGAACAAAACAGAAAGAGGCGCCACTGCAGCAGTCAAGAGGACACAATCACGACCGGCTCAAGTAGTACTTCATTATGAAGATGTTATATAAGCTTTGAAATGATTGCATCAAATAAGCACAGAGTGATTCTCTGTGTGAGCAGATTAAGGTGAAGCATGGACACATTTTGAGAGAAGTGTCAGCACACAAGTTGCTGTAGCAGAGCTTTAGTGGCAAGTCATACTGGTTGTAAGCTGACTAGGTGTCAGACAGGAAGGAGGAGACATTGCTAACAGAAGGAGCCGACAGATGTAAATTAGAAGATGCACATTAAAGAGAAAATAAGAAATGTGTTAAGCACCTTGCTGGCAAATTGATGTGTACCGATGGTGGAGTAGGCGTCCCCGGGAGGAACAGGAGTTAGTCGAGGTATCCTGACCTTCTCTGACTGGCACTGAGAGACACAGAGTAGGAGTTTGGTAAGAGAGAGAACATTGGGCAGATATTATGAACACAAACAACATCTCTGTGTGTAATTTATGTAACCGTGCTTTGGTTCACTGCTTTGTTGTTTCAGAGAGAGAGAGAGAGAGAGAGAGAGGGAGAGGCAGAGGGAGAAAGACGAGGAAGGGAAGAACGAAAGCTATTTACTGTGCCTTCTAGACTTGAGTGTGTAATTGTTTTATACATCAAACTTGACAGGAATGTTTTGTAATTGAGCAAAATAGAGCAAGCTTGGATTTTCATCACACCTGCTCCTCTATCTTGTCCTGCCTATCCAGTGCAGCTTCCACCGCATCAAAGAACTCATCCTCATTGATCAGACTGTTAGGCCCCTCCTGTGGAAAGCAACAATATAAGAATTCAGTGAGAACAGCCGTGCAAATGGTGCAGTATGATAGAAATACACATGCTGGGAGACATGGGGCAAAGTCAAGAAATCATTCATTCAATCGTCTTAATCTGCTTTAATCTTGCCTCATAGTCAGGGCCTCCGTAGTGTGACTTTTTCTTCAGTTCATTCACAGCAGACTTGTAGGCATCTTCTACCCTCCTCCTCTTCTCTAGCTCCTGAACACACAAAGAGAGCAGTGTAGTGAAGTTAGTGAAATGGCATTAAACAAGAAGTCACAGTGTCAGCATGAAATTAGAAACACCCGTTAAAAAAATATTTGTTTCATTTAAAAAAACACCACATCTGCTAATCCTCAACATTTAGACAGCAGACAAAAAGGAATTCAGTTTTATAGAGTCAGAGAACATCTCTGTGCTGGTGACAGTGCTCCTTTAAGGTAAGAAAAGAGAGATCTGTCGCAAACAATTGGACAAATCCACCACATCATTCAGCTGTGAAAACACTCAAACAGGTTTTACCGAACGGCTCATCCCCCGCCAGAGGCAAATAAACACACTTCACACAAATGAATTGCTGGTACACAATGGATATTTGAAGAGATTGAATTATCTTCCAGTGGTAGATCTACTGTATTCATCTGTGGCTTAAAAGCACAGAAACCAAGCAAACAAGCCTCGGCATTTGGTCTCTTTGTGAGAGCAAATGAGTCAAAATACAATCATATTTACTCTGTAGGCTGAAACCACTCAACAAATCTGAACAAAACACACATTTTAGACACAGTTTATCTACACTGCAAAAAAAAGAGAGCAAGCAAACTAGTATACTCTCTTAAAAATACTTCAATGGAGGAACCAGACAGAAAGAGACAATAAGGTGAGACAAAATAAACAGGTGGTGATCCTGTAGTCTGCTGTCTAACCACTATAGACAGACAGACAGACAGACAGACAGAGACCTACTTTAAAGAAGTGGCTGCAGGTCTGTAGAGGTATCCATCTCTGTTTCTGGTATTTGATCTTCTCTGTCCCCCTCTGTAGTGAAGGCTTCCACAAATTGCACCACGAAGACCGAGTAGTCATTGTGTAATTCACTCGTTCGCGTCTAAGCAGGTGTGTCTACTACCTGACGGTATGTTCTGTAACTACTCTGTACTATCTCCTTTCTGTACCCGCCTTGTCCTGTTTCTATCTACACATTGGTAATTAAACTTCATACACATAACCAAACACAAGATAAGATTGAGGTAGTTCCACTCGAGTAACTGAAAGCACTTCCCGGCTTTAGTAGGTTTTAGGGTTGGGCTGCACACCTTCACACAGGAAAAAAAGAAAACTGGTTTGACAACATGAGCGCTCAGCTGAGCTGATCAGGATGTAAGCATGAGGAGTTCTGCCCTTTATAGACACAGACCACTCGCTATATAAAACAAAAATCAATCCCATGTCCTGGGAATTCCACTGACTAAAAAACAAAAAAACAGTGATCAAGTAACAAAAAGGTTAAACCTCATTACGGGAAACAAACAATTAGCACCTGTAAACCAGATCCTATTAAAAAACAGCTTTTTGGAAACCTGGAATGTGAAATTGGAGAACTCTTTTCCACCATCTGGCTTTTTAATGGCAGTTTAACAAGGAGCCATATTATGAAATATGTTGTTTAGAGCACCTTAATATTTCACACAAAGTATTTTGAGGAAGCAATTAACCAAAAGCAATAAAAGAACAACTAAACAGTAACAAGTAACAAGATTACGTTTAAGATACGAAATAAATATGATAATGCAAAATCAGGAACACATAAAAACTTAAACACATACCGATAAAGACTAATAAAGGCAGATTTAAACTGTATCCTAAGACAATAAGGCTTGTCTGACCTGTTCTTTCATGAAGCTACAACAGCAGCAGCAAAACAATTTCAGAACCACTTCCGTTAAAATCACCCTCTAACCTTTCTGAAACAACCACCTATCTATTTTTAATAGTACATTTCCTTCACTAAATGGGATGGGAATCAAGAACCGGTTCCAAATTGTATAATTCATCTGAACCACTTGCCTCCGGGCTTATCAGTTACTTTAATTGATGCTGGCATCATTTTTGGACAGTTTGCATAGCAAAACAATGTGAAACCAATGTGTCCACATTACAGGAAACAAGAAGGAGTCATGGCAGGAAAAGAGGGAAAAGAAGGTCTTGAATATGGCTTAATATCATGAAGATAACAACAGTAATCTCTGTAAAATGCAGCATCATTTTTACAGCCAGCTCAACTCAACTCAACCATCAGCTCGCCTTTTTTTCTACTCAGTTTCTAAACTGTGTTCAGACAATAAAACAGTAGCATTGACGCTAAAAACCTATATCAGCCTTTCTTTTTTCTCCACTCTAAATTGCTCAGGATTCAATAAAGGAATCGATCAAGATTCGGGCAGATAGCCAGACTCTCAAGTCCCATCCCCAGTTCCTCATCACAAAACACAAAGCCACAATAACCACCTCTTGAAAAGGCAACGGAAGCCGACAATTAACTCCTCAGCCTGTAGCACTTCCACATAGGCTGCTGACAAGCCCACTCACACTGCTTATTAGTCACATGACACTTCACACACTTACATTTATTTTAATTACTGTATGTAGAACGCAAGACTGTACCTTATCCAGTCTCTTCTGCCAGCTGTCTTCTCGTTTGACCATCAGTTCGATGCAGTGGGACAAGGTGGAGAGGATGCCTGCTGTGGTGGCCTTGAAGGTGATGGCCTCACCCTTGAAGTCTATCCCGTTCATGCCTTTGGGACTGGCAGGAGCAAACACTGGCAAAGATAGAAACAAAGAAATCAAACCAAAATGTATTTTACAGGTTTTCTGAAATATGGTTGGGCAGCACCTGCAAGTAAACTCACATTTTTCTTTACTTCCATTGTTGTTGTGATTATATTCACCATCAGGTCTCGTCGGGGTAGAAAAGTCCTCCTCATCCTCGTCCTCCTCTACTACGGGGAAGAAAACAGCAGTCTTAGACCCAATCTACCTGTTTACAAAATTACGGTAGGTGTTTGTACTTCAGAGCTAGTCGAGCCAGTTGGAAGTTTTTCTTAACTGGATTGTTGTTGTTGATGATGCGATACTACATTTCTAGGAAAAGACACTGCATGTTCATTGAACCTACATACTGTAGCACAGCAGCAAGTTCAATATGAAAGTGATTTGAAGACTACAGAAAGGTTCTGCCTCGGAGATTAAACAACTCACAAAGTGCACTGGAAGTGGATATTGATTTTTGTTTCCTTTCTCAATGAGTCTTACCAACCACTCTCCTTCAACTTTCACACTGCAAGAACCAAGAAAGAAACCGTCCTTTCCATTTCCACACTGCTCTAAATATCTGAACCAAGGTTAATAAAGATTAAACTCAAATCTCTGACACTATATCACTAAGCTCCATAAATAATGTATCTATGCTACAGGTTACCTCGGTCTCTCTGAAATTCATCTTTGCAGACAGCATCGGCACAGGAGTCAAAGTATTTTTGCAGCGTGTCCACTTGTCTGCACAGAATGTCCCGGAAGGTTTCCATTTCTGCTAGCTTCTCACGCAACCTGTGCCCCTTCTGTGCAGAGAGAGAGACAGAAACTTTGTTTATACCACAAAGTAAGGTTATAATAAAAAGAAAGAACAAAACACTTAATAACTACAACAGAACTGGCCTTTAGCTGGTATTTTCAGAAGCTGCTTTTAATATTTGGTCCGAGTTAAAATGTGTATCGATGGAAGGGACTAAGAATTTGATCTGCTAGTGCCAAACATCTTTACATTTTCTGGTGATTGTTGTTTTACCTTGAAAGAGGATGTGGAAGTGGCAGACAAGGCACTAGCTGCTGAGGTGAGAGACAACATGGAACCATGACGCCGGAGGCTGGTTTCTGAACCATAACCAGACTCGGCCTGGAAAAAAAATGATGCGTGAAAAAGTAGGGGGCAAAAAGGTCAGTAAGTGCACAAAACACATGAAACAATCTGCAATATAATAAGAAAGTCTGCGGCTCAACTAGACAGGAACATAGAGAGAGGGGGGAGATCAATTCTAGCAGTCAGCAGCAATGAGTAATGCTGAGCTCGACCAGAGCATGACCTACACCTACACAGACAAACAGTCTATTGAAAGGGACTGGAGCTGACAAAGACACATGCATCAACCAAGCCAGTCTAACTGATACCAAGTAGCTGATGAACAGTGAAACTAAAATGACATTGTAACGCAGAGTGGAAAGATCTAGGCCTGATTGCAACTTTCTGGGGGAAAATACTGTATATGCTAATGAGAACATGCAGTGTGTTGCGTCACGTGACATTATGAAACAAATATACTGTGTGAACGGTCATTAGGGAGTGGCAGTGACGGCATTTGTTCCATTAATCAGCCAAGTTATGACTGGGCGATGCCTGGGACTGCCAATTCAGCAAAGTGACAGAATTCTATTACACATATTGCATGCGTGTGCACAAGCAGCCAGCCAACGGTTATCCACGACATTACAGAGAGCTAGCAAAACATTACATTTGAATTCACTTGATCAGTAGAAACATTAAAGAGGAGCTCATGAAATATGGAAACGTCTGAAATTCTCTGATGTATGAAACATGCTGGTGGTATGTTTCATGAGTGTAAATGTGTATTTTTTTTTAAATCCAAACATTCTTGGATTAACATTATTGTTTTTTAACCACATACAATTAAAACATTCCTGTTTGCTGACTGGAATGCAGAGGTGTTTCTTGAGAACAGTGAGAAAACTGAAGAGGAAGTGAGGAGACAGACTCGACATACATTCCTCTGCTTGAGGATCTTATAAAACTATAACAACAGCGTGATGGTCTGGCAGAAGTGAAACTAAATACTGCTCAACAGATCACGAGCTGAGTAGTGGACAAGACCAGGACAACAGAAAAACCTCAATGTTTGCTGTTAAAGGGTACAGAGTGTTCATATTCATACAAGCTCGGGGTTTGCTGTGATAGTAAGATTAAAGTGATACATTCTGGGAGTATGTTTATATATTTACATACAACCCTGTTTCCAAAGAGTTGACACACAGCGTAACATATCTATATAACACTGAAATGTCATGTTTAATTGAAAAATAGCACAAAGACAACTTGAGAAGTGCTACTGGCAAATCGTAACCTACACAGTCAAGAATTTACTGCCAGACTGACAACTTACTGCTTAACTTCTCCTCTGCTCCACTCTTTTCGTCGTCACCGTCAACTGCTCGCTCTATCACCCACACACATTTACACACCACCCTTTACTTAAAAGAGCTACGTTACCTGCTACAAAATCGCAGCGACACACACTGATTTTTTCAACGCAAAAAATGATTAAGTCTATGACTAAAAGGTGTTTCTATCACTTAAGGATCTGATTTGCTGTAATTTCTTTAATCAGCCTGAGATATTGCTAAAATCATTTTTAATGTATTACTTCTTTGGGCAGAGACCAAGAGGCAAAGCAATGCACTAATGGAACATGAAGACCAATCTATGACTGCTATGACTATGACTATCTTTATGCACCTTGTCAGCTGCATGACACAGCCATGCAAACTAAACACCCACTCATACACAACGCATGAAATGGCATCTTGTGCCCACGGCTCTGTGATGGTGATATGAGTTTACAGTAACTAACCAGAGAAACTGGACACCTATACACATCTGAGCAGACTGCTGCTTGGGAAGTTATCACTCATTTAAAAAAACAGTGATAGTTCAGCACACATCCATGCAGCATAAGCTTGATTTTTAAATAAAAAAATAGAGAATGATTTCTTCCAATGACTTACATGCAGTGGAGTTCAATGCTCAAATGAGCCTATTACTGCTACTAATGTGACAAAGTGTACACATGCAAATGTGCAAAGATGCGGCTGTTTATTAATCAGCAGCACTGGAATACTAATTAAAGACTATGTGTGATGTGAGCGATGAATGACAGTGAACAAGCAGCATGCCAACATGCTATAAGCCCACCATTCGGCCATTCCAACACCCAAGGCAGAACAGGACACTGCTGCAGTCCCGGCGGGTTGCTGGCCCCAACATGGCCCAGACGCTCCCCCAACACTCCCACCGTTCTGACAATTCAGAGGCTTAAATCCAGTATTCCCGTTTCCCCCGGACACACCTCACTGGGGAACAAAAGGGAAGAGGAGGAGGTGCCGGAGAAAAGCCACACAGGCTCAGCTTAGCTTGTCAAGTAAAAGAAAACGGCTATGAGAGAGGGAAAGGAGGAAGAGGAGAAAAAGTCATTTGCTCCGCAACAGCCAGGGGAGAGGCAGACACAAGCTGCTCCCTGAAGCAGAAGAGACGGGACGGAGACAAAAGGATGAGCCTTTCTCGGCAGAGTGAATCAGGTCTGTGTTCAGTCAAACCCTCCGCAGGCACACACATGGACTTAAAGACACACACGTACATGCACTCTATGCACTGTATCAACAGACCACACACACCCTGATGTGTAAAACCGTTTCATCTTGTCCATCTTTATGTCCAGTATCCATCACTGTGCAAGCAACTTTGACTGTGTGTGTTTGCATGTAAGAGACGGAGCGAGAGCGGGATAAAGATGAGGGGTGCATGTATGCATTAGAGAGAAAGAGAGAGCGTCGAGGGCTGTCCAGAGCTGTTTGTGTGATAAACCATTTAAGTACCAAATGGGTGGGCGAATGAAGCAACCTACTGTGCAATATGAAAGAGAGAGAGAGCGAGAGACAGAGTGGGAGGCAGGGGACAACATTTGCCTAGATCCTCTTGGCTTTACGTCTGTCCACCTGACTCTCCTTTTATCATTTCTTATTATGATTTGCCGATAACCCCTCGTAAAGCCTGATCTGGGCCAATAATGTTCAGACTGTGCCAACGGCCATCATGAAGAGGTGGAGAAACAAACACAAGGGGTTTTCCCCGCTCCCTCACATATCACCCCTCTGAATCTACCACAATGGAACAGTCCTCTCAGTATGATGGAGAGTTTTATGTGTCCCTCATGATTTTTGTTGCTGTGAGAACAGGCGATTAAAACAAAAACAAAAAAAAGGTATTATTCATTAAGAGCTGCACTTAACGTCCCTACATTTTGCACGACTTTTTCCACCACCAACACAAACACACCCACAGATAAACACATAAATGGACTTGAACTGCCTATTCCCCCCCAAATTAGATGAGTATAATTTACCAATATGGATATGCAAATGGATGTTTGCCCTATAGGAGGCATTTAAGAGCTGTAATCATGACTTGTTTTACCCAGAACAGTTATAGTGGTTAGATACTGACAGTTTGAGCAAAGTATGTGCACAATCCTAACACCTGAAACTGCAGTTTTAAAAAGTTAAACATTATCCAGTTTGTATCTGAAGTAACTGTCCAGAGCTTCACTGGTAGATATTTACATTTTAATAAATGTTTAAAGCTTGAAGGAGGAACTTTAAATCTTAGATTTTGAAAATTTTGAACGACTTAAAAGGGGCATATGTGTTACTACTTTACAAGCTTTTGTGATTAGATTATTTTCAGCATTGGATGGGAAAAAAGTACAAATTAATATTTTTACGTTTAAACAATACAGCAGAAAAGTGAGTCTAAGACTAAACCAATGATGCAAGTCTTTCTTTGTCCAGCTGGGTGCGGTGCAGACACACTCACTAAAAGCAATGCTGCAAGCAGTGCTGCATTAAGTTCACCGAGGTTACTGTAGGTCACAATCCAGACATAACCCTGAAATACTCTCACACCTGTGTTAATGGACTAGAGACCTGCGGTCACTCGCACTCAGTTGACATGCCAACACCCAGTAGCACTAACCAAACCATCCAAAGCAACATTTCAGTGGAGAATTCACAGGATGGTGATTAAATTTTCAAGGGTGGCGCATTTACATTGTGTATTTTTATGTGGTAAACATAAAAATGACATATGGCAAAGAAAAATGACATAATGAAGATCACTTCTGCAGTGATAATATACATTTATATAATAGAATATATATTTTATACAAAATACTTAAATGTACTGTCTGTATTCTGAACACTAAGGGAACACACACAGACAAACTAAAGAAATTTAGTAACAAACAGCTTTAGTTAATAGTTTTGAACAGATTTCAGCATCACGTGTTGCATGGACCTTCTCTTGTAAGTCATGACGAACATAATGATGTATTTTAAATACTTCATTGGGAAACCGTGCATCATTGCAGCTGTCTAGAGTCTGATAACAGGGGATACCCCCAACTTGGCATCTCACTTCTCAGATTCCTCACATTCCCAGGGGGAAGGGCTGTGTCTGTGTGTGTGTGTCTGTGTGTGTGTGTGTCTGTGTCCGAATCCCTGTCCTGCCACACCCAGCTCACTG
This sequence comes from Nibea albiflora, assembly GCA_014281875.1. Lineage (NCBI taxonomy): Eukaryota > Metazoa > Chordata > Actinopteri > Sciaenidae > Nibea > Nibea albiflora. Next base: position 19,392,200 of record CM024801.1, read on the forward strand.
AACAAAACAGATAACTCAGTCTGCTGAAAAACACTCTGACCCAAAGTTGAACCCAAATGCCCAAAGAATGTGAATAATGAAATTTAGGGAAGTCAAAAATGAATCAATATTGAATGTAATATTTGGATATAATAAATAAATATTAACTTTGGTCAGCGGCTGTTTTAAAATGTGCTTTGACGTGACAATGAAAATTTGTTCTAATTCTTGACATACACAAAGCAAATTTAAAAAAAATCCCTGAGCACAACAGGGAGATACTGAGCATCTATAGTATAACTTTACAAGACAAAACAAACCAATGTGTAAAACCAATCCAGGAAAAAAAAAAATCAGTGTTTAAGAGAGAGAAATCTGTTCCACTCACCTTGTGCAGCTCTATTGACTCAATCCACTGGAGTCTGTGCTCAGGATCTTCAGCTCTGAGGTACCAAACACTGTCGTTCACGCTGATGTCAAAACGACACTCGTCAAACTCATGAGGCTGCACAGAGAGGAGAAAGCTCTTGTCATGAGTGCATGAGTCACATGAGGAAATGTGGGCATTGGTTTACAAAAACTCAATGTACGTTTTTCAAGAAAATCACAGGAGGAAAAAAGAAATCCTTGTATAACATCTCTACAGTCTGTTTTTGACACTAGCGACGACACATTCTGGACACATGGATTCCATCAGTCAATGAAAAGCCACACAATAAACAGGAATTTTAATTAAAAGCTGATGTCTTGTCTGCAGGCGCGCGGCTAAATGACTGCAGTGGAGATGTACTGTTTCTTTCAGCATGCCTTCGCCTGAACCTGTGTCATCATAACTTTTCTTCCAACTATTGGGCCAAATCTTTAAACTATTTCACTCCCCCGTACTATAATACACCCTGCCCAGATTCAACCTCTGACCACAACACGTGCACCAAAGAATTCACCCGTTTCCTCTGAGATTGGAATTTGACCACTGCATTCAGCCGAGGAGAGATCTGCTCTGCAAAGGTTCATAATAAGAAATAGGACACAGTTGACTTGATTCTCCCTCCGTTTTGTCCTCAGTAGCAGCGAGACTACAGCTGCTCTGTCAGCTGACATAACCTCATGTTTAATTAGATTTGCTGAATGATACTCGTGCTGGTTTATTTGCTGCCACAGCTTTGCCTCAACTCTGAACATGAACTGTCAACCTGCATAACTTTATGTAACACTGTATTCAAACTTGAACATCTCACAGGTTCATATCTTGGGAAACTGATAAGGGTGAGTGGTTTTGTCTTACCCTTAAATGCTTTCTATAACATTCATCTCAGTGTAAAGGTTTCCTTTCAGAGACAGGTGTACCGTCAAAAATGCCCTCCAGCTTTCCAAATTTCATGATGAGGAGGGTCAATGGTAACATCGAGTGCATCCAGTTGCCATTACTGGTTAGAGAAATCCAGTCTTACCATGCTGTATCGGGCACGGCTCATAAACCTCTGCTTTACAATCCAGTTTATACCCCTTTCATTCCGCCTGGACCATCTCCTTCACCTTACGTAAGCACTACTGAACATCCATGCTGCATTGGCTTTTTTCCCCTGGTGTAATAGGACTGTGGCTTCTTCGATGTTAGGAAAGAGGAGGTTATCAGTCAAACACTGATAAACTTAGTGCACAAAAGAGGCATCTAAAGCGTCTCCATCTTCAAGCTTGCGTACGTGCAATCAGTGGTGAAAAAAGTGAGTTTGCTCAAAGATATATAAAACGCCAATGCATAGGCAAGAGCTGGAACTGATATAAGCTTTCTGATAGTGGACCTTGCCGACATTTCCTGCACATTTTGCTTGTGTATGAGGACAGTCTGGTGTGTGTGTATACAGCTACACTGTGTGTAACAGACTGATGTTAGGCAAGAAGAGAAGCAGGGGCTTATTGCATTCCTGAGTCCTCATACCACGGTCTCCTTAGACAGCACTGGCTTTAAATATTTCGGAAGGGAGAGGTAGTAAGAGGAGGCTGTGTGGGACATACTACATTACGTATTAGTGAGTGTGTACACTCTTATTTAGCCTACTATACCGTAAATACAAAACACCCTGAGGAGTTTCTTTTAGAATTTAATTGGTGTAACGCTCATTCAAATGCTGGTGCTTAATTGAGCTAACTGTAAGCTTTCATGTTGTGGTTTTGGAGTCATATAATCCTATTGAACAAATCACAGTAAAACTGTTTGGCCTCAAGACTAACGGTATGCTCAGAGAGAAAAGTGAATATTTAACCAGGGTGTGGGATTTCCGCTTATCTCACCAACAGGAGGCCTGTATGGGGTGAATACAGGTTCAATATCTACAGTTTGTGGTTGAAACTTAGATTTTATCCACAGGGAATGCAAATTTCAAGTATCCAGTGCAATAACTGTCACGGGATAAGAGACATGAGTGCTTGAGCAAGAATGCCTGCAAGAATACGGCTCACTGCCTTACCTGCGATGTTAATGACAACCTCATCACTAGTTAATGTTTACCTTTGTATCTTTGAGGAACATGGATGGAAGGAATTAAAGTTCAACTCCATGCTAATGACAGAGACGGGCTGGATCAAAACACTGTGACCTGGTAGAGAGGTAACCCTACTCCAGGAGCACTGATGCAGTAAATGAGGCCTTTCATTTCATGGTCGCCCATCTTATGAACCCTTAGTCAGTGAAGCAGGTGCTAAACTCACCCTGCTGTGTGTGTGTGATGCTCCTACATTACACCATGCTAAATACTTACCGTGATGACAGCCTTGCTGAGGCACAGAGACCCCCTGCAGCCATATTCCCGTTCATCCTCCGACTTGTAGTAGCTCAGAGTATTATTTTTCAACACGACCCATCGGTCCTGCCATCCATGTATGTAATTTGTCCACTGTAAACAAAGACAAACTGTTAGCTGCACCATGTCATCAACACGCCTGGGGATACATTCAACTTCTGGAGCTCATTAGTAATGTTCACCTGGTTGAACTAACACAGTACCTTGCTTAAGACGCCCCCGAGCTCCACAGTCTGCCCGGATTCCGGGTCCACATCCTCATCCGAACCGGATGAACTCTTCTCGGACATTTAAATCCAAGCCTCAAAGACAACGTGAACTTGATTGTGTCGACCACAGATACCGCGTAGCTAACCGCAGCTAGGCTGCTGGATTAGATTAATTCAAACGCGTCACAAGCCAAATCTGCTGACAGCTTTCTTCAACTTAGCCCCCTTAAGGTCAGCGAAATAACGTTAATTAGGCGGCGGCGCGCTGGAACATCAGCTGGGTCGCGTAATTTCTCTTCGGCTCACTTGACAGACTTGAACCGGGCTAGCTTCTCTTGCAGCGAGCTGTTCTGGTGGTGACAGCTGAGTCTCAACTTCTCGGTTTTGCGGGCTTTGTTTTGAAACTGACGTCGAATACCAATGAGACTAGCTAGTTAGCGTTAGCTGTCAAACGACTCAACTAGTTAACCAGATAAACTTGTGGCTGTTTTCGTTAGCTATCCTAGCTGCAGTCGACGGGCTACCGGAATGAGCGGTCGATAAAGAGGCCTTCGAGTTAACGCTGTGCCTCAACTTCAAGCTGCAAATGACGGGTAACGGAGCTGCTGTAGTTCGCAGTTTAGTTAGCAGTAGCGGTGGTCTGGCTAGCCTGTCTTCATTCAGGTCGGGGGGAGGAGCTGCAGCCACGCTTTACTGTGTACCTAAAGAGCCTGCGTCAAGTTAAACACACTAATAGCACAACCGGAAGTCATACATGCTTGCTTTCAAATTAAGAGCACACGCTGTAAAGATTGAGTTCAATGTAACAGAAATAGTGCCAAGATCAGTAGGTCAGTAAAGGTAGGTAATGTTATTTGAATTGGTGAAGAATTTATCCCTTAATTGTACGTACTTAAGATGTTTTGTATCTGAAATTACACGAAACGTGCAACTGCGCACGGATTTTAGGTGTTTACTTTGAAAATCAAAATACCGGAAATAAGACTTTCATTCGCCAATTTCGCTGCAGTGGTCAGCTCATAATAACTTTTCATATTTACGTTATTCACCTTTTATTTCATCTGTGTGTTTATGATTGATAACACGTCCAGCACATAATGGAATAATTTATAAATAATATATAAATAGTGATAGTTTCGCTTTTTATTGCATGTTAATGCTTGTAGTTTACTCATCATCATTTTGTTATATATTTTAATTCTCACAAATTATTTTGGTGAAAATTGTCAATTATTATGACAAAAATTGACGGACCCCTTCTGCAGAGTACCTCTGCAGACCCCCTAGTGATCACGGATGGTTCTATAAATTTATCAAGCCATCAAAATATGTTTTTATTGATATTTTCTATAGTATTAGTTGTGTGGCAAACTATGCCAAAGGTTACTTTAAATCATGTCCATTATGTACACCACCATTTCTCTATACCGTGTACTTTAGACACAATGATAACACCTCCGTCTAAGGTTCATGAGGTCCACTTCATATCAGAGAGGAAAAAAAGAGGAAACTTTCTCAGGTTTCTCCGTTGTGAGGAGCAAATCAAATAAATAATCGTTATCTGCACGTTTAGATGACACTTATTATAAAAGCTGTATTTTTTCAAATAAATTAAAAATAAAATGAAATAAAATGCTTTCATTTTACCGCGCGAGGCCGCTGTTGGGCCGTTTCTTAACCCTCATCCGTCACTATGGACATTTTTGCACATTTGGGCAAATTTTTCCTCTTTTTCTGTCCATCGTTATGTCTATGTTAGTGTTAATCTCTTTCTAATAGATCAATAGAACACTGTAAAGTAATTGAGGACACAAATGTTCACTTCCGCTTCCACTTACTTGATGTCATTTATGAAGAAAGGGATAATAATATATAATTTTGAGCATGGCTGAAGTTGTTTAAGAAATTTATGAGATTTATTAATTAATTAAGCTTTTATAGCAGTTTTATTTTGGAAGTGGACATGTTTGTCCTTTATGACTTCAGGGCGTAGTAAATTAAACTGACGCATGAGGGTTAATACTCACTTTCTGAGACTACTGGATAAACTTTATGTTTATATTAGTAGTTGGACATTTAGTGCATAATATTTGTCGTCTTTGGAAGGAGAAATTGGAATTAAAGCTTCTCTTAATGTTGCAATGTGGCCTCAAGTGCAATAAAGGAAGTGTTACAAAACTTCCTTTATTGACTCTTTATTCATTTATAAAGAGGTAAACAGAGTAAGCCCCGCCCCGTCCGGTGATGACGCATATACGCGGAAGTGCTGCCCTAACCGTCATCGTCGTCACTGTTTTCAAAACATGTCTGTGCGTGTTTGCTGGTCGTTGCACAGCTGAGACTTTTGGATTCAGTGTGATTGTTACTGATCAGGGCGAGAAAGGTAGGTTGCTGAATTATCTGATCAGAGAAGGCGCACACATAATGCGATTAATAACCACGATATCTTTACATGTCTAACTGTAGAGCAGAGTGGTGGTCGTTATACAGCCATTGTTCCGGATGGAGAATGGGGTTACATCTACTAAAGCAGAGGGCTTCCTCTCCAGAATGGCCCTCAACGACAACAAGGCTGGCATGGAGGGTCTTGACAGGGAGAAGATCAACAAGATCATCATGGAGTCATCCAAGGTCGAGACAACATCTCGAATAGACTTGTTCCCTTAGTTCTGCATGAAATGCATACTCACTCAAGAATGAAAGATAGAAAGATGAATGATGTGTTCAAAAGGACAGAGATCTATAGTGTGTGGTAGACGATATGAAATGTAAGCTCCACATTTACTGGCTGTGTCCGGCCTCGTGTGAAAGTCCCATGACCCCATTGCAGTGACACACAGTCCTAAAAATAGACATCTTATTGTAACTTTTCATTAAAGCTATTCTGCAGAATGTGTAACTTCTCGTTGTCCTTGTCGTTTCCCTGCAGGGATCTAGGTTTTATGAGAATGAGCTGAAGAGAGAGCAGCAGGTGAACCAGCGCATTGAGAAGATGATGCTACAAAAGGCACAGATCACAGAACAACACTTAAAGAAAGCACAAGCCCAGGTAAGACATTTATGGGTTTTAATCAGGCATGGTTGGCACTTAAAAATACACATTCAGCCAAATATGATGTGCTATTTTTTTCAACAAACTTATCTTTACAGGTGGACAGGATGGCCACAGAGCTGGAGAGAAGTCGGGATTTAGGCCGCGTGATTGTACATGTGGACATGGACGCTTTTTATGCTGCTGTGGAGATGAGAGACTGTCCTGAGCTGAAGGACAAACCCATGGCTGTAGGATCCATGAGCATGCTGGTGGGTTAAAATGATATCTGTGAATTATTCAACAGAATTATGAGTAATTCTAATTCACTCTTTTAATATTGTTATTATTAGTTCTAGTTGTTCAAAAAAGAACAATATGTTTAAAATATTTGTTCAATAGCTCATCTTTATACAATTAAACAAGTGCCAACATTATATGAATCCTTCAAAACCAAATGCATTCAGATGAGTTTGTTGTCAATGAAATCCAGATAGCTTCTCTCATGTAAAAGTGTTTTATTAAGATCTCACCCTTTCTTTTTCAGTCAACGTCTAACTACCATGCCAGGAAGTATGGCGTCCGAGCTGCCATGCCTGGCTTCATTGCAAAGAAACTCTGCCCCAACCTAATTATTGTTCCAACCAACTTTGATAAATACAGGGCTGTGAGTCACGAGGTAAGATATACATCATGCAACTTTAATCAAAAGATGCAGCGCGTCTTGTGGCTTCTTGATCAAACTAACAGGTGCTCGTGAAATTGTAACTCTCTGTTAGATCCGAGAGATTTTTGCAGACTATGACCCCCATTTCCAGCCAATGAGCCTGGATGAAGCCTATCTGGATTTTACAGACCACTTGGAACAACGGCAGAGCTGGCCAGATTCCTTACGTACACATCGCTTCCGCGCCAGCAGCACCGCTACAGGCAGGTTAATTATACAAAAACGTAGAATAATCATATGCTGTGGTGGGTTTTAGTGACTGGAACTTTTACCACATTTACTGTAGAAACATAGTAGAAATCTATTTGATTATTGTGTGAAATCATCTATTTTCTGTAAAGGTGAAGAGCAGATTTCCCAGGAGGCAGTGCCAGAGATGAAAGATCTCTCTCCGGTCCTTTTCGAGGACAGTCCAAACTCCTCTCCCTCCTGCTTGCCGGGCTGTGAAGATGGGAATGCTGCTGGTGGTGCATTCGAGGTGTTTGGGAAGTCTGTTGAAGAGGCTGTACGAGAGATGCGTTTCCGCATTGAGCAGAGGACCATGCTGACTGCCAGTGCAGGTGAGGAGAAAACCACTGACACCATCAATGAAACCTATTCTGTCCACTGTGCTTCAGCTGGAGTTTGTCTCTATCATCTTTAACAGTGTCTCACTCTTCTGGCTCATTAGTAATTAATAAAAGTCAGAGAAGTGTCTCTTGCACATTTTGTTTGTAATTATGAATATTATGTGTATGTTTTACCAGCTGCTCATTTACGAACACACTATTTAATTAGGCTACTCCCTTCCCTAGGAATCGCTCCAAACACGATGCTTGCCAAGGTGTGCAGTGACAAGAACAAGCCCAACGGCCAATACAGACTCCCGTCCACTAGAGAGGCAGTCATGGACTTCATCCAGACTCTCCCAGTTCGCAAAGTACAGTACACATTGCTCAAACTAAAACATAAACAGAACCTTGTGGTGTAGTTGGTGAATAATAATGGAAAATGTTAGAACATCTTCGACATCATGGATTTTTGTATCATTAAAGGCTGAGAGATGTGGTGCAAAGTGACTAATAATGTGCTGCAGATATGGGAACGATGGTTGAAAGAAAAGCCACATCAGTATCAGTTAAAATGTGTTTGTGTATCCTTGCAGGTTTCTGGCATAGGGAAGGTGAGTGAGAAGATGCTCAATGCTCTGGGCATCAGTTCCTGTTCTCATCTTGGCCAACAGATGGCGTTGCTGTCATTGTTGTTCTCTGAGACGGCCTGGCATCACCTCATGGAAGTCTCCCTCGGTCTGGGTTCTACATATATACCGAGGTACTTGACTGTCTGTGGAATAAAATGCAGCACAACTGATTATTAAACAATCCAGTGCAGAGGGAGGAAATCATTTTCACTTTGGTATTATACAGGCATGAAGAAAGAAAAAGCATGAGCACAGAAAGGTATGGCTTTTTTGAGGCATAAATGGATACTGCTGTATATTTTTCTCTGTCTCCACATTCCCTCACTGTTCTTCTGTCACTCCTTGCAGGACATTTAAAGAACTGAGTAAAGCTGAGGAGCAGTTGTCTTTATGCAGAGAGCTCTGTGAAGACTTAGCAGGAGACATGAAGAAAGAAGGTCTAAAGGTAGTGAATGAGGGTTACGTTCTTTATTTTTCAGCATGCCCATACCTCTGTGCATATGAACACATAGGTTGCCTTTAACACATCCTTGGCTACCTGTCTTGGTACCACATATGAGGTATGTGTATGGGTATATATAGAAATCACATCTTTTTCTTGGCCCTCCTAGAATCACCCTGACTCCAAACCAAATCTCCTACAATTACCTCAACCTGTGCCTTCCTTTGTGAATCGATAGAGAAAGGAGTGGATGGGTTGGCACAACCATCACCCCCCTGCCTAGGTCTTGATGTGGCCATGATAGCTGCAGGAAATGGAGGGCCATTAAAGAGACAGCAGGGGCTACTATCGGCCTCGGAAATGTCTCCCTGGGAGATGATCACATTACTATGAAAGGGCTGTAGCGTGTTTTTGTGGAAAAACGTTCTGACAAATCAATGATACAACAGATTACACAGATTTCCACCTTTCTTTTATTCATGGCCCTTCGAAACAGTATCAGTGATTATCCTGATTAATTAAGAGGTTCTTAGACAGCTGACAGAAGTGACTGATAATCCAAATATTAAATGAACTATATGTTTTTTTTCAATTCTCCTGAAGGGTAAAACGGTAACACTGAAGCTTAAGAACGTGAACTTTGAAGTGAAAACCAGGGCACTGACGCTGCCGTATGCCGTTGCTACAGTGGATGAGATCTTCGCTGTTGCTAAGGACCTACTGAAAACGGAAAGAGACAATGAAAGCCCCCAGCCACTCAGACTGAGGCTCATGGGTAATTAGATCTGTATTATAACTGACATACCAATTAATATAACTGACTGAATAAATGATGATCTGTGACATGCTGCATGTGGAAATAATGATGCAGTTGTCATTCATTTTAAAGTTTTCTCCAGATAATTTGTTTTTGTGTTTGTAGGTGTTAGAATCTCTGCCTTTGTCAGCTCAGACGATAAAAAGCCCCTACAGAAGAGCATTATTGGCTTTCTTCAGGCAGGCAAGAGCGACTCCAGTGACTCTTCCCAAGGAATGCACCAAAAGCTTGAGAAAGAGAATGTTTCCAGTCACTCTTTCCAGACTCCCCAGAACAGACAGGAGGGAGCTCCTGGGCTGACTACGCAGAAAGGGTTCAAAGGGAGCCAAACTGGTGGGAAACCTCAACAATCTTTCTTCCAAAGGGCTTTTGCCAAAAGACTGCAACTCCAGGCAGCAAATGCAAGCACGCACGAAGAAGGACACGGGAATAATTCTTCTGTGGTTACTTCTGTTGGCACTTATTCTCAGAAGGGTATAGAGTCATCAACAGAAATTGTCACAAAAAAAGCCACAGATCTCTCAGATCTCCCACAAAATGACTTTGTTTCCCCCGTCGAGGCTCATGCATCCACATCAGGCTGTGGTGCCACAGGGTCAGAGAGCCTCACCTGTCCAGTGTGTTTCAGGCAGGTGGAGACAGATAATTTGAATGTATTCAACAGACATATAGACCAGTGTCTCAGTGATGCCCCTGCAAAGCCAATCCAGTGCACAGTTTCTGATACAGAATCAGATTTGGACCCAGAGAGTGAGCACGAAGAACGTGAAGTGGACAAACAGAGGGGGGAGTGTGAGGTTGAAGAGGAGAAGGCAAAGAACAGTGAGGACTCGAAGTCAAACAGCATTGATCCTCAGGAAGACCAACACAGCTTGAAAAACTATTCTATCCAAACAATTTTGTCAATAAATGGCGACAACAAAACCACAACGTCTCCACAGCCTCAGTCATGTAATGATAAAGGCTCCGTCCTCATCTGCCCAGTATGTCACCTGACCCAAGACAGTGATGACCTCATTATCTTCAACCGCCATGTTGACCTCTGCCTGAACCAGGAGGTCCTACATGAGCTGGGGGGACAGACATCATCTCCCATAAATCCACCTTCATTTACAAATTGCAAGGCCATAGGTGAGTGTGTGTATGCTTGGTCACGTAACAGGAACCCTGTTCTTATTTACACATCCAGCAGTTAGAAAGAAATATGATTATTTATTTTGGGTCGTGTTTCTGTTTACCTGAAGTCCAACATTCCTTTAAGCTCTAGCTCTGTTTTAGTCTCTGTTCCTGAGGGAAATCTGGCTCTGTAGCTGCTAAATGCACAACTATGTTCACCAACTAGCAGCCAGCTCTTACTGTGCTGTTACAGTAGGTGCTGAGCAGTTAGTGTAGAGGGTTTTCCTGCTGTGTGGGAAAAATTACACTTTGTAAGGGAATCAAAATAGATAAGTTGCAGGCTGGACTGCTGAACAATGAGCTGAAACTCACGAAAAAGCTGCTGTAATCAAGGAGAGTTGCAGATTTGGGCCATAATTGTCATCATTCCGGGTAACTTCTTTCACATTGTTTTCACTTTTGATACATTTATATATAAAAGTATCAATAATAGCAGCTTAGAAAATGTATTTTGTTCCTTGTGAACTTTGAGGTTCCAGGTTTCCTGCATCTGAAGCCTGAGAATGTGTCTATTTCTGCTGATGACAGATACGATCCTGTTAGTGACATCTGTAAGCTGTATCTGTGTGACATCTTTGGAGTTAACAGAAGGAATGTCTATTTGGGAGGATGCGGGTGGCCTATGACCTTGTTATTTACTGACAGTGACATTGTGTGAGAAGTTTATATCGATTCCTACAGAGAAAAGACATCTCATTTCAACCCATGGGGATTTCTTTGCCCTGGTCTTGGAAATGGCTAAATCACTTTCTCACCTATTCATTTCCTACAATGAACTGCACCCTGGGTTCCTCTTAAACAAGCCTGCCTCAGAAATTGCACTCTTTATATCCCGGGGAAGAGGTGCTACAATTGTGTTCCTCCTCAGTGGATGTCATTTTTTTTTGTCAGAAGAGATAAAGATGGATTTTTTTTGATGAGTGTCTATTTCTCTTCACAGACCGAGGCCGTCCCCTGCCAATGCAAGCTGCTAAAGGCAAAACCAAAAGGTGAGACTGCTTGATTAGGCTGTTGCACAAAATGTTGACGTGGTCTCCATGTACTGTAGGTATAATAGTATGACTACAATTATGTCAACAGTGTGTGTGTGTGTTAATTAATTTTTTTTAAAGTATGTTTTTTGTTGATTTCATGACTTTTAGACGGGACTCGCCTTCTTCTCCTCCGTCTAAAAAGGCTAAAGGCCTCGGCCCTCGCAACACCATCGACAAGTTCTTCAGGTGACAGTCGTGCATGCAGAACATCCATCCTCATCAGAGGGAATGTGAGAAGGTTTTCTAGGGGAAATGTCTTTGTTCTACTGGGGATGTTTTAGTCATGCTATGGAAAAAAATCTGTGATTAAGATTACTGGTATAAGAAGCTAAGTATGCACACTGTTCTATGTCTTGTTTTTGTTTTTAAAAGCCATAGACTAGACAAGAAATTAAAGATGATGGAGACAAATTGTATTGTCTCCAAATTAAGTGAAATATTTATTACCCTCTATTTCCTGTTAGTGGTGTTTTTACTTTGAATTATGTTGAATGGATCATGAGAGTTTTTATTACATGCCTGCGATAGTTAAATTTATCTTAATTAAGTTATTTTATTCAGATATTTTCAGTAATTTCAAGTTGTATTTAAAGAGTTTTTCAATGATGATACTGTATATGTTTAATAATGAAGATAAAAGAATCATTCTATTGTTTAAACTGAAGTTGAAATAAATTCATATTCTGCTCACTTCTTTGCTTAATTTCCATCCATTCTTCATTAATCAGCCTGGAAGCACAAAGAAGTAGACTGGTTTCATGTAAATTTATGACTGTATGTTTATTGGTTTAAGTCTAGGTGAAACTGCTCAGTGGCCAGAAGCAAAAGACTCTTGCATCAGGTTGTGTAAATGTGAAACACTGTTGAATGTTTAACTAGTCAAACTTACGTGCACAAACAAGTTTAACTACTAATAGAGTGTGATGTCAATCCTCTACAAAACGCTGTGCTGTGTTCACAGAAATCGAAGTTTAAAAAAAGGCATCTTTTGTGATGTAAAGGACACCATATTCATGCCACCTACAAGTTATGCCCTGTGACACAGATAAAGTATATGTTCGGTATTCTCTCTTGCTATCAGCAGCCTCTTAAGGGTGTGAACTGGTAAAGTAAACACAGTCCAGCCCTTGAGCATTAAAAAAATAGTAGAGGTATTCCTCCATTCCAAGACGTTGTTCATTATGCGAAGACGGAGACTACATGTGTGTGGAACTGGGTAAATGGTTTGTGCTGTTTGAGCTTAAGGATATACATTTAAATATATTTATTTGGACAAGCCCACCTTGGTTACACAAAGAGGCTTCCAATGGAACAAAAAGCTTCAGCCTTGAGGACAATGGTGAAGAAGCATCTTCCTACGAAGGAGCATATGGACCCTCGGAATTGGATGAAACAGGAAAACATGAGGGCGTTTGCTGACTTCATTTTAAACAAGAACATGGAGAAAGACACGGATGACAGCTTTGACAACAAAGAAATGAGTGAGTATGCAAGGACAAGAAAATGGAAAATAACACGGGAGAAAACATGGAAAATAAACTGACTTTACTGAGCATTACAACTGTTGAAGGTTATGGGACAAAATTTTAGAGCAAGTTTCACTTCAGATCTAAGCCCTTGAGTTTCTTCTGTCATAGCTGCAGTTAATGATTAAATATCCATTGCGGTGTAGCCTATTGATTGCATGCCTCTGTTGCATGACTGTTTCCCAAGAGACACACTGTATTTGCACAAGGATGAAACCTCAAATGAGATGTTTTGGTTGCGTGCTAAGCCTAGCACAAAGTATGTTGTATATTAAAGATTATAACATTTATGTAAATATCCATATGTAAGTCCTTCCTGCTGTGTTGTACAGTGCTTCAAACAGAGAAGCAGTTTATAGAAGCAGCTAAAAGAAATGATGTGGAGGCCATGAAGACTCTTGGAAAAGGGCTGAACGCAAATGCAAAGAATGTGGTGGGTCTTAATCTGCATCTCCATCTCAGTATAATATCTGTGATATTATATATTTATTGGATAATATACTGATTAAGTTATTTGCCTCAGCATAATAGGACAGCCCTTCACTATGCAGTAGCTGGCAAAAACATTGAAGCGGTGCAGTACCTTCTACAGCGCAGGGTCAAAGTGGACCAAAAGGACAAGGTGAGAGCATTTGAAACTTGAAAACTTGAGCCACAGACAAAAGCATATGCAATATTTCTTAATCACAACTTTCAATTTTGTGTTCTGTGTCTGACAGTATGGTGTAGCACCCATTCATTTGGCTGCCTGGTTTGGCAGTTTGGACATCCTGAAATTATTAGTGCAGTCTGGGGCTGAACAGAAGGTTGAGAACGAGGTAAAGAAACAGGAAGTTTTGTTCTGCTGTTACTCTGTCAGATAATTGGCCCATTTGTCTTTCCAATATTTCTATAACACGTCAACACCTGCCTCCTCCTGAGGCATGATTAATTTTCATCACCCTGGATTTTGAACCTAATATTTGTACAACTTTTTGTTAGAAACCTCCGTGGAGACACAACACAGGTTATATTCACACTGCTTGATTGAAAACTCTGTCTTAATTATAACTTGTTTTTTTTTTCCACCTCAGGAAGGACTGAACATCATGCACTGTGCTGCTATGAATAACCACACTGATATTGTAGAGTACATTATTAATGACCTGCAGATGAAAGAACTAGACAAAGAAGACCAGGTTTCTCATTAACACTATTTCCTCAATGATCTACTGTATGATTCACTGACTGGACTATCGTGCAGTGATATAGATGTTTGTATCTTCAGTCAGGACAACAGGCATTTGCATCAGCAGCAGAACATGGCTGTGTTGAAATGTTACAAACACTGATGGACCCATACAATATGGCCACCATGAAGCCCAACAAGGTATGTGTGTGTGATCTCGTTTGTGTGCGTCTGTTTACAGTATGTGGCTATTTAAGCTCACGTGTCTGAGCGCACGTTTGTGTCACAACTGCAAGAAAGCTCAAAGTCACACACTCTTTGATGCAATGTTGTTTCCCTCCCTCCCTTCTGCCAGAGCGGCGACACACCCCTCCACTTAGCAGCCAGGAATGGCCACTTGGATGCTGTCCAGCTGCTGCTGCAGAGCTTTGATACTCGGGATGAAGTCAATATGGTAGACAATCAGTATAAACATCCTCTCTGTTGTCTGTGACAGTGTTTGCTGTCCACTGCTGGATGGCCGAACCACTTTGGATTAATTAATATGTATCAAACATGTACTGGTTACAATTTATAATGAGGCAAACCGTGTTCTGACCTGAACTTTTAGCTCCGACTGGTAAATTAAACTTAATAAGACTGACCTGGTGCCTCTGGCCAAAGATACTTCAGATGACAGTTTAAATAAAATAACGACTTACTTTACTTTGGTATTTAAATAACTGAAAACATTAAAAAGACAGAAAACAGCCTAAAACAATAGCAATCAGTCAATGAATTAAGTTACTAATGCGGGACCACTGCACATGTTTTGTTCTGTTACAGAATGGTGAGACAGCTCTGTACCAGGCTGCAGACAATGGTCATGAAGGGTGTGTCAGGATCATGCTAGAAGCTGGCTGTAACCCCAACATCCTCACAGCGGTACATGCACTATACTGATTTTGATATTAAAATCTGGTGCCTTGTTGTTAATGTTGCTCAAATAGTTTGTTGGTGGGCTTGTAATAGGCCTACAGATAAACCTTCCATTCTTGCCTTTCTTTATAGGCCAATTGTAGTCCTCTCCATCCAGTTTCAAAAAGAGGAGACATGTCTGTTCTCCAACTCCTCTTGGACTTCAAAGCCAACGCAGACTTTAAGAATCAGGTAAGCAAACACAAGCTAGATGGCAGCAGTACACTCTTTCAAGAAAGTTTTTTGGCAACACATACACACACATACAGGTTTCAGCAGTGCTGCTGATACTTCCTGGAGACATATCATAAGTGTAATTTTAAGTTTTCTCCAAATGCTAACTGTTCATATTTTTGGCTCATGTTGTCTAACAGGATATTTTTGCTCTCAGAACCTAGATGCTCCTCTCCACCTGGCAGTGAGGAACAGTCACATCCCTGCCATCCATTCTCTACTGAAGGCTGGCTGCAACATTAACATTGCTGATAAGGTACGGTCTCCCTAGTAACTCAATAAAATAAGATAAGCTAAATTTTATATAAGAAAATGAATACAGAATCCTGTCCTATACCATGAACTATTAGAGGTCCCAGACTGCTATACACATTGCTGCAGAGCTGGCCAAAATAGAAGTGGTGGAAATGCTTCTTAAAGCCGGGCTGGATCTGACACTCCGGGATAGGGTAAGATTTCTGACAAACACAATTTCTGAAGCAGCATAACAGCAGCATGGTGCAATAAATGTCATTCTAAATTTGATACTTTTAATTAAGGTTTGCATATTTTGTTGTATATGTTTGTTTTGGAGTAGCAGGGTAAGACAGCCCTGGGTGTGGCAGTCAGAGCAGACGAGGTGATTATTGTGGACATGATCATCAAAGCAGAAAGATACCATACCTGGAGGACGGTGAGAGATAGTGTAACTGTTTTCGTGCGCCATAATTCATTCTTGAAACCTCAAAATCAATAAAAAGATTCATCACAAATGATTCATTTCCTAATGTCACAATCTAGAATATTGGAATCCCGACTAATACCA
The DNA here is from genome assembly GCA_014281875.1 of Nibea albiflora. Classification (NCBI taxonomy): domain Eukaryota; kingdom Metazoa; phylum Chordata; class Actinopteri; family Sciaenidae; genus Nibea; species Nibea albiflora. The sequence goes on from CM024801.1 coordinate 19,408,286, forward strand.
TTAAAGCGTCCATGGTAAAATATTAATCACAACCTAGAAACATTTGACAGTCAATTTACCATCAATTTAATTAAGGGTATGCTTGATTCCCTCCCCTTCATAATTTTCAGAATGTTTAACTCTGGCATTCATATTGCTAATCACATGTGAGTGTCTGTCCAATAATCTCTTCCCATGTCCCTGTGCTCTCTGACGCTTTTGGCCTTTGTCAATCTACTGACATGATTTAATTGCCCTTTCAGGCCAACCCTGAGCTTAATGAGAGTGTTCACAGCGAGTATCCGTTAACGTTTAAACTCGACCACCGCTATGAGACCAAACCGTTCCGGTCGATGGCATGGCGTCTCGCATACGAGCTCCTGAAACCAGGAGATTGGCAAAGACTGGCAGAATACTGGGGCTTCAGCAAGGATCAAGTGTTGGCTATCAAGGAGCAGTGGACAGGTGACAAAGCTCACACTGACTGGACAGGCTACTGACTCTCTGAAATACTATAAGATAAGCCAAAATGTTACAGATTCAAAGCCTGCAACTTTATTTTTTTTCAGACTGGCTATTTTATTTTTTCTGTTTTATCTTCAAGTGCACAGAGGGACTCTTTAAATTATTTTTACTAGCTGAATTGTTTTCCTGACTGTACAGTGCCGTGTGTGTTTGTCCACAGGTCAGCACAGTTATAGAGAGCATGGGAACAGGATGCTGCTGATCTGGCTCCATGGGGAGGAGTTGGCTCAGAGGAGCCCTGCTAAAGAACTTTACCAGGGCCTCATCCTCACAGGGAACAGGAAAGCCGCAGGTACATTCAGTGCATTTTTTTATATAAATATAAACATACTAAGCATCCTATGAACACATAGCTATGCTGCCTGGGGGTATGTGCCAAACTTTTAATACAGAAAATGTTAATTTGTCTTACAGATAAGATTCGAATGGAGGCAGAGAGTGCCAGCAGTAAGAGCTGCAGCATTCTCATGAGAATGTAACATATGGGCTGACAAAAATGAACTCTGTGTTTACATAATTTTCAGCTACTCAACTGTGCAGACAGTTACCAGTAATTTTTATTTATTTGTAAAATAAAATCTTGCCTCAGATCATTAACATATGGCTTTGGTTTAGTATTTGATGGCCGGTCTCACTTGAAAACATCACAAAACACTTAAGATATTTGATTTTACATATTTAAATACAGTCTCGCCGGCATAATTCAAAGCAAAGCTTTTTCATGGAAATAAACGTCCATTTTACAATTCAAAATTGTACAGCTGGTGATAATTTAAAAACATTTACATGTGCTGTTCTAAACACCCTGCGTCTATGTGGTACTTTCCTGAGAAAATCCTATTATTCAGGAATTGTGCCTTTCACGAGCAGCAGGAGGCTGAAAAATGCAATCTAATGTTCACTCAATCTCTCAGATGTGCCAAAAATGGACTTGAGACTAATGCCAAGGCAACTATTTTTAAGATGTTGCATAGGATGCATTAAATTAAAATCTAAAACTAGCAACACTTTCTGTGAAATATGTGTTGTGTGGTCAGTCAACTACTTTGATGGAGTAGTGTACATGGCACGTGCTGGTGTGTGTTTTGGAGGAGCTTCTGCCTTCAGTGGAGCCTTGTTGGGAGGAGCGAGGAAACTTCGCAGCTGTGGCCTGACCGACAGTGAGCTGAAATGATGAAAGGAAATGTTATTTTTCAGCTTCACGTGATGAAAGGTATACACATAATAACTGTGACACCTCAGAGTATCAGTAATGATCCATACCTGTGTAACAGGATGATGGCGTTCAACGATCACAGAGCTCATGGGTGGAGCCACACCCATCACCTGGAGGTTGCTGCGTGCAGCCTTGGTTAGGTCAGTACGTGCAGTGATGCGAGCTGTTACAGTCTTTGAGGGTTTTTGTTGACTGGCGGTGACAACACGACCACTGACCTGGAACAACAACAATAACTGCATCATGTAGACACATTATTACTTTAGTAGATACTTTTTTTTTTTAAACTGAACGCCCGTACAGTAAGTTATTTTGTGTTGTTGGCAACCACTTGTCACCATTTATTGATTTGATAACCGGAATAGTTAACCATAGCTGTCATGGGTCATAGATCGACGTGTCTAATGCTAACCTGTTTGTTGGAACTTGCAGTGCCCCCAAGTGGGAGTGAGCTGTGCACCACTGTAGCGGGAGGGAATACTTCTGCCCTTGATAGGGGGGGACCAGAGCCCACCTGGGAATCAGGAACACAAGTGGGATTTAGAGGAAACAAGTCATAGTGCAGCAAATGAACAGACAGAAGGAATTATCGAAGTAGGTTTTCATTCAAAAGGTGTCAGTGTCTCACCAGATCCTCTGCTTCACCGTGGGAAGGATCGGGGCAGTCAAAATGGATGGGCTGAACCGTGTGGAAGAGATGGAATATGGTTGGAGTTGAGTGCTGTAGTAGAGCCCGACTCATCCTGTGGAGGCCAGAATGTCTACAGAAAAAAAAATGAACGGAGTCAGACTGGCATAATATATTATTGATTGTTTGTCATAGTTCAATCATATTTTTAAGCTCAACATATACAGGATTTTACAAATGAAGTAATAAAGTGATACCAGCCCCATCTGATTATTTCTTTTTGGTGAACAATTTTCACTTTTTAGCTCTCAGTACTAATGATTAAAATTGGCAATGCACCTTCACCAATAGTACTACTGGCATTTAAATGCTCTGCGAGCCTAAGCACTATTGATCTGCTGCACCTTTTGGTTTATTGTGCCACTGTCCGGTCCCAGGCTTTATAACAGTTATGAACCCAATCTTTACAACATTGACATACTAATAAGTAACAGTAATTACAAGATTTGATAATAAAGGGCTCTTGAACTTTTCCAGCCAATCTTTCAGCCCCCATATTAAGGTTATACCCTGTGCAAAGTACCCTCAGTCAGCACATCCAGACTCATCACTCCATTATAGAAGAGCCAGTGAATGGCTCAAGAAAAGAACAAAGACCCCATCCACTCACCTCTTCATTCATAATCTACACAGCTGTCAATGGCACACAGCTGAAATCTAGTGGAGCTGTGTTGAATCAATACAGCATGAGGCAAAGCCAACATTTATGGTTTGCTGTGTAGGACTCTATCTATCTATGTTTTAATGTGCTAGTTGTTTAAAATATGGATATTCTCTAAAAAGAGGTTTGTGTGGTCATTCTGTTACAAACCTTGCTGATTCATGGAGTGGAGGTTGCTCTGAGCGTCCAGCCTCTGTGATGTGGAACATGCCCAGAGCCTCCATGTTGAGAGCACATACGCCCCCCTCATGAAGGCTTTCTTCATAGATTCCTCATAGCGCTCTCGCTCCAGTCGTAGTCTCTGAATCTCTGCCTGGGCTTTCTCTATGGCCTCACAGTGCTGCGGAGACATGTAGGAGTAAGAAGGAGGTATTTATCAATTTATATAACACTGACAACAGCTGTATGTCCCCAATTTCTTGCTTTTCAATCTTACATCCTTGTGTTGCACCTTTAATATAAGTCTATGACACCATCAGTAAAACGGTTTTCCCTAATCGAAATGCCTGAACTCTGTGCACTTTATAATAATTCAATGACCCTTTCACACATGTATCTATGTAAGAACTAATAAATCATGGTAACCAGTGGTACTGTGGGACTGCTTCACATGACTCAGCAACGCAAATGGACAATGTATCTTGCTGATTACCTTGCCTCTGATTCCTGTTGTAAAAACCCTCAGTGAGCTAGAGTAAGAATTCAGCAATGCAGCATTACCACACAACACGGTTTCAATGCAGGTCCTTCACCCTGCTTATTTACCTCCTGCCAGCTTGGTTTCATATTCTGTAGACATGCGGGTGCAGACCTCTTCAGCCTTGCACGGCAAGCCCGCTCCACTTGACCCTTCCAGTGTTTCTGGACCAGAGAGTGGCCCAGGCTAACCACCCACCTTCTTCTTTCAGTTGCCAAATTGTAGTTGCTGCCGCCGGCTGCTTGCGCGCATGAGCCTGGCAGAACAAAGAAAACCACAAGACCATGACAACTATTCACAAGAAAATAATTTACGCCCATAATTCATCTTGTTGCAGGTGCAGTACATTTCTCTCATGGTACACTTTGTCATCACAGTTTAGACAAAAATAACAGTCATCCCCACTAAATTTTCCATTTGGAAAAAACTGGAATAAAAAGCTATTTTGTAAATGCTAACTTCTCGTTATCTGTTATGACTTCACTTGTTAGTTTGATATGCAGTATGGAATGAAAGAGACAGAGAGGAGAGCAGAGTGCCACTGACAAGATTTTTTTGTATGTAAATTTTGTAGGAGAGATATTTGGAGATATTTGTGTAAAAATATGGCATGTGCATGCAGTGTGTGGTGACATAGTGATGTATGGGTTGGTAACTCATGCAGAGACTGATCATTTACATAAACCATTAAACTGCACTGCCAGTAATCTAGCAATGTTAGGATAAACTAATTCCCTGTATGTTCACCTCTTTTTTTTTTCTTCTTCTCTTTTCAAATAATAATAGTAACATGTGTATAGTAACAGTGTGTGTTGTGTAGCATGTATAGGGTATAATGTTGTATAAACATGTTTCTTGCATTAAAAAGGCTATAAAACTTAGCCTGGTGAGAAGGGTTTGTCACCCATCCCAAATGTAAATATCACAAATAGATTTACAATCTGAAGAGAAAACCTCAATCTGATTAGTTTACCTCTTCTTTAACTTCAGTGTGCTGAAGTCTCCAGTGGGTGAAAGCCCTCATCTTTTCAAGCTTCTCTTTTTGTCTGTCCAACACTTGGCTCAGGTTTGCAATCACCTGAGGGGAAGACACATCGGACAATAAGCTTGTCAGTCTAAAATACAGACAAAGGTGTTCCTCATCTTTTGCTAAATGTACATAAGCATGACAGTACAGAATGTGCAAGAGAGCAGAGGATAGAGGCTGATAGCTTAGACATGGATTATAAGCCCACTCAGTCCTACACCAAAAGTTCACAGCAATGGGAATTACTGGAAATTAAATATCCGTCTGCTACTTAATCCATGTCTAATCATACAGCCATTTTATACTTGAGAAAGCAAATAAATAAACAAGTAGTCACCTCATCTTTCTTTGGTTGGAAGTCTCATAGGTGAGCAGCAGCCCCTTCAGGCTGTCAAGCTCTGACTCAGGCCAGCTGTCTGTGGGCTGCATACCTCTCCCTCTCTTTTTTCATCTCAAGCTTATCGTTGCTCCTTGAATGCCAGCTTCCACTTCCTGAGTTCAGTCAGTACATTTGACTAATAGGAAATAGAGGGTGGGACAGTCACAGTGTGTTCATTACACGACTTTAGTAAATACAGACACATGTACACATGTCTTCAGTTATTTTTAATTTAGATAAACAGGTGCACTGGAGGTGTTGTCACTGACTGCAAGTGTAAAATATATAAACCTGGCAGATTTCATCTGTAGTCTTGTTTCATGAATTTCTGGAGAAATCTAACAAATCCCTGGTGTGTGATTTTATTTACAGTTCTGTTGAGTAAGTGCTCAGTAAAACAACCTGATGTGTAAATATAGGGTAGGGTTTGGCTTTAGAACAGTTCAAATGTGACCTCAGCTCACAAGCAAAGGACTGAAAAGTTAAAAGGAATGCAAGAATCTCATCATCCTCTACTACAGTCCATGGTTCTTTACTGCCCTTTTCTAGATCAAACCATACTCTTTCATCAGCACTGCCTAGCAGGTGATTGGTTGTCATCTGCCCTCCATGAATGAGCTGTACAACATCAGAATTAAAAGGGCAGGAAGGACACCCACATTCAGGCACTCACCTCCCCCAAAATCAGAGACACAATTAAAAGGTCACTGACGCCATGAGGAGTAGAGCTGTCATCCTATTCACTGAGTCTTCCTGAGATTCCAACACTTCACATTACCTTTATAATCTGACCTCTTCCTCACCAACACCTATGTACAGTATATTGTCCCCAGTATCGCTTGCATTTATTTTGTACACATATTCTTTTTTGTAAATGTACAGTAATCACCTCGCAGAAGTAGGAAGGTCCTGATCCAACATTAGTTGTTCTGCAAGGTAAAGGCTGTCCGATGGCAAGGTAAAAACGGTGAAAATATTCTAAATATAGTGAACACCTGTTTGTGTTTTTTTGTGTTGCTCCATGAACACCAGCTTCCACTTCCTGAGCTCAGTCAGTACATTTGACTAATTGGGGAATGGAAGGACGGTGGGACAGTCACAGTGTTCATTACACTACTTTAGCAAATACAGACATAGGTTTGTTGTTTTTAATTTAGATAAACAGGTGCACTGAAAGTGTTGTCACTCACGGCAATTGCAAAATATATAAACCTGTCAGATTTATATAGAAAATATATTTTGTTGTTACGACCGTCCACAGCAGTGCATGCTGGTTCTTCTGACTGCTTCTCCAAACTGGGACTGTGCTGACCACCGTCTACGGTCAGTAATACACTGAGTACAAGTACCTCAAACGACTCCACTTCAAATGGCCCGATCAATTCTTTTAACCTTACCGGTCTTCTTTTAAAGGACAACCTGATTTCAGCTTTTGTAAATAAAGCACAGTAACACTAAAATTTGAATAACAGCAGAAGACAGCAAAATTTGACACAACCTTCACAGGCTCAATGCTTTGTTGACACCGAACCATAAATTTGACCAATTACTTTTTACTTTAAAATCCATATTTTTATTTATTTATTTTACAGTAAATGAGCTATCCAGTTTCATCTTTTTAATTTATCAAGCATAAACCTGCCAGATTGGGTTTATTTTGCTGTAAATTCCTGAAGCTCAAAACACAATACTGCTATCATATAATTGTATATACTGTGTAGTTATTATTCGGCTATGTCAGAGCACTATATATAGCCATACAACATTATCTATGGTCAGCTATCAAGCAGGCAGCAAATCAAAGCCATTAAATTGATTGATTGTGGAAGGAGAGGATGAGGAAGCGGACTAACCTTCAGGGTGTTGCTCCATGTATCCAGAATCTTCTCCATCTTGCTTATGTTCTCCTCTGAGATAAACATCTCTGTCACAGAAGATTCAAGAGGGTCTGGGCTGTTTGACCTAGACCTCTCAGGCGCCGTATCTAACCTGTCTAAGAGCCCTGATGCCCTGCTAGACGACCGACCTGCCATCTCCTGAGCTGGAAGGAAAACAAAAAAGACAGATACGCAGACTGAGTAGAAAATAAAACATGATTTGATATGAAGAGAAATGAATCTAAAAATATTTATCTGATCTAACCATTTTGTTAAATTGTATTTTAATTCAATTTACCACGAGAGGTTCTTAAGTGAGTGGAGGGCTCAACAATCAAGAGAGAGGCCTGTGATCTCAAGCTCCTACTAGAATGCATCCCATCTTTAGCTTCAGTGACAGTATCTGATAGACGACAGGAGAGACAAGCGAAGGAAGTCAGACAGAGAGAGAAAGAGAGGGAGGTACAATGCAAAAGTAGATTGAAAAGGGAATGTTGCTTAAATTAATTCTGACTGGGAATAAGTCATTAAAATTAAAAAGGCTAAAAGATCCGAAAAACAAAAGACAGTTTATGAAGGGTGATAGTGAGAATTCTGAATAAGAAAGACTCCTCGTCCAGGAATGCATTTATGTCAATATCTTAATTAAATCCTGCAGAGGGAAGAGAAAGCATGCACTCTAAAGAGCAGTACGGGCAGAGTGCCAGGAGATCATTACCAATCGGCTGTCTGCTTTTTACAGCCCTGTGCACTATTCCATGACAGTTAAAGCACTAAACCCTCAATGAGAGCAGCAGCTGGAGCTTGGAGGGGGACTGATGGACTGTTGAAGATTTGGGTATCGTTGGGGAAAGAGATAGGGGGTACAATCTGACAGACTGCTATCATACGCATCTTGACTAGACTGGTTTGCAAGCTGAAAATATGAGGCTGATAAAAACACATTACATTTTTCCATGTTGTGATGCCAAATCCTTTTTGACAGCTGATCATTTGATGGGGGCAGGTCCGGAAGGGCTCAAGTTGTGTTTCTGTCAGAAAGGCTTAGTGAAATGTGTGTGTATGAGTGTGTCCTGCGTACAAGAGGAACCCAAAATACCTGCTGGGCGCTGTGATTTTGTCTCATCTTTTCTCTGGGATGTACGGCCCTCTGCAGACAGATATGAGGTGCTCAGTCGTGGAAAATGAGCACTGGTGAGTGTCTCAATCTTAGGAGTGACCACAGCATAGCGAAGGAGCTCCTCATACTCATCCTGGTGATTCAAAAACAGTTTTAAAAAATTACCAGTAGGCCCGAGTGTCTATTCAAAACAACTGGTATCTTCATTGGTCCTATTATTTACAGTGTTTGATCATCCCTGTTATATTAAACTCCCAGTTTAACAATATTATATTAAATTGCTTGCTGGAAAGTGAAATCGGTGGTTTGAATGTTAAAGTTACTTTTCCTACTGTCTGCTACATCCATTCAATTCCTTAGAGCTCATCAGCTTCAACTTCAATCAACCATACTTAGTTGATTATGGTGGATCATTCTGATATAATGCAAGTTTGTTTACTTTGATTTTCAATATGTAGTTTGGATTATTGACTGCAATTGGGTCTACGTTTAAAACACATGTTTGATTGCCTGATGGCATGCGTTGCGTGTCGTATCACTTCACTCTGCTAATGTGGTACACAATGCTGCTTTGTTTCCAGATATGACTGCTGTGACTAGTGCATCAAGGCACATACATTGTAATCCAGTGTTTGTGTAATCACCTGGAGGTCAGAGGAGACAGAGCTGCCACGATCAGAGTCCTTGGGCAGAACAGGACTGGTTGGTTCCTCCTCGTCTGAGGACATCTAGGCAGAAATATAGATAGTTACATTGTTTAAGTCAAATGTTTTATACTGAATACTTTAAATACTAACATAAACGTTTGTGTTTAGGGACCACAGGGTTTATCATTCATAAGATTTCACACGACTTGCTTTGCACATGAGAGTCAAGTACCAACTGTTGTAGTTTGTATACTTATTTTATTTGATGTAGCAGTGAGCTAACCACACTAACTGTATACTACACAATTGGTGTAACTATTTACTATATCTGACACTTGCTCAAAAAAACCTAAAGTTACGCCGTTTGTGAGAAACAAACTGACGTACAAGTGAACAGCTAACGTTAACTTGGACGTAAAAACAAAGGCACCGCTTCCTTTTTGTCTGCAAAGCTAAAAAAAAAAGAAACAAATGACTCTGTAAATACGTTAGTGCTGTTTCTATGAGATACCGTACCCACACAGACTATACACGGAGAGTAACAGTACTTTACCGGTTTTATATTCCTACGCAGGCTGCCACACTTCTCAAAGGTGGTTAACTCCGTCAGTTGGAAAGTGCTTGCTTTGCTATTTCAAACGGGCTGACTCGTAAACAACCGGCTCTGTGATTGGCTACTGTTTCCGCGGCACCCCGCTAAATCGTTTCTGATTGGTTGCAATGTTTCCGTGGTAACGGTAAGCGGAACGACGCGGAGCTTACCAGCTACGCCTACTACAACAGAACAAATCAAACAAGCAGCCTGTCTGTGATTTCGCAGTGCAGCTCATTTGTTTTACACTTATTCTGTCAGCCAGTAGCCAGACTCTACAACACCTGCACCGCCTGATTATGTTGTAGTTTCTGTTTCCATTACCACCACTACTCACCATAGCTTATTTTTTTAAATTTTCATTCCAATAATTTACCATATTCATATCATGGCCACTTCACTTTTAGTACTCATTTTGAATGTTGTTAGCCCATTTGTTTTGTTTTTTTGTTTAGTGCATAGGCTGAAGAATACTTCTGTCTGTTTGTTGTGTTTGTTTGCCCATCTTATTTGATTTGATATCAGTAGTGTATATTATACATTCTTTGCTGCTGTTGGGAGTGAATTTCCCCATGAAATAAAGTTTAATCTAATTTAATATATATATCTGTATCTGTGTAGGTCCTTGTTTTTTTCTTTCCTAACTGTAACCTATAACCTATACTACTACATTGAGAGCAAACTGTAACATTCCTTGTGTGTGCACACGCACACCTGGCCAATAAAGTGATTCTGACTGTGATTCATCAGGATCTAGCAGTCACATTAGGAGGACTTGTATTAATACTGGGAGACTGACCTGATAGCACACTGACCACTTGAATATTCTCCCATCTTCATATCATTTTACACTTTAAAATATGCTGGAATTAATGTATCAGGTGACTTTTCAGCTGGCAGCTGTGCCCATTGAACAGGATAACATGGTTTCCAAAGTGTACTGCTAGAGGTGAACTAATTAAAATTGTCAACAAAAAAAAAAGAGAAAAAGAGAAACTTACCTCTGTAAGGAAAGTGTACGTCTTTGGGGAATACCACCACCCTGTGTATCTCCTTGTGGCCATTTTTCTATGATTGGGTAAAAACAAATTAAACTACAGCAATGTCTTAACCCCCTGAAGTCCTAGTGCTTAACAGCATTAAGCCACATATGTGGCATAGGCCTAACGACTTGGCAGTCCTGGGCTGTGACAGACTCTAGAGGGAAGAGACATATGGTCCCTCTCAGCTGTGGCAGAGCTGCTAGCAGTACTGTTGGACTGAAGCCTCCTCACCACCTGGCTGTGCTGGGAGTACTTCACTGTCCAAAGGTGTCCTGACAGTACTGTCACAAGACCTGCAGGCTGACTTTGAAAGGGGGGGGGGGGGGGGTCATGGTTGTCACATTGGTTACAATCTTCCAGTCAGACTCCTCACTGACTCTCACCACAAGATGTGGGGGTCAAGGATCAGCAATTCAGTCTGGCACATTTCATATCACATACACAGTACATTATAAATAAACAGAATGACACATACACCCTCAGCATTTTATTATTGCACGTCTGTTGCACAAAGTGTATGAATTTGAACCAGAATCATGAGGCACATAGGATTATCCTTGCTGCTCTGTGGGGGATGGAGGTTTCCTGTTGAATGACAGGAAGCCGTAGCTCCCACAGATTACTTATTTCCATTTCAGAGCAAATGATTCACATGTTGTGAAAGGTTTTGGTGACATGTTCATCACTGTTTCTCTTTAAGGGTGATTTTTCTCATCCCAACCGGGCTTGTTGGTTTCTCTGCTTTTTGATCATGCCGTTGATGTTAAACTGCTTGTCTGCTTCATTTAAGTCATTACAAGAGAGACTGGTTAGTTACAGAGAACTGCAAGGTTTTTGTATGCTTTGTTGAAGAGCCAGCAGACATATGGACTGTATGTGTCTTACAGGCAGCACTTTAATAGCACAATACATAAAAGCCATCTGTAAACCTGATATGGTGCCCAGCATTTTCTTACGTGATATATGAGTCTATTTATTTTTAATGATTGTTTGTACTATTCATATTATCCTGCTATTTTCCTCATTATGAATTAAATAAAGTTACACTAAATTGGATTATTCTCTCTTAGGTATATAAATCTTAATATCCATCAACTATCACACCTGTTTTTGACCCATATGAGTACATCTGTAGATAAAATAATGAACTGAATCTAATTGAGTTTGAGACGCGGACAGACGATAGACGTCTATGCTGTATCTACTCTGTATAATGTTTTCCTTTTGTTGCAGACAAAGGTAATAAGCTGCTGTTGATAGCGGTTGGATTAAAGGCAGTATTACTGCCTCACACCCTTCTTTAGATCCCCTTTGTAAATTTCACCTTCCTTTCAGCTAAAGAAATGCACCTGGGTCTGTGTGTTGAAATGGGATTCAGCTCACATTCTTCTCTCATAGCCTGTTCAATCTGTTCCAGGACAATAATCACAATCCATTTGACTTTCTTCCCCCTGGTATTTTAGCTCAGGTACGCTAGACTATTCAGGACCTTGCAAGACAGAACAGAAATTAGGAAATAGTATTATGTGCTTATACAAGTGGACTTTGTTAGGGAACATTTTCTTACAGTGCCTACACTGTATTTGGATTCAACAGAGTCCCTAAAATGTTATAACGTCCCCTTTTCTGTGTTGTGTATGTATAATTAATCTTTTACATTCCAATTGTGACACTAGATTACAAACTCGGTGTAAAATTGTTTCTGCCCTTGATCGATTTTGAGTCACACACATTTACAGACAGCAATAACTCCTGAAGACAACAAGTAATGTGCTATCATCAATCGTAATGTTATCAACCCATTTTTCTCACATATGAGACAATGATGACCTCTCACTGAATGCAATGTTTCCAGAACTCATCTAAGAGTTATTCATAGCTGCCTGCTGTTTTCAAATTAGTTTTCATTACATTTTGATGGACCAGGACTTCCCCCTTGGGCCACTCTAATCCATCATATCTCTCTATCAGTGACACCAGTGTCCTTTTGTTTTGCTTTCAGAATGCTTGGGTACCAGATTTGCTGGATCACACATCATGGCTGCATTGTTCACACTCTGATAAGATAGTAGGTAACAGATCATTATTCAATAACATATATAAAGAGGATAATTACTGCTGACCCCAGCATACAATGGTCAGACATATGAGTGCAAATGAACCGTGGAGACTGAGAGAGAAGATGGAGACTCTATCAGTTACTCTGTGCTTCTATCTCGACAAGGCAAAAACAATTACCATCAGTGTCCACATCCGTTTGGTATAATCTGGATGACGATAAGCAGCAGACAGTTGTTCCAGTCTACCTCCACCTCTCTGGTCATTAAGGAAGGCTGGCACTGCAGGTACTACATCCATTTTAGATCTTAGAGCAGTAGGACACATTTGGTAGAACCACAAATTTATACATTATGTTTTGTGTATCATAGTATAGTATCCATTTGTGTTATATATATAAATCAAGAAATACATTGTATGTGTTCATCTAAAAGCATAGATGTTGTACATATAATAACACATACAGCTCATATGTGGATGAGAGGGACACCAAGCATGGTATACAATGGTTTGAACTACCAGCAGGATTATCCGGGATTCCAACACTGTCACTTCCTTATTACCTACCACCAATATCAGCCTACATTCACTGCATGTGGAATTTAGTATGCAATCTGCAAGCATTGGGAAATATCAATATATTTATTTTATTTATCGTATTTTCACTGTTATAAAAAGTTTGAACTGCATGAAAATCTTTTTCACTCGTGTGACAAAGAGAATAGTGTAAATCCTGTAAAAAAAAAGGAGGCAGAAGAGAAGCATTGGCATGCGCAATGGACTGTGTGTGTGTGTGTGTGTGAGGGTCATTCTACTGTCCTGTACATTAAGCTAAGTGCTCCTCAGCTCTCCAGCAGTAGTAAATGGAGTCTTATGGCTTGAGGGAGGGTTTGTCTCCCAACTCTGAATCAAAAGCTGAGAGTGTCCCAAGTCCTAGGTCACTGCTTCTGTGAATCATCAAATTCAGAGAATAAAGATAGATGCCTCTCCTTTTGTTTATGTGTGTGTGTCCGTGTGTGTCTTCGTGCACGCTGTATGCATCATTTACAATCCTATTCAGTATCCTTTGTGGAGAATATGATGCCCATCCATTGTCAAAGGCATGTCTCTGTGTTTAAACGCAGTAAGCAAATGCACAGCCAGGCTGCTTGTTTCATTGCATTTCCTACATGTTAACTATTGTAATACAGAGCTATTGAGATGCAGTTGTTCTAAAATTGAGAATGTGTAATACATCAAAGAGCTTGCTGATCATCATTTGTGCAGTAGACCAAGTCCAAGTCTCACTGCTATTGCTGGTATAGTTTGCAGGCTTTAATGATGTGAATACTGAAAGGCTGTATGTCCCTGTGCTTGCATCAGTCCGTCATCTCTTCCCCCCTCCCTCACTTTCTCTTGGAGCCACTCACAGGTTTCAGAGGCGTTGGGATCTGACATAGCAGGCACAGAGGCAGTCACTGTCTCACACTTCATCTAAAAAGCCTACTTATCTCTCATAGCCCGTGTTAGGTTATGCAATTATTGTAACAGGATTGTATAATCTGTGTGCGTTGTTCGTCAATAGTATTTTTTCCTCTATGATCATTATTTATGAGCATAGAAAAATTTGAATTGTTAAAACTGCATCTGAAAATCAAGTTCTTTACTTACTGCAGTTGTCAAATTAAGCTCAGTGAAGTGTAAATGACAAACAAAATACCAAACATGAGCAAAAATATTTTTAAAAAAACATAATACCTCAGCCATAAATGTGAACAACAAGCTGTTAACAGTTTTGTATTCAGGATTGGTGTAATTGGTGTGCAGACTTTATTGAGTGAAATTAGAGTTATGAATTTAAATGATGTGAATGTGATTTTATGAATTTTATGAAGCTTGTCAGAAGTGCTGCATAGGCACTAAATATTGCAGACGTACAGGTTTAGGCATTACACCAACAAATGCACCTGTGGCCTGGGATGATGTAAGGTCTATGTCCCAATATAAAACCCTTCTACCACTGGGTTGTCTGTTCCAGTAAAACCTTCTCATCCAGGGTAAGAGTGACAGAGTGATAGCATTGGCTGTCACCTTGATTCATAGAGCCGGCGTTACATTTATAACTCATTCTGTGTCAGAGGATGGACCTGCCAGCCTTTGGTGCCTCAGGGACTCCGGCCTGTGCAGTAAGGACCATCAAGCATCTAGAAGGGGCCCTGGCCCTCAGTGTATAGCTGCTGGTGATTCAGCTTCAGGTGTCATCTGCCAACCAGTTGTGAAACAAGGTTTACCTATTGATTACAGATTATGTTTTTCACCTATCATTTGTTCTGTTTATGGGTTAAACTTTAAGTGGCTTAGTGGCTTTTTACATTTATCATCCATTATCTTAATTTGACACACACTCTTCCTGAAGTATGAGTTCATGTAATTTAGAATCAAATGTCATTGGATGGATGCTTGAAGTCAATGCAAGAGAACAACGTCAAGGTTTTGGCTGGGTTATGAATGTTGGCTGTGGATATATTTGTATTATATTTCTGGCAGTGTGTCCTTGTACAAATATGCCAAAGTAATGAATAAATTAATTTTAAGTCCTGATGATGATGGTCTGTGTTTGAGATGAAATGATTGTTTAGAATGTTCTCTTATTTAACTGTAATGTATTGTAGGTGTTTTATACTTATGGGATAACAAAAGTTCTTAATTAAATTTAAATATGGTATTTTTACAGTATGCAGCCAAACCTGGCGCACTCGTACAGCTGCAGGTTGTCGGTCAGCACCACGGACAGAGATCCTCGTTGAAATGCGAGTCTGCATATCAAGGTGAGGTCCCAGACGGAAACACTTTTATGGAAGCGGTTATGGCTGAAGTTGAAATCACGACAAACTCAGAATGTATTAAAAAAGAAAAGAAGAAAAAAAAGACGAATCACTGCGTTTAAAGAGTTTAGATGTTAAAGTCCAACATGACGCGTGAAGCTGTCAAAAACTTTTAATCAGATAACTTTAGCAGTAGCCCAGGCCAATTTATTACGTATTAATCATATCCATATACAGAAATACACACTCATGGTGAATGGACCAAAGCACCGACAGTAGCCAGCCTAAATTTAGACCTTTCGTATCTGTTTAGCATTCATGCGTTGCGGTGTTTCACGTCATTCAGTCACCTAACTAGATTGTTCCATCAGACGGAATTACCCGCATCACTCAATGAAGTACAATTATTGATTACACAGCCCCCCCCACCCACCCACCCCCTCTCTCCCTCTCTCCATCCCTCCCTCTCTCCTACCACCATCTCTCTCTTTGCCTCTCTCCTTTCCTGAAGTGCTGCAGCGAGAGAGGACTGCATCGGGGAGAAAAAAAAAAGCCCACACAGTCGTGCGCTGATAATTACCTCTGATCCTTTTCTACAGTTCAACAAAACAAGATTTTTTTTTTTTTTTTAATCCCGTAGAGCGAAAGCGGAGTCTGGTGTAATGGGTTACTATCAGCTCAGTCCACTCATCTCGCCATAAATGACGGTAAGTAATTATTACTTTCCCCCTGAAAACATGCTAACTGTGTAACACTTACGAGTTAGGAAAAAATCCTTATTTTCCAATGAACTGTGTTGGGATCAGCTATATTGAGACTCAAGAGTCATGCGTTCATTTATTTGTATCTTTCTAATATTGTCTCAAACTAACATAAGGGCAAGCTGGGGAACAGGGATAGCGTATTATTTATTCATAATCATTTCTTAAAAGTTGGGATGGCGTGTACAATAAAGATGCCTTCACATGCATCCTGCAAAAGTAGAGAAAATGAGGACGTGCAGAGAGATGTGGAGATGTGCAGTTTCAGTTCAAGTTTCTGTAATTATGGAATTGAATTCATTCAATATTTATGGGTCACATATATGCTTCATGTAAGTCTTTGTTTAAAATATTTGATTTAATCAACACAAGTAAGCTCTGTTGCCGTTTGCTTTTAAAGGGTTGTTTGGTTTATGATGATCACTGACTGAAACTGACTCATAGTTTACTGATCTTTTTATTCACCACCATGTTTTTTTTTTGGTGAAATACTTGTCCTTATAGCATGAGCAAACTTTTGGGTTGTTGGCTGCAGACTGTGCATGCAATCCAGCCACCTGCCCTGGGGCAGTTAAAGCACTCTGCACTGCCGCCAAAAAGAGGAAAGGATGCGGGAGCAGGCAACTGAGTCATCCGTGAATTACCCCTCAAGAGGCAGTGAGCGATTGACAGGCACACAGCCGGTGAACTGGAAATCTGCGGCAAAGTGCTTTGTTTGCAATCTGAGGGCTGCTGTAGTAGTCCTGCTGGGTTAACACTGAAGGCGTCCATCAATGAAAAAGTGTTAGATGAGGTAAAGTGATTGCAGGCAGCAGAATGCATTTCTTTGGCCCACTTCTCATTGATTTCAAGTTGATGTGGGTTGTTTTTTTTCTGCCATGGTAAACAAGAATCTCATTGTAATTCACAATGCCCCTCATCTGCATTTAATAACATCTCCATCTCAAGTATCCACTGGCCTGTAATTCTATTAGTTTTTTTTTAGTTAAGTGAAGTTTATGCAGCATCACACAATCTATTTTGAGAGGTAGACATTTTATTTTCCAGCGTTTCACCGTTGAAAGGAGGAAGTCTCTTCTGACTGACTAAAAATACAAAGTACGCAATGGCTGTAACAATATGAGAGATTCACAAAAAGATGTGTCTACACATTTTGTTAGCATGCACAAACAAATACGGAAATAGTGATTATTTTAGCACAGCATAGTTTACATAACATTCAAGAATCCACTTATCATCCTAGAATCTGAAGTTATACAACACATATGAAATATTTAGGCATACACACAAATCATACATTGACCGTGCACATCTCTCGGACGGTCCACATCTTGCATTCCTTGCCTAATCAGTGTTATTACGTCACTGCGATGTAAAATGTACAGCCTGCACCAGACAGCAGTCGTGGCACTTTGTGTTTTGTATCTGCTATGTAAGCACTGTATAGTGTCAGCAATGAGGTCTGGGAGGCAGGGAGAGCATATGTCTACCAGGAAGATCAAACAGAAAAGCAAAGGAGATATAATTCTTCAGGGTGGGATAGGAGATGTTTTTTTTATTATCTACAACTCCAAAATATATTTTTATTCTTCCACTTGCTCTGTACAGATTGTGTAACACATTGTGATTTAAGTTTTTTTTTTTCTGAACAAATGCATTCTGTATCCTATTATATTTTCATCTAAGTCCATCATGTAATAATAGATATATTCTATCTATAATAACATGATGGATCTCTATACTTTTCCATTTGCTCTTAGCTAAGATAGCCACATAAGAGATAAAATACTGATATTAATATTAGCTCCACAATGTTGAAAAGGCACCAGCTTGCTATAACTGCTTAATGAATCTGCATGATGCAATATTAAGATGGTTTGCATCAGCGCAGCTTTTGAAGTTTTCATTTGAATCTTTAAGAGACGTTTAGGTGCTTCCAGAAATGTCTTTATTATTTTATTCTGTTCTCATTTGTTTGCAGAAACAGCCATGTTCATCCACTCTTCCGTTTTTGTTGCCAAGCCTCCATTTATTCTGTTAATAATTCTTCTCGTATACCCCGCGCCTCCCTCTCGTCCTCTCTCTGCCCCTCCACTCAGTCAGTAATGGTATCAGTTTTTGATGAAATCTCCTAACGGAAGACGTCCCGGGCTGGCTGTGCCTCTGCCTTCCAGATGAGGTCATGGGCTCTCCGTTTTGATGGGATTACATGCGGCTCTGCCCACTTAGAGATTGGACAAGCTCTTTCTGATGCTAATAGAACAAACCAGCCGTCAAGCCACTGTGCTTGCGTGTGTCTTTGAAAAGGCAGGACAGTGACAAGTCAAACCTGACTGAGATGGAAAGCATTTGTGGTTCTTATAGGGCAAGGGACATAAAGTGGTTCAACGTATAATATTTAAAAATAAGCGACAAGGGAAATTGCCACTTCATAGTTTTGGACATGCAGCCATTATGCTTTATTTTTTTTAAAGAATTTTATTATTTATTGTATTAACCACAGCTGTAATACCTAAAAAGAGGCTGCTCTCTCATTACTTTTTTTGATACTGTGTTAGGGCCAATGTCTGGGCCATCGGTCTGCACGCAGCCAAAAAAGGCACTATTGATTTTCCTTCAAGTGTTCATGAAAAATATATAGTATTTGTCTCCTCCAGCAGTTATGGGTCACACAACCTGAAATTCCTGGACCAAAATTGATTTTTTCTTCTTATTCTAACAACTTACTTGCCCATATCAATCTGTTTGGTGACTGCTGGACTCAGCAGGTAGATCTGCAACAACAATGGCATCAATCCTTTCGGCAAAGCTTGTAGGAAAGCCGTACTGTGCCGATAATTGCTTCATTGTGTTTTAAGTCCTTCTGAGGGTGTTCATTAGTGTCATTATTACACTGTGTGTACATGTAGTATGACGTTTTTTCTTTCAAAATGCTCATTAGCAGCGTCATTACTGTGCCACTTTTAGCTAATGATTCATGATAGGCAACAAAAGAGTTGAAACAAAGTTGGACAAACTCACACCCTCTGGATATGACTATACTTTAACTTTTCAAATTACTTTCCCTGAATTGGATGTATGGCAAAAACTCCTATGTAACTATATTCTTGTCATTTGTCTTTATGTTCATGCATGAGGAAATTTAGGGTCAAGTGATGCTTGACCTACAGTTTTTTTTAGTATTCTAAAGAGGTGTTGAAGGAAAGCAGGGCCGCTATCCATCATGTAGACATGGGGTATTGCAAGAGCAAGGCCTATTTTCAGCCATCCTCACATGGTTTACAACAGTGCATACACTTTGTTAACTCTCTTTCTTCTAATTTTAGAGAACAGTTATACCCTGGGACAGTGTATGGATAGAGCCTCTTTATGTTGCAGTACATTTCCTCCATCATCATGTTGGTCTGCTATCAATAGAAATATATCAAACAAATGTAATGAAGTAAAGATGATAATATATTTATAATTTGAAGAGCATGTATGGGTTTACAACTAGGGATGTGTTCAATGACCTTGTGGCTTGGGTGAAGACAGTAAGTAAGACTCAGTCAGAGGTCATTTTAAATGGAAGAATGAGCATTTTCTGACAAACAGGCATTAGCAGAAACAATAGATGCTAAAGGGGGAGACTGAAAGAGAAGCAAAAAATAAAGAAGACGCTGCAGTTAGGAGGGGAGATGGAACAGCAGTGAATAAAACAGAGATCTGTTTGTTTTGAGAATGTTGGTGGTTATCCAGTTGGACTGTGATTGCTCCCGTTGCTCAGGCTGTCTTCGCTGTCAGGATCTCGTCAGCTGAGGTCAGGTGAGGTTGGTCATCTGTGTGCTTGGGTGTCCTCTGAGCTTCATCACCACTGAGAGGGGGGGCTTCACCATACACTCTGTTGATTCTCTGACAGGCAGGCTCTACCCGGATACATGCCCTTTTGCTGGTGTGGGTTATGTGTGCGTGCCTGTTTTAAATAAATAAGATGCATAATAGCCAACATGACCTGATCCTGAAACGATAAATATTATCAGTTCAGTGGCACCCTTCAACTCTGACGTGCTCCAGGCAGGGTGTTTGTCAACCAAGGCATTTCCAACCAAGTCTTCTGCAGTGATTATTATCAACAACAATGTTTACCTCACCAATGAGGTGATCAAAAGTGAAACAAACAGATTGATTAAAAAAAGCTGTCTTTATGGATGATCCTTAGGACAGTATCTGAGGCACCGGCGGTGTCTATGGAGGTATTAAAAAATTATCGGCCCATGTGTAAAGGACTGTGCTCATGAGCACAGAAGTCATCCAATGAGCCAAAAGGGATTAGTAGAGTCACCTTGAATCAGCAGTGTCATTTTGCCCAGTAAAATTGCATTACGGGAGCTGGAGCTGGCCCTGTGATTTGTGTCCTCCTGACAAGGCTTCAGTGTTCATTAGAGGCTGTGGTGAGCAGCTCCTAGACACACAGGAACTGCACACACTGCCCAGCTCTGACCACACACACACACACATACACACACAGCTCTGGATACCATCCCAAGTATGCAGTGTTAATATTAATTAACAATTTTAGATTTTTTCATTTAAATGATCCTTTATTAGTTTGTTTCAATAGTGGTTGTGTGTCCATATTGGGACAAATTGTAGAATGAAACAGCCACAGTGAGCCTGCGGAGGCAATGTGATGATGAACTGTGATTCACAGTTTGAACGCTCATGAAATCATGTTACATCATTTGCACTGCTAGGCTGGGGTCTCCCTCCCATCAGCACTGGTCTGCCAGGAAGGGGAAGGGCTTCCCCATCCATGCTGTGAGCACACACACACACACACACACATATGTGCATGCCATGTTTGGGTGTGTGAGACGATTCTTCAGTGTGTCTATTTATGCAAGTGAGTCCCATTTTATGGGCTAATACACTCGGCTACACGGAATCAGGGGCACTAAGATAAACACGTGGGTGTTTTTACTATGTGCCTGTGTCTGAGTGTGCATTTATCCACTCATGACCGTTTCTCCTTTCCTTCTTTCTTTGCGCGGATTAAATATGACAGCGCTGTTCCGGTTGGATCGTCACTCCCATTATAATAAAGCAGCTCTTTATTGGGGGCAAATTGATTTTGGGCAGAGCTTTGTTTATTAGCTTCTGTTCCTCAGAGCTGATCATGAGTCAGCAGATTCAGCATCTCTGTCCAAAATGCTCATCTCTCTCCAAGTGATGATGAAACATAGAGGAAGGAGAGTACCCCTGGAAATTGAATATTCATTTTGAATAAAAACTAGAGAGCTGTACCTTTTTTCTTCACATCACTCCAAATGATTAAGAGGCCTGGGAAAATGGTGAGTGGATGATTAAAGAGGGTATGTGCTGTCAGTGGGCTGTCACCTGTTAGTCTGGGATAGTTACGGATGTAGCGGGGGAGACATGAGTTACAGGCACTATCTGATGAACATTTCCCTCTCTTTACTTTCTTCTTTTCTCTCTCATTTCTCCCCTGTCCTTCCTCCCACTTGTTCTCTCTCTTCTTTTTTTTTTATCTGTCTGTCTCTTACCCTTCCCCCAACCCTCTCAGCCTGGCCAATGATTGCCACAGCCATTGTGGGTTATCTCCTGTGGTGACTGCAGACTCAAGAGTTTTCTTCCCTGCTGCATCTCAAGACCCACTGATCTCACCATTCTTGAAATTACCCCGTCAGCTTACACCCACCCCTCTTCCTCTCTTCCCTCTTTCTTATACATCTAAGTATCCTCTGAATACCTACCAGTGGAGCCACAATGGAGGACACTTACAATAACAGGACTTCTCTAGCTAAGGGGGCCAAGGACATGGTAAAGGAGGCCAAGCGGCACACAGCAAAGAAAGTCAACAAGGTGATGGACCGTGCCACAGATGAGTACTCATCCCATCGCAATTACAGTCGATTCCAAGATGAGGAGGACGAGGATGAGGATTTCTACCGAAACCCCCCGAGGCAGGATGGTGAGGGCTACCATGAAAATGAGGAGGGATCCAGTGATGCCACAGAGGGCCATGATGATGAGGATGAGATCTACGAGGGCGAATACCAGGGCATCCCCTCGGCAGGAGATAGGAAGCATAAGGAGGGGCAGGTGGCGCTGGGTAAACCGATGTCAGATGCAACAAGGGACCGTAAGGGGCTGGAGGAGGAGAGGCAGGCTGATGAGGAGGAGTTGGCCCAACAATACGAGCTGATCATCCAGGAGTGTGGCCACGGGAGATTCCAGTGGCAGCTCTTCCTGGTTCTCGGGCTGGCACTCATGTCAGATGGAGTGGAAGTGTTCGTGGTGGGCTTCGTGCTGCCCAGCGCAGAGACAGACATGTGCGTGCCAAACTCCAGCTCGGGATGGCTAGGTAAGAGACCCTGAGCGTGTTTGAGTGTGTGCATGCATCTACTTGTGAAAATTATGCAATTCCTTCAATATTAATTAAACTGCATCATTGTGTTTTTTGAATTGCCTTGATTATAGACTGTTCATTTATTTGTGCATACTCCACTGTCTTCTGTGGCTCTAAATCGATATATGTCGTACTGCTATGATGTCACACTGATGTCACAAGAGTTAGTTCAGCTTGGCCTTATCCATGCAGTGTTTTTTGAGTAAGCCTCATTCTAGGGCCAGAAAGAACATCAGAACATCTCAGCCTGTGCTGTACAGATTTCTTGAATCTGTCCCTCACAAGTTCAGAAACTTTGTGGACACCTGGTCAGAGGACAGGACATAGAATATAAGTATTCTCCATTTTGTCATTTATCTCATCATAAATATGTGCCACATCAAAATAATGCTTTGACTTCTATATTATGAAATATTATTTGACTTTATGGACAAGATTACTTCTGTGTGTTTGCACTATACGTGTCACATTTTATCCTAGTTGTGTTTCACATGGGTGAGGTGTTTCGGTCCACTGGTCTCCGTGTCAGGATTAAGAGTGCAGCAAGTATTCCCTGTGTGTTGAGTGGGAGTCCCAGCAGTCCCAATGGCTGCAGGTGTATAATCCATCACCGCGGCGCTGTGTACAGGGGACTGACTCACTGTGTCAGTACCGGAGCGGCGAGGACATTAATTCAGGCACACAGACCTTAGATAGTAACTGCCACAGGGAGACATGACAATACATCAACTGCAACACAACATCTGATGCAAAATTGATATGGCAGGGCCTTTTCGTGAATGAAGGTTGTGATTGAGTTACAGTTGGTGAATGTGAAAAATAAGAAATTAAAATGTACCCATTACCTGGACCCTTCCATTCAAATAATGAATTACATAGATTTCTCAGCTCGAAAGTATGAATATCATACTTAGTGCGTTATTTAGACAGACTAAAACAACTTGATTATTTATGTCTGTATATGGGATTGTCACTAAAACCTCACAAGATGTTGCACCTTCGTTTTTCGGCCTCTTTCCAAATATCCATGAAAACTCTTTACTGCCTCTCTAGCTAAGCAAAGTCCTGCAGGCATTCATGCTCTACGCTCTGCTTCTCCTTGTTCGTGACTCCATCCCTCACCCTCCATTCTCTGTGTGCCTCTCTTTTCTTCTCCCGTCCTCCCCCATTCTGCTTTTCTTTTTCCTACTGATTGCCCCAAGGCTCCTCCCTGTTGAGGTGAACATGATTGGTGTGTGTGTGTGTGTGTGTGTGTGTGTGTGTACTGTATGTGTGTGCATGAGCATAGCCTACATGATTACTATGACCTTGTTGGTATCCATTTGGAGTTTCCCCGAGTAATTACAGTTAATTATAGCCAACAAAATGAAGTGAACTGATGCTTTACAGGTGCCATGGCGATATTTTATTGCCATGAAGTGCTGAAATAAACAACAGGCAGTTATATGATGTGTATATCTTGGTAGATCACACCCCACCAGTGCATTTCCACGCAACTAAGTAACTTGAGTTATTAAACAGACTTAGAGAAATCTGATTTAGCCATATGTATGATGTACATGTAACCACTTTTCTAAATGTCTTTGAGTGAGTGTGCACAAATAGGTGCAGTTAAACAGTGAAAGTAAGTAAACTGGAGAGAGGAGAAATCTGATAACTGTCTTTTGTGATTTAGAGTAGCCAGGTTCATACAGACACTCACATACATACTGCAATATCTTGTGTAACCTGATGTGATGTGGCCCTCTACATGGTCAGAGAGGGAATTAGCTATCATGTGTAAAAATGCACTTTTATAGGAATAACACATGAAAAATCACCCCAACACCCCCAAAAGCTATCAAAAATTAGAAAATGCAGCACAGAAGAAATAATGTATTTTATTGGAAATTCTGAAAAGTGAATTACAATTCTGAAAATGGCCATTTGGTGTTTGGTTAGTTCCACCTGAGTTGGACTCCCATCATAGTTGCGTTGTGCAGCTCCATTAAGCACATAACAGGCAGAGACAGAGGCAAGCTGCATGGACTGAGCTGAGTGTAATGGGATAATGCAGAGCACGAAAAAAACCCCCCGTCTGAATAGGATGGATGACTGAAACGCTGATTAGATTACAGAATTCAGCTTGGTACTATAACAGTATCCCGATCTTGCAGGAATCTTTAATGCTGCATGGGAATGAAGGGCGGAGAGTTGGGGTGGGTGGGGGTGAAATACTGTCTATACTTTAAATAAGAGTGGATGATGTGGGAAGAAAGCGAGAGGGAAAACAAGTGTTGTGAGATGCAATACATGTGATGAACAGGGGAGAAGGAGGAGGGGGGGCAGCATTGAAGCAGAGAGATTGCCAAGTTAGAGAGGAGTAATGGGGAGAGAGGTGTGGGTGGATGGGAGCAAAGAGGTGGCAGATTGGTAGTATTCAGTATACCAACAATGCGAGGCAGAGGCTCAGCTATCATCTCAGACACAACAGACAATGGGAACACATCACCCTATCATTACTTATTTGTTCTCTTAGGCTGTCTTTTTCTTGCCGAGACTCCCTCATTTCTCTCCCTGACTCTGTCAACTCGGCTCCACTCGTTTTCATTTAACAGCCACTTCTCACTCTCTCAGCCACCGATACTTTCCCCTCCTCTCCTTTCCCCCCCTCTATTCTACTTTATCGTCTTCTTCTTTTCATCCTTACATCCCCTCTGATGTCTTGGGCCCTTATCTTTCTTGGGCTTCTTTGTGTCCCCGCTTCACTCCCTGTCTATTTTCAAGCTCCATCTCTTACAGTACTTCTCCCTCTTTCTCTCTTTTTTTTTTTTTTGCTTTTCCCATCATTCCCCCTTTTTTTTTTCTCCCTGTCTGTATGCGCCAGCTGGCAGGCTATGTGGGGCTGTGTGGTCCAGGGGCAGCTGAGCATGGCTAAACTGCAGTAAGATCGCAGCATCACTGCGGAGATTACACTACTTGTGTAACGCAGCTCCACATTGTGTGGGAGAATATGTATGTGTGTGTGCATGCTGAAGAGGAAGGGGGGGGGGGGGGGGGGGGGGGGGGGGGGTATGTGATAGGAGTGGGTGTGTATGCGTGCATATGGACCAAACCTGCTGCCACCAGCAATATCGGCCATGAGTAAACCACGTCTAACTGGTTGCTCTTATCAGGGGTTCATGGCATCGCTGAATTTAATGCGAATTATCCACAGTCTTTAATGTAATGAAGGTTGTATCATTACTGATGCTGAGTGAGTCATTTTAAACCCTGCGCTCTAAGCCTACAATAGGTTACTTTCATATAGATTTCATTGAAATCCTGCCCCCACTGATGTGACTTAAATATGACAAAAAGCTTCAATCTCTTTTTCTGCGGAGGTGGCAAAAGACGGAGGCACGAATCCGATCAAAGTGACACGATGTAGTACAAATGTGATTACATGCTGTTCAGTGTAAAGGAGCTGATGACAGTAGAGCAAAGAGGAAACTAAGGCAAATAAATGAGAGGGAAGCACAGGGGAGAAGAGAGGAACAGAAGTGAAGAGGGGAGAAAGGAGACGAAATGAGGAAGGGGAATGAGAAGTGAGCCAAGAAATTGGAAAGCAATAGGAGAGGACATAAGCTGAGAGAAAAAAGAAATGGTGGAAAGGTTTGGGAAGGGAAGCACTAAAAGGGGAAGAGAGCTGGAGAGAGGATAAAATAAGATCAAAGTAGCAATGAAGAGACTGAGAAAGTGAGAAACGGGGAGAAGTAGTGGGAAAATATCAAACAGGGAGAGATATAGCGACGCTGTAGTGCGCACCAGGCATGCAGTTGTATGATAGTATCATCATTATGAATAAAACAGGACGGGTGTTTTGCGCGACGCTGAAACAGTTTGCACCACTAAGAGTGAAGAGCATCAAAGCATGAAATCAGAGAAGAGGTCGTGATGCAGCTCAGCGCTCCCACGGCTCTCAGGGGGCTCCTCGCGATGTGACAGGACAGAAAATGCTGCACCAAGGCCTTCCCTTTACTAACCTCTTCCCTCGTTCTCTCACCCTATCTGGCAATTACTGCCTCCACTCTCCTCCCTCATTACCCTTTTCTCTCTTTTGCCCCCCCTCTCCACCTCCCCCGTTGCTTTTTTCTCTTTCTTCTGCTGCTCACATATTCCATTTGCTTGCATTTGTGCTTGCTGCTGTATAAATTTTCATTCCCAGTGGCTAGTTTAGCTACACCAAAAGAGATTAAATGAATTTGTAATATTTTAATCTATGAATTAGATTTACTCTTTGATTCTGTGTGTGTGTGTGTGTGTGTGTGTGTGTGTGTGTGTGTGTGTGTGTGTGTGTGTATGACTGAAGCAGTGTTTTACTCAATTTCTTACCCCGAAAACACTCACTCGATGGGATTTGTCTTTACTTTAAAGTGTGTGCGTCTCGAGTGTCATGGGGCAAAACCTTCCACTTTTTTGAGAGGTCTTCTGACACACTGTCATTTTCCATTTGGTGCTCAGAATTTTTATGGGTCATCAAGAAGAAATTCACTGTTGTATTTCACACACTTATGGTGAAACAGTCCATTTGGCATCCTTTCCTTGGCCTTAAAATTAGGCTGAACTGAAATCTATTGATTGTACAATCACGTTTAGTCAGCAGGCCTCAGAAAGGGCGTACATTGATAGCCCCACTAAATCAAACACAGGGCAGTACTGGGTGAAGGGAAGTGGTTTCATTAATCAGAATACTCTGGTTGAAGCTCTTGGGGTCCAATCTTATCCCATGTGTTCGGTATTGACTGACTGACTGCAGCGTGAGCATCAGTCTAATGAAATATTGGTTTGAGATACGGGTGATGTATGTTGTACTGTTAGGTTGAAGTGGATTACTGAAGAGAACTGACTTATGGTCATCATTAACTGAGAGTGCAGAGGAAATAATGGCACCAGATGTACACGTTTTTGCAAATGTGCTGCTTTAGATTGAAATAAATTTGAGAGAAACATTATTACATAATCACAACCCAGCAAAGACCAAATACCTTTTAACCTTTTATTTTTAAAATAACATATCAGTCACTGGATAACCTTTAACACACGGACAGACCCTTCATTTCTTAACAGCACAGCAGTTAGTAACAACTGCTGGTTGTCACGTTCTATCACCACTGTTCTACCACATGACTGAAAATCCAATTCAGGCATAAAAACATTAATGTGTAAGTGTGAAATATAAGTGCTCCCTGGGCCACATACATGTAACTCAGCCCATGTCCAAAAAAATGTAAATATAACATTTGGGAAATTTGGAAAAATGTTAATACCACAATGTATGAAAAAAACAAACAAACTTAGTGATAATACTAGCAGCTTGTTGACTACAATTAACTATAATTAGCAGTCAGTTACAAAAGGTTTAAAAGAAGACTTCTCATCAGTGCATAAGAGTGACTTTCTCCTCAGCGTGACCATTGCTGTGAACACATTTTCAAGATTTTACTGCAGTGTCATCACAGCTTGGTTTGAGTCCAAAAGCTAAAGGAAATGGGACGGCATCACTGTGACGTCAAAGTGTGACTCATAATGACAAATAGAAAGAAACACCTCTTGGGGACAAAAGACAAAAGATTCAGTTGAAATATGTACCATTATTCTGGAAGAATTGGACTTCTGGTATTGATATAGACCTCATGACGTTAAAGGATGTCTGTGCTATTTTTCATATATATTACACCACGGTGCACTCTCCTCGTAGCTTGTGCAGACACTGCTGACATCATGTTCAGTGATGCCATGCAACAGGTCAGATAGAACGTCAATAAATTAATTACGTAATGGACTGTCCTCTGAGGGCTGTTCTCATTATTCAACAGTTTTATCGCTCCTTTTTTAAAGGACACTAAAGTAGCATGAGTCAGAGGTTCGTTCTTTGTCTGTTTTGTACCAGTATCTCTAAAAACCCTGAAAGCAAAAACAGTTGATTGTTTGTATGGAAAGTTGAGTGCTGAAACTAAATGAAAAGGCCTCTGGATGTTTGGATGCATGGTAATTAAATGGAAGGCCAGTGGGTGTTTGCCTGGGCACCGTATATCTAGCCTCGCCTTAATGAAGCAAATATGAACTGTGCATAGACTGAAGACTTCTGTTAAATTTAGAATTGAATTTATGGCACCTTCAGGGAAATATCTAGATGGCTGCCAAATGTGACAGATAGCTGGGTTTTGACCCCTGAAGCGATAGAGTCAAACAGATATCTGCTCACAGCAGAGGACAAGAGACCTGACTGCAAACATTAGAGAAATGAAATGCATCTTGCTATTAAGATGATTGTAATGGGATGAGCAAAGTGTCCCTAGGGCTGAGTCACATCACCTCATATATGACTGCAACTTCCACATTATAAATACAAATATCCTCTTTAAACCAGGTTTATGTGTGTTCCTGAAATATTATTGGTTTCTAAACTATTCAATGTTTAGCCTGGAACTGAAACTGCCAAAAATAAATTTCTAAATGGAGATGAATCCAGTTGGAGTTGCACTTTGCAGCAGACACTGTATGTCCACGAAGGCTGCTAACCTTACAATGCCAGTTACAATACAGGCGAAAGCAGTAATAATAGGCTCCTCTCTCCAGAGCAGAATCATGATGAGAGAAATCAATGCTGTTTTGTTGGAGCATTGATCCCACTTGTGATGAGAGAGATTAAAAGAGAGCAGCGGGCTCTTTTGTAAAGTCACCCTGCATTACTGTTCACATTTGTCTAATCATTGATCAGAGCCTGTTTTCAGTCTTTTACACACTGTATTTACTTATCAACGTTAGGGTGCACTGGGGCTAAGGGTTTTCCAATTGGGTGTTAGGTTCATTTTCATCAGTCAGCGTATCAATGTTTAATATCCAATCAGAGTAGCAGAAATACCATATTGTTTGATGAGCAGCAATCTCTTTATGTAGTAATAACATTAGAAAGTACAGGTTGAATATGTGCCCTGGGGAATATGTGTGTGTGTTTAAAGTCATTTTGAGTGATAGTCGCAGTCTAAGTTTAGTCATTCAACATAACTTCCAGTTCTTTGATAAATATTCTCAAAGTTTAATGTTGCTCCACAGTTTAATTTGACACTCCACCATTTACAAGCCGATGCGGATTTACAATTCCTAAAACACTTCTTGGCTGAGTGTCAGTAGGGTGTAGGGTAGGGTGGCTTTGACTACAAAGAGGCAGATATTTTCAAAATGTATCATTTTTTTGGTGAATGGTGATATTATGAGAAGAAAACAGAAAGTATATCTTCTTGCCACCGAGGCTTTGAACAAGACATGATTCATATTGCTCCAGCAGGTTTCTGGAAACCTCTCTGGTGTGCAAGACTGGACAAATCAAATGTGCCTGTAATCAACATGTTATTATTAAGAATGGATTACATGAGTAGTGACAAACCTTCAGATAACTGTAACCGCACTGCTGATTTTAACTCATTATTTTGGTTTTAAGGCCTGAAAATGTCACTGTCTCGGTTCACTCTCACCGCTCTCATTTTCAGCAAAGAATCACCCACTGTACACTACAGAGACAGTTTGCAACTCGCTGGTACACAGCGACTAAAGAGCCACATACTGTATTTCCCTCAAGAGTTAGTGGATGCTAAGCTTGGCTACATTGCCTGTCAGCATTCTTCCTTGTCCCAGGCCTGTGTGACTTAATGCCATAAAGTGTTCATCTCGTGATATATCATCAAAGTTACACAGTTCAAGAATGGGTGTACGGACGCAGAGTGAATGGCAGACTCACCATTCACCCTAATGCAAGTTAGCGTATCATCAAACTGATAGGTGGAAAAGTTTGATAATATGCTCCTAAAGAGAATTAATAATGGGGGTGACTCATTTGTTACCTCACAAGTGAAAGCTCATGAGAAGACTGGCACTAAAATCATCTC
Organism: Nibea albiflora; assembly: GCA_014281875.1. Lineage (NCBI taxonomy): Eukaryota > Metazoa > Chordata > Actinopteri > Sciaenidae > Nibea > Nibea albiflora. The sequence goes on from CM024801.1 coordinate 19,438,676, forward strand.
TTTAGGTAACCGACTTCTAAAATATTGGTTCATGCAAACTTGCACAAGAGATGTGAAGTCATTTATTGTACACGGAGGCAAACAAAACTCAGACCCCTCTCTACCCTTATCTTTCCAGGCAGTATTGTTTACTTGGGGATGATGGTTGGAGCGTTCTTCTGGGGAGGGATGTCAGACAAAGTGGGACGCAGACAGTGCCTCCTCATTTGCATGTCCACAAACGGCTTCTTCGCCTTCCTGTCATCTTTTGTCCAGGGATACGGCTTTTTCCTCCTTTGCCGTGTTGTCGCGGGCTTTGGGTAAGTCTGATAAGGTGGAGGTCATTCAAGGGCCTGCTAGGATGTGAAAAGTCATGTCAAAAAATGCACTATAGCAGCTCACAATCTCCTTCTTTGGCAATATGATGTTCTAGCTATCTGAACACATATAGTCTTAAATCAAAGTTTGCACCAATCAATCAGGGAAAATTAAAGAATTAATCTCTGTGAGGAGAAATACACGGATCTCTCTTAATTATTACACCCTTTGTTGACTTCCACTAAACATTTGTTTCTTATATGAATATATATGTAGTACAGGCATATAGGCCATAAGCAATTTCCTTCAATGAATTTAAAAGCCTGTGTCTCTCAGACTGCTCTACAGAAAGATGAATAACTTTGAATAAATGTGATTTTCTCCTATAGCTGCATTGCAGAGAGAGAGATCAACAGCTAATGTCTAAGATGTTATATGCATTGACATTCTCACTCCATAAATAAGGCTTGCAATGTCAGAATCGCTTGAAATAACCGGTGTGGGAAAATGAAAACTCATCCTCTTACGACATAGACGCCTGGTGTAGACTTTGATTTATTATATCCTCTTCTTTGTCTGTGTCACTGCTCCTTTTAGAGCTAATTCAGTAATTGCATCTACATCACTCTCCCCAGAGACCTCCAGAGTAATTGAAAAGATTGTCTAAACTGCCAGTGCAAACTGTGCCTCTGAAACATGAGGAACTGGCATATTTATTTATTTATTTATTCTTATTCTTTGTATTATTTGAAATATTCTTAGTTGTATTCTTTGTAATCTTAGCAATGAACCTTCAGTTTATTCTAAATGAAATGTTAGAATCAACATTTAATGAATCAGACATGTCTGACTTGCAAAACAAAAACAGGCCAAAAACTGAAGGATTAAGACACAGTATGCAAAAGTAATCATACTATGTGAAACTTACTAACTAACTTATGCATTCTTTCTGGTTCTTGCAGGATAGGAGGTGCTGTGCCCATCGTTTTCTCCTTCTTTGCAGAGGTGTTGTCCAGGGAGAAAAGAGGAGAACACCTCAGCTGGTTGTGTATGTTCTGGATGATTGGAGAAATCTATGCATCTGCTATGGCCTGGGCCATCATACCACACTATGGTGAGTTTGTCAGTTTGAAAAGTGAAAGCCGTAACAGGATTAAGTTTAGCAAAACTGATGAAAAGCTTGGCAATGTGACTTTGTGCGGAACCCCTGACTACAGGTCACAAAAATGCAAGTCTTTCCTGTGGCCGTAGATTGAGGTGCTAGATTTTGCTGCCATGGGAATCAATCACTTAATAGGTCTGAGTGGCTGCAGGCTCTGAGAGTCAGAGGTTAAGAGATTAACGCATGCATAGTTACCACAGAGCAGATGCATGCATGCTGAAAGGGTGAAGGTGGGCCTGTGGGAAAGAGGAAGCTGTGATTTATGACAGTACTGCACTCACCATGAAAAGAAACAAAAAAAGGGAATGAGCTTCCTCTCTCTCCTCTTCTGCTCATATTCACTTCTCCCCTGCTTTTTTAACCTGCTGTCCCTTTCTTTTACTGCTTCCCCTCTCCTCCCATTTTGTACTCTCCCCATCTCTCTGCCGAACTCTGTCCTTCCTTTTATTACCTCTCTCCACTCTCTGTCTCCGCAGAGTGTTCTTCTTGATCAAGCATAATTAGGTTTTTCTCCTTGCTCTAATAGGACAAAGCTACAGCTAGAGGTGATTTATGGCCAGACCAAGCTTTAGCCAACCCGTGACGTCAGGGAGAGGGAGATAGTCTGTGTGTGTGTTGCTGTAAGTGGCATGGATGATGTTTTACTGGGCTGCAGCCACATACCGGTCTTCTTCAAGGCAAATTGAAGGCAATAACATCTGACATTGTAAGAGGTCATTTGGGTTAACACACGCACACACACAGACGGCACATGAGAACACACACACTGCATTGATAATCATGGACTTTCCAATAAAGGACTTTTTTCTCACACACTGGTGAGGGTCGCACAAAACCACCACAGAAACCAGAACAAGTCTTCATGAGGAAACTCTGCTGTCAGCTCTCCTGATATCCTCACTTTGCTCTTTTTCTCTTTGACGCTCACTACCACTGCCTCTCTCTCTCTTATTTGAGAGGGAACTACGTGTCTTGCATACATACTCCACATTCGCCAGTGGTTTTTATGTTATTCCCCCAAAGTGCTGCAGTGCCTGCAACCAACAGTGCTGCAATGTGTGGGCAAAAATGCCTCCTGCAGTGATACCTTTATGTCTTTGAACGAAAAAATAAAGGTATCAAGTTATGACACAAGTGCCTCAACGCTGGTGTTTAATACACCATTAGAGCTCTCATTTATCTTCTCCACTCGCTGACTCCTAATGTCTCACAAAAGCCCCCTGCCAGACTCACAGCTGGGGCCCTGAAGGAGGTCTACTCAGCACAGATCCTCATCACACTGACGAGAGAGTTTGAGCAGTTTACATGCTGCCAAGCTAGCCCACCACTAGAGTAACCTCATTAGACACTGCTCAGATCTGCAGATTAAAGATTAAATACCCCCCAGTGAACTTCACGTCGTTGTCAATTACTTGTAACTCCTCTACTTGTACTATTTGAAACAAATTAAGCCACTGAAAGGCATTAAGATGCCACCATTCTCGTATAGTTTTGAAAATATCATTCAGACATTGTGCCGATTGTTGTCTTTGCTCTGAATAGACTGTATGATACATTTTTTTCATTTATATTTTATCGATATGAACAAAAGTCTGTCTGTCTGTCTGTCTGTCTGTCTGTCTGTCTGTCTGTCTGTCTGTCTGTGTACAGTATCTAAGCCTGGAAGTAGTGTGGCACTGCTGACTCAGTCATCCATAGACTTAGTCAATTACGTACATAATCCCTGTAATGAGATTTCCAATAGCATGGGTAAAACACTAACCCTGAGGGGCAGGAAGCCACGCTACATTTCTGTAGAAAAGGCAATCACTGCTGAACAACTCCTTCCCTTTCTCTCTCTGTTACTCTGTCTCTTTCTCTATTTACTTCTCTCTCTCACTCTGAGTCACTCCAGACGTACACACACAAACTCAACCACACACACAGGCACAGCAAAAGACAGAAAATAAATAGAAGGACTCGAAGAAAGTGGAAATACACACTGACGTCGTCTATGAAAGTCATTACTCCTGCTGCCCAACAAAAGACACTATGAGAGTGAAACCCAATCATAGACCTGTTGCCAGTGTGTATTGTCTCACATATTAGATTGCCATTCACCACAAAAGCTTAACTTAAAACTGACCAATAAAAACAGTGAATATATTCTGTTTATCTTGCATATTGTGTATTGTGTGCTGTATAATAATGCACTGTTGGCAAATATAAAGACAAAGTTAATACAGTGTTTTTTTTCACTGATTTCAGCTTTCCACTGAGACGTTTTCATCTCTCTGGTCTCTTCTGGGATGCATTTATGCCACTTATGACAGACGCCTACCACCATTTGAGAATAGTTGTTTTTAGCAGTTGATATGCATTGCTTTCAAAGCCAGATTTTAATATGCTGTGAGATTAATTCCAAACAGCCTTTTTTCTGGCATAACCATTAGTGTTAACCCCCCCCCCCCCCCCATCTCTTGACTCCCCTCCCACGCCTGCTGATGGATAATGGTGCTATTCCCTTTGGAGCAGCATCTCCATGAGGCACGATCTGTCGAGAAACGTGGGAGGTCACGACTGATTTGGAAACCCCTCTCTGTGCTTCCCCACGAATCTTCTAAAAAAATGAAGTCCATGGAGCACGAATGCAGATATATACAGCACATTGAACATTTGTGACTGCGTCCTGGCTGGTACTGTCATATTTAGTGGCGCCCTTTTTAGGTCTTTTAGAAAGAATTGTGAGTTTAGAAAGATAATTTTCAAGTCATTCATTATTTTTAATTCTAAGATGTCTTGCCACATGTCATACTTTCTCCACTGAGTGGTCCATAATTGTTTTGTGAAAAAAAATCAAAAACTGTGTCGCCTCGCTGTAACCCTTGCCAAAGGAAAATGTATGATGTATAATTATGTATATAGATTTATATATTTACTTGTGTACATGTGTGGGTGGGAGTATGGTATTATAGCATTATGGTTGTTGTGACAGTGTCATCTACATATGGTAATTCATGTTATTAATTTCTGTGCTTTTTCTCTCTCAAAGCCAGTGATGTATATGTGTGTACGTGTGCACCCCCCCCACCCCCCTTTGTGACAGTGTATAAGTCTCAGCGTGCGAGTAAATGTGTGGGTGCGTGTGTGTTTGTGTGTGTGCATGTTACAATGATTAATGAGTCTGCGAAAGTGCCTGTGGGCTGAGATCAGGTGCAACAAGATTTAACTTAGCAGAAAACACTCAATTCCTTTCCTACACATTCAATTAACCCGTCCCTGTGCACTTCTCTCGGCTCTCTCTGCAGAGCCATTCATCTCTGAGCTTATACATCACTCTACTCCAGCTGCAGAGTGCTCTCATTTAAATGCCATCTTTTATTTGCAGCGCCTTTTTTGTTCGCAGTGTGATATTCACACATAACTGTTGAAATCAGCCTCTCAGATAAAGTGGCACAGCCCCCCCCCCCACACCTCTGATAAGGACATACAGTAGTATCTGCACTACATCTAATATTATCATCTATATTATTATTCAGTCACTGCTTTCAGTGTGTCGTTTCAAGACTTAATCATATTTGCTTTTATCATACCCCTGTGAGTTGATGATTGGCTAAACAGCCACTTGCTGGTTTCAAATGGTGCATTGAGCATTAGCATATAATTCATCAGTCAGACTCATTGTGAATTGTTGTTGTTGTTATGACCTGAACGATTAACCTCATTGGTTTTGTTTTCAGAAAAATAATTATTTTACTCTCAAATAGTCTCTAATGTTATGACAGTATGCCATAAAGTGCATCAACAAAAAGATGCTGTTCAATCATAATATGTCATATAGTACAGTTTACTGCTAACAGAATTTTACTCGCTCTCACAGCAGTGTTTTTTTTAAACTTGAAGGTCCTTTTCATTAAAGCGGCACTTATTCAGACTATTGATACTCAACAGGATTAAATTATGTCATTTGATCTGTAATGTGAAACGTGAATGAACCTGCACAGAATTATCACCTGATTCTGGAGTTTATTTAGTAATATAGTGTTTAAGCCTTTTGTAGTTCCCAGTTTTTAATTTCTAGTTTCAAAATGTAGTGCATTTTGTTATTGCTTTCAATTTGTTACATTGTGTGTAGTTTTAGTCTTCAAAGCAACTGAGTCAGCGAATCTTTGTTTTCAGTTACTCTGTTTCTGGCAGGAACAGTCCCAGTTTACACAAACCTACCTAGCACCAGACACATTCATTGACCAGCTTGTGAACACAGTGCAGTGTTAATCACTACAGAAGTTAATATTCACCAAAAATGGAGTTTGAAGTGGAACAAATATTGGATTTTTCTGTTTCACAGACCTTCTTGGGTTGGGTGGCTAGGAACATGACTCCCAATCATTTAAATAATTTAAACACATTTTTTAAAAGACCACACCACTTGCAAGAAAATGTAAATGAAGCACTACTGTTTTTAGTATTTAAATATTTTCCTATTCTTCTGTGTCATCCCTCTGTATCAGACCTGTCATTGGTGTTGTATGCCATGGTTTACAGGTTGGAGTTTCAGCATGGGGTCAGCGTACCAGTTTCACAGCTGGAGGGTGTTTGTGGTCGTCTGTGCCCTGCCCTGTGTGTGTGCTGTGGTGGCACTTAACCTTCATGCCCGAGAGTCCCAGGTTCTACCTTGAGGTAATGGTATTTTCCTTAATTATTACAGCTCAACACTGACTCTGTTCTAATCTCTTTCCGCATCACCACACTGCTTCATGGTGCTGTATCATTGTCACAAACTGTCCACGCTTATCAATTTTACATTCAGTATCTCTATAATAATACATCAGACAAATTGAAAGTACTTGGACATATCCCAACAAATGTTTAATCAGACCAAACAGTGTGAGTCATCCAAAACTCTTGGAGGAGGCCTTATATGTGTCTGCAAGATCCGTGACAGTAGGTTTGCCGCTGCAGGATAATAACCCGTGAATTAAAATGAGTCACTGATGTCGTGACTCCCATCATTTTGGCCCATCTTTGCAAAATCAAAGGAATGTATTTATGTACAGTATGTATGATTTTTGGATGTGAGCTGTGTTGCTGTCGCTGAGTAAGCGAGACCGGTGTTGATCCCATAAATTTATCTCGTCTTCCTCTTTTTCTTTCGCTTTCCCTCCTGTCAGGTGGGGAAGCATGATGAAGCCTGGATGATCCTCAAACAGATCCACGACACCAACATGAGAGCACGTGGGCAACCGGAGAAAGTCTTCACTGTGAGTGTTTGTTTCTGCCGCTGCGCTGTCTTGGCTGGGTTGCCTGATGCTTATGGAAGCAAAGAGGCTTATATTCTGCCACCGCTGGGACAGGTTTTAACGCTTTAACCATGCAGGATCATATCTGAATTATGAAGGTTCTGAAAGCTGTTTTGTGTCATTCAGGCTTATTTGCTGCGTGAGCTGCACCTTGGGAAAGCCTCTTAGTCAACACTTGTTTCTTGAATTGATCATGTACTGTAGCACACACTGTTTCACCGTGTTCAATTGGATATATCAGTTATCATGTGTTTATCAATCTTGTGAAACTGAAGAAAGTCAAATAGAAAGCACTAGCAGGATCCATGATAATGCTTACAAAATCACAGTTATGTGAGGTGAAATTAATGCTGAATGCAGTGTGAATTTACAGTAGACTACGCCGATATATACTGCAATCATCATCTTCATTCTTTGATGAATTTCCCAGGTGAACCGGATCAAAATCCCCAAACAGCTGGACGAACTGGTGGAAATGGAGTCAGAGTCTGGCAACCGCGTGTCCAAGTTTTTCTTCAGAATAAAGACTGAAATACATGGGGTAACTATATTTGTATTTAATTGCAACAGTGTTTTCCAACACTCATTTCTGTCTACTGCCAAATAAATCTTTTGGTCTCATGAAGTTTAATAAGTCTCTTCTCTCTTTTTAGATCTATCTGAATCTCATGAAGTGCTTCAACTACCCTATGCGAGAAAACATGACACGACTAGCCATAGTGTGGTTCACACTGTCGTTCGGGTGAGCTTCTTTCTGATGTCATTTGTGTCATAGAAAAATCAGTCAAGTCTAATTTCTCTGGTCAGATAATAACACAAGGCAGCGAAGCTTGCAGTCATATTGCATTTCTGTCATCTTGATCTCTCTGCTGTGCAGAAGTCGCATGGTCTCGAAATCAATCACACTCTCTGGATCAATACTGGTCCATTGGTGTCTCAGTGGGAGCAGAGATCGGAGTGAAAGCAGCCAGAGATAAAAAAAAAACACCTTGAAAACACTCACAAAAATCAAACAGAAACCATAAGTGTCTCCTGGACTTCTGTTGTCTGTATGCCTCGCTACCTGAGTCTGACTGCACATATAAGAGTATATCTAGCCATGTTTCTGTCTAAAATCAACCTTCTCACCAGATCAATTGATTTTTGACATCCTCATATCACTTTCTCCTTCTGGTTGCAGATATTATGGCCTGTCTGTCTGGTTCCCCGATGTCATCAAACACCTCCAGGCAGATGACTATGCATCTAAAGTGCGGATCCACAGGGATGAACGCACTGAAGACTTCACCTTCAACTTCACCCTGGAGAACCAGATACACAAAAATGGCCTCTTCATCAACGACCGGTAGGGCAAGTCAACTTACCAGCAGGATTCACTGCAAGTAAATTAATACGTCGCTATAACTATTATGCTGTACTTCTTCAGATTCATCAATATGAAGTTGAAGTCTGTCACCTTCATCGACTCCACTTTTCGTAACTGCCAGTTTGAGGATGTGACATCAGTGGGCTCCTTCTTCCGTAACTGTACTTTCATTGATGCTGCTCTTCTTCAACACAGGTGAGATACAGGGATCTTATAACAACATAAACAACGTAATGGATTGTCATTGGCTCAGTCTTATCATTGCTAAATCGTAATTGTTTTTTCAGACATTGATGAATCGAAGTTGATAGATGGCACAGAGGTGATCAACGGTACATTTACCCACAACAAGACAGGATGCCAGATGACTTTTGATGATGACTACAGTGCGTACTGGGTTTACTTCATTAACTTCCTGGGGACCCTGGCTGTTCTGCCTGGCAACATTGTGTCTGCCCTTCTCATGGACAAAATTGGGCGTCTGTCCATGTTAGGTAAGACTGGAGGTTAAGAGGAGTGAGGTATTTGTGTGCACTTGAGTGATTGGCTTTCACGTTGACTGTAGGATGTTGAAATGATTCATGCTATTGATGTGGCATCCATCATTGAGTACGGATGCCATTTTGACTACGCCTTATGATTTAGTTGAACATTAGTCAACCGAATGTCGCTTACACTAACTCTTGCGGCTTCACTCTTTCTCTGTGTGTCAGGTGGCTCTATGGTGCTTTCAGGCATCAGCTGTTTCTTTTTGTGGTTTGGCACCAGTGAGTCCATGATGATTTTCATGTTGTGCCTTTACAACGGCCTGAGCATCTCTGCCTGGAACTCCCTGGATGTAGTCACGACTGAGTCATTCCCTACTGTCAGGAGGTGAGTACATGGTGGCTGAAATAGCTGTTTATGGATCTGCATAACAGACAGACATGCACACAGAAACAAAGAGTTGATTCAGTCAAGTTTAACATATTTTTCTCCCTTCCTGTTTTTTCTCTCACCAGAGGAACAGGTTTTGGGTTCTGCAATGCTCTGTGTAAGCTGGCAGCAGTCTTGGGGAACCTTATTTTTGGTTCTCTTGTTGGCATCACAAAGGCCATCCCCATCCTCATGGCTTCATCTGTGCTCGTCGGGGGAGGCCTGGTTGGACTCCGGTTGCCTGACACAAGAGCGAATGTCCTCATGTAACACCAGTTACAGATGTTCATCAGCTGGGATAAAACCTGGATAAAGCCTGGGTGGATCCGAGAGGATGCCCAGGGACTGTTGAGCAAGGAGTGCAAATGGCTTGGTTTACATATATCTTAACATGATTAATCAAATTTAGCTAATATAACATAGGTAAAGCTGGATAACACTGCCATCTTTTACATTTGTTCTGTCTTTTACATTTACACCGTACCTGACAGAGATGAGAGAGCAGGTTTTGGTGCTGAGACTTTGGTGGAGTTTAGTTCAGTGACTAGTTGCACCTTTCCAGCTGCAACCATAACCTTGTGTGGAATTATTGCATGGGTAAAAGCGTTTTTAATATTGATACAGGCTTATTAAGGCAAGCCAGATGGGGAGAAAAGTGAAAAACAAGCTGTAATGAGCACGGCCAACCTTCTGTGTGACAACGTGGGGAATAGATGATCAGAAAGACTAGTCACACGACACAGCTGTATGGCAGCTGGTTTGCCCACAGGACTCGCATACATAGGATGGACATGTTGTTGTAGACAGTGTGGAGAAAGTCGACATACACAAATACATAAAACGTCACACACGGATTTACTTTGTGTGCAAGTATTTTAATAGTTTGACACTTGCTCAAACATGTGCACATTTTTAAAGGAAACTATTTATATGAGACACCAAGCCCTTTGCATTACCTACCCAACCAAGAATCTAAAAGGCCATATTGAAAAACTGTATTTTCTTGTACCAATAATTGTATAGTATGTTGGTATGAAGCTGCTGATTATGTTTTCTGTTGTGTTATTGTGGAAGTTGGAATGATGAATTATTTATTTTATCCAAATGTTGTTACTCCAGGTCCCCTTTCCTTGTGTTGTACTATTGTACGAAGGCTCTCTGAGGAGCTCTTCTTTTGACTTTGCTTTGTGTTGAATTTCTCGCTCGTGGCAGTGACGTTGATAATGAAATGTCATGCTGCTTCCTTTAAAAAAAAAAAATAAATACTGAATGGCCTTTTAAAAATGTGCCTCTCCTTAACTGGAGCAGTCTGCCCATAGTCATGTGGTGTCCAAAGGTTATAAGGAACAGACAGAAACAGAATAGGAACAAAATAGGTAAAATAATCATGCCAGCTTTTTTGTATATATGTGAAATATGTGGCCAGTACAGTATTAAATTATAGTGTGAATTTAACCTTTGGTTTACACTTCATCCCTTTTGTTTAACATCTCTATTTTGATAAAAACTTATTTTTGTGAACCTCCCTTACTCCAGAATATTAATAATCAATTTGTTACTAAAGCTAGCAAAGAATCATAATGGTTAATTTACCATGCATCACTAAAAACAATAATGTAAATAACAACCACCTCTCTATGAGGAATAATTGGCACCATTCAAGATGAAAATGTCTCCTAAGGAAACATTTTGGCTTTGAATGTTAAACTGTCTGGGAAAATTCCACTCAAATTAATCTTTGCATCTACCTTCTAATAGTTTAATTATTCCTCTTGTAGTTCAACATTGGAACCTCAATGCATACTGCTAATAATAAGATCATGTTGCTATTTTCAAAGCGTCAAAATACCTCTAAAAATGAAAATTGATCATTTTTCTGGTGTACATTATTCAGATATGTCTAACATAACAATTCAGTTGCTCATTGTCTTGTTTAAATTGTACCTGTGCATTGTATTTTCTGTGGCCAACAGCCAGAGTCCTCCTGCTTTTCTCTGTATTTGTGGTATGTTTGATTGCTGCGTAAGGCACTGTGGTCGGCTCTGTTAACACCACAGGGTTCCAAAGTCGTACTATACACGTGCATCCATTTCCGTGGACACAGCTCTTTATTAGATTTTGTAAAATCACTAGGAAATACATAATGTAGCTGTGCTGCTAATGCGCAACATATGACCGTATCATTTCAGTATTTTTGAAGCAGAAGTATTGCATAGAGATTCTAAATTAATGCACTGATATAAAAATTAATGACTTTTGCCCAGTGTCAATCCAATGCTTCTGACTGTTATCAGAAGCAAGAATAACAGAGGGATTTATCTGTAAGGTTCAGGATGTGTTCAAACCTAGATTATGGCAGATCTACCTATAGTGTTATATTGCAGAGAAATAATATTATCAGTTATGTTTGAGGTATTTTGGGTATTGCTTATGTGTACTGTATTTATGTATGTGTGTGTGTGTGTGTGTGTGTGTGTAAGAAAGAATACGACTCGTGTGTGTGTGTGTGTGTGTGTGTGTGTGGATGCATGAGTGTAAATAATGTACATATCAAAGCTGATATTGGTGGACTTCTGGGTTATATGTGTATAAGCTCCTTGGTCGACTCATGTGTCTCCTGCCTTGTCCAAGTGATAGGTCCATCTGCTGTATCACTGTTGTACTTCTTTGTGTGTCCTCGGCTTTAAGGCCCTATTCACCTGCTACTATGTGTGTGCGTATGTGTGTGTGTGTGTGTGTGTGTGCTTAAACTTGCATGTATGTAAGAAAACTTTTATGTTTACTTGTGCTCAACTTTGTGTTCTTACTGTAAATGATTCTGGCAGAAATTGATGGCAATATTCTGATATTTTTGTTGGGGGAAAATGTGAATGTATCACTCTTGTAAGTTCTGTTCAGCCATTTTATGGAGATAATCAAATGTATGTGGAGAATAAAGCTGTGTATATTATTGTGAAGGGCCTGCCTGTCAGAGGATGGCTGAGCTGTATGTTCAGAGGTCCATAAGTGTGAAAATATGTGAAGAAATATTTGCCAAATGATGCCCTGAATAATGTTAAAAAATGGAAAGGCAGGGATTGCAAACTGTGCTGCTTTTGAACATATATACAATAAAAGTTATGTTCTCTAGCAAATTATGTTGCGCTTTTCACAAGCCTGAACCTAAGAATGAAATTAATCACTTCATATATGACATTACTACACCTATCGACATTAGAACCAATACTTTTATAGTATATTATAGTTTTTTTCATTATGATTAGTATTATTTTTCATCATCATTATCCACCATCAAACCTTCAGTCGTGTGTGAAAAAGTTTGAATACAGAAATCCACCATGTTTTTTGACCTGACCAATTTTAAGTTATTTTGACTGAGCTATGCTTTGAGGGAAAAGATGGAGGGAGCCATCTTAGTTTATATGCAACTTTTAAACTATAAGCGGTTTCTCTTTATATACAGTTACGAGACAGGAATTAATTGTACGCATATGTCTTTTGAATAAACTGTGATCAGACGCTGTGACCAGACCTGTATGCTGGAATACTGCCCTCAGTTTACTGTGAGCAATAAATGAGATGAGACAGATTGATTGCCTGACAGTAAACCTGTTTGGAGACCCTGTGGTCAGTTGTCCACTTTGCCTGACTGGTAACACATCCATGTTTCAAAAGCAAGAGAGAGACCCTTAAACTCCAAACCCATTGACTCCTACTGAGCACATTAATCTTTCTTTAAACATTCACTAGAATATAGTTTAATACTTTTGCCTCACATTCAAGAGGCTTCTTTAGTTCTAAGTGACATTGTTCACTTGGTTCATTAATGCTCATTGTCGTTGTGACACCTGTCTACAGAGTCGTTCAGTATGCAGTTCACAGTTTCTTCATTTCAACTTCAGAATCTCATCGATTAGGACAGAGACACTCACAAACACAGTTTGAGGGTTTCAGAGAAGAGAAAATGCCTCAGCCTAACTACGACCACATTCAAACTGTTGAGGACTTGAAGAATGAGGTCTTGTCCCTCCAACAACATCCGCAAACAAGAAACAAGAGTCCCTCCAACAAGAAAAACACCTCCCTGAAGAGAGACCAAAAAGCCCTCATCCAGAAAAATGAGGATGTCAAGAAGCAGAACGATAAGTTGACTCAAATACTCAAGGACATGGAGATTAACCATCTGGCTCTGCATAGAAACATTCAGCAGCTGAAGACACAGGTCGATATGGAAACCACTGAATTTCAGATGGTACTTCAGAACACACTAGACAAGATCAACACCGAGCTTGTGGCAAAGGAAGAAAGAGACTGAGGAAGTAAAGAAAGAGCTCAACACTGCAGTCAGAGAACTGCTAGAGAACTGTGATGTGGCAGCCATGTTTAGTAGCTGGTTATATGAGGGTTTTCTCTGGGTGCTCCGGTTTCCCACCATCAAAAACAAGTTTATATGCTAAATTAATCTTAAGGTAACTTAGACAAATATTAGATAATAATGGGCTCCAGTCTCTGATGAGGGGCCTCACAGCTAAAGAGCTCTTGAGTTTCCTCTGGGTACTCTGGTTTCCCCCCAAAAAATGTTTTAGGTTCATTCTACTGAAGGCTTCGAGCTGGGGTTGGTCCCGAAAGTAAAAGCAAATCAACCTTAAAGAAGCTTATTACAAATAAAACAAAACTTCTTATAAAATATTAGAAACGCCTCTGAGTACACCATGCAGTAGAAGAGACTCCATTCATAATCTCAACGTGATGCTGCCGCCTAGTGGATGATTTCAAATACAAATACTGTGACACAGGGTTTATTGATGCATGCAGATGTTAAAAAATACTTTTATTTGATGTTAAGATTTAAAAAAAATACAATAATCTGAATTTACATTTTTAAACTCATTTGACAGAGTGAGGTCACTGTGAGGTTTATTAGACAAGCCAAGTGTGTAAAGTCTGATCTTTCAAGAACAATTAGACATACAATTATGGGCAATGCATAAAAAAATCTGAATACATATATAAAAATCAGTAAATAAGATTGAAGCTAAAATTTAATAACACTGCACAGCTTATTTTATGAACAAAACAGTTCATCTGAAAACAAAAACAAAACAAAATAAAACATTAAATTACTTAGAAGTTTTGTTTTATTCCTGAAATTAATTTTAATCTCATTTTAATATTTTTTTAAGTAAAAAAAGTATAAGTTTTTACTTTTAGCGCGGCGACGAGGTATGAGTGTGGTCGTGGTGGTGGTGGTGTGAGAGCATTTCCCATTTTTCCCAGTGGCAATGAATGCAGCACGGGCTACCTTTTGACCAGCAGGTGGTGCAAGGTGCTAAACCTCCATCTCCTTGTCCTGTCAATCATTTCACTTCAGAGCATAGCGGGGGCACGATAACACAAACACTTTGTTCAGGAGTCAAGCCAAAGAGGTGCGCACCATGGGGACAGGCTACCGCAAGTGACAGCTGGCGCTTTCATGAAACTTTTGAGGACCGTTTTGCCCCATTTTTAGGCACCCCGCCCCCCCCTCTCTCTCCAGTTGACAACCCCTGTTATTTTATTCATATCAGTATATTCTCGTAGGCGCGGCATATTTCGTGAGCGTGTAGGGCTGAAGTTATTTCCAGTTCAGTCGAGTTCACAAGTGGAGGAAACGACGCAAGATGTACCATGAAGAAACCGCCACCATGCAGAAGCCACGCTATGGAAGTGAGTAACACGCCTTTCTAAGTTATCCTAACTACCGTGTTTGCTCACTGAGGAAGGACAGTGGATGAATCCAGACTAACTTTACGGTGTCTTCATGGGGATGTTTGATGAGCAACAGGTGGTTTAGCAGCACCTGGCTCCTCTGAACGGCAGTAGGTGTGGCAGTATCTGACAATTTGGGCAAAAATGGAAATGAAATGTGGTCTGAGGAGGGCGAGAGGAAACAAACTGTCAGTGCAAGATGAAGGACTCACGTCCTGGTTATTGAATGCAACTTGTGTAATTGTTGAGTTCAGGTTCAGGTTAGATATTAGAAGCTTTTGGACTCGAGTACTTTTCTTTCAAAATGTCCCCAGCTGCACTTGTTTTTTTTTCTTCTTTCTTTCTTCTATTTATTCAATGGTGCTAGCCAGCATATCAGCCTGTCTACACATAAGGCATTTTCTCATAAGTTAACCATTAACTTTGGATTTTTGCTGCTGTTGGGAAATCTGTGAGTGACTCCATGAGTTACTCAAGATTATAACTGATACATTAAAAAAAACAAACAACACAAATCTAAAGTATACAAAACACTTCACCGTGTATCTTGTCACTGATCTGTGGGCAAAGTGCAACTTTGAGGAGATAACACCAATCAATTATGTCATCAGCGCAATCTTTTTCTGTCTTCTGCATACAGGCTGGCTTAGCTGTGTGTACATAGATGTTTTGCTCCTGTGGACTGAAAGCCTCTAGAAAACCGAGCGCAAATGAGGAGTAGATTACAAAGATTATGTGATGGAGTAAACTCAGGGACCGACATGATGTCTTTAATTTGCTTTCTGTGAAGCAGTCCACATTTATGCTCACTAAGCTCCCCCGCACCCTGCATGTGTATCAACTTCCAAGTACTGTTATGGGACCAACGCAAAGTCATTCCCTGGAATTAATTTCAATAAATGTCATGGATCGTCTATGAAACGGGCCAAAAACAAAGTAAGTCTTGACAGACCCCCCCCCTAAAAAGTTTGAATGACCCCGCAGCTAAACAAAAGCATGAGTCATAATCATAGAGCCTGTAAGGTCCGGTGATCCTGTGACACACAAAAGCAACACACTCATCCTGAAGGTTAAATATAACGCTCAGTAGAGTGCAGAGAGACTCTTCCAGGAAGTGTGTGAGTGAGTAATGTGCTGCACTGGGGTTGCTCTGCCTTTTGAGATGAGCGTTCATACACATTTGCATCCACTGCACAGCTGGGCCACTGGTCTGTGGTCGGGTGGCCGGATGCTTTGCTTGTGACAGTTTAGGGCATTTCACCGAAGAAGCTGGACAACCTATTTTGTGAAAGTGTGTTTAGCCACACATTTGAATATTATATGGCAAGCCCCTAAGGAGGATGTTTATGAAAAGACATAGTTTAGAGTGCTTCAGAGGGTTTAAAAGATTCAGGCAACGTCGATGGAGGCTGGAATACACTTTAATAACCCTATGGAGGAAGATGGTAAAGGACTCCACAATAATTGTAGTTCCAATACAAAAAAAAAAAAAAAAAAGATCTGCACATGTGATGAATTGGTATCATAAACATTATTTATGGATAGATAGTAAAGGGAATATGAAGGATAAGGGAGCAAAGCTCAGTGTAGTTAGATCACTTTTGCAGTAGCATGGAGCTTTAGCACTGACATTATTCATGCAGGTTATTTGAAACTGCTCACGGGAGCTTTTGGTCGTTGGAGTAATATGCTGCCCTCCTCCATGGCATTGGGATTAGATTGTTTAGACTAATCAACAGGTTTAGCCAGTTTAACTTGGCATTACTAGGGGTAGTTAGTAATATTCATGTAATCTATAAACAGAGGATATACTCACTCTTGTGTGTCTTTCAGTCTTACTTGGTGTACTACATCCTAATTAAGAAGAGATAAACCATAAAAAAACACATGTAAAACCTCTGCTGCTAGCCTGCGCTCAAATCGATGACATGTGCTTGGTCCACTGGGAGAAAGCTCTGTTCTTAAACTGAGCCCCTGGGTCCGAGATTGTCCCTTCACTCAGCCAGAAATAAAGGGATTTGATTGGATTTGAGCGAGGTAAGAAGCGTTGGGGGGGAGGAGATCTCATTAAGCTGCAGGTAAAGGTCAACTCTCAGCAGAAGTCACTTCTCGGTTGGACACCTGACTAAGACCACTTTGACTTAGCCGTTTCATTTGCTTCAGGCAAGGTTCATAAGAGCATGGGATGTAGTACAGTTACCGAGGGCCGCTCGTGGTCAAAATAAAAGCCCTTTAAGAAGAGTAATCCTCTCTCTGTTTGTGATCTGGTGGTATTGTTTATTCATGTAAGCTGTACAGAAGTCAGTCCCATTCCCATAAAACACAGGGCTAGTTACTGAGATCAAATCTAAAAGAAATGTAAGAAATTATGATAATAATATTCCCCTGTTTAAACATTAATCATCTAACACACTGGTATGTTAAATAATCAACTAATTACATGATGTAATTTTGGACATGCTTGCCTTTTTCAGCCATTCAGGATGACGAGAGGCTGTCAGCAGAGGAGATGGATGAGAGGAGGCGACAAAACATTGCCTATGAGTACTTGTGTCACCTGGAGGAGGCCAAACGGTAAGACGGGAGAACGCCTGATAAGAAGGAGGGACGGGATAAAAGAAAAGACCTTGAAGATAAGAGGAGCTTAATGACACATTCTGATTAAATGCAACCACTTTCTTTTATATTGTTTGCTTAGTCACAACTCTGAGCTCGTGGGAATTGCATCGTGTGTACTCTTTGGCCGCGTATTTTTGTTTAATGTTAGATTATGCAGAACAGTTTTGTGTTTCAAGCGTGTGTGTTTAATGATCATCAGCATGCAGGCGTAAAAACAGCAGAGAGTGGGTGTGAAATTTAACGATGGATAGAAAGTAAAGGGAATATGAAGGATAAGGGAGCAAAGCTCAGTGGATCTAATTCATTTTTGTAGTAGTATAGAGCTTTAATGACAGATAAAGCAGAATCAGCATGCACTGGAGATGATGACACAGAGCTGTAAGCATTCATGAGAACATTTGTAATTAAGACAAGGGAGGTGCTGACTTAGTGGAAAGGGTGGCTCTCTTTCCACTGTGCCCATAAACCTCACTGATCGCTAAAATAATCAAATGAAAAACTAAAACTCTACTAGAAGGTTTGCTGATCGTTTCTTATTTCTATTTTGTTCACAACAGCTCGCAGTAGTTTTTTCAACACTTTTTCAACAGTAGGTTATTCTGAATACAACACGATAAAGACTTTCTTTTGAGGTTCCTGAGCAAAACTCGAACTAAACCACTTCCTGTCTTCTTCATGAGGGCATCCATCTGAGCAGGAAGGAACAGGAAGTGTATTCATACCTCTTGTAACACAGATTTTGTGACAACCTCGCCCAGTTACAGAGCTGATTGATTCCCAGGATTGATCGTTGGTGCTTCAACCTACCGTCACGTTCTGTAGCCCAGTGGTGATTCAGCATTCGCGCTTCCTCTCGGGACACTCTTTTATGGGAGGATGCACAGCCAGATTTGCATCAGCATTTCTTTCACAGATTATTGTTTGACAACTGAGCTTGCACTTTGAATCAGTAAAGACTACTGAAATACTATAATATGAATGCCACAGGATAATTAGGGTCCACAAGGGCAGGTCGCCTAGACTAAGCACAGATCACACTTGCACACATTTGGGCCACGCCTAGATTATGGCAATTGTTTCTGTTTTGTTTGCTGAAAAAGGAGAAACTTTTTTGTCTGTGTTGCAATAAGACAGTTGCTTCTGTTGTACACTAAGGTTGATCTCCAAATGACCACTACACACAAACACATACACATACTTTCACTTTCTAGCTTCCTGTTATTCTGTCCCAAAGCACCTTTTGTAATAATGGAACCTCTATTCTGGGAAAGGTGTCAAATTAGATTAGGATTAGCAAGGCAGACGCCTAATGAAGCCGTCCGCCACAGAGAGCGTGAGATTAGTTTCTCCACTCAAGGGTCAGGAGCCACGTAGAGGCAACTCTTTTAGCAGCACCTGGGTTATGACCTTTGAAAAAAAATACTTCTTCACTTATTCACCTACGTTTTTGTTAACACAGGTGAAATATGTTCAATTAATCCACAGCTCAAGAACATTAGAAGTGCCAGAAATACTCTAGATAGAGGTTCAATATAAAAAATCTCATATTCTTTTGAGAAAAAGTCGATCATGCACATTATGATGGCCAAAATTTAGAAAGAAAAGTCAGATCTGCAGCTTCAGCTATAGGCCTTTTTCGCAGCAGACATTTTGACATGTCATAGTATGACAAGCAATGAGGCATTGCCAGTAAGATTAACGATGGCTCTGCCATGTCCCAAACAGTGTGACAGCATGAACAAAACCCAGAACCCCGAAAATGAAACAGCAACATGAAATTCAGCCATTATTAATTTTAGCGTTTACACTTCTGCTTTTCCTACCGTGGTATGTCTTATGTGGAAGATATAACTATTTGAACACATCAAGTTTTTTCTCCATCAACCTAATCCAGACATCATTGAGCTTCTTGTAAGCCACCCATCACAAATGCCCTCCCGTTCTCTGTAACGTTGCAGCTAAAACAAATGAATAGCAACCAGCAGATTCAATGAAAATAACCACACTGACAACATTGACCAGTGACCAAACTGAAAGAGACACCTTTGGTTTAAAAGACAGTTATGCTTCTGTTTTCTGACAGTGATACTGGATGAACTGTGGGAGAGCAGCAATAGTGCACGCAGATCTCATTTTTATTGGCTGGTGGTTTAGAGCACGTCTGAAATGGCATTTTGCATTTGCTCAAACCAAAGCTCCTTATATCACAGCGTGCCGACATGCTTTGGTGTTCAAAGTTCTCTTAGGTGCATCTGGTAGACTGCTAAGTTAGTTAGTGTCAGTGCTGCTGGTGGTGTCAGTTGATAGACACACCCTGTTGCAAAACACACACACACACACACGCACACACACTCACACTAGTTTCTGGAATGAGACTTTGTACTAAAAGTAAACAGTAAACAGTAACTTTTGTATGGAAGACCCCTTTGGTTTGCTTTCATGCTGGGCCAACCCCAGAAGCATTTTTTTTATTGAAAGGATGTTATTCTGATTCTGAAACAGCACCCTACCCAACCAAATATGCTAAATTTCACCCATCACAGACACACAGGCGCGCACACACACAATCACAAGCTCATGACCAGCATGACTAAGCAGCATGACGCAAGTTTTCAGAAGACACCCTGTGTCCTGTGTAGACAGAAAATGCTTTAGCTGCAAGCAGAAGAGTGTAGATTACTAATAATGTGTTGAGGTGGGACAGATTTAAGTCACAGAGGCCAGAAAGCTGTGTTTTGTTTAGTCGCAGATTGGACAATGACAGGAAAGCCTGCTTTGGATGCTTGTAAACAGCACCGCTAGTCTGTCCCGCTTCAGGAGACAAGCTCTCCCAACATTGTTTTAAGTACAGGAAGTGAAGTTTCACAGGAGAGTTCTGTTACTCATGCAGGATGTTCCTTTGACTGTGTTCCCGCCATGCAGATCTTTTTTTTTTCTCAGTAATCTTGACAATCATCTGTGTTCGCTCCTCCCCATTAATATGTCACTTCCATGTAGATATGAAACTTCAAAGCTATACACACTGCGTGTGTGTCTCTGTATCAGTTTCATAGTCAAATGGGCTTTTTCTGACTGCCACGTCATGCAGAGATTGAGGGTTAGGCTAATTGCCATTGATAGAACAACGGCATCTGCTTACCAGGCCAAAATGCCTACCTGACATTGATTTTTTTTTTCCAGTTTAGACTAACATTTCTTTTTTTTTATCTAGTTAGTCTGACAACTGTTTCTCCAGTTTGTTTGATCTATAAAACCTAAGAAAGTGAAAAATGTGATGGGATTCAAAGTTGTCGGGAATGAAAAGCAGCAAATAATCACACACGAGAAGCGGGAATAATGAAATATTTTAGTTTAAGTGTTTGTTTTCAAAATAGTTCATAGCTTACATTCTGTGTCGATTTATCACATCAGTCATCCTGATAAAGAGCATGAGATACTAATATGACCCCTCATCCTTCACTCTGAGCATTAGTTTACAGCCAGAACTTGTACTAACTAATGCTTTCCACGTGTAGGGAGTAGTTGTATTTCACAAAATAAATCAACAGAAATAAGTATCTTATTTTACATATTATAATATTAGCAATTTTATGGTTCAGTGGTAGTTCAGTGTGGTGGTAGTTCTGTACTCTGTATCACTGACGTATGGCAGAGTTCTTCTTCCATATTCTGCAGCATCAACTGACATACTTGGTTATGAGGCCACTTTAAATCCTCAAGGAGCCTAACCTACACACTCCACTGGGTTTGTGTTGACAGTGCATGGTGTGTGTTGTGGATGTCTTTAATGTGCTGACACATATTTTGGCAGACTGGATCCTTTGAGCACCCACACAGCCTTAATTAACCTAAACAAGGTGTCCATGTGCGCGCATGTGGGACGCAACACTTTCTTGTTTGTAGGACGTAGGAGCTGCTGGTGGCTAGAATGAAACCCATAAACAAAACAAACAAAAAAAAACTCAAGGAAGTTAAATCACTCTGCATTGTACACTCCCTTTGGCAAAGAATGCATTCAGCTGGAGGACGATGAGCCAAAAGGTAAACGTAGCAGTTGGGACTGAGGTGTAACCATGGTAGTAAATATGGTGTCACGTCCAGGCAGTCAGATAATGTGTAACAGATTCTTAGACCGTGATGATTCACCGTGGTCACAAATCATTCACTAGCGCTTTGGAATGGATTTTTAATATCTCTGGGAGTAGTCTGGCAGAGGCTGCGCTGAAGCCACTGTTGATCCTTTCCAAGGGAAATGACATCAGTTTGAAAGAAGGTCAACTTTCAGTGACATGCTCAAAATGACCTAATTCCGTTTTCTAGTTTCTACCTATTTCAGACGTCTCTGTGGTAGTCTGTGTGTGGAGATCACTGCTGACTGTTCACCTCTTTGATCTCACGGTGTCCACTCGACCAGTAAGCCTCACGCTAACCTTTACGTGGTCCCACAGCTCAGACTGTAAGTCAGTCCACAGCCCCCTTCCTAAAGCATGCTGGGCTCAGTGTGGGTGCTGCCTGTAACAATGCCCAGTTCTCACTCGCCTACAGGCTACGTTGTTGCTCTAAATTTGAGTTGAACCAGTAGAAATTCATTTAATTCACTAACTTAAATAAAATCATATTTACACTGTCCCGCCAACTGTACATATTTTGCACTAAAGACGATTTTCCAAACAGAGCTTTTTCCTACTCTACTGCACTGTAAATGCCATGTATGGCAGCAATACGTTCTTTTTATTATTGTGATTTATATCTGTACATTGTTGGTCCACTGTCTGTTTTCAGGAAAGGCAGCAGGTGTAGGAAAAGCCAATATTGACCTGCCGACTACATGCAGGCATTCAGTCACCTCACCATAAATTGCACTACACTCTGTAGATCTCAGGTGGCAGGGTAAACAGAGGGCACTGATGTTTATTTATATTGTGAATGTAACAGTAGCATGCTGTTTAGTATTAAAGACCAAGCTGAGCTTGAAATTTTAAATGGTCTTGGCGATTTAACTGGAAATCTAGCCTAGTAACTCTGCCTGCTCTGAAGCTGATATTTGTGTACTCTCAGGTGGATGGAGGCCTGCCTAGAGGAGGACTTGCCCCCTACCACAGAACTGGAAGAGGGGCTGAGGAATGGCGTCTACCTTGGCAAACTTGCCAACTTTTTTGCCCCAAAAATGGTGTCCGAGAAAAGGATCTACGACCGAGATCAGTCCCGCTATAAGGTACGTCTCTGTTTTATTCCGTTCGAAATCGCCCTATCTATAAATAAGGTCAAAGATTTACTACATTCAAATTTTTGTCCGGCTTACATCATAGCAGACAGGAAGACGTTCCATATCTTTCAGACACTGCCTGACAGTTTGAGACCGTTTCACACAGGAAAGGGAGAAATGTGGCAGGCGAGTGTTGGGGCCCCACACTAACATGCAGGTGTTGTCCTTGGACAATAAACTACAGAAATGTTTGGACAAGATTTTTAACTTGAGCTTGATTTTATTTTACTTTGTCATATTTTAAACAAAAACAGGAGCCAGCAAGAGATTATTAGGGATCAGACCAGCTCAGCTGTAGCTCATTTTTTAAAGCCATTGATGATAAGCTTGCTTTTCTAAAGCATGGCCTAATTTTGCACACCATAACAAGCCTTTTATCACGTTTTTTTCAGTTCCAGTGGTAAAGTTTTGTACCCTTTCTCTGCAGTTACTAATTATATGGCTTCATTTCTATGTATGTGCTCTTGTTTTCATCTTCAGAGCAAAGGCCTGCACTTCAGACACACAGACAACACAGTCCAGTGGCTCAGAGCCATGGAGTCAGTGGGTCTACCCAAGGTAAGGGGCTTGCACAGCCATCAGTAATGTAGACACATGCTCCCTGTGCAGTATACAGTTGGAGTGTACTTCCACAGTCATCACACCTTTAAGAAAAGGCAGATTTTGTAACATCGTGCACTCCATTTGTCAAAGAGTTTGTGCCAAGTGAAATATCACTTAAACATGTCTGCGAGTTTCCAGTTCCAGGAATAAACAACACATGTGGTAAACAAGCTGGCTAGACAGATGTCATCAACACAACAGCATGTGATGTTAGCGTACTAATCAATCATATTTCATAATTTTTGCTGCAGATTAGCCGTTTGTTCAATATAAGAAGAAGTCGAAGTGTAATGATGTGTCATTTCTCCACAGCCACAGTCAGCTTAGTCTTACAAACCCCATCCAAGCATGACACATGTTCATGACACAAAAAAATGAGGCCAGCTTTTTTATGATTCATTGACTCATAGCTAGAGGGGAAAAACATCTTACAACTAAGATATAGTAGAAACTGGGATTTAACTAGGATAGCATATAAGAAGTTATCCATTGTAGGACTACAGTTAGTCTGCATCAAATTAGACTGTTAGTCATTTAACACAAAAGTTGCAGAGAGTAAAGGGTGAACATGCTACACCACCTGTGGCAACTTGTTGTTTAATGATTTAATGCTTTAACTACAAAAGGTCAAGAACTCTTAAATTTTAGTGAATGTCAATGGTTTCATCTCTGTGACATGATTCATACACACACACAAACACACATTTCATGCATCTGTAAGACAGATGACAGATGAAATTGTAAAGAGGGTGTGACAGTTCTCACAGAACAGTTTTAACCTCATTACATCTTTTATGAGACGACACAAAAGACTTCACTGAGGTGTATCGTGGAAATGAAAATGAGGTAAAATTGATACCCGCTTATCTCTGCGCTGCCCTTTGGGATCGCTTTTCATAGCAATTTAATTGGCAATTTTTATGAATAGCCTTTTTAGTAATTGCCACTCTGATAAGGTAATCTTATTTGTAGATTGTTTTTAGTACATCATTCCGTGTATTTGAGAAAAGAGATGGGCAAGAACGTACCCAGTGTTTTGGAAAGTGTGTACTCCTTAGACAGCATGAACACCTAGAAAATATAATGCAGTCCAGTGAAACAGCTCCTCCTCTGTGAAGCTCATACCCCAGTCCATGGTACTGACAATGACGTCCTTCACAAATATAGGATTAATTGTATTCATTTGCACGAGATTGCATTTTGTGTTTTTATTCTGATGTCCACTCCTCGCAACATCTCGTGCGTCCTCCAGGTTAGAATGTGAAGGGACATTGTGATGGATATTGTGCTCATGTTTGGCTGCAGCAGAATAAGAAGTGTCAAGACGCTGTTAAAAGAAGAGTGACTAATCGACTGTGGTTTCTGCTTTCAGATATTCTATCCTGAAACGACAGATGTGTACGATCGCAAAAACATGCCCAAGGTGGTATACTGCATACACGCACTGAGGTAAGAATAAAAGGATGCCAAACAACATAGCGATTTTTCACTTCACTGTCTTCATGCATTGCCTCATTTTTGACAGCAAAATTGCTCACTCATCTCTAAAGTCTTTTGTTTGCACAGAGCACCCAGTCACTTCATTACTGGTGGTGCCACACCTGAATGTTGAATGTAACAGTGGACTAAACTGCTTTTGTTATGGGTGACGCAAAAGTCAAAATCAGTCTGAAATGAAATTGTGAGCTAAGAGGCAGATTAGAGTTGGCATTGCATTTGTCTGTAAATGTTGCACGTGTCACGTTTACTCACTGTCTAATTTGGTCATGGCAGACAGCTGTATAAAGGCTATGCTGTATAGATGGCAAAATAAGCGCTACATTTCAGTGTGTTCAAGTTGCATAAAGACTAAATAAATTAAGGCCAGCTCGTACGTGGGATGAGAAATGTATGCGACTGTATGTACGAGGGGGCCAGCCTCTAATTTATATGTCCAAAACAGAAATGGTACTCAGTGAAATGAAACAAGAACTGGAAAATGTTATTTCCACCTAGGTAAGACAGAGAGTTCTTCTTGTCAAACACCTTTTTATGATCTGTCTTAAATATGTCAAGGCCATATAGGCTTATACAGAAGCATGCATCTAGCTATCGGCAGCTTTTGCCGCAATATGGTGGTTCGCAAGCTTTCTGTACCATAAATTTTAATCATAGGCTAATTATGAAATTTAGTGACTTTGAACAGTTTTCTTAGTTTCAATTTCTTTGATTTATTTTGAACACTCATGATGAACATCATCACCACTCTGCACACCGCTTATATAAACGTCCATATGTCAACAGGGGCTGTCTGTGAGTGCTCAGCTCTTCACTTATAGTCTCACCCCAAAGGATAAAATCTTTGTCATGGTTCCAGATTCGTGTGTAATCCTTTTTAAACAAAAAGTGAGAGGTGTTACTGTGCCTCACTTTTTCAGACTTTTAAATGAGCAGCGGTTTTATCTATCTGACCCGTCCAGTCAGCCAAACACAGATTTAGGGAGTGGTTAACTGCTAGGATTGTTTTCTCTTTTGTAGTGTTGTGGTCAGGTCCCGAGAGAATTGGTTTCCTTCCCTCCTTATGCACACACGTGCTCTTCCTTCCTGCGAGTCCAGCTTAAGTCCCACAAGGACCCATTGAATACTCTGCTTCCCTGGGTACAAACACAAGCAGACGTGGAAGCAAAGCAGCGGATGCTTCTGCACTTTCAGTGTGGTGGAAAAGTCAAGGAAAGGAACACAGTGTAAAAAGGAAAGAACATAGCTTACAAATTTGATATATGTAAAATGATGACATGGTAGAGATGTAGGGCTTAATCTGGAAGAGGAGAACATGTAACTGAACAAGGAGGACCTACAGTCTGGAAAGCACTAGTTGTTTCAAGCTAGTCAGCTGATTGTCTGTAACCCCTGTGGCTCATAATCAGCCACCTTCATTAACCCCAGTCAGCTGTTACTGTGTTTGTATCTCGCTCGAATCAGCTGCCTGCATGTTAAAACATTGCCCTTTGTATAAGCAGAGTTTAGATAGTGGTCCAAAGCCCCCCTGTGTCCCAAGGACAGAGGGCATTTCTTGTGTACACACACAGACTGTGACCAAAGGCCAGAATAACCAGCAGCTACAGTTGCTGCTTTTAAAACCGTGCTGATGCGGGACCTGCCTCAAATATCTATAATTCATTGCCACTTATCAGATACCTGTGGAAAGATTAAAGTTTTATGAAGTTTCCAGCCACCTGCTTGCTGAGTGCAATATTCATTGAGCGACTAGGCCCGCTGGCTACTGTTGGTGCTTGTTGTAATGAGAGACAACACTACCCCCCTGTGGTGTGAGGGTTACATAGGAATTTAGACCAGCAGGAGGAAAATGTCCAGACTTTAAACTTATCACCTTTTCCTTTTTTTATTTGTAAAATTCACAGTCCATGTGGTTCATTTCAGCCTGTACCTGTACAAACTGGGCATTGCACCACAGATCCAGGACCTGCTGGGGAAAGTGGCCTTCACAGGTAAACTAAAGTATAGCACCAAAACACAAAAAAGTTCTTCTTAACAGTTCTTTTATCTTTTCCCAGTTTGAACTAACTTTAATTTAACATTGGGGAAATGTATCAGTGTTTCCTCAGTTCACTGTATGTTACAGTTTTTCTCACATACCTAAAGGTTCTCTGTGAAGTTAAAGACACACTGTATCTTGGTGAATAACAGTAATGTTAAATTAATGTAACAATGTGCTTTTAAAGGGCCCCTTTTAAATCACACTTCTGAAACACTGTTGCAGTTCTCAAAACACTGAGATTAACCTGCACAGCATTTTGTAGACATGTATTCTGTAGACATTAGACTGCTTTGACTAAATAAGTGGTATGCTGCTCACCTGTCCCTACAGGTCTCGATCATCACATATAATAATGTCTGTCTGCTTTATGTTTGACATGTTTGTAAGTTGTGAAATTCTGAGGATGAACGAATGATACCGCTTGAATAATCTCTTATCAGTTCTTTTTATAACCCATCATGTTCACTGGAATCTTTATCTTTATGTTTGAAAGGTTTTGACAGTTTGCTCAAATATTTTGCAAGATGAGGATTTGCACAGTTGATAAGTCTGGGAGTTATTATACACATCATTAGAAAAGTTAAATTCCTTTTGATTAGGCCATAACTCAAAATAATTTAGTATTTACATATCTGAAAATGTATACACTGTTGAGGAGGAAAAGATAGATTTAGAATTGAAGCCTTTACTATCCTGTTCTCTGTGCTACAGCAGTTTTCCCTACAATCGGTATATATCTGTTTTCCAGAGGAAGAGATCAGTAACATGAGGAGTGAGCTGGAGAAGTATGGCATTCAAATGCCAGCTTTCAGTAAGATTGGAGGAATCCTGGCCAATGAGCTCTCAGTGGATGAAGCTGCTTGTAAGTCTAATGACCTTTTAACTAATTATCTAATGATTTTCACTGACACTCCAAACGTTTCTGGTCAGCACTACAATGTTCACATGCACTCTTTTGCCCTTAGTGCATGCTGCTGTTATTGCCATCAATGAGGCTGTTGACAGAGGTCAGGCATCCGTAACAATGGGAGCCCTGAATAACCCTAACGCCATGCTGAGGAACACGCAGGAAGCTCTGGCCCAAGACTACCAGGACACGCTGAGCCAAACCAAGGCTCGTAAGCAGAGTCAGTCGGCAGGCAGGGTGAGAAGCCTAACGAACACTTCACTCACCTCATTTGTTTGTTTAACTCTGTTTGCTTCATTACATCCTCTGTATGAAAGGCTTGATTAGCCTCTGTGTGACTTTGCAGAAAAGTTGATTGATCATTCTCACACCCGCCTCCTTTCCAGTTATTCTTGGCACGTCAGATATTGACTCTCATAATGCAAAAAATATAAACATGACTGCCCTGAATGAATCTCTCTACTACTGACAACTATATTGAACCGAAGAGATTCTCACTGAGGTTTGAAAGGGGTTTTCTTTACCAACTCACTCCACAGGCCGTGCCAGCACATTCCAGTGGCTGCAGTGTCAGCTGTACTTCATCAAACACAAACCTCCCCACACCATTCAGCATCTCTCCTCCCTTTCTCCTTTACAAATACTGTACAAACAGCAGCCACCCACTTCCTATTAATGGCTAAAGTGTGATCTGTAAAATCTGAAAATACGTCTGGATGGCAGTAAAAACACTGTGACCAGGTACAAATGAAATGCTCTATTTAAAATGAATATCAAACATATATTTTCTTTGTCTCCCATAATTAGCGCTCCTCGGTTTCTACCGAAGAAAGAGATGTTTATGAGGAGCTGCTGACTCAGCAGGAGATCCAGGGCTGTCTTGACTTTGTTCAACAGTAAGGATTTTCCCCCACATGACTCTTAGACACTTACTTTTCCCAAAACACTTTCTACTGATATGAATGTCTTCCTTTTTTTGGATAGAAAGAAACACAGAATGAACACAGAGTATGTCTTAACATACAGTAGAGCATGTGTTGTTAAAAGAACTTACTTTAAGAATTTACTTTAAATAGTGACGTTTTTCTACTTATCAGAAAGACTTTAAACATAAAATTCATCATCCCTCTGTGGCATCTGACTATTTTTTTCTGTTTCCAGTCCAGGCAGCAATAAAGCAGGTGAATCAGGCAGGTGTCGGCCCAGGACGAGGCTGCTCTGTTGGCTGCACTTAGGCTTGAAGCTCTGGCCCTGCTGGGTGTTCAGGAGTCAAATTGTCGCTGGTACCTGGAACATTTTACCACCTACTGCCAACATAAATCCAAGGTATACTCACTCAGAGCATGTTTGCTCAGCTGTTCCCAACTCTCAGGGCCTTAAGAGCCAGATGCACCTCTGGTTTTCTTTCCAAGCAGTTAGTTTCATGTATTTAGAATAAATAACTAATAAGAAGTTGTGAAATAGGAACAAATCATAGGCAGTATTTCTAAATGGGACATTATATCCATCTGACAGAGCCGAGCCACTTCCATTTGTACGTACCGCTGTGAGCACACAGCAGTCTATTGGCTAAACAGATGTAGTGTAGACACTGATGAAGGACCAAAGCTGTTCCTTTCACTATTCACGCAATGAAGACATTGTATTATCAAAAAAAGATCTTTCAATCTTACATTTCACATCTCTCATAAAACATGCTAAATGGTCATAGATTCTCAGCGGTGTCTCTCTTTTGTAATATTTGTGCTGCAGGATGGAGGGAGGACCATGTTGTTGGATAAAGAGGAGATCCAGAGAGTTGTCAGCTCTTGTAATGACTTTGCTGAGGCAGAGAAACGAAGTAAGCGACTTTTTGTTACTCACTCAAAGTGTTTATTAACAGTAATTGCTTCTCAGTTGAAAATCACCCACCAGCAAGCTTCTCACAGCAGAGAACTTTCAATGGCACTTCAAGAAGTCATACAATGTGATTTTAAGACTGACAAACTTTTGCAAACTGATATTAGTTATCTGCAAGATGTGACTATTTGTGATCATTTTCCTGACCAGAACTCGAGGCGGTTGCAGCGATCAATACGGCGATTCGTCTCGGCAACTCACTGGAGACAGTAGAAGAGCTGATGAGACCTGAGGCACAACTGCCGATTGTCTACCAAACTGCTGCCAACCTCTATCAGGCCGAGCTTTTCAGTCTGCAGCTACAAGGCGGACGGGTGAGACATCATTTTTTGCAATTTTGAGTCTTGACACGCCCCACGTTGATATAAATATGCTGGTGTGTACGGGGGATTTCAGTGCTAGACTTATGCTGTAGTGAAATGTCACGTCATGCTTGTGATTCAGACCTTTGTGTTTATTAGTCTGGCTTGAGCCACGAGGAGCTGAGTGTAGCGGTGGAGATGCTGTCAGCTGTAGCGGTGCTGAACGAGGTGCTGGACACCAAAGACCCTCAGGCTGTCATTGAGCAACTGACAGACTCTCCTCTGGGCTTCACCAATATGGATCAAGACAACCTCAACAGGTAAGAGAGCTGCAGGACGGACAGCCGTGGACTGCTGACAGCGATGACAGTGGCAGAGAAGTGCTCAGAACATCAGTCATCAGGCCAAGTGTATACCGTTGTACAAATGCTTGGTGACAGTAGATTCAGCTTTGTATTTGTCCTGCAAAAATGTCTTCTGCTCAGAGCATTAATGTTACTTACAATCAACAAAGCAGTAATAGAGCATTGCATAAATATAATGCTCACCAAAACTGCACTGATTTTGTCCCCTCTGTGTGTAAACCGATGAGTAATGATTAATTTAATGTGAAACTTTGTTGAACTTTTCATGGCGCTGTCCCTCAGGTATGCTGACACTCTCATCAAACTGCGAGGGGAGGCTCTTGCCAAGGGCCAAGAATTTCTTACTTGGAATGATGTTCAAAAGTGCATCGATACAGTCAACGTTCAGGTCCACGAGGAGCATGAGCGTAAGAAAGTCTTACAGGCTTTTATTTCAGCCGCGATCCTACAATGACGCACTGACTAATAAAGTATCAAATGGTTCTTATCGTCTTCCTGCAGGGATCATAGCTATAGCTGAAATCAATGAAGCACTCAACTCAGGTGATCACCAGCAGACGCTTGCCGCCCTGCTCCTCCCTACAGCCAAGTTAACGGGGGTGAACTCGGCCACAGCCAAACACTACCATGATGTCCTACAATATACCAAGCGACTCCTCTGCCAGGTACTGTAACTCTAAATCAAGTTGATTTCTGAAAGATTTATTTTTAAATAGAACTTCGTCCCACTGTAATACTTAGTTTTATTAGATTTGACAGCACCCCTCGCTGACATTTCTCCTGCATCATCGCAAAACATTTATGTACATATTATACACGGAGCTTGCTTGTGTTTAATTTTCACTTTGTTACAAGGTAGGGAGAAAAAGTTTATAGTTGTCACCATGCTCTGATTCTGTCAGCCAGCCATCAGTGTCACAATCTGATATTTTGCTGCATTAACACGAGAGGCTTGTTTAGCTTTCACAGTCTGAATGTGTCCTTTCCTCATCCTGGTATTCCCAGAGGTGCAGACACTGACTTCATTGATATCTTGATGCTGTCTTGGACCTAACAGAGGTTGCAGTATTGGCCTGTTAAATTCACATCATCCAGTTTTAACTTTCACATCTTTGTTTCTAAACTTGTAGCTTCCCTGCTGTTTTCAAACAATGGTCAAGCAAAGAGATGCTTTTCTGTGCACACACACACACACACACACACACACACACACACACACACACACACACACACACACACACACACACACACAGTTTCACATCATAACAGCTGGCCTCTGAGGCATCCCGTGGAAGGAGATGAATTGTAGTTCTGAGGCTGCCGTTCTGGAAATGAGCATACACAGGAAGGGATCCAGACAACTGTGAAAGCAGCAGAGGCACACTGCTACTCTGTAGTATCCATACAATCTGTCGTCCTCTTTACAAAACAGGCGGATGTAGTGGGCGAAGTGCAGGATGCCGCTGGGCAAGAAACACACCACAAAGATGACAAAAACCAGAGTGCTGACCCTGATAAACGGTCTCCAGTCACAGTGAGATTGGCCAAGGTGGTATACCACTGCCACATGGGCATAGATGCAAATCAGGAAAGGCACTATGAAGCCCAGGAAAACCAGCATCAGTCTGTATGGTACCAGCAGGGAATGGGATGTTTCGTCTAGGGGAAGCACATCATGGCAGGTGGTGATTTTCAGCTGGATAAGCTGGTAGGTCTGTTTGACCAGAAGCTCAGGCACAATCGCGGCCCCATAGAGGAACCATACAACCAAGCACGTCCACACTGCCAGCGTAGTCTTAGCCAGCCTCCTGTACAAAAACGGTTTGACCACAGCCAGATAGCGCTTAAGACTAATGCACGCTATAGTTTGAGCTGAACAGTAAACATTGCCGTAAAACAAGGCCGTGAAAAGCCGGCAGGAGATTTCCCCAAATATCCAGTCATTTCCGTTGAAGTGGTAGTGAACTCGCAGTGCCAGGGAAAGCAGGAGCAGCAGGTCGGACAAGGCCAGGTTGAGGTAAAGAACTACTGTGGAGAAGGACTTTGCTTTGAGTCTGAGGAAGGCCAGAATGTAGCCGTTGGAGGGGATGCCCACCAACATGGCCAGGATGTATGACGACGGTATGACCCAGGTGCTGAGGAGCCCTGTGGTATAGGCTGTCACATTGTCCTCTGAGGTCACATTCAACCAAGAATTTGTTTGATTAAGTTTGCGTGTTGTTCCTCTGAAGGTTTTGGGTGTCAAAGTTGAGCCTTTGGTCTTGGTCCAGGTTCTATTTCCTGTAAATTGATAGAAATACAATATTTTTGGCTTTAAAGCAACTTTGATTTAATAATAAATCATTTCAAACTACTTTTATAACATAAAACAAAGTGCAGTCAATCACATTGTGTTGTTTTGCAAAGGAAACAGACATTTCTGTTCTAACATTATGCATTATTAAATACATTTAGTGCAACTGCAATATAATAGTTAAACCTGTGTTTTGTAACATTGATCAGGGAAAAGAGCCCACTACCAGTAATGTGTGTGTGTGTTTACCAAAATGACTAAATGTTTAATAAAGAATGTATAAACCTACCATCATGCTGAATGGTCTGCACCAGCCAACAAACAAATGAGTAGTCCTGGCAGAAGATTGGCCATATTCTGCTCCGTCTATATCCCAGAGTTTTTCAAGCATTCCTGTCTTCAGCCCTCTAGGTTTAGCTTCTTCTCACTATATGTTGGAGTTCTCCACCGGTGAAATTTGCTGTTTTTCATCTCTGTAGCACAACAGTAGAGCTGATAACAGCGTATACTCAAGCTCAGCTTCCCGCTAGTGTATCTGGGACACTTGTGTGTTTGTTCGGCGCAGTGAGCACGTTTCCTGTCCAGGCTTGAAAACTGAATTCCCTTTAGCCTGCGTCAGTAACTGCCCACTGACTCACCGGGGTGGGAGGACACTGCTCATCAGCAGCTGTGATAAGTAATTTCCACCTGGAATTATTAAAGTATTTCTGATTGAGATTCAGATTATTGTGGTTTGGGTTTTATTAATTTGAGGCTTATACATCAGTAAGCTCATGGATGTGTTATTGGAGCTGGATAATTCTTGTGCCCTTTTTATTAAATGAATATTGAAAAACAGAAAATGTATTTCTTTTTCCCATCTTTCCCCCATGTCATGCACCTCACGACTCGAGTGCATGAATGTCTATCTAGTTCAGTATACTGCAATGAGTTCACACACAAAAAACAGAGGAAATGCTCTTATATAATTAACAACTGGGGATTTTTCAATGAATTACTTCTGCAACCCATGATGAGTTGGCTGGGAAATACTTTGTCAGATGCGGATATAAACAAAGAAGCAGCTTTTAGTCTGCTCGGTGTGTTTTAATGTTGACTTCCTTCCTGTTGGCTCTGTGG
Source organism: Nibea albiflora (assembly GCA_014281875.1). NCBI lineage: Eukaryota > Metazoa > Chordata > Actinopteri > Sciaenidae > Nibea > Nibea albiflora. The sequence goes on from CM024801.1 coordinate 19,472,354, forward strand.
TCAGGGATACACCCCAATCCCCACCAGAGTTCTCTAAAATTAGCCTGAGGGAAAATACTAAAACCAAGGCTGAATAAACATTGTTTGTGCCTGTTGTGATGTACAGATGTCGGGGTCAGTTTTTTAGGACAAAGTGGTTGATTGAGTTGGGGTAAAAATCTGTTTGTAGTGTAACTATTGTCAACAATTACATGTTTTTCCTTTTTCCTTAGCTCTTACCTCTGGACACAGGGGAAATGGTACAGTCTATTATTTGCAGTTGCCCTATCGGCAACAGCCTGTCCAGTGTTGATAATCTGTTGCTATGAAGTGCTAATGCTGCAGAGCTAAAGTTCTGCTTATTCCATCATCTCCACAATCCTAACTTGATGAATTTGCATAACATACTGTAACTACAAGAATTTAGAACATTTGAAAATTAATTTTTTAAACAAAATTGCTTCAAAAGTTTTCTAATTTTCAAATACAAGTTAGTATTGTGCAGCCACGCATGAGCAATGCCTTGTGTGCCTGAGGCATAGTTTGGTCTCTTCCCTCTGAAAAGAAGACAAGTGACCTTGTGTTTTCTTTGTTGTTTCATTTTATATTTGCCTATTTGCTCCCATTCAGTACTTTGGTCAACTGTGTTTTTTTGTGCAACATGAAGAAACGTGACCTTTTACCTGATTGTAGAGCTCTGGAGACGAGTCTGCAGTACTGTGGCTGGACCAAATCCAAGAGGCCATACACACAGCCAACCAGGATGAAGAGGAGGCTCTCACTTGTATGTACCCAGAGTCTAGATTCGCTCATCCATATCTTAGCCTCTTAAACAATCGCTAATTCATGTCCAGTTAATTCTTCTCAGACGATTGACGGGAACATCGAGTACTAGATTCTGATTGTCCAGAGGATGTGTATTATTTTCAGATCAACACAACTCTGTGGCCTAATGACAGCTGGCACAAGATATCACTATTAATTTAGAACAGTAATCAACGCTGATGTTGGAGTGATGTAACATTTGTTGTAAGGTTGATAGTGTGTCAACACAATACTTCCATTTTGATCACATGCAGGCATTAGACGGATAATAATACGATACATTTTATCCTCCTGCATGAATATGAATATATTCGCTACATATTTGACTCAACAACTTCTTCTTCGGTTCATTCCTGTTCACTTTCCTAGTGGCTGGAGCAGTAGCTGATATTAACAGGATGGTGGCCGAGGGTGACTCTCAGAATACGCTGCAGGCGTTGCAAGCTCCCAGTGCAGGACTGAAAGCGGTGCTCCCCGAATGTGCTGACACATACCAAGCTGAACTGGCGCAGAGACAAACAAACAGTGCTACTAAAGGTAACTTGACTTACCACACAAGCGTCACAAACTAATCCATACACAGTGAGAAGTCGCCTGATTTGGTATTCAATATGAGCATGTGTCTTAAGGGCTACTTTCTCCTCTCCTCCAGGCAGCGACTGGTGTATGGATAAAACACTGCATCAAGGACAGATATGACTATTACTACAACCTGGAGACTGGACAGGGCACCTGGGAGGAGCCTGAAGGATTTGAACACAATGGTGATCATCTCACTAAAGAGGAAATCCAGGTACGACCTGCTGTATCCATTATGATGGGACTGATTTCATTCTCGGTCAACAATACTAAAATTGCACGATTCATTTGATCAGCTTATATTCACATTGTAGATGTTTTTCTTTCCATGTAGAGTGCTGTCAGCGGTGTGAGTGCAGAATATAACAGGGAACAGTTGTGGCTGGCCAATGAATCCTTGGTGACCCAGCTGCAGGCGAGAATCAGAGGTTACCTGGTCAGGAAGAAGTACGGCCAGAGAATGGAGTATCTACGCCAGCAAGAACCACACATCATCAAATTGCAGGTAATGTATGGCTCCATCGTAAATGATGATTTATGTTAGAAATCAGATCAACTTCAGTGATCACTGACGCTGCTTTGAGCTTTTGGTTTACAAACCATTTGTACTGACTGTATCATTGCACATAAAAAGCAGAGACAACACCTAGGAGAACTTTTGAGTATTCATTCTGTGGTGCAACTTTTTAATCATTATGTTCCGTTTTTTTGCAGGCTTGCTGGAAAGGTTACAAACAGAGGAAAATGTACAAAGACAGGATGAATTTGCTCCAGAAAAATGTTGCTTCTGTTATCAAGGTGATACATTGAATTAAATTAAAATTTCTAAAGAAAATAAAAACATTTTATGCACCCTTTTTTGTACATGAAAGCTTGCAGTCTTTAAAAATCCTCAGCCACAAAATAAAATATGAATTTGCATCCTCAGAGTATCTAGTATCAATTGTACAGCTACTATATCAAACCTTGACACACACACTGGTGTTTTTTAGATCCAGGCTGTGGTGAAAATGTGGAAAGCCAAGCGGAAATACAATCAGAGGTTGCAGTTCTTCAAAGATCACGTGAGTAACGCTTTAATCAATCAATATCAATTGAGTAACAGTCTTTGGATTTCTGTTCATGTTGTGTAAGACTCGCTGTTATCTCTGCACTTAGGAAAAAGAAATTGTGAAAATCCAGGCTTTTCTAAAGGCCAACAAAGCCAGAGATGACTACAGAACCCTGAGTGAGTCAAAAAGTCATTTTTTATAGTCCTGCAGTTAGAGCTGGAAAATTAAATAATATGTACAATGTGATGTGAGACTAGAAAATGTCTTTGATCATGGTCACAACATTGATTAAATTAGTATTTCCCTGGTATGCCTGGAGATAAGTAAAAATATGAAAAACTAAAACTTTTAATGATTTTCTTATGTGCCAAATTGTAGCTGGGGCCAAGGATCCTCCTCTCTCTGTGGTGCGTAAGTTTGTCCACTTGTTGGAGCAGAGTGCTCTGGACCTCCAGGAAGAGCAGGACGTGACACGGCTTCGGGAGGAAGTGGTCACTAAGATTCGCTCCAATCAGCAGATGGAGAAAGACTTGAACCTGATGGACATAAAGATTGGACTGCTGGTGAAGAACAGGATCACTCTGCAGGTTCGCAACCATTATAATGTGTCAAGAAAATAAAAGGCGTACGGTTATTTCATGTTGGTTAACATTTTTAATATGTTGGTAATGGCACTAACACTGAACTGTGATTAAATTTCCTGTCATTACATCTTGTCCTGTCCAGTTTGTCTACTTAATTCACCTGGTATTTGTTTCTTTTTGAAGGATGTTGTGTCCCATAATAAGAAAATGAAGAACAAGAAGAATAAAGCAAGTAAAGATGACTTGACTGCAGGTGACAAACTGGGTATTAAGGGCCTAAATAAAAGCAAAAGAAGAAAACTGGAGGCCTACCAACATCTCTTTTACCTGCTACAGGTGATGTGTTTAACTTTTTCTGCTCCAACTTAAACTCCAACTTAAATCTCATGTTTACGGTTTGTATCCAAGTGCAGCTGCAGACACACTTAATGTTACTTCTTCTCTTTTCAACTTTAGACCAATCCACCCTATCTGGCCAAGCTGATCTTCCAGATGCCCCAAAACAAGTCCACTAAGTTTATGGACACTGTGATCTTCACTTTGTACAACTATGCTTCTAACCAGCGGGAGGAATACCTGCTGCTCAAACTCTTCAAGACGGCTCTGGAGGAGGAAATCAAGTGAGATTTCTCCTTAATCAGTGCTGTACCAACTGTATTTACACTAAACTTAGTGTACTTACTTATTTTAAGGGTTATAATGGTTATAATGTATGAGGTTACCTCTGGTGACTGTAATAGTTAGAATATCTTGAGATTCCCCAAACACATGTATGCCAAATGTTTGTTTGGTGGACAACATCAACTTCACCATCTTGTCTCATGTGTGTCAGTTCTAAGGTGGACCAGATCCAGGACATAGTGACGGGGAATCCAACAGTTATCAAGATGGTGGTGAGCTTCAACAGAGGAGCACGCGGCCACAACACACTCAGGCAGCTGCTGGCTCCAGTGGTCAAAGACATCATTGAGAACAAGAATTTAGGCATCAACACCAACCCAGTGGATGTGTACAAAGCCTGGGTCAACCAGCTGGAGACGGCTACTGGAGAGGCCAGGTAGGGTTAAGTCATCTTACACCTTCCTGTTGTGAGAGTTTATCATGATTATTTGCAATAATTTTAAGCTAATCTGCTGAAAACTAAAATCAGGAGCCTTACACATGCACCACTGTTGTTGTTCTTCAGCAAGCTTCCCTATGAAGTGACTCCAGAGCAGGCCATGTCACATGAGGAAGTGCGCAGCAGGCTGGAGGCGTCCAGTCTGGCATTACGGTCTGCTACAGATAAGGTCTTGAACTCCATTGTGTCTTCACTGGATAATATCCCGTAAGTTTTAGGATCTGCTGAGTGTCAACTATTCTTTGTGTTCTCTGTCACAGTTCTTCTTGTCGGTGCCTGAACACATCGGTCAGCATGAGTTTCTGAAATGTTTTCTGTTTTTAAAAAAACAAATAAAAAAAACGATTAATTGTAAGGAAGAATAAATTAAGATGAAATTCTTCTAATTCACTTTCTGTTACGGCGTTGCACAAAGTAATACAAATACATTATAGTGTTGGAGTGCATTACATTACAAGGTGGTGTGAGAGGTGATTCAGCTCTTGAGGCCATAATTTGGGGTGGTTGTTGTGTTCTACTGGACAATATTATGTTTTAACCTGTCCCTGTTATTTTTTCCACCCGCTGCATTCTGCCTCAGTATTGTTTGAGCAGGAAATGCTTTAAGTCAAGGAAGCAAATACTTTCAAAGTGCAATAACACCTAGAATTTATCCTTTGCATTCAAATATTTTGACTTTTATATTCTATTCTCAATATTTTTTCTTTTCTTTTTTTGTTATCCCATTGTTGAGTCTTTCTTCTATTTTTATATTCTTATTCAACTATGTAATAAGAGCAACATGACTGAAATAGGGCTAGGCAGGATATGATCATATGCTTTGGCATGTCATTAGCCGCTCATTCTGGTTGTTAAGCGTTGAGCTACATGCTTGGACACGGTCATTACTAGATAATCATTGCTTTGGAGCAAGCAGTCATCCGGTTAGTTGTTCAAGCATAAAAACAGAACTTCACTTTGTGTTTCTTTAGCCACACCCAAACAACTTAGTTCTGTCATTTGGACATAAATAAATACTCATCTTCTCATAAATTCTTTAATTTAGAATAATCACAAACACATATACATTGCTGAAGAGTGTTCATACCACTAGATGGTGCTAATGTTTGATTATCCTCTTGGCAAAAAACATCACATGCATATGAAGAGACACTGAAACCCATAAATACTTTCAGACTGCTTCAGACGAATCCTCTGTTTTCCCTCTTATGAGCTTGCTTTACAGTATCATTTGTCATATTGTACATGATTGCATGTTGTTTTGTGTTTGATGTCCCATCAATCCGTTTTGTTTTGCATGTAGTTATGGCATGAGATACATAGCAAAAGTTCTGAAGAACAGCCTCCATGAAAAGTTTCCTGATGCCTCAGAGGATGAACTGATGAAGGTAGAAGCCCTCAGATGTATGAATATATGTTTATATCTTTCCATTCACAGTACGGTGTTTTACAATTGTGAACATGCCGAGGTGAGTGCAGTTCAGTTTTACAAAAGGTTTAAATGATGCACCCTTTTTTGACAGATTGTAGGAAACCTGCTGTACTACCGCTACATGAACCCAGCCATCGTGGCCCCTGACGGCTTCGACATCATCGACATGTCAGCTGGAGGGCAGCTTCACTTAGACCAGCGTCGTAACCTGGGGTCCGTGGCAAAGATGCTGCAGCATGCTGCGGCTAACAAGCTGTTTGAGGGCGAGAATGCACACATGACGCCGATGAACAACTACATATCTCAGACATATGAGAAGTTTAGGTAAGAAAGGAGAAATTAGCAGAAGAAATGACAGAAAAATATGCTGCATCGCTGGTGCAAATGTAATGATGTAAAGTAATCCTTTAACTGTGGCTGCTATGCTCCGTGTTTTAGACACTAGAAAGAAAAATACCAAAAGATTAAACTAGAGTAAACCCTGTAGATAAACATGTTTCACTTGTAAGGTCAGGTTAAGCTGGCGTGGTGATCGTGGGAAAGGAAGAAACCTGAAATGTGCTATTTCAGCAATTGAAAGATGAAACCAAGTGAACTCCAACTGAACCTGTACAAACTCACAAATAAGAGCTCATCCAGTATGTGAGCGGTTAACTCTGCCAAAGTGATTGACTCATCATTACTGGAAATCCACTGCAATCATAGTTCATTTTCTGGAACCGGTTTAGTATAAGTAATTTACCCTGCAGTCATTGAAAAAGATGCAGGCAGAAAATTCAGCATTTTCAATAAACAGTGTCCAGCGATAATAGCCGGCATTTGCAATCACAAGGAAATAAACTGTAAGTATTTAGGGCTCAAACTCTGATACCCACTGACTACTGATATTCTTCCTCCCCCAGGGTATTTTTCCAGTCAGCATGTGACGTCCCTGAACCTGAGGAGAAGTTTAATATTGATGAATACTCAGACATGGTGACTCTAAGCAAGCCTATCATCTACATCTCAATAGAGGAGATCATCAATACCCACTCGGTAAACCCAAGCACAATGGTCATTTAAGACTTCCTTAAAGTATCAGTCCAAGACAACATGCTGTGTTATAACATGTGCACATCCAATAGCTGTTGGTTGATCATCGTTGTAAAAGATTCATCCTTCCCTCAGTCTGACATCTTTGTAATGATACTACAGTTTTACTACAACAGACTGTTGACTGATTGTCTCTACAGCTGGTTCTATGTCTTTATTTTTTGTAGTGCAGTTCAGCAACCAGACCTGACATGTTATTTCAGCACTCAGTTGATATTGTATATTGTCCCCTGTTATATCATCATCTCTTTCCACTTTATTCTCGTCATCGCCCTATTTCCGTTCTTTATATTTGCAGACCACTTCCTTGGAAAGGGGGTAGTGGGGAGGACATCAGTAGCTTAAAGCCATCTGTGTCCTTTTTTTCAACAGTTTCACTCTACACTTATTCACACAGGAATAGAGAGAGAATAGAATAAAGATACCAGGCACGTTAGTTTGAGCAGATGTTCTCTCAACCTTCATTTTTAGCATTTCCAGGGAGAATTGGTTTAAGAAACTTCAGCACCTGTTACTCATAAATCTCTTCTGGTGTTTCTCTATATGGATGAATTCAACCGGGTTCTTTCACTTGTGTCACTTTTTTTTTTCATTGACTTACACAATAAGTGTTTAAGGTTTTTGAACAAGACTAATCACGTCTGCATTTGTCCAGCTGCTTTTGGAACATCTGGAGGCCATCTCTCCTGACCGCAATGACTTGCTGCATGAGTTGCTGCAGGACCTGGGAGATGTTCCTGATGTAGAGACACTGCTTGGTACTGTCCAACAAACGTTTTATTTATATTCATCTCAAATTAATCACAAGTTGGCTATAATATATTTATCGTTTCACTTGCCGTGCTGCTTTCTTTCAGGGGAAGGAGCAGTAGACCCAAACGACCCGAACAGAGAGAGTGCTCTGAGCCAGCTGGCAAAGACAGAGATCTCACTCACCCTCACCAGCAAGTTTGAGCTACTAGAAGGAGATGACAAAGACGTAAAGACTCTCATGACGAAGTGAAGTTTATTGTTGGAGACAAACTGCTTTAACGCCTGCTGTCAAGCTTGTTGTCCAATGTCGACGTTGCAGTCATCGAAGTTATCAACATGTATATGCAGAATTTATGATGCAGCCATAAACCACTGAATCACACTTACTCAGAAGTCCTCAATATAGAGAGGGATTGATATGAATGCCGTGTGATGCACTGTACTTCACCCTTCTTGATACAGTGTGTGTGTTTCTTTGTAGCTATCACTCAGTAGCATGTCTCTTGATGCCTTTCCTGCTCTTCTATCATTTCCTGTCCTAAAAGGAAGGGGTGGTTGGTGGTCAGGGTTATCTTCCCTAAAAACATGTATCCGTCTGGATCGCTTCTTACAGGAGACAGCATTGGAGCAGCGGCCTTTTCCTATGTGTTGCCATATATAATTTTTAAGTCGTCACGCAAATGTGAATGCAGGATTTCTTTGAGTTGGTGCTGTATGTGCATGTGTCATCTAAATTTAGAACGTAAATGTGTACAATGTTATGACATTATTGGGTCCAAGGTATACTTCTGCTCACAGTGTAACTTCCCACCAAGTTTCATTACAGTCTGTTTAGTAGCTTTTGTGGTAAATGGATGAACAAACAAAGATAGCCTTGTTGACTGACTTGAGAGAAGGTGGAGAGTTATTATCCAACCCTGATATCAAAAATGATACTGCACTGTAGTTTGTGGTCACAGGCATGTTACACATCTGCAGACTAACACCACTTTTTCTAAACACCTTTTCCAAAATCAACTCAGTGAAATATTTGGAGTAGTAAAACGTTTTCTCTGCCATCAACAGCTTTGTGTACTTTCTTGGTTTAGGTGATGTTAGACCTGAAATAAAAGAAAGACTGAAGAACATTTCTGTATTTCTGTATGTGTGTTTGTGTGTCAGGACAAAAAAGCTTATAGTGGATGTGATTCGGATTCAACCCGGAGAGACGCTGCCTGAAATTCTTGAGACTCCTGCCACTGCCCCACAGGTGATACTTTCTTTCTATATGTCTCTTTTTTGCACTAAAATATTTGTTTTGAAGTGTAACAGTTTTTTGGTTTTTTTTGCACTTTGCGGCTGAAGGAGTCGGAGCATACTAGGATTGTAGCGCGTCGGGCAGTCCAGGATGCTCAGACACCAGAAGGTCTAAAGAGCAGCCCAGCAGTACTGGAAGACAGCCAGCTGCCCCTCGAGCAGAAGAAGAGGAAGATCATGAGGAACCTCCGTAACCTGGAGCAGGCTGGCCTTGTTGCTACCAGTAACAAATACCAGGACATCATCAATGACATATCAAAGGTGCATAAAAAAAGCTCTTCCTTCCATTAGAAATATACTAAGCTAAGCTAACTTCCAAATGTTTTGTAAGGTCTGTTTAGCTTCTGAATAATGTAAACTTGTAATTGACAGGACATTCGCTACCAAAGACGCTACAGACAAAGGAGAAAGGCCGAGCTTGTGAAGCTCCAGCAGACACTGACGGCACTCAACTCGAAAACAGCTTTCTTCCAGGACCAGATGAACTATTATGATACCTACATCAAGACCTGCCTGGATAACCTCAACCGGAAGTGAGTAGCTCCTTTATGTCTTTTGCCTCGTGAGGATGGAGAGTGTTTCAAAAGATTTCTTCTCACTGTGTGGAAAAATAATCCTGCTTCTTATTGTTTGTGCTGTGCGGACAGTTCGGTTGATGGATGGCTTTACATATGTGTATAACTGTGTTTTGCGTGTTCAGGAATTCACGCAGATCTATAAAACTGGACAGCAAAGGAGACGATAAGGGCAGCAAGAAGTGGAAGCCACAGGCCCTGAAGTACACTGCAGCAAGGCTGCATGAGAAAGGAGTCATCCTGGAGATAGAGGGACTTCAGACGAACCAGTGAGTTGAGCTCTTCTACTTTAAAGTTTTTACAACCTGTCATATATTGGTATATGAGAAACTTGGATTGTAGTGTAGATGATTAAATATATCCTCCACCAACCAACACACACACACCATCATCATTTTCTTTTCATGGAAAGAAAAATATCATTAGATGTGTTGTTCATTGAGATGAGTTGAAACATTAAATAAATTTAAGCTGCTTTGAGGCGTATCTGCAGTTTTCCCAAGTACTGTGAGAATGCTGACTTATACTATCATTTATTTTTTGGTATCTCTGCAATAATACGGCTAAATGTTGTGAAATGATCACCGTGTTTTCACCCATATGCTGAGTTGTCACTTTCCTCATGTTATTCTCTTTATTCAGGTTCAAAAATGTCATGTTTGACATTTCACCCACTGAGGAAGTTGGGGATTTTGAGGTGAAGGCCAAGTTTATGGGAGTTGAAATGGAAAAAGTACAACTTCATTTCCAGGTAAATTTCCCCAGTCACCCAGTGTGTCAGAATTTCACGAAATGAAGCTGATGACAGATGGTTAAATGGCCTTTTCCCTTCATTGGACTACTAGCTGGAAATAACATGGAAACAAAGCAAATATTGTCCAATAAACACACATTTGTCATAGGGAATTCTCTGTTGATGTATCATGCCTGAATCAATATTAGATATAAATAATGTATGAATAATAGTCTGTGGACAATGGCCACCAACAATGCAATAATTGAAACTAATACCACATTACACACGTTTATGATTTATGTTGTATGTAAACTTTACCCAAACCTTGAAAAGTTAACATGCAGTGTTTTTCATTTTGTGTCCAGGACCTCCTGCAGCTGCAGTACGAAGGCGTGGCCGTGATGAAGATGTTTGACAAAGCCAAAGTCAACGTTAATTTACTCATCTTCCTCCTAAACAAAAAGTTCTACGGAAAATGAGCAAAAAACAAAAGGAGGAGGAGAAAGTCACCGGAGTGCAGGGGAGAAACAGACTGTACCTTCTGACAGTAGCAAAATGAATTTAGTCATAAAACATGATGGCGCAGAGCAGTGTTTTGTTTCATCTGATTGTAATTTGATGGATCACACCAAAATGAAATGTTGTCATAGTCCAACTCAATGTTACTTGTATTTTTCCACATGGTGATTGTAAATGTGATGTATTTTTAAGAATTAAATTGTAATGGTATTCATGTTTTGTATGTAAAAGATGCACAAGACACACTGGAAACACGGTTATTGTTAACTTGTATGTTGACACTTGGATTTAAAGTTTCAGAGGACGCAGTAGGCCTCGCTGTCGATTAGTTCAGAAATGGAGCTGTGGAGCGACTTTCCAGGCGGCCTGCGTGACCAGTGCCTTTTTAATTAAAGTGTTTAAAGAAACATTTTAATTAATAAAACATTAAAACATTTTAAAAACTACACACGATGTATTTTTAATATGTATTATCAGTATATAAATGATTTCTAATGTTTGAACCATGTGCATTAAATTACACGTCTACAGTTATTTGTTCTGTCATCCATATCATCAATATAATTTTATTCACCCCTTCTTTAACATATTTGTAGCAACAACAACTGAGGGGAAAAATATTTTTGTACGTCAAGGTCACATATTATTTTCAGCGTAATGGGGAGGAGATGAGCATTAAGCAGGAGGCGGAGTATCCGCACTGGTCTGTAATGACACGTTTAGGCTGGCAGAAAAACACTTCAGTAAGTCGTCTGGCAAACAGATCATTTCAACACATTTGTAGGTTTAAAACGTTTGTTGGATATTCCAGTGAAGCCATGGGTTACGTGACTGTAGGTTTGTTGGTGTTTTTTTCTCTCCACAGCTCAGCACTCACCTCCCAAAATGGTAAGTTTCCTTCTTCACCATTAACTTTGTGTAAAACTTGCTATAATAGTTCATATGACTCTACTTAACACAGCCTTGTTCTTGTGCTTGTTTTTTTGGTTTTTTTACAAATGCAGGATTGGATAACATTATTATCGCCACTTTAAAATAAAATAAAATACACTCAGTACATTTACCCATTACCCAGTGCTGTATAAGTGCACTTCAGAGGTACTTGTATTTTATTTGAGTAATTAGATTTTATGCTACTTAATGCATTTAAACCTCTGCAATGGTTTGTTGGTGCACAAGTTATTTTGCAGGTTAACAAAACATAATTAACTTGTACATATAAAATAAAAGTAAATTTTGCTGAGAATACTTTAGTACGCTATTTGCAGGCAGACCTTTTACTTCTATTTTTAGTTTACCACATTATTAGTACAATGTTATCTCCAGTCATCAGTTTAAAAAGTGTATTAACCCTTTTATGTTGTATGCATTATATATTTCTAAAAAGTAAAGAAGTGAAGTCAGTTGCAAAAATAAATAAATAAATAAAACAAAACCAACATCACACTTTCTCACTTATTTCTGAACGTATCTAACCTGATTGCGCCAGATGGTTTGTTACATAAAACCATCTGGGAAGTCTTCTTGAAAACTGTTTGGAAAAAGTCAAACTCTGTCAAAAAATATAAGCCAGGTAACTGGATGAACCATCTCACAGGTGAACTTTAACCAATCAGATCAATGAACCATATAACACAGACGAACTCCTGCTGAGGCTGCCATAGATGCTGGCAACATCTATGCTAACCTATGAAGCAGCTGCAAGTGTCATTGTCATTCCTCACACACACTGTCAAACACACCAAGCCTTAAACTGCCTGCAGCTCGTGCTGTAGCTGCCAGATGCTGGTCGGTCCATAACCACTGTATTTGGACAAAAGCCTGGCAAGATGGATTATCATGTGAGTCCAGCTGCCTCTTTAGGTTAGGACTTTATGGATTGAAAATTAACTGTTCACAGTGTCTGTACTCTAGATTATCCAGTGAAAGACCATTCAGAGAGGTCTCTTAAAATTCGGTAACCTTGGTTACCTTTTATACAACTGCCTTCAAATAGTGTTGCTGCGCTTCAGTCAGAATAAAACATTTACTATAAGAACGAGTCACATGAAAAAACACTGATGTATTCTGTTTCTCTTCCTCTTCAAAGGCTCACTGCTCCTCCCGAGGACTTTCTCTGGTCACTTCGTAATGGTCACTGATGAGCCTGTAGACTATCTTGACCTGTCTGTGTTAGACAGTTTGCCGGATGACGGGGGATCAGGCTCAGGTTCAGAGCAGGAGCAGGTAAAAAAGCATGGCTCCCACGGCCCACACCACCATGCCCAGAAGCGATATTTTGTCTCAGAGGAAGCTAAAAGTTTTCTCCAGGGTCGCCTGGCAACAAGCTTTGTCCCATCCGTTTACACCCTCGTCTTCATCATCAGCGTGCCGCTCAACCTTGTTGCCATGGTGATGTTTGTGCATCACATCAGACCCAGAAAACCGGCGGTGATCTACATGCTGAACCTGGCCTGTGCCGACCTGCTGTTTGGCCTGCTCCTTCCATTCAAAATCGCCTACCATTACCATGGCAACAACTGGATCTACGGTTCCTTCATGTGCAGAGTGGTCACAGCAGCTTTCTACTGCAACATGTATTGCTCAGTCCTACTCATTACATGTATCAGCATTGACCGTTTTCTGGCTGTGGTTTACCCGATAAACTCCCTGATGTGGCGCAGCCCTCAGACAGCTTCAGCTGTGTGTGCTGCCATGTGGCTGTTAGCTCTTGGAGGAGTATCCCCTCTCCTGATCTCTGGGCAAACCATGTATTTGTCAGACTTGGGCATCACCACCTGCCATGATGTGCAGGATGTGGAACACCTACAAACTTACTACCTTTACTTCTTCCCCATCTACGCCTCTGTCTTCTTCTTCATCCCTCTAATCTTCACTGTTGTCTGTTACGTACGTATTATTCAAGCTCTGGCTGCAGCCAATGTGGAGAACCGCTCCAGGAAGACTCGAGCGGTAGTGATGGCCGTGGTTGTGCTGGTGGTGTTTGTGATCTGCTTTACCCCCACCAACATCATCCTGATGGTTCACTATGTTCAGCTGTCCCACAAGTCCAGCGACAGTTCCTACCAGGCGTACCTGCTCTCCATGTGTGTAGGCAGTCTCAGCTGCTGTCTGGATCCGGTCCTCTATTACTTTGGCTCCTCTCAGTGCCAGAAGCAGGTGGCAGCACTGCTCAGATGCAGGCGACTGACACCAGCAGAGAGCAGCTCAGGAACGCAAAGCACAAGAACCAGCGGGTGGACAGACAGCAACAAGTCATGCAAAATGGAGAGTGTTCAAACTGGCCTGGGGAGCCATTACAGCAGGTTGGTGGCTTAACTACATGGACATGAAGAGACTGCCTCTGAGACACTCTTCCAACTTGCACACATTCACACAGTTTGATACATCAGAGTCAACATGTATTTAAATCCTTACTAAGCAAATACTTGGGTTGGATCAAAGCAGTGTGTCCAGTGCGTAGCAGTGCTGGATTTATTTGCATTTAAATGAGCTTTTTGGATATATCATTGTTTACATTAAAAAAAAAAAAAATCCTTTTTATTATTTTGTAATCTTGAACTATATCCACTATGACAGGACGGCAGTGTGTGATATCTTGAATTTGTTTCACGGTCAGCTTAGAGGAAAACTGTCTGCCTTACCTTTCATTTTCCTTGTTATAAATGAATCATAAGAATGAAACACTTAGTATATAATAAATAATAATAATGATAATAATAATAATATTTTTTTAATCTGGAAAAAAAAAACATTACATGTGATGTATGTGCATAATTGTAAGACAAAAAGAGCAGATTTGACACCACAATTTTCATAATGCAATTCAGTATATCATCATCTGTTACAAGTTTTTTATAAGTAAATATGTAAAATCATTATTCATTCAAAGTACTGGCACTCATGAAGCCAAAAACTTGTGTGTGTGTAAATAGAAAAAAAAAAGTGCTAAATCATATATAATTCAATCAAAACAAACCTACTAAATGATACATATTTTTGCTTAATTCAAATGTTGCCGTATCTCTTCTTTTTGTATTGCTGCTCACTCTGTACTGTCTTTGTCGTGAGGGCACAGCTCTGAAACACAGGAAAACAACAAAAAAAGATGAACATAAGAGAGCAAATATTCCCTGAGCATCATGGAGAATATTGGCTTCATTTCCATTTCCTGGCCATGTGCACTGTACTTCAGGGAATTACTGCATGAAGACATCATGTATAATCATATTTAAATGTTGCATTTCACGTTACAACATCTCCACCTTGTGGCAACTTGTGTATGGTATCCAGTAAAGACCTTGTTTTCAGCAACAATCTTTGTGGCTTACAGAAGAGTTACTGACCTGTTTTACCATCGTAGCTGTGGAAGTTGTCAGGAAAGTTCAGACACCCGATTTGTTTCTTGAAAATTTCGACATCTTTGGGATCTGTTTTTCCTGTTCTTGCTGAAAGAGAAGGGACTATTCTAAAGTGACCTTACTGCATTTAAAACTCGGACCCAACTGGATCAAAACGGATGACAAAACTTACTGAACTGCAGGATGTATCTGCCAGTGGTGTCCCCATTTCGGAAGGTGTCTGTCCACAGCAGGCAGTCAGCACAAGTCTGTAGAATATGTCCTTTGTGGTCTGAGAGATTTTCTTTAAAATTGAATCAGGTTAACTCATTATTATGCAATATTATGGAAATCTGTTGCTGTGGATGTATGCTCTTATTTGTGCTGAAACATCAGCTGCTTCATCTCTTCTCATGTGTTAATCTATACGACACTTGTCTGATGTTCACTTACTGCGAAATGTGGTGGCAAGTCCTGAGACTGTGGCATTTACCTCCCCCGAGACGCACCGATTACTGCGAAACAAGGATGTTGTGACACAGTTTTGTTTTTCACAAGCTTAGAATTCAACGTCGACCTTTTCAATTTCATGTTACAAACTCTATTCATCGGAACATATTTAGGTAAATTAGACTTACAAGCAGTGGTCTCCCCAGCGTAATGTCACAATTTGACTGTCCGATGTTGGAGACAATTCTATCCAAGAGCTTTTCAGAGACTCCAGTGCTTTGTGGTATGGCTTGGGGTCACCAGCTCCCATCACGTACACCCATTTTCCAAAAATCTTCACATGAAAAGGATTTCAAAGATGTAAATAAAATAAATGAAATCACCCATCAATTGGATAAATATAAAAAAGCACAACTTACCAGTTTGGGATCCTCTGGCATGAAAGGTTTGACCAGGTCCTTACAGTCAGGTGCGGTGGCAGCAGCGAGGGAACTGAGAGCCAAAAGAAATACAACAGCCGGCAGAGCCATAGTTCAGACAGAGGGATGAGGATGAGATGGAAGAGGGAAAGCAGCAGCACTGCAGATGATGTTGCTGAAGCTGCAACAGAAAAACGTCTAACGCTGATTCATTTTCTCACTGGGGTTTCAAGAAAAAAAAAGAAAACGCTGTTGTGCAAGTACTTATATGGAGGAGGAGGAGGAGGGTTTCTACATGCTCAGATGCACCAGTGAAGGTTTTTAATGACCTTGCAGAGCCATGCAGATTTCTTTTACTCAGCATTCAATGGCCAGCTGAAGAGTCCTCTGTTGCCAGCACTGCTGCCCCTGAACGAACTCAGGCAAAGTGCCACAATTCATCTTGTTGAGGCTGTTGAGGCATTTAAAAGGGACCTTTCTTCAGTAGAACGAAGGTTGTTTCCCCTGCGGGTCCGTGTGGAGTCCTTGTGGCGACTGTTTAAAAGTTTGACGTCTTCTTTCTCCCCCTGACAGTGACGTTACCCAGCAACAGTCTTTGTCCAAGTTTCTGGGAACGGCGGTGCATTTGAGGAGAGCTGTAGTAGTCTGAGTGAAGCGTATAATTTTGACATATGGGTCAGCAGAGTATCTGGCATCTGCTATTGTATTTGGAAAAAAAAATCTTGGAGCTCAGAGCCAAACATTTTTTCTGAATAGTGGTGGAAATAAAGGACTAGAACACAGTACAGATGGGGACTGAACGCTGCTTTATTGACCTCACACAACCATTTGAAAACAGTTCACACACTCGACTCTTTACAGATTGTTAAACTGATTTAAAGGAGGAATTTAAGTGGATTTTTTAATCCATTACTGTACCTGCCAGAATATGCAACGAGACATTTAGATTTCACATTTCCTGAACTAAAACAGACGACAACAAGAGTCACACACGACTGAGTACAGATCTAACATGACACAGCAGCAGCATCAGGCCTAGAAGTACAAGTACAAGTTCACAGTACATTTTTTTTTTAATCAATGCACATGCAGATCACATTACAACACTTTTTTAGTACATGTTAAGCTGGATGTGTTTGGGCTGCGCGCAGACTGTTCACAGGGTTATGACACCTCTGTGCTCTGCTTTACTTTGTAGAAGGCTCAGCATCAGTTTGATCAGTCTCTGTGTTCTCGGCATCAGGTGAAGCAGTTTCCCTGTCATCCGGACACAGTTCTGAAATAAGAGAATAGGGTTAGTGTAAGGGAAAGTAGCAGGAAGAGTATTTACTTTATAGTGATTTAACTGGAAGGAAACAAAGCTGAACCAATGGCTGACCTGTGCCTCCAAAATGATACTCTGGGAGAAATTTAAGACACTCTGCCTGCTTCTTGAAGGTCTCTAACTCAGATGACTCCAGAGCACCGGTCCGTGCTTTAGAAGAGCAGCCAGAGAAATAAACCAGGGAGGGTTAGGTGGGAAGAACACAAAGTACCCACCAGACTCAAACTGCTGACCAAAAATTGTATATTTTTACAAAATTAGTGATGGAACAACAACAACAAAAAAAATTGCCTTACTAAAGAGGAAAAGGTATCGTCCCTTTGACTTTCCGTCAGGGAGGAGGGTCGTGTCTTCGGAAAGGAGGCAGTCAGAGCAGGTCTCGTAGTACTTCCCATCATGATATGAAGTGTGACCATTGATATTGACTGTGAAACATCGGGAAAACAAGTGCAGGGTGACTTACTGTAAGCGTACGTTTTTAATTCTTTGTTCAAAAGAAGACAAAATAGTCTAGATACTTTGTTTGGAGCCTTGCGTGACTGTTTTCTTATGAAATCCAGCTGTGCTTTGGCTGCATGCATCACTCCCAAAACATTACACAACATGGACATGTAATATTAACAGAAAAAACACTGAATAATTCAAGATACATACAAGTGGTGTGACTGGTCATTCCTGAAATGGTGGCATTGGCTACACCCTGAAGGCATTTATCTTCACTTCTGCGGAGGAAAGCATGAAACAAAGTAGTGAACTATGAGCGACTACTTAGACTTAAGTTAATGGAATATGATCAATCATTTGGAGTCATTAGTGTATTTACAAGCGATCAGCCCAGTAGATGGTGAGAACTCCACTCTCTGAGGAAGCTGACAGTTCCACCCAGGAGCTGTTCACCGACACCAGGTCATTCTTCAAACCAGGCTGGTCCCATGACCCTACGTGGAGCACCCACTTCCCATAGATCTGCCACAAACACAGAGAGAAGACATCCAGCAGTCAACCAGAGTGTGTGTAACATGAGTATTCTACTGAGAAAAGGGCTTCAGCGTCCCCATCCTCAGGTTCAAACTCAGCAATTCAAGTTGTATTAACACATATCACTGTGCTTAAGAGCCTCCTCACATGAAACGGGTCATAACAAATGATCACTAATACTCACAGGGCTGTGGCTGTCCAGTACCAGCGGCTTAACCAGCTCTTTACAGTCCGGTTCAGATGCAGCACCCAGGGAGGTGAGAGCCAGCAGAGCAACAACCAGCTGTGCAGCCATGGCTCGAGACAGCAGGCAGCCAGAGAGCAACACTAATGTCAGGGATCCTGCCAGCTAGAGCCTCCTCAAAGGAACCAGGGGAAGTGTTGTGTAACAGTGGGCTGGGCCACACACACACACTCACACACATACACCCACCTTCTCCTGCAGGGAAGGACTCTTTCACATCCACTCAGCGAGGGCTTGTGTCCTATTTCTTTTTCGCCTGTTACATAACAGCCAGCTGGCAGAGTCTGAATAGACCCCCGCATCTTTCAATATGTGACGCCCCCCTGCTCAGAGTCACACACAAACACAGAAACGTCTCCTCTTATGTCCTCGTATCTTATTTCAAAAACAATAACAGCTTCAAAACATTTCCACAAACTACTTTCATTTGTTAAATCATCACAAACACACGATGCACATTAGCTTGACATCAAGTAACTTTTTGTTTCTTCAGGGCAGGTGCAAACTTACATAATACGTACTGTGTCCTTTTTTTTAGGAAACAGTTCAACTGGTTGTACTGTTTGTTTTTCTGTAGAGGGGATAAATCATCAATAATAATGATATA
The DNA here is from genome assembly GCA_014281875.1 of Nibea albiflora. Taxonomy (NCBI): domain Eukaryota; kingdom Metazoa; phylum Chordata; class Actinopteri; family Sciaenidae; genus Nibea; species Nibea albiflora. Next base: position 19,491,258 of record CM024801.1, read on the forward strand.
CTAATAATCCTTAAGGTATGGAAAGTTAGTCACCATGCTTCCCATGATGAGACATAGAACCAATCGGGGACTTGTGTAATGAAGCTTGAGTGAAAGTTCAGAGCGCTTCAGAAACACACTCTAGGCATCGTTGCATAACATCTAAAATGGTTTGGTCTGTAAAAGAGACCAAGTTTAGATTATATTGATAGATGATTGAGAACACATTTTGTGGTGCAATGTGTTTCACATTTTAATAGTTTGTGTTTTTGCTCAGTTTTTGGACAGTAAATAAAGTAAATAAGAATTGTGTGACTTACATATGAAGTATGAGGCATGTGAGTGAATAAAATAAATAAAAACTTGTTTTATTTTTTATTAGTTTAAGAGAATCTGTGAAAAAAGTGAGTCCTGGTGAAACTGTGTGAGAAGTGTGAGGAAGTTACCAAAAAGTAAAAAGCCACCATCTTTCTCTCCTTTCAGGGAACTCACCACACAATGCGAGACAACTTCTGAAAGAGCTGCCCAGCAGAAGTTTCTCACAGCCTTGTAAAACTATTGCTCTCCATCCTTCAAGAGGCCCTCTGACAAGTAAACAACATGAAAAGAAAAATAGTGCTGAGGTAGAACAAGCATAAAGCTAGCTGCAGTCCACAGCCCTGCTTAGTACCGCCGTCTTTAACTACATATGCAGCATGTGTTGGAAAATGTTTTGCAGAAATCACTTTTAAATTTTGTCTTGTAATGTATTATCTCTCGGACCTCAGGAAGAATAGCTGCAGTTCTTCTGCAGCTAATGGAGATCCAAATACAACAACAAAACAGGAGGTTCACTGGGAGTTACTTAGTAGTGTTAGCTAAATATGCCTAGAGCCAGGATGTATAAATAAAATATAGATTGCATTATGGGTAAAATAGTTATGTAAACATGCAGTCTTTCCTATTGTATGAAATGAAGAAAAAGAGTCTCCATTATGAGTTATCACTCTCACAGTCAATGTGAAATCAGTTTATTCGGTTGTCTTTAACACAGCAATCAACTGAAAACATAAAGTCTGCATGATGACTACATTGAACAGGTAAGTAGCTCTTTGATTTTACAAGGCAGAGACAAACTCAAAAAAAGCTATAATCCCTCTTGTGTCACCCCCCCTGCATGATTAAAAAAAGGTGTTCTCTTCACATCTATCAAGACATCTGTGGTACACACATGGATGTTGAATACAAATTTGAGTAACTTCAGATCTCAGAATAGATTTTAGGTGCAGGTGACAGCAGTTCCTTCAACACGCCACGTTCTCTATTGTTCTTCCTCGTTCTTCGCATCCGTGTCGTCAGGGCACAGGTCTGAAACAGAAGCAGGAAATCAAGTTACACATATTTCGTCACTGTTGCGTGGGTGTAGTGGTAAAAGGCGGCTGAAGATCACAATATCTTACCTGTGGTTTCTGGAAAGAAGAAATCTGGTGGGAAGTTGAGGCACGCAGCCTGTTTCTTGAACTCTTCCAGGTGAGGAGCATCCAGTGTCCCAGACTTTGCTGCAGGGCAGGGGGATGAGGGAAAAGTGACCTCAGTTAACTAATCACGACATCTATGAGGTAAATAATTAGTACAACTGAGTACTAAAACTCAGTGTTTGGAGGTTTTACACAGAGAAGAAAGCTGCAAACTCACTGAAGAGGTAGAGGTTTCGGCTTTTTCTGGCTTCCTCTTCTTTGCCATCTATCACTGAGGTCTGTAAGTCTGTCCAGAGGATGCAGTCAGGGCAGGTCACCAGGTGCTTTCCAACATGCTCATGTTTGGAGGAGTTAAAGTGAACTATTAGACATAAACAGAAACATTTGTTGTTATGCACTTAGACCATTTTTAATAAGCATATTTAATAATGTAATGTATTTACTTACATGTCACCATGGTTGAGTTGTCTGAGAAGGTGGAATTAACGCCTCCATAATGACATTTTCCATCCATCCTTTTAAGGAGAGGTGAAGATCATAGGCAAATGTCTTACACATTAAAAGTTTTAAAATATTAACATCCAAGAGATTAATAGTTACATTTTATCTCTCCAGCGGAGGGTCATATCATCACTATCAGGTATGGGTGAGAGTTCAATCCAGGAGCTGTTGATAGTTTTAAGGTCCTTCAAGGCCTCTTTATTGTCTGATGTTCCAACATAGAATATCCACTTTCCAGACACCTAGACACAGATGTGCAAAATTAAAACTCCTATTTCTAGCAAACCTGTGCTTAAAATAAAAAAATAACACGGTGAACAAACACAAATCTAACAATCCTCTTGGTTTTGTGGGCTGAGATCCATTTAAGGCAATGTAGGGTACATTTTAAAAATATGCATGATATTAGTCTAACCTTCAAATGTCTTACAATTGTTATGACTAATAGCTCTTCATTAAAGCCTGACGTGTGGTTTTTACTGTAGACTTTCTTTCAGTTGGAAATTAGTCATAGTGAACCTGAATGTTACAATGTTAGTCCTTCTGATAAACTCCAACATTTGAGATGTCAAAGTTGTCTTTATTGCAACTACACTTCTGAACCTACATTGCATACCTATTGTTTTTTCTTCAGATACTTGATTTCATAACTTGTGGATAATTGTGGCTCTAAAGCCCGAGATGTTGGGGCTTCATGAACACATCACCAAAAAAAAGTTTTTGCTTTTCGTATTAACAAACAAAAATAATGTCAATTGTAATTACGTCAGATTTAATAATGCAAAACCAAATAAAGTAAAAAATAAAGATGACTCAGTTCTGCTTTATCCTGAGATGCCATACCTTGCTTCGATCCTCCAGGGGTTTAAGCAGCTCAGCACAGTCTGGGTCAGATGCAGCAGTCAGAGCAGAGAGAGCCAGCAAAGCTAAACAAAACCGAACAGACATGGTTAGAAGTGAAATGACAGCCAATTGAACACCAACTGGACACCACAACAAGGACAGGACGACTCTACTCCTGCAGGAAGGCCACTGTGAAGACTAACAGAGGGCAGCTACATAAATAAGGTAGGGTGAGTGAGAGAGTTTGGGGGTTGACTTGGCAAATGGGCGGACTACAGTATGTTTGTGATTGTATAATGGTGGGAGTGTGCGATCAATGGTTCAAAGGTCTCTCTGCCCCCAGAGACCCAAGAGGTTGTTGACAATGCTACAGATACACTCTATGTTTATTGCATGTTTGTGTGCAATAATGACAATTTCTGATGCTATATCATAGTGTAATACAAGAGAAATACTGTGGTCTTCTTTGTGCTTTTGCCTCCTACTGTTTTCTGTTGTGCAGGATGAATTATTCCTTCTGTGGGTGATAGTAGTCTCTGTCTGTTGTGTGTCTGAGCAAAGAAAGAGAGAGACACACTCATGCAATATGCAGAGATCACATACTGTGGTCTGCGATGTGCATATGCAAAAACAATTGATAAGTGGTGTTGACATGAATGGGGTTGCACATGCGCAACCCACATTTGCAGGCAGTGAGTCAGTTCTAAGAATTGTGGTGCTGACTGTGCTGTTTACTCGAGCTTTCTTCTTTTGAACTGCCTCATTGCTGGGTACAATAATGTGGCAGAAGAGTGGGGTCTTATTTCACTAAGAGTGGACCTCTAAAGGTGACAAAAGTTCTTCTACTGCCTTACACTGGATTGCAGCCACAGTGTAAATCAATCCGTGAAAAGGCTGTTACCAAACTGATTCCCCCAGCTACCGTGATTTGTGCTCCAACAATGAAAATGGGCCTGTAAAAAGTGGGGCAACAAGTGGTGGGATCCAGGAAGGGTGAGTCTTTCTTGAATAGACCATTTTCTAAAAGGATCAGTTAGATATTTTCTTCACTTTCTACTGGAGAGCTGGATAATACTCACATTTCAATTATAAATACAAAGCTATAGCGAGCAGCAGGTTAGGTTAGTTTAGCCTGAAAGCTGGAAACAGGGAACAACCGAATACCCAAAGCTAACGAAATACATTAACAACCTCCTAAGCTAATTAACGTGTTTCTTGTTGCCTATGTGTAAAAACAACAGTCTTGTCTGTGTTATGGGGTTGTGTGTCATCAAAAGCTAAGTGCCTGCAGGCTGTAGTTTTATAGTTAACTGGAAAAACATGAGAGCGGTATCGATCTTGTCACCTAACTCTCAGACAAACAGTGAACAAGTGAATTTCCCAAAATGTCAAACGACTACTTTAATTCTGGTTTGGTTTCTGTTTTAAGTTGTTTCTTAAAAGAAAACTTCAGGGTGTAGCCAATGCCAGTAACAGAATAAACCTGGATAGAGCCACATTATCTGGTCAAATCCTGGCAACCTTTTGAAGTCCACCTGTCTTGACCACTGCTCCCAAAGTTCTGTCACAAAGTGGGCGGCAGTCAAGACAGTGCCAAAAACTGGCTTTGGCATGATCACAGTCAGTCTTTGTTGTTAAGTGTTGTTGCAACACTGCTGTGCCGTACAATAGAGGGACATAACTCGCGATAACCTTCAATTGTCCACAAACACACTCAAATACACCCTGAGGTGCATTCATGTTCGTATACATACGGTCGTCACCAATAAAAAGAGCTGACACTTTGACTAAGGGAAGAGAAGCTTTATACTAGCATATTCAAAACCCATGAAATACTTCTCTGTGTATTTACAAAAACATAATACAAGAATAAAAAAGAGAAAATGAACACATCACAAATGGAGTCCCACATACTGCCACAAAACAGAAAACATGATCCAATTTACAAATGCATCTTCTTGTACTCCCACATATGGCTTCAATCTAACACAAAAACAAAATAAAATATCTCTGTTCAGTTGTGATGGTGCGTCATCAGTCCATCCCTCCCGTTTGCAATAATTCTCTCCAGATTTTTCTTTAAATAATAATAATATCAAATACACATACAAGACAGAGGAGCTACATTTGTGAGCTGTACACTTTGCAGTAAAGGGAAGGGAAAGGAGAATGTTCACAGGCATATCGACCTTTTGTACATGATGATACATCTTGGGCAGTGAAAAAAGTTTAAAACATTGATTAAAAACAAGCTTATTTTAGCGTTCTGTACCAATTCTTCACATCACACTGAGATCACAGTTTATCCGGATGACAGTAAAGTATGAGTGACCAAAGTGACTTCATAAGCTTGTATCTTGCAGTTCAACATTCAGAAAATATGGGTCAACGTGGCTCCAGGACGTAAACAGATGAATCACTGGGCAAATGTTGAAAGAACTCCGAGGCCTCGAGCAAACAAGCCAGCAGATCATACGAGTACACGTACACGTATCCTTTGTCACCTAAAGTGAACACACAGCTGTTGGGTAACAGCCGATGCGCAAACTTTCTTTTCTAGTGCCATCCTCACTGCTCTTGGACGTTAAATTATAGTTAGCATAGGGACTGATCTGATATGATTTAACACGAGACACTTTTGTCACTTTTGGAAGAAGGAATAACATTCTTCCTTGGCCTGGTATGACCAGCAGGTTTTGGTTGCTAAATGTTAAATGCTAGATATTACTCTATAATGCAGCCACTTGCGAAACACCGATTTTATGATTCTGTTGCACTATTTTTTGGATATCATTATCCTGTAATCGTCACTTGCAGCAAGTGTGGCTACCGTTCAATAAAGGTTACGTAGTCTCATTTTTTAACAAAGCTTTTAATTATCTCAATAACCATTCAGCCTGACATGCAGGGAACTATTTCAGGCTGTTGTGAAGCCTTTCTGCTAACCCTGACTCTTTCTGGTTTAAAGTCTGAACAAAGAGCTGACTTTGATCTGCACTTCATTTGCTTCATCAGGCCAAACGTGATGCAGGTGAGGAAGAAGAAAAAAAAAAAATCTCACATTTTTCACATTTGTGGCCAAGTTTGGGGATAAAAATTAGAAAAAAAAAACCCTCTTAGGCGACAGTATAAAACATAAAACACACTGCTAGTGGTCTTAAAATTTTAGACAACCACAAAATTTGAAAATACTTCAAATTACTAGACAACAAATATCTGCACAAGCCGCAAATAAACTTCATGATAGCGTGACTGCGATGTCTCTCCAATAATCTTCCAGTAATGGACAAAGTAATTTGCAGAAAAAAAAAAAAGACAAAAGATGTTTCAGTTAGATTAAATTTCATCATTGATCAAAAAGTGTCTATATTTCTTTAAATCCTTAAAAATTTTTACTTTAGGATAAATAGGAGTCTGGCCTTTTGTTTTTGGGCGTGATATGATGCAAAAGGCAGAGACATCTGTCAGTAACTGGAGTGTGTGCAAAGTCTCATACACACTGTATGCAAATATACAAAGTTCTCCTCCGGGTTGTTTCAATTTGGTTCCTTTGTACAGTCTCATAGTTGCAGAGGAAGAACTGATGAATGTAGCAGAGTCACCACTTAGAACAGAAGAAACAGGAGAGAAGAGACGTGGACAGAAATAATGGAGGGTGGGGTTGGGGGGGGTGGGGCTGTAGTAGAAGGACGGAGCCCGCGGCAACTGTCCTGACTAGGCAGGTGGTGAGGTGGAAGAGTCACTGGCCTAGATGACATCACATCCTGTCTCTCTACTTTTCACCGATCCACACCACGGCTTACTAAATGACTGATCAAACGTGCTTCCGGAGCCTTCACACGCTCATCGTCATGTTTGGAGAATACTGCAGAGATAAGATGGGGAGAAATATGCAAGTGTGAACATGTGTGTGTTTAAAATCTCGGATCTGTACAATACATTCTTACATAAGGTTTATTTACATGTGGTTGACAAGGATGACAAGGGACCACTACATTCCTTGTCTGGAGTGAAAACACTGTCTTATAATAATCAAATATTCTTCTGGCTTTCCTCAAGCAAACCAGGAGGAATCCTGTGGTCCATCTATACCCACATAGGTACAAAATACGGACCGAGCACAAAGTCACACAAATTTAAAATTGTAAATTATATTATTATAACCAAAGCTGGGAAAGCAGACAATACAACTGCTACGTCTTGTGTTGTTGCACTTGCTTGATGTTGACAGCAAGGTTGCTGACTCACTAGTTTTTCAGTTTGTCTCACTAGTTTGTCAGCTAACTCTCTGCAAGGAGGTAAAATACATGAACTACACTTAGATCCCTCTAATCATCTCATTTATTTATGACAATTGGCTTACACTTTCATTCTGAAAAGGGTTGAGGAAGTTTCCTCCCATCTCTCCATCCTCCCTGGGGGTCCCGGGCTGGTTACTCATACTTAGGTTACCAGGAGAGTTCTGTCAAAAGAGGATGTAATACACACATTACCACTGGGGTAATAATAAAAAAAAAAAAAAGAAGCCATGCAGTGCAAACTGGAGATTCAAGTTAGGTACATATCTTCTCTTACCTTGGGGAGACTGTCCATATCCCCTGACCCTGAGAGAGGTACGAAATTAACACAAATCACTATTTTCAAATAATAATTCTCATGTTGCTTACTTTGTTTGACAAATTGGGGGAAAACATGACCAGGGATTTAGTGTCAATGCAGCACAAGCTACTTATTCCCGTACCTAATGATCCATTCATGTGATGAGGCTCCATTCCAGCCATTCCCCCTAATGGACCATCGCCACCTGCACCCATAGGGAACTGAGGAGAGCGCACACAGGAGACATTTAAATATCTGCGACAGAATTTAAGACTAAGAAAACAACAAAAAAAAACAGCTGTTTTTTTTTTACATAACACACACACACAGTGACACACACACACAGTGACACACACACACAGTGATATACAGAGAGGAATGTCTCACGTTTGGTCGGCTTCCACCTGGAGGGACTGTGTTTATCATTGTGTACATGTTGTCGCCAGAGTTGGTTGAATCTGTCATAACAAACAGAGAAAGAATAAGAGGATAAAAGAGCATATGTAGACCCACTGGCCACATTATTAGGTGCACTTACACAGAGCTTACCTGCTGGACTTGGCATTATTGGGGTCCCAGGAGGCCCCCCTCCTCCTGGAGGTCCCTGAAATTCGTACATGAACATGAAAAACAGCCCGTACAGACAGCAAACAGCAACAGTTTAAACTCAAGCATACATACCACATAACTTCCCGGAGATGCAGAAGAGTAAGGGGTCTGCAAAAAAATAAGAAAGAACTCATGAAAGAAATGAAACAACTGTTAAACTTTCTTTTGGGGGTCTTTGTTAGAGCACTTACTGAATTGGAGTTGGGAGGATTTGGCCAGGGTCTACCCCCACCAGGTCCCCTGGAAAACACACACAAATACACACACTTTAGTTTTTAGCTTTTGGCAAGCTTTTTTTGTTTCCAATTCATTTGGGCAGAGTTGGCAACAACAAGCTCTTCTGTAGCCCATGAGAGGTGATGGGAACAACAAATAAAAAAAAGGATTTGTCTCCCATTTTTTAAAGAGGAAAGCTGGCCCCTAGCTCCACTTCCAGACCTCTAAGAGCCAAGAACACACAGTAAAGTTGTAATTAAAAACTACATAAAGGAAATGGCTGACAGCATCAACTGAAGGGAGAGATTAAGGATGTTCTCAGTTTAATGCTGTCCCCCTCTAAGTGAGAGAAATGTGGGGAGGTCATTTACATTGCGTGCAAATACCACTCACATGTTCATGCCAGGCATCCCGGGACCAACCAGGGCATTCAGTGGTGGTCTCATCCCACCTCCATAGCTCTAAAAAAAAGACACCAGAATGTTATGCCCAAGAAAGAGTAATTATCAGAAGCAATGGTTGGTAAATATCCCCACAAATGATCCTGTCCCATACCTGGGGCCCTAGCGGTACCATGCCTCTGGGAGGAGTCATCCGCTGCATTGGTCCTCCCATATTTGGATGTCCTGAAATACAGAAAAAAAAACTGTCAGCCATCGGCTTGCTGCAGAGCAAAGGAGATTTTTATTCTCTTGTTGGCCACTTTGGTTGGTCACATTGGAAGAAGTGGAACGGTTCTTTGATTATATGTGACTTATCTGTTATTGCTTCATGTATTTTACACCTTTGTTTGGACTCTCTAGTGTTTCAAAAATCACTTTCTGACGTAGCTTATGCCTCCATGGCATCCAGAAACTATTTAAAAAACATAAAGATGCCATACTGTTGCATTGGGTGACACATTCCTTCATTACGATGACCAAGGCAGCGGTATCATGATCCTCACATCTCATTAAAAGTAGCAAAAGTATATAAAACATCTTCTGGTAGAATTCTGCGCAATCTCTCTCTAGAGATCAGAAATGTGGTTGTTTCTGGATAAACTGCAGCAACCAAGTTCATCGTAATGAGGAAATATGTTGGCTAGTGTAACAGTATGGCTCTTTAATGTGTTTTTCTTGTTTTGTGTGTTTTAATTCTTTCCAGGAGTGTGGCTCTATGGTTGGCAAGCCAATCCACAGCATTGGTCCTGACTCAAACAACTGTACCATTAAATTTTGGTTTTATGGTCTCCAGAGAAGAGATCCTACTTCTCCTGACTTTTCCTCCAGTGCGCCCATGATGAGTGAAATATCTCAACGCCTACTACATTTATTGGAACAGCCGTTCATGTTCCCCACAGGATGACCTGAAATAACTTTGGTGATTCCTCATTATTTCATCTAATGTGATCAAAAGGAGGTCTCTTTCATTTCAGTACTATGGCAGAAGCTCTTTCAGGCTGTGGCCTTCAGAAATACATAAAATGATGCCAGTGTTCTTCTTGAATAATCTTTTGCTGTAATATTTTGTGTCTGTGTTTGTGCATGCCAGTGTGTTTCTGTGTACCTTGCTGTCTTGTGGGGTCCATTCCACTGGGTAACATAGGCTGGCTACCTGGCACTCCTCCAAGTCCCTACAGGGGAAAGAGGATCCATCGGCAGTATTATCAACGCTGTCACACAGACTGTGCCCATTTTTACTACCCACAGTTCTGTCTGCTGCCTGCAGGTGTCAGTGTGGCTCTTACCTGATTAGGTAATCTGAGGGGTGGTCTGGGTCCTCCAGGGTACCGAGGTGACATGAATGGCTGACAAAACATATCAAAAAAGTAGAATCAATCAGGGTTGTAAGTAAAGTGCACACAATCTATCCTCGGCTCCGTCGCGAAGGCTGTAGTGGAGAGTAGTTTGCACGTCAAGACTGCAAAACAATAAAAAAAACTACACACCTACTGTCAGACATGAGATTTCAAAGGGAAACTTCTTAAAGCATAGATAGTACCAACATACTTTATGAAATTAATTAGATTAAAAGAAACTATATGGAGCATTATGGGAAGTTTTCTCAGTTCTCCAAAACAGGAAACTGACCACGACTACTGGTTAAGTTTTAGTCTCGTTTTTCTTTTAACACAAGTTCCATGACAGCAGTGTCGGGAGTCGGGAAGCCGACCGCAATTTCATTGGATTGGATTTATGGAAAAAGAATGAGAAAATAAAAGATGAGGTTTGTTAATAATGATGCAAGTCTATGTGTTAACTGTGTGCAGTTTGGCAGCATGTGTGAGAAGCTCTTTTGCAGCTGTGAGTGGGTTTTCACTTGTCCTCACCACAGACAGTAGCAATGCTGTTGCTATGTCTGATGGACTGATGCCACTATGGTCAGAAAAGGCAGTCTGCAGAGAAGCAGTACAGCACGTTGCCACTAGAGAGCAATAGTCCACTTGTTTTGATCAGGGTCTTTTCTTTAATTATCCCTCTTCTCCTGTCCCAGCTGTGCTAAAAATGCAACAAAGGAAAACAGCTACAGTATCTTAGGTAGTACTATAATGATCTTGTTTCCATAAACAAAGAAATAAATGCAAACAGCTGAACACAGTGTTACAAAATAAAAAATAAAAAATTAATTAAGGAATAAATAAGGCAGATCTGTGGATATATCTTTGTGGATACATGCACATTGTGATCTGCATTTATTTTGCTAATATAATTTAGTTAATCACAATATTCTGCTGTGAATTCTGTGTTATTCTCTGATTTAGTCCACATGCAAGTAATTTTATGGAACCTGTATAAGGACCTGGCAATCTGGAAATTGTTGCGATTCTTTAACTGATATATCTTGACAAGAGCTTGCCTTCAAAGAACAATTGATCTTCAGAAGGAGATGGAAAAGGCTGCTCAAACTCAAAGTTAGAGTTTTTTTGAAAGTGGAGCTGAGAAATGCGAAGGCTATTGATCTGTGTGTCAGATGCGAGCGTCTGAGTTTGACTGATAATGACGGTTAATCAATGTACAACTGGCAGAGTCCTTCTGATGGAGAACAGAGATGATGTGGGTTGAAGCTGCATATGTGACTTTGTGTTTGTGGGAGATTTATTTCTCCTGTCAGACTCTTTTCTCCCCGTTTTAAGGATCATACAGCGGTGCCCCCACGCACGGATGAAATAGAACATACACGTATACAAAGGTATCGTACTTGCATACAAGTCGGTTTTTTAAAGAACACTTTTCATAATCTAATATTTATGGTAGTTAGTTATAGTTAAAATAGACAAATACTAAAGTATATAATATTATGTGTGTAAGTGGACTTTTTGTGTATGTGCGTATTCACCACATACCTGAAAGAATCCTGGAGGGACTGGCCCCACTGGCATGCCCTCTCCTGGTGGAAGGTTCCCAAGGACGGGGCTGGGAGCAGCTGCAGCACTCTGAGATATGCAAACACACACATGCAAAGTAAAAATCACAACTCAAACTATTCTACAGATAGTCAACACCGCATCGCTCAACAGTGGTAGAAAGTATTTCAGCACAAGTTTGAAGTACTTTATTGTTTCCATTTTATGCCACTTTATAGTTCTGCTACTTTCATAGGCATTTTGTTCCATATATACTTTACATTTTTTTGCAACCCCTTCATAAAAAAAACATATATTTGTAAAGTCGACCTAAAGACCATTCAAAAATAGAGAGTACTCCTCTACGTACAATATATGTAAGTCAGTTTATGGAATAAAACCCTGTTGACATCCTGGTAAGGATTAAACAATATAGCAAATTGTTCAAATCATTTGAATATACTGTCATTTTATTTTGTAGTGCCTTTTCCTGCTTTTAGTGAAGTAACCTTTTCATTGCTGGACTTTTAGTTGCAATGGAGTATTATTATATTGTTATTTTTAAAGTAACTGAGTGCATCCTCCATTACCATTGCTCAGCCAGTGCCAGTACAGCACCTTTCCTGAACATGCCACCGATGATACAATCCAAGGGTCTTCCCCCATGTCTCACTTGCTGTCTCTCTCTCTCTCTCCAGTGGGATATTTCCTGTTTCTGCAGATGCCCTGAAATGCTGGCCCAGGTTTATTTTTATACCTTGTGTTTTTTTGTTGTGCTTGTCCCAGACGGGCGGAGGTGGCACATTTCAGCACAGCCTCTGTCTGCTTCCTGTGGCATTGTACGAGTAGCTAACCCGGAGTTACCCACCCAGCACAGGCCTTTTCCTCATCCTCATTAGGTATACGGACCAGACAACATGCAGTGTGGGAGAGGGTACATCCGTATATATGATAATGTATGAACAGTGAGTACATAAGTCAGCATGCCGTGTCTTTGTATATCTGCCCACTCTCTGTTCTAGTTCTCTGATCTCCCGTCTCACTTTCTTTCCCTCTCTGAAGGCATCGGCTGGGTGTAAAGAGCTCCAGTGAAATTCACCCACCGTCTCTGAAGTTTCCGCCAGCTGACTTTTTAGGTCAGACGGGAACAGGGTTTAATCAGAGCCAAGATAAAAGCAGAGTGACGACACCCCCGTATCCTCCTTTACTCCACCCCACCACCCTCATTATTCCCTGACCGTCCCTCATTCTTCCAATCGCTCGGCATCGGGAAACAGGATGCAGATTTTTGGTTCCATATTCTGCTGCAAACAGAGCTTGTATTTGTGTCAGCAGATGAACATGCAGATGGACACAGATGGATATTGTATCTCCATGGTTCAGTGGTGAGAGACTGGATTTGGTTTGTTTGTGTGTTGTTTGTGTGTGTGTTGGTCTGACTATACAACATCAAGCATCAAGTGTGTGTTGTGATTTTGTGAGTCCCCCCCCACCACCACCACCCTTTCTTTCCCTCAGCCTTCTCGCACCCTGGATTACCCAGAATGCCTTTACTCCCTGGCAGCCTGGAGGTCTGCTGAGTTTGCCTTCACACACAGAGAGGGAGGGAGGGAAAGAGGAAAAAAAGAGGACAAAGCAGAGATTATGAGTGTGTGTGTGTGTGTGGCAATGAGTGTGTGAGCGCACTTAATGTTTGTGCAGGAAAAGGAGAACTGGGGGAGGAAAAAAAATCTACCTGACCTGCTGACAAAGCAGCATTTTCCAAATACAGCAACAAGAGAGAGAAAAAAAGAAAAAAACCTGCCAGGATATATCCCTGCCCCAAAACCAGCACCACCCTCCATCTACGGAAAACAAAAACAAGACTGGGAACAACACTAACTTCTCTGGTACTGACAGCCTCTCTTGATTATGACAAATCAGACTGATGAATGACATGAGAAAAACAGAATGAAGAGAAGAGGAAGCCTGTTATAAGAGAGCCTGTAATTTTTTTAAAGACACAGCTAAGCTCGGAGAGTCATACGGTGTGCATAATGACATTTGTGTAAAATTCGTGCAGCAGCATCTATAGTACAAGTCAGGTTAAGTCAGTCTGTCAAGTTAGACATTTTTCTAAAAGGCTTATCTGCTTTCTAGATAAGAAGATTGACACCATTCTTGTGTTTATGCAGTGAATATGAAGCTACCACCAGCTTAGAAGAAAAACCTGGATATAGGTAACAAAGCTGGCTCACTAATGAACACATTGCACCTTGTTTGATTAATCCGTGCCAAAAACAAGGTCAATGACATGTTATGCTTACAGGAAGTTTATTTGCCAAATTATTTCCTAGCTTGGTGCAGTATCTTCTTAGCAATAGTGTACTAATAGTGTATGTATATTAATGTGCATATTAATCAGAAAATGTTATTTATAGTGCTACAAACCGGATTCTTAGTGTTTATTTTAACATGGGCAAAAACAGAGAATGAATATTACAATTCTTAAATATTTTATATCCATTTAGCTTTTTTTTGTTTTTTGTTTTGCTTATTGACAGGCACTGCACGCCTGACAATGCTACATGGCTATCTGGATCTGGATATGTATTTAAACTTTATGACCGCTGCAGTCACCACTTTCTTTTGTCTCTTGTTTGCCATGCTGGAAAATATGAATGAATTATATTGGTACTTAATTGGTACTGTAAAATGACGGTTAAATTGTGGTGAAACCTTTATATTTGTATATGCAAAGTGGGCTACTGTTGGACTTTAAGACATCGTATACATCCAAAAAGCTTCTATAAAAACTAGTAAATGGGACTCTGTGTTTAATTGGGCTCAGCTTTTTTTAAAAAAAGGGTAAAAGAGAAAGACTCAAATCAGCTTGTCTACCATTATCTGATTTTTTTAAACATCTAAAATACAACATAAGTATTGACTTTAAAGATGCAGTATCTGTTGGGATGTAACATAAATCACTGTACAAGCTGAACTACACCCTAACACACGGGGCCTGAAAGCTGTGTTATGCAGCACTCAAGCACTAAGAAAAGAATCTATTAAGTCAGTTCAGTTGGACTGATGGGTATGATAACAATATCAGCCCTCGTTCAAAGTGTTGGTGGCAAACAGTCGATAAAGCTCAAGGATTTGTAGGCTCATAAGACCTGGTATCTGTATGGACTGGGAAGAGTTGGCAGTTATTTCAATATTCAGAAAAAGCTTCAGACTCTCAGTTCCACTAATTATCTTATCTGTTGACGTCGGGATCGTGATACAGAATCATTCAGGGAACAATTAGTGTTTATTCAGTTGGTAACAACTTAGTATTTCTCAGATAACTTTGGAAAACAGCTAAACTAAGTTGTATGTCCACCATTCATTCCTGCACCTGATGTAATGCGACCACTTAAATGTGGTGAAATTAGCTCAAAATAGCCACAACAGCAAAATGACCAGGAAGTCATTTTTACACCCTGTCATCAGACTCAGTGAATTCCTGTAAGCCGTTTCTGTTTAAATACTGATTCACAGCCAAGCTCAACATACTCTAGCACTTAACCGTAAACATCAAAAGCACACAGATTGTTACACACTGTTAATGAGTTCATCATTTACACTTCTCACACATCAGTGTTTACACTTTTCTGACAAGGCTGAGCGAGAGCAACAATGAGATATTAAGCCGATGGCTCTGCACATTAGCACACCGCGTCAGACTTAACTTTAGAGTGTCAACAATGTCTGGTGTAGTGAGTGTTTGTGCATTTTTGACTGAGTTTAAACACAGTCAAGTGCTCTTAATAATATCCATTGTGCTTGATCTAATGGAGTCGATTGCTAATTCAATTTAAGAGCAAGTTGTGAGCTTCATTAGACGACCCAGATTATCTCCCAAACAATTCACAAATTCCCAGCTGGTAAATGAAAGCTAACTTCTTCTTCTTGTACTGTATTAAAAGATCAACAACAACATTTTAAAGCAGACTAAGGAACAAAAAGTCTCCTTTGCACCTGATCCTAACCCTCTGGATGAAAATGATTTGATTGCTTTCTTTACACAAGCCCAACTCTCCCTCCTGCTTTGTCTGTTTTTTTTTATTTTACAGAATCTGAGAACAGAACAATCAATCTGTCTGTCCGTTTAGCGCCCCGTTACATTAAGCCTTTTGAGTCATCAAATTGTTCAATCATTTGCTCTTTGTGGCTTCCTGTATACTATGATCCCTACATTTGTTACTGCCGTTTGTAACCAAAGGGTGTTTGTGATGAAACCTGAGGCAGAGGAACGGCCCCCGCATGTCCTCAGATGAACACCTGCATCTCCTGGCAAACTCATTTGTTCCATAAATTATTCAAACCACCACCCTCCAGGAGAACGCCACGGTATAGCAGACATACACAACAAGACATACAGTACAGTACACCGAATGTACGCTGTCCTGAACAAAGACAAAATGAGATCAGTGCGTGATGAAATGTGCAAAAATAGATTGTGATGTCTAAAAATTAATAACTAGTGACTAGTCTTGTAACTTTTCCCTTGATTGGTAGAAAAAACAATCACCAGGATAACATACACTTAAAACAAAGAATGGTGGTGAAAATGTGCAATAAATTTATCATATTTCATCATCAAAAGGGCTTCGCGTGAGTCTGAGTTTCACGGGTTCAGATGTGTGCAGACTAAAACAAAGAATAGGAAGACCTCGGACACCCCTCAGCGATCATATCATACTCTACACACACTGTGGCAATGTGTACAATTTCACCGAGCAAGCGTCCCTCGAACGGAACGAGTACTGAATGAGTTGATTTGTGTGATGAAAAAAAAAAACATGTAGATTGAAAACATTTTATGTAAAGTGATCAACGCGTGATGTATTTGCCTGTGGAAAACACAAAAAGTGGAGACGCTGAAATGTAATGCAATTACACCACTGTTTTCTACTTTACAACCTAATCAGCCTTTCTCCATACTACATTCACAGTACACTAATCCCATCAGACTAAAGGGCTCAGTAATACTTAATGAGATAACTCGCAAACTCTTTCATCCCCTATATGTTTACCGATAGTGTTCCTCGCTAATGTGTGTGTGTAATGCATGCAAACTTTGTGTGTGTGTGTGTGTGTGTGTGTGTGTGCGCGTCTATGTGTGTGAAGGTGGGGAGTCATTTTCATTCAATACTTCAGAGACTGAGAGACACTCAGAGATTCGTGAGTGGAATCTCAAAAGGCTGTCTGTGTCTGTCTTCTCTCTCTCTCTCTCTGTCTGTTTATCCGTCTCTCTCTCTCTCACTGTCTCAGCCTGCATCGGTCATTGTCTGCTTTCTCCACCTCTCTGTCTCACACAGGCACACTTTGTTTCTGTCTCATCTTTTTTTTGTCTTCATATACCATCCCGTAACAATCTATTTCTATCACACATGCGGACTTTAGGGACAGGGCTGGTGATATTCTAGAGTTTTCTGATTGTCAACAGAAGCATTTTTGCTATATAAAAATGGCATATATAATACATTATTTAAAAAGTGACATTTCTGTGGATCAGCTCAGGGATTAATTGTTTCATTGTTTAAATGTTTTAGTTATATATTTTTAAGTTAATGGTGGAACTACATACCCGGTGGTTGGGTTGATTATATTTGCTTTGGGGAATTAATTACAGTGACAAATGATGGAAAGAGAAAGCAGTGAGAGAGTCAGGAGACAGAAAAGTCCCCCGTTCTATGTCAAGGCTTTCTTAGGGGAGTCTCTGGATGGGGATTATGTGGTGCGAGGGGCAGTGTTAGGGTGCAGAAGGGTTGCCACTACAGTATCAAGGCCACCCGCAGTACAACAGGATCTACAAACGACAAACCACACAGGAAGGAACTCCGTCCCTCCTCCCTCTCGCTCTTTCCCACTCTCTCCATCCTCTCAAATGCCATTAGTCCACTTCCTGAACAAGGGAGGGGAGGGAAGAGGGGGGCGGAAAGAAGAGATGCTACCAGTCTGCATGACATACACACACACACAGTCAGTCGCAAGTAAAAACACACACACACATATGCACATTAAAGTGTGAGAGCGGAAAGACAATAAGAAGATTGATTTCTGCATTAGGGTATATGCACAAAATATAACTGTCAGTCACTGTCAAAAGAATAAAAAGGGTATATTTATAACTAAGAAAACAGATTCAGGCAGTACATAAGTAAGAGAGACAGAGAGAGACAAGTGTGTTTAGCAGTGTAGAGATGAGAATGGGTGTGCTCTGCTTTTAACCATGTATTATTCACAGTCTCCCGTGGCGACCAGAGACAGATCAACACACTCCCGCTCTCCAATCCTGAGCCAAACTCACTTTTCAATTTCAAGGCAGATAGGCTTAAAATCGCCCTCTGGCATTCATAGCTCCCTTTTGTAACCAAAAAATGCCATATGTTACACAGCAGTGAGTGGAAAAGAGTTCTCTTTGTGCACTTCAGCCCAGATCTCTGCTGTTTAACAACAATATCTGTCCAGTTCAATCTGCCAATAAAAATAAAGAGTGTATCGGTGAGTCTGTTAGTTGCATGTCATGAAACAATATCTCAATTTCATACAAAATCTTTAATTTTAACATTTTCAAGTTTTCAAGTTTGGTCAACAATAAATTTCATCCTTCTAATAAGTATTGTCTGTACATCAGCTAAAC
Source organism: Nibea albiflora (assembly GCA_014281875.1). Classification (NCBI taxonomy): domain Eukaryota; kingdom Metazoa; phylum Chordata; class Actinopteri; family Sciaenidae; genus Nibea; species Nibea albiflora. The sequence continues at coordinate 19,509,457 of CM024801.1, forward strand.
CTTAACTTAAAGCATGTCTAGTGAAATAAACTCAGTTGAAACATTCCTTTGTCTTTTTTGGTATGTTTATTGTTCACCTACAAAAGGATCTTCAATTGTTCAAGCAAGAATCTATATCAAGACTAGTGCTTGCTTTTTCCTTGCGTTTGTCCCTTCTGTTTGGCCCAATAAAACTTGTTACTTAATATCATGAATGAACATTACAGTTTATTGTGAAGAAATACACTTCCATGCTTCCATAAATACTCTCGAGAGTGTTAAACATGCTAAAATAGTCCCCAACAAATGTACTACTTGTGCTCGTTTGAAGTCACGATTGCTAAAAACTACAGCGCCCATCTGTTTTCCGTAATCCCTTCGTATTTTTAAAAAAATGACAGTGTAAATTTCGTGTGGCATTCTTAAAGGTTTAAGTTTCATACCCCCAACCAGCGGGCTATTTCAGCATCCTTGCCTCTCGAAGTTCACCCCTCTATATCATTTCAATCTTTATCACCTTCAGCAGCACATTATCCTGCATAACAGAATTCCCACCAGCACCTAGGCTCTCCCAGTGTAACATTAGAGGAGATTACCAGGTAAAATGGCAGCACAACACTAATCTAGCTGGTCTCGCTGGGTGATTACAGGTAGGGTGATATCAGCTGAACAGGGGGTGACAGACAGGGGGGGGGCACTGGCCGTGTTTTCTTTATCACCAATGTCATTATCGACCCCTGTAAACATCTCGGAGGCTGCGAGAAGCTGTATAAAATGTGAGGTGGAACCGCAGGCTGATGCACTGTCAGATACACATACAGAGCTGAAAATGATAGTCACTTCGGTGCTGGGGAGCCACACTTCTCCCACCACTATCTCACTTGGTTCAACGACGCGGAGAGCGATAAGGGAGATGGACTGAGCACAGAGGAGAGGAAAGGGTAGAGAGACTCTGAGGAAGATTTAAAAGCCATATCTTGAGATGAAGAGGAGGCTATGTCACGGTCTTTTCTATCCGGTCGATTGATGCAAAGACAGAAAATTGATTCACCTGAAATCCACAGATTTCGTGATCTTTAACACTGAATCGATCCAATTCTTTAAGAATATATCATCGCACAATTGCTGAGATTGAAGAGTGGATTAGAATGACGCATCAATCCAACCCAGAGGAAGGAGTAATGAGAAGTCACTTTCTGTGTCTCATCTTGCTGTCCTTCTAATGCTAGAAGGCCAGACACAAGAGGCAGCACCAGATAAGGATATGGGTGTCTACAACAGCAAAAAACCACGGAGGTTAGTTGGGGTCAAAGAGATAACGTGCCGGTCTGATCATGTCAGCATTCTCGCTTTGCCCTCCTGCTCTCCCTCTGTAGTCCTGCCGCAACTTCCACAGCTCAATCTCTAGATCATACACTAATAATCCCCACACACACACACACACGTAACATGTAAGGTTGCTGCTGTGTAAAACATTGCAGCAAATCTATAGCTTTCCTCCCAGATGTGTCTGGAAGACTGGATGTTAAACCACACAGTGTCTGATCTCACTGTGGCTGAAATATTTCCTCTCTTGTGAATAAATATTTTAGAAAATATCAACTTAGACTTCAGTTAGAATTAAATAGAAATATGCTTGAAGCTTCAAAGCACTATTTCACCTTTCCTTAAACTGTTACTGACACACAACATATGCTCACGACAAAGCCCCCTTATTTTCATAATCAATAATAATAACTGCAGTCAAACTAGGAACTACTCTTCCATATCTAACAGCTCTGTTAGATCCTGTTCTCACTCTTACACCTACTTGCCTTCCCCTGCCCTCGGTTAACCTCTCCCCTCCACTCTGCGCCACGGCCTCGTCTTTGCCCCTGCCCGCTGCAGAGCAGCAAGGCGTGCATATGTCAACATCACATTAACACTCCACCTCAGCATGTCCAAACACGCATGTGACATGACTCAGCGTAACACGCTAGTGGAAAACACACTCCTCAGAGACCAGAGGGCTGCGCGCAACAGGCCGGCGAAAGAGGAAGGAAGATGATAAGAGACACGCAGGGAAGAGGAATGCGGAAGGACGGGGAGCAGGGACAGAGATAGGCAGAGGGAATGAAGATGAGAAAAAAAAAACAACTGCAAGTGTGAAAGAGAGAGGATGAAGCAGTATATGGAGCGAGGGGGAAAGCAGGGGAGGGAAAAAATGGGAGGCAGAGTGAGGAGTGTTTTCTTAAAGAAATGCAAAGGAGTAGTGCATAAGCAGCCCGGCATACAGTAAGTGCACGAAATTGAAATTTCTGTTGTTTCTTTGTCACACTGCTGGCGATCATGACAACCATTTCCATCTCTGCTCAACCTATGGAAATCCACGTTCTTTTTCTCTCTTCACTCGGCTCGCTCTTCATTGCCATGGCAATGATGTTACAGTGAGTCACCTCCACATCTCCCTCCTCCTCAACACCGCCAAGAAGGAACATGGGAGTGTGTGAGAGAGAGAGAGACAGAGAGACATTAACAGAGAGCGAGGAAGAGAGAGAGAGGGAGAGAGATAGAGAGAGAGGGAGAGGAGAAAGAGAGGAGAAAGAGCTCTGTTTCCCTGGAAACAGACTGGGGGTCTCCCCAACCCCCATTGGTTCTCAACTAGTTGGAATCAGCTTGTTACCCACAATGCTTGGAGCCAACAGAGTCTCTGTTTCTAGGTTGTCTCAGTCCTGTCTGTTTTGCTCTGTCTCCTCATATGCATGCACACACAAACACAGGTTCTGGTCGCAATTCAAGTTTGCAGTTTGTGCCACTGAATCAAGCTGTTCATCCTCAGGTTCGTTTTATGCTAATATATGATCAGATAATAAAAAGTCAGTCCCCAACAGGATCCTCACTGCAGCTCTTTTCAGAACAAATGTGATGCTGTTCACAGCAGTTTTTATAATATTTCCTGATAAAATATAGCAATGTTTAAAGATGGCAAGCCCTGGGGGAAAACTGAAATAGTTAAAGAAACTAACTAATAATCAGTTTAAAATTAGTTCCAGTAAGAGGTAAAATTATCTTCAAAAGGCTTAATGCAGCTGGTGGTAATTGCAACAATATGCAACAAAGACTTAGAAAAACAAGTTATCCGTGGTTCGGCTTAGACTGAAGGTTACAAAACTTTTGCTGAGAAATGAATTGGTGGAGCTTGTTGGGAGGCAGCTCTGCCTGAGAAGACGACTTCAGGGAAATAAAGTCTCAAAGTCAATAATGTAGCTGCAAGAAAGTTGGACTGTTGAGGTGTAATATTGATTTTATTTAATCTGGGCTCCTAAGAGTGTCTGAGGGGATAATTTGATGTAGAAAAGAGCAGTAATCTGAAAAAAAAAATTCAAGCATTCTTTCAATTTGAACGTTTTTGTGAAAGATCGGAGACAAACAAGTTGATGAGACCTGTTACTAGATAACTCTAACAACATCATGCATCCAATGTGGACGGTTTTGCCTGTCGGCAGCACAGCAGCAACGCACCTCGAGTGTTCAAACTGAAGATGGTCGATCCCCCGAGGAGCATGAATTTAATCACTGAATTTCATGGTGATTGGACCATTATGGTTTAATATTTCCTGGGGACAAGCGGCGATTTTAGCCAGAAAAGGTTGACTCATATTGCTATCTTTGTGCTAGGAAGAAACGAAACATTAATAATTAATGACTGACAACATCTATTGCAACTCTCTGGGACGTGTGGTGCTGGGTTATTATGCTTGCAGAACATTAGAACAGAAAATGAATAAGGCGGAGGGGGATGGTCCATTTTTATAAGAAAAACAATGCTTGTGCAAAGAATACCACAGAAAACATGTCCATGGTCAAGCATGCATATGAGTGTCCTCGTTGGTGTAATAGCGCACATTCATAGTACAGGACATGTTTCTCATTGCAGACGGGAGCTGTTTTTCAGTTCAACCTCAGGGTCACTGCATCTCCCTGTCCTTCATCCAAGCACAGAATGTAAGCACTTGTTTTTCCAGAGCTATCAAACACCAAGAGTGCGTCGGGATGTGAATGAGCAAAGCAGTACTGTGTGTTATTACATATTTACAAATGTTTGTATCCTTTGGCTGTACAATAAAGACAGACTACGTGCGCCGCTGTCAAATTGAGAGGTGTGAATACATTCCCATGCATGAGTGAGAGAATATGAATGTAAGATCTAGCAGCGTGAGCTGGAGCATTTTTTATCAAAGGGGGTTGCTCTTGGCACTGCCTCTTGATCTCTTCTTCCCCTCTAACTACCGTGTGCCTGCTATCTCCCACAGTGATGCCACACAATTATACCAGGCTCTCCTTGGTTTAAATCCTTGTAACACTGCTGCCTATCCACTGCACATTTTGTATCTACTGCTCGCTCTCCAGTTCATCCATCTGTTAACCTCTTTGTTCAGCTTAAGCAATTTAGCTTTGTACAGGTGGCCAGCAGGGTGCAATGACACATTTCCATTGCGCTTTTATCTTCTTTAGTAAAATCTTAAAATAGTAGTCCCCATCCTGAGAGTGAGCCCCCTCAAGGTGTCCCCACATAAACATAATGGGGCATAATAAAGTATTACAGGATTAGTGGGTAGCGTTTATTGGTACCTTGAATTTTAGTTGTTCGTATTTTCAGGTGATTGTACACCAATGAAAACATAGTTATGAATATTACATTCATTTTTTTTTGCCACATTCTGTAAATAGATAACCTTAAAAATTACACACTGGACCTTTAAAGTAATAACACAGAAAACTACACAGCTTTACACAACGCCTTCTGCTTTTGTCTCATGAAATTGCAGACACTTACACTTACTTCATTATTCTACAATAAATAAATAAATGAATTAATGTTGATTTGTTGATGTTGCTTTTCTTTGCCGTATGTCAGAAAATTTAATTCAATGTAAAAAGTTAATGTCCATGTCATCTGTCACTATGTGAGGCTGCATGCCTGGTTGATCCTGCATGTTTGCTGAGGCTCTGTTTGACTGAACAGCATCTCAACTCTTGTTTTTGTGGCATTTCCTTTGTAAGAATCCGTCACACACTGATGAGACAAACATGTAAAGCTAAAAGACAAAACTGTGATAATGGTAATTATACATATTCAGACTTTAACTGCATATTTTCATTAACAATAATCACTTTTTATACAAAATCTATGATTCATCCAGGGGGAATAGTTTTTCAACCAACAACTCTCTTCGGTTAATAAGCACATTCTTATCTGGGGGCTGCACAGCACAACCAGTACAACTGTCGGACACTGATAATCTCCTAAAATCAGGAGTGAGATATCTTTCTCAGTGGACTTTCAGTTCTCTTCTTCCAAATTCCCCAAATTTTTCTAACTCGTCAGCTCTTCTACTACCACTCTGCTTCTCTAACCTTTAGAGTGTCTCTTCCACAGCTTGCAAACACTAATCCACTAAGGAAATGCAAACATGTACAGTATAATGTACATGTACAATTATTGCGCCACACACAAACACCCAATCGTGCATCAATGCACTTACCACAATTTATATGGAGACGTTTGTATTTCAATTTAATGGATCATTCTTCAGTACAGCAAACATTTTAAAGGGTCTAAATGTCATAATGTAGTAGAAGAAATGCCGCTAATATGCTCAATATTGTTTCTACAGGTCTTACAAGCAATTTCATGCTGGCTCGTTTCTTTCTCGTTCCGCTTTAATTTGTCCATATTTTCGTTAAAGATCACAGAAATTAGAGTGGTTTCTCTAACTTTTGTTCCCAACTATTGTTCCTACAGAGATCTATTCAATACAATCACATTTCTCCCCACTTAATAATTACAAGACTTGTATAATGCAGCCGCGTTATAAGAAGTTACGGCTATGTGACAGCTGTCCCAAACGACTGTTAGGAAAAGCCTGAAATGACCCTCGAGGACCGATGTCTTACTCCTCAAAGACTGAAAAGTAACTAAGCAGCTGACTTTTGTCTGCAATAAGGCCATTTCCGGGCCAAGCATAAGAATTTAAAAATAGCTTGTTTTTATGACTTCATGGCCTCTCACAAATGGAAACTGCTCATTTAGTATCAAGAACAATTTACAAAGCACTTAACAGAACTGTAAACGGCCTTTCTGATGCCTGAAAAGCTTTGTCTGAGAATGGAAATCAATAACATTGCATCTCTCTTCACTTTGTTCATCAGTCATTTCTTTCTTTCCCTTTTAACATTAGATTACTGGATTAATGTCCTGGAAGACCAAGCTCACACACTTGTCTGCTGATAAGATCGACATATATACGGCACGCAGCCACATGCTGCAAAACATCACACTTCACACGTCTGCAGACATTGTTAACAAATTGTTTCTTTAAATCAGAAAGCCAATTGTGTTACGGTAGGTGGTTCAAACTGGGATAATCGCGCAAATCAAGTCAAAAGCTTTGTCAAAATGGCGTCAATTATCAAAGGGAAGAGACCCAAAGATGATGCGAATGAGCTCCTACATCTCTCCAGCATTAATTAGGACTTCACTCAGTAATTAGCTATCTGAAAATAATTACCATTAAAATGTCTGATTAAAATCTCCATCATTTTCAAAGTCAGGAGACTGAAAGAGAAACACCAGCATCAAATTAAGGCGTGCTACTTTTGACAACGACGGACACCGCAGTTGTCCCCTCATTTTATTTTAATTGAGCGGCAGATATGTGGGTAGTACCTCTGATTGGATCTGAGAAGCAGCGAAGCATTCGCAGAGTTGATTGAAAGTGACCTTGGTCTAATTACAATTGGTCTAATTATAATTCTCTGATTACATCCCTGCAGGAAGTGTAAGAATACGATGTTGCTGGTGGCCTCTGCTAATGACGTTAAGATAGATTCTGAATGATTCTTGAATTGAATTGATCCTGATCAGAAAATAAGAAACAACAAGATACTGTGGTTGTCATATTGTGTCCAATTAAATTTAATTACCTGTAAACGTGTTTTGCTTGTTTTTTTGGTGTTTGAGATTAATGAATTAATCAAAAAAAAAAAAAAAGGAGATGCATCTGTCTTTTTTTTTTTGCCTGATTCTCTCCTTCTATCTACGTCCCCCCTGTTTTAGTCCACCTCTCCCCTCTCCCATCTGTCTGTCTGTCTCCCAGGGCTGAGGTCGCGCTGCCCTCCAGCTCCCTTCCTCTGAGCCAGAATGACATCATCACATAGCAGCCCCGTCCTTGGGAGTGCCTATTCATCACCCTGATCATCATCGGCAGCATCAGCAGCATCACCTGCGTATGCACACGCATACGCACAAGCACACACACACTTACTGCGCGGAGATAAAAGAGAAGAGAGCCCCGACCAGTTCTGCAGGTTTGCAAGACTAAAGAAAGGATGGAGAGGACCACAGAGAAGAGGATCCTGCTGGGGTAGGCAGAAACCCCTGACCTGTGCACTTCCAACAATACATCTCAATAAACCAAGGTACAGACAAATCTGATGAGTCAGACTTCAGGCTACAGAGGGAAAACAACAACATAAAAAGCAGAATAGAGAAGACCCCCCCCCCCCCCCCCACCCCCCCACCCCCCCCCCCAACCCCCCACACCAACTCCAGCTATAGCACACTTCCTTTCTCTCTTAGTCACCAGCTAATCTAACTTCAAGAGGCACTGGTACTGCTTACTGTATTCCAGTTACTGGATGGTGCATGACTAAATCAACCCATGCCTTGATGTACGGGAATTATAGCAGCAGTGATGTAGGAGCCCCCACTGAGAAAACACAGCAATAAACAATGTTTCCACCACACAGGCCACACTGTCTGTCGACCCAGTCTGCTCTTCAGTGTAATGTGCACACAGTAGTGGCAGTATATGTGTGTGTGTGTGTGTTTGTGTGTGTAGCATTTTACAGATGCTGTGCTCTGCTAGAATACAAGTACTACAAACCTTAAGAAGCACCTTCTCTACATTTCTTTATCACACACTTTAAACTTCACAACAAGGAGTCAATTAAACACCACTTCAGATCAAAGACCCGTGATGGGATAAAACCATTTTACAAGGCTGTAAAGTTTCAGTAATATGATAACCCAGCAGTGTTAAGTGTATGCTCCTGGGATTAGATGTGAGAAACTGATGAAGGTTGGTAAATCAGGCTCAACTTTATCGCCTAAATGCACACCAAAATCTACATCCGTTCTTCAGATTTAAGCAGAAAGCAACTACATCACCCATGTTGCTCTTTGCATGATTTAGAAAGGCAGCAAGTAAGAAGTAGGAGACGGCGACAGTGGAGTGAGCAGTGAGGTGTTATCTGCATTGCTTTGACGAGAACTCTTCAGTCCTGGATTGTCATTTTACCACGTCTCCTCATCAATATTAATACAATGGAGCCCCTAAGTGTTCAATATTAAATAAATAAAAAGACATTATGAGATAAATGTTTTCATAATCTAAGACTCAGTTCAAGGATATGATATGTAATTTTATCCTGCGTCTTTTCACAGTGACAGTTCACCGCAGGTCATTTTTATTTCATTTCAGCAGCAGCTTTTATTTCCGAATGTTTCCAAAGACTTTTTTAATTTTTTTATTTTACAATGCCATTTTCCCCATTCAGACCAAAGTGACGACCAAACTCAAAAATTACGAGGAAAAACTTGAACGCTATGTATTGTAATGATTCACATCATTCAAAACAAAGAATGATTTTATAATGTCTTGTTTACTTAATGTTTCCATATAATACAGCGTCTCCCAGCAGAGAGTCCTGTGTTCATCGTTGACCCAGAAAGAGTAAGAAAGGCCACATCAGTGTAGACTCACATAGTCATGGAAGGCCTTGGCCTCACTGGAGTGTTCACATGTGTCTCTTCTTTCCGGAGCTGCACAGTACAGGTCCCAGAAAACACTATAACACACACAGAGGTAGTCAGAGCGAAGAATGATGACAAAAGAGAAACATTAACGTTTGACAGATAAAAAAATAATAGTCCATTTTAGAGGCAGGGAAATCCAGAATTGAGGCAATAAGTACGACTCTATTATCAACAGCGGAATAGACTTTAGGTGAGTGCGTTACGATGTGCAAACAGCAACCTGAGGAAGAGCTTTTGGGGACAATTAATGAGATGAGGATAAATGAAAACAGGAGGAGAAGGAGGGAGAATGATCATTTTATTTAATGCTGTCAACGATGGAATGAGGAAAAACAGCATGAAGAGGAATGTAATTTGAATCATTAGACACAAAAACACTCACCACCACCATGAGTGGAGGAACCCCGGAGGTTCTCCTAATGTGATGTTCTTCTCCCATCGGATCTGGACAGACAGAGAACGACAGTGAGAGAGACTGATACATATTAAGTATAAAACATGCCCGACATCTGAATTACCTGCTTTACAAGGTTGGAGACGGTGCAAGGGAACTTCTATAACACATGCCATTATGTAATTATATTATGATTCTCATGCCATGGATTTATAAGTGGATAAGTGAGTATTTGTGTGCCCAAAAGCCCCGTCGATTTGCAAATACGTGAAGGAGTGTGAGTGCAAATGTGTGTTTACTGAGTCAGGGGATGTGCAGAGTCTGAGGTCAGAGACATGTACCAGCCTGAGGAGCCCAATCAAGCCTTTGTAAAAACCCACACACCCTTCAGTCTACTCCTCTCCTGCTTCCAGGGTTTCATTCATTCCTTGCTTCTCTCTGGAAAACTGCTGTCTAACCTTTATGCTTTCTTACCTTCCTTTTTTCCTTTCCTTTCCTTCCTCACAGACAGAATAAAGGTCGGGGAATGCTTGACACTAACTGGTTTGTATGCTGTATTATTTGATCAAGTCTGAAAGCAAAAGTAATCTTGAGTGAGAAGCTCAATTTTCATCTACTTTCTCCCCTGTTACACTGAACTCTGTGTTACTTCCAAGACCAGTAGCAATTCATACATTATTTTGTGGGGTTACAGAAAAAAAAGACCTGCTTACAATTAGCACTTCCACTCTGTAGCATCGAGTTTATGGTGAGCAGCAGCTCTATCTTGCTATATTAGATTTGAGGGAGTTTACAGTCCAGACACCTTGAACCTCTTTATCTGAATTAGTTGGTCTTCATACTGTGTTAGTACTTGTGTTAAAAGGGGAGCATAAGCTTTGAAAATATGAGCAATTAGCATAAGTCTAACTGGCCTACTGGCATGCTTTTGGACGTATATAAGCTAAGTTGCTAAACAGGGAATGCAGAACATACTGACCAACTCATGAAGCTAGGTTTGTCATATCAGCCATCAAAGTTTATGAATGCTGGCTAATAATGCATACAGATACACACACAGCAAAGAAACAAACAATAGGTTAGGAAGCCGTGTCTTCTGTCACTATTCCAGTGAAATGTGTGCGCCATGGTGCACGTATGGTGTTACTACAGAAGATGCAAGCACGGTCTCTCGTCATGTGCTTGCCCAAGTCACTCAGAAACCTGTTAAGTGCATATTACCGCACTAAATCTTTGGAATCATATTGCTTTTAAAGACGCTGTCACTGTTATCATTGCAAAAATAGAAAGACTGACAGATGTAGCAACAGTAACTAAGGGAGGATGGTCAGCTTTAGCATTGAGTTCCACAGAGAGGCGTGTGGGAAGTTTCAGACACCATCTGATGAACACTTCAGCTGAAGCATTTGGACACCTTAACACCTCCGTCAAGGTTAGAGACTGACATGAGTGCTGACATCATCCACAACAGGAATGATTTATGTTGGAGCACGCCGTCGACTGTGCTGTGCAGATACGTACAAAGACACACAGCACACACGGATCTAACAGGCTGAGGAGCAGCTGTGGGCAAGCAGTCAGACTTGTCCTATCAGACTATGACGCTACTGTTTAGTCTGCTTCTCCCCTCTATAAACAGACTTACATCACTCATTCTCTTTAACTTTTCAAGCGATCTCATGATCATCTTTTTAATTTTCTTCCATGAAATGTTTCATAGGAGGATAATAAGACTATTGTGTTGCTCTGAGAGCAGCGTGACCAAGCGTTAAAATAACAGGAACAACTGAATCACTTTCAATCAGACTGTCCTGACCTCAGCTGCACAGACACACTGACTTTTAGAAGAATGCCTTTCTTTGAAGATTTTTTTTGGGAGGGGGGGTTGGCAGTCAGAAACTGCCTCTCTTTGTTTATCAAATGTGCTTTCAGTCTAAGTTTGCAGTCCTAGTAAAGACATCAGCTAACTCGAAACATTATGGGCAGCCCAGAAATTTCCATACACGCCATAACAAAGAAGGATTTGCTCTCTCGTAATTACTCAAATGGTACAAAAGATTCAGAACGGGCATGACATCCATCATTTCTCTCATTTAATTGGCTGTATCTCAGTCCAAACGCAACTGCAGACAGTTCAGGTCAGGACACTTTTTAGCGTGTTCTTTTATTCTCCCTTCATCTGGAAAGCGTCGAAGAAAATAACGTCGACTGTGCCCGCATATCCTGTCTTCTTGTGGTCTGCAGACCCGGGAGGTTCGTTCATTTACCTTCACCATGCTACAGCGAGATCCCTTTAGCGTGATTACTGGCAGATGTAGGCTGTGTGATGACGGGGCTGCGCTCGCTGCACTATGGAGAGAGATTCAGACACTGCTCCTTTCATTTCTACCCGTATGAGAAAACTTCAAACTAACTATATTTTAACCTTTTTATTCCGGCTGTCCTTTTTTTCCCCTCGTGTATTCTGTTATGGTCTAACTGTACTTATTGTCTGAGACATCAATTTAGTTTGACAGAGTTGCAAGGTTTCTGGTTTCCTGTCCTTCTGAGCTGTCTGTCTTTGATTTGGTATTTACGTAAAGGTATTTGGGTCCGATTCGTGACTCGTCTTTCTGGGCTCTTGTGTTTCCTGAGCCTGAGGATACACTGTAAACAGATGTGGATGATAAAAAGTGGATAACAGGCTTTTAAAGCCGTGTTTAACTCCACCCTACACCCTTGCTGGAATAGCAAGCGCAACATTATGGGCTAATGTTTACCCTGTGTGTGCATGTGTGCGTGCTCACACATGCACACCCATGTGCATTGTGTACAAGTGGCTGTGTTTATACTTGTTGCACTCTTAGCTAATGCGTTCCCACACTTGAATACGACACCGCCTATCCTTTTCATCTCCCACATCTGCGGAAGAGGGAGCAAGTGATATGGCGGGGAGGAAAGGGTGTCAGAGAGACAGAGAGGTGTGTGTATATGCTCATGTGCACGAACACACACTAAGTCAGAGTGATGAGAATTGGTGCCAGCTGATGATGTAACCTTTTCCATCCCCCTCTCTTTGTTCTCCTCTTCCTCTGGCCGATGTACAACAAGCCTCCAGCCACTGTCTTCCACATTGTAATTTACCGTCATTTACAGCAAACCACCAGAATCAGCTGACCTCATTTTCACCCCGTCACCTTTTTACCTCTGCAGAATTAAAGTCAGGGCGAGCTCTCTTCTCAGGACGAGCAGAGCAGAGGAGAGATGGATCACAAAAAGAAAGCGGGGGGGCTCAGAAAGGAAAAGGTTGAGATTGATAGAGATTGACTGAGACGCAGCTGCTGAGCGGATCAGAGAATGATGTCAGTTGAAGACGTCAGCTCCAGGCCGAGCGTCGTAACTCTCCCTGCGCTCCGGCTCCAGTGCCACTAAATGCAATACTAATGTTAAAAAGCCCGTCTGCGGCTAACGACCTGTTGGCTCAGCACTGGAAGGCCAAGCCAATTCAATTAACTGCTACACTTACCGGACACAGTGTACGAGGGTCAGATCACCCTTCAGAGTGGACACATAAAGTACATGGGCTGTACACTCTAACACACACAAACACACACACAGCAACTTTGTGACTTACCTCTGAGAGAAAGGTCTGTGCTGACTTCTGTGCTCCTACATGCAGCAGGTACTCGTACACATACAGAGCTAACCTGCACATAAAAATAAGAACACGGTGGGAGAAAATGGGTCAGTTTGTTCATCAAGATCCAAACAGTTGACAGTGCATGTTAGCGGAGTAAAAAACAGGTTAGAGTATGAGAAAACGTAGGCAAACAGATCTAGAGTAGGAGATTCACCTTACATGTCAATAAGTCTTTCTTGTAAATGTTTCCCCGACCATTTCTGAGTCTGGGGCCAGAAAACAACTGCTTTGGGACCTACCTACTCTATATTTAAGATAAATCCATATTTAAGAGGGAGTTTCTCCCAGGATTGCCTAAAAATAAAGATGAAGGAGCCTACGCATGGATAAGAATTGCCAAGCAGCTCCAAGATGCAATGTGCAGTGATGTGCGAGGGCATCACAGTCTGTTACGAACCTCACGAGAAACAGAAAGACACACACCGTCTTAGCAGACACTAATCGCCTCCTGAATGCCAAACAGGCAGGGCAACTTTTTAAGACATTTGAAATTCACCCAACGTTACGCTACATCTAAAATACACCTGTTTGAAGAACAAACAGCATAAGAGTAGGTTTGGTGGGACCGTACTGTGAAACACCTCACCCTTGTGCCTCGGGCTCTCCACAGACTTCCTCCCATGGCTTTGATCACAGTACAAATTAATTACAGGCTTGATTTGTTAATCAATTCTCCTCCCAGTGCGTCTGTGCAGGTGCTAACAGCAACTTAGAGAAAAGGAAAGGGGGCTGATGATCTACTGGGTCTATAAATACAAGATAAACATTGATCCACAGGAGATCAATAGTAGATCACACTGACTCCTAACGGCACCCTGTAGATTTGGACAGGAGTCTGGTGTAACGAAATGTAGGCACTGTACATGAATAATGATGATGTTTGTCATGAATTTAGCAAAGGGGGCAGGTGCGGGTACATTACTGCTTGATCCATAGTTCCCCTAAAATCAATGTTAACCAGGTTAGGGGCTGATTGGTTGGATTCCTAAGGTCCTGCCTACTGAGTGTTTTCATACTGTAGAGATGTACTGTAAACATATACAGATGTAGCAGAAAATGGTTAGAAGTTGGTGTAGTGAGATTAAAGGGGACCTCAAGCATGCTAACTTAGTAAATTGTTGGTAAGATGTAGTCATACCAGTCTTCATCAGTTTATTGATGTCTATATCTATATGGGAATTGTTGTCTCTTTAAATAATATACAGAATATTGTCTAGACTTGCTTTATAAGGAAAGTGTCATGAGATAAGATTCTGTCGTGACTTGGTGGTGTATAAATAAAATTGACTGGAATTGAATTGAAAATGTCAGAAAACAGCAATGTAGAGGTGATATAGTGAAAAGTGCTAGTTTTGTCAGACCAGCAGTCAAAAGTTCACAATTATAATAAAGAAGAGAATCACGCTCTGACATTTAAAAAGCTGTAATTAATGCATGTTTGGCATTTATGCTTGAAAAATGATAAACATCAGTTGATAGATATATTTCCAGGTTTATTTTCTGTTAATCGAATGATTATTTGACAAATCCTTCCAGCTGTACCGACGTACGGGTGCAGTGTACAGTAGATGATGCGTGACACAGCGCAGGCTTTTGACCCGGAGCTTGTTGTGTCTGTATATGTTTGTGTATACATGCGTATGATTGTGTATCGTCAGGTGTGAAAGATAGTCACACGGGGACAGCAGCTGTCCTAGAACCCCCTCTGAAAGGTGCTACCAGCCTGCTGTAGCCGATCCAGACTCCTCTCATATCGAGGTAAAAATAAACTCCCCAGACAGCCCTGTCTGCCTGTCTGAAGATGATGGACTGCGCACCTTTCTGCTCTGCACACAGGTACTCTGTCTCCTCGCCCACCGCACCTCAACCCCCCCCTCCACCCACCACCACCACCACCATCACCCCCCCCTCCATTTCCATCTCTCTTCTTCATCACTTTCATCTCAAGTCTCTCCTCTTCCTCCTCTCTCTGCCTTTTCGGTCTTGATGGCGCTTTCTTCTTGCACCTTTTTATTAGGAGGCCATGTTTGTTTAATGATGAAAGGATGAAGGGAAGCAGCAGAACCTCTTCCTCTCCCTCTCACCGCTGCGTCCTCTCCCCTCTACCCGTTCCCCCCTGACCTAGCAGTAATGTTTAACCAAAGAGATAGAGACAGAACGTTTCACAGGGACAAGGTTAACGGAACAGTGAAAGGCTGGACAAAACTCCTGACACCTCGACAACTGAACATGAATAAAAGATGCCCCCCCCCCACACATTTTTTTAAGACACTGTACAACTCTGAACATCTCGAGGAACAGACGTGTTCAGTTGCTCTGTTATGCATCATTTTCCTGTCTCAATGTCACTCTCCTCTGGTGAACAACATCAGCCACAGCAGCATCAGGATAGAACTATTTATTAATCCTGAAAGATATCATGTATCGGCAATGAACACATTCACAGCAATGATGATGGACCGCATGAATGAATGCAATGCGTGAATTAAGAAATAAATGCTCGTCCTCGGCATGCATTATCCTGTATTCAGTCAGCTGTCTATTACCACACAAAAGTGCAGCCCCACTCAGTAGCTGCCTTTGAGGCAGGCTGAAAGGTTTGACCTATGATTGATTTCACAGGAGCTGTAAGACGTGACCTTTGGTCCCGATACAGAGAAAGGGTCAAAGAAAGTGAGGAAACACAGGAAAGGTGAAAGGATATCAGGGCAGCAGGGGGGAGAAATGTGAGTGAATGAAAGAAGGAAACATTAAAGGGTATAAAGAGGTGAGCAGGCAGGTTTTGGAGTATGGATGGAAGTAAAGGAAAAACCAAGGAGGTCCTAATAATGGCTAAATGCATTGATACACATAAATCAGGCTCAAACCACTCCCCTCTTTCTTCCTCTTATTTCTTATTTATTTAACACACACCAACAGAAGGCGGAGTTAAGACAGACACGATAAAAAACAGAGCGGCAGCAGAAGGAGGCACTTTGTTAGCATAAAATATATCTATTGAACTTTAACTCAAACTACTAATTACCTCAAAGACGATTGATGAGCTTTGAAAACATGAAACCCCCTCGTGTCTCTCTCATTGTTTAGTTCCCCGTACAGCCGAGCCTCTCGCTGATAAAAAAAAAAAAAAAAACTATGTGGAGCGTTTGACTGACAGTCAAAATACCAAGTGGAGATAAGGTTTGAGGATTAGAGAACGGGAGACTCTTCAAGGTTAACAATTCACACAATAAAGTGAAAGCATTACAAAGGTTCTCTTGTCATTAAATAAACTGTCACTTTAAATAATCTCCGCATTAAGATTTCGGGTAAAAGCGCTCTAACTGAGGCAGCCAATGAATTTATAATGGCTTCTGACACCATATTAGTCCCTTTGCATTGAAGCTGCTTTGGTGTTTGCCCTTGCTGTCGGACACACCTGAGACATTTTTTATTTCCTACATGTCTACCCCGGGAATTTGTGTTGTAAATAAGAACCACTTTACATTAATCACAACTGCAACCAGAGTGATTGAAGAGATCAGGTGCCTCCCACTTCGCCTCCTCTTCACGTGTGTACGTGGGCGTACAAATAAGTGTGTGTTGTGCGTAGTGGTGGTTGAGTAGGTAAATGTGAAGAGAGTAGAGCAGACAGGGCAAGTTAAAGATCCACACCTGACTCTTTTCTCCTTCAGATTCAAGTGTTTTTGTCTTCTGTGGATCACATTTAATTAAATTCATATTTGCCAGCGACCCCCATCCCGACTGCTCGTGTAAATCAGCACCAGGCAGCCGGCAAGCTTGAACAGTCAGAGACTGAGCTTAGCTTAATGAAGGCAGCAGGCAGAGAGAGTGACCAGCTTCTGTGTTGCCTTGTTACTGAGCCGCGCAGAGAGGAGAGCAAGGAAAGGGGGAGTAGCTTGGAGCTCAACCGCAACCTATGCTTAAGGCAAAGACATGAACTGATTTTCCAAGATCAGCATTTAGGAGCGACCAGCAGATCACTGCTAATCAATTTACCGCCATGGCGATCAAAGTCTGGCAGAGCTACAACTCACAACAGACAATGGTTTCAGTGATTGGATTTGCCTGTTATAGATTAGCTCCAGATTATTTCACCCTTGTTAAAGATGAAATGGAAAAGTGATTATACTTCTGATCTGAATCGGCATGTTAATTGACATATAACGAGACTTGCTACTATGCTGACATAGCCTAATGACACATTTTTGACCAGGAAAATCACATTAAATATTAAGTATGTAGAAAGAAGGAGTAATAAAATGCTAAATAAAAATCATGCCTGTATACATGCTATCCACATTAGTGATGCACAAGTCAGCCTCTTCGGCACCTCTACACCTCTACAATTAACCGGCTCCCACAGAATGTTAGCTGTATACAGAATTGTCACATTTCTCCTCTGTAGCTGCACATATTTTCTGTTTAAGCTGCACTTGGAGACTTTCTGTAAAAAAGAACCACAGCAGAGACTGTAGTGCCTCACACCCTGCAAGTAAGATTCTATAAATTTTCTTTCTTTGCCCAAAGAAGTGTCGGGTGTGGGCAGTGGCGGGAAATCGCCTCTGCACACAGGAACTGATAAATACAAACATAGCAGCAGTTAGAGAGCGATGTGGTCAGAGAAAGATGTCCCTTTTGGTACCTGGTATGTAATTATCACAGACTGTAAACTGCACAAGAGTGTGCTGAGTGCAGTTTAATGATGTCAATATATTTAAACGTGAAATCATTTATTTTCTGGGGCCAGAGCAACAAGCTGTAAACACAAAATTGACACTTTATAAAGCTGATATTGTGGATTGTTAGCAAACGGTGGCTTATTTGCACAACCAGCCACGAATTAACATTCAGTCTTGTTTCTGTTCACCTGATCACCGTAACGTCTTTTAGCTCTGTTTCGCTCTTCACCAACTCCTGACGAAAACATCTGGCTCTTTAGTCTTCACGCAGCTAGTTTCTGACTTTGTCTGTCATTTGGTGTTTGGCAGGTAGCGTATACTGAATTTTTTTTCATGCTCATAAGCGCTGTAAGACACCGTAAGGATGAAGCAAACAGTGATAGACTGGGGTGATAATTATCTGTTGGCCCATTACTTCAAATGACCTCTGGGACATTACGCAGCCATTTTGCCATCGCTTACTTCTATAAAATTATTTATTATATCAGCTGTAAGTCTCTGAAATGTACATGTAAATATTGTAAGGATACTGTGAATCTCACAAGACATCAGCAAGGCCAAGGGAAAAAAACTTTGTAATAAATGGCCTTTGAGGTCTTTATGTCCTTCAGTGACATGTGTTAGACTAATATTAGTGGTTAATCTGAATAAGGTTTCATGACCTTGGATGAATGTGGGTCAATGTTACTCTGGACAATTGACTTGTTAGCAATATAGTATAGAATATAGTTAAATGTTATTGAAAATGAAGTGAAATCTGTGTAATTGAGACAACGAATAAAATGAAAAATGAATTCTTTGCAGTGGTTTTCCTGTTTTAAACAGTCATGTAAAGTCTCCTAACGTGGTCAGATTTGATAAGCAATTTCTAGGATAAATGATAAAATAAGACCAAACAGATTCAGAGTGAAACACACAGCCCGCTCTCCGACTCCACCAAGAAGGAAAATTACAGAAAGAGAGAGAAAGAGAGTGATGGGAGTGACAGCAGTGTAGCAGAGCGAGATGAAAGGTTCTGGGGAAGAGAAAAGTGTTGAGAAGGGGGATTAGAGAGACAGAAAAAAAAGGCAGATGGGGAGGATGGAGGTGATGGGTGTGAGCGAATGAGCCCCAAGATGAACACTCGTGAGATCTGTAAACTTTCATATTCTAATGTTGAGGATCCTCACTGAGCGTTATCTCAGTTAGCCAAGCACCCTGCTGTGACCTCCTTCTGCAAATTAACACAGAATCCTGCAACGAAAACAGCCAGACTAAACTCGACCTGATTCCTACCATTCTCTAAGAGAAAAAGCAAACGACTGCACGCTGGGCTGAAAACATAACATACAGAAAGGGCAGAATGAAAGATACATATGCATACTATGCCTTGGAGTATTCCCTGAATTTCATTATATTTGTATAAATGAATTTCAATGGGTTGTGTGTGAGACGTAATGACAATGGAGAAATAATCCTAGATTGAACTAAGTCACAGTCAGGAAGTTGAAATACTGTAATTATCTCCTGGGTATGCTTACCTGTGACGAAAGACTAAATTGCTGACTTAAATCTCTGCTGTGTGTGTTCAAAGTAAAGAATAATGTTAGTAAAAGAGACGCTGTGAAATATCCACTGAGAGTATAGTTTCTTTGAAGCACTTTGCTTTCAAGCAAATGGCACACTTTACAGAATAATAAAGCAATAAGGTGAAATAAAGTGACTCCTTTAAATTTCCCATAGCATTAACGCCTTATGATATATTAGACCGGCGGTAAACTGCTGATTGGCAAAGCTAATAAAATTAACTTATAGTATCATTTTCACTGTTGTTGCGTATCATATATACCATCATGTGCCTTTCACTCAGTGTTGGTGAGGATCTGCCTGTGCCTCTCCGTGAGTGCAGTTTGTTTGGCTGCATGTTGTCATGATTTTTGAGACATTTTTCCCTTCCCATGTTACATAACTTTGCAGCATATATAACTGATGCAATACAGGCAGAGGCAGCGGTAATCGCAGGTACAAAGACACCTACCAGGTACAAACCTGAGCCAGGTTAACCACATGCATTCGGCTTTATTAGAGGACAGTCGTGAGAGTTTAAAGGCTTTAAATTTAGGTACCAAAGATCTAGATGTTATAGGCCAATTAATGCTGGATGATTTAGGCTAATACTGATATTTATGTTTCATAGATTTTCATGACATACTGTGATTTTTTTTCAAGCAATTGTGACCAATAAACATATGTAACTGGATGCTTCAAACCTAATTTGGAATTAAGATACTTTCATTTTTTTCTATTTTTAATAGACTAACATTGACTGCTATATTGGTCTGGCCAATTTATCGGCCTGACTCTATTGTTTTCTGCATTAACATATGTATTTACACTGCTGGGATATCAAACTGTGTTCCAGAGTTTCTGTTTATTTTGTATGGTAATCATGACGCATTGCTAAGGGCAGTGGTTTGTGGTTTGGTGTGTATCCTCACCCACTGACAGCACCTCTCATGATCACACTGCAGGCCACAGGAGCAACACAAATCAGAGACACCTGTCTTTGACTCAGAGGTAGGGTCGTCAACATTATCATCATCACGCCCAGTCTACGGCGAAGCCAAGCAGGCTCTCGCTCTGCAATCAAGCCTCCAAAAGCCCACCATCAAAGCCACCTGCCACCTGTGGATGAGCAGAGCGTTGGCAGCTCCAGCTCCAGACAGCTCTGGCAAGAATAGAGAGAGGGACCCCGCCATAAAAGTGAGCGCAGCCATCAAGCTGCTGCCCCTGCTGAGGACAGCCCTGTGTGTGACAGCCAAACACTTTCCCTGATTAATCAAGCCTAGCAGCGGGGCTTTACGTGCCATTAAGAGCCTTGCTAAATGACTTCACTTCATTCATTAAAGTGGAGCATCCTCTGCGGGTAAAGTGGGCTATGCTTGCCAGACAGACAGACAGACAAGTGAAAGCCGGGAGAGAGATGGTGGTAGGGCAGCGATGAGGGTGGCGAGGGCACTGAGGCAAGATAAACAACGACAAATATAGACCCATTACAATGCTGAATAATTCATCTTATACGCAGGGCTTCGGGAAAACAACAGATAAAAAAAAAAAAACAGCCCAAACAACCGTGGGGATTATGGAGCCTTTATACAGTGAAAAGCATCTTCAAAACAGGGCTTTATGCACACACCTTGTCTGGGAAAGGTGCGGCGACAGGATCACGGTCAAATCACTTTATGTGGAAAATCAGGCTGCAGTGGACTAATCCCTGATGCACTTTCATTAGGCCAAAGTATAGTTTTAATGAATCTGTGCAGCGTTTGGACAGCTAGGTGTGAGTGGATTAATTGTTTGAAAGCGCTGTTTGCTGCACACAGTAGACGCTTTGTTTAACGTTTTCTTGTAACTCTGCTCTGCAGGCACACAAAACACACACACACACACACACACACACACACACACACACACACAGAAAAACTCATTCACACAAGAGGCAAAAAGAGAAAAAAAAGGCTAGAAAAGAGGAAGATTATGAAATGCAAAGGCGATGATACACACTGATAGTATCGAGGGAAGGACAAAGATGGGTAATTTACCAGTCAACAGAGAGATAAAGATGTAGCGATGGAGAGAAAGATAAAGAGATAGAGATTAGCAGCAACAAGAGGACTAGAGAAGGTAGAGAGGAAGAGCAAGGAGAGAGGAGAGGAGAGAGACAGAAAGAGAGGTAGAGACAGAGAAGGAGGGAGAGAGTAAATGATTAATGAAAGGAGCTGGGAAGCGCAGCGAGGGGAGGTCAGGACAGCGCAGAATATTAGTGATGCTGCAGCCTATGAGCAAAACTGAAAAGGACAATATTATGAACATGCCTGCTGATGTCACACACCTTTATCAGGGAGGATCTCAGGGAGATCGAGACGATATTAGGCTGACGCGACCGTTTAACACTAGATGTGCAGGGGGAAGTGAACCCAACATGCAAACACGGGAAGAACAGAAGGATGAACTGCAGTCTGGGAATGAGACAATGTCTCCACCTTTAATTTAATAAGACTAAAAACTAGTTGGCCTCTAAGCCTTTGAGAGGTTCTGAGTTGTCATTTACCCATTAGAGTGTGACTATAGCATAATACAATGACTGCAAGTACATGAAATAACAGCAAAACCTGCATGTGGATAACGTTTATATCATCTAGGAGAAAACAACCATCTACATTAAGATGATTTATTATTTAAGTGTGACAAGACTTCCATTAGACTCCTTCAACTTCTGGCGATATCTCAGTCAAATACATGCCTTCAATTAATCCCCAACTGGCAGTGTGCTGTGGCTCTATTGCTGGCTGCTCGCTGATGCATTTCTAATTGGTATTTTTGCTGATGGTCACAAGTTAAATCTATATTCTCCATTACCCCTCCACGGCATCCCTTGGGTCGGTCTAATGGCTCCAGCTAAAGGCAGAGCACTTGTATTGAGATATTCGTACAGAGTATATTCTCTCTGACACTTGCCCAGTTGGACGCTGCGTAGATTTCAGCTACAGGTTCGCTGCAGAGTTGAAAGTTGGGAGGAGCAGTGAAAAGTTCACTCCAGCTTTGAAGATTAACAAAACACGTGTCATAATCCCACACGGAAACAGCCTGAGGAGAGACACTCATGCTCAAATAAACTCTGCTTTATCTGCTCGTGTCTCCACTGAGATGGTCTCACATGCTGCTTTGCTGAGCAAATGTTTGTCGTAGCCTTTATCCCTCTCACTTCCACAACACGTAGTAAAGCCCTGAGTGGAGCATTGGCTGGGTGACAGGCCTGAATGGTCCAACGCTGGCTTGGCAAAGATTGGTGTAGCCTGCGCTGACTGAGAATGGCCGGGTTGAAAGGTAGCTGGCTGACTTCAGAAATGTGTGAGAGGTTGCCCAGCCACGCAAAAATCACTGTGACATCACACGAGAGGATGATAAATGCTGTCAAAGGAATGAACTACGAGGTATAATGACGCTGACACACAGCGTCATACTGTATGTTCTGCTATCAGCCGATAAATACAGTCCTGGTTTAGATAATGACGATGCAAAAACTACACATGTGGTTGAAAGTCAAATAGATTTCAGTGAAACTTTCCTCCCGCAAAGAGAGGAATTTGCCAGGAGAACGGTGAAATGTCATGCGTAGTAGTATAAGTCAAAAGAATGAAGCTCATATCCTGACGGATAGGATAGGCTCACCTCAGCGTAGACCTTGTGTTTACCTTTCATTAACTAGAGATCCTGGAAACCTCTCCTCTCCTACCCATCCTTGGGACGGTCCAGTGTGAAAACAAATGCTGTAAAAACAGCCACTTGAAAGACAAATATTAAAGCATAAATTCCAATGTTTGAGTTATAAATTGTTTAATAGACACGCAGGAACATCCCCACTCGGGTTTTTGTTTCTTTATTTTAACTTGTTTAGTTCAGTTTTATTTTTTATTACTCATGTTTAATAACGGTAGATACCAGAACGCCCAAATTCAACATATGATAACAAGATTCATAATTAACTACCAAGTGAACAGTGTCCAATTCTGAATATCCTTCATGAGGGAGGAGAAAAGTGTACATGGCAGAATAACGCCAGCTCATGCATCACTCAGCTACATGGTGAACAGGACGGAGACTGATAACAGCCAGCTTATCAAGATGCCCTGACCACAAGTCTAACTGTAATTGCAACGCTCCACCCTGTGTTGTAAGGACAGCACAGAAAATGTCACCAAAGGACAACACCCAAACCAGGTCATCGTCTAATATGTTGTGCATGAAAAAAAAGTAGAAAGCTAGAACACAAAGTCTAATAGAAATAAATATAATAATCATGTTTTATAATTTAATAAAATAACTTGAATTAAGGTATCAATCATGTATTATATTTTAGGCATATTTATATACTTATTTATTTACTATCGTTGACTAATCTGCTGATTATTTTCTGGTCTATAAAATGTCACAGTAGTGAAAAATATCCATCACAGTTTTCTAATGTCAATTCAATTCTAGTTAACCAGATCTATAAAAATAAGTCTGTTTTGTTCAAATTCATTTCAATGAAATAAAAGTGTACGCCTTCACGATGGTACAAGAATATTGATAGATTCATCATTTCGCTCTGTGTCTGTGTGCCAGTGAAAATACTGACTGTGAGTTCAGTGGGTGGTGTGTACAAGACTGGCGGCAGCTCTGGCAGGATACACTCCCCCCACTCGCATCTTGAAAACAGCAAATTAGTGCAGCTGCAATTAAGACTTGAACAGACAACACAATAAAAAGGAAGCCTGATACAGGCACAATCAGACAAAGTGAAACAGTTCTTGTTCTGTCAGCAGTGCAGAGACTCTACTGTCTCACAGAGCAGACAACAATACCCAGGGCTGAGATAACAGGAAATGCCAGCTTATCAGAGAGAGGGAGAAACAGAGAGAGAGCGTGATGGGTAGCTCACTGTTTACTAACAGACTAATTGAGCAAAAATCCAGTTGCGTCCATTATATAAAAAATCTGTTGTTTACACATAGCTACATGCCGGTAAGATTTTTTTTACGAGTGAAATTTGTTTGCAGAACATGTAAAGTGGATAAATCAAATAAAAGCGGAGGCAAATCCATCACTTTCTTAATTTGAGTTCCATTTCATTGGCTTTGATTTGTTTAGATTGAGTCACCTCTCGTGGGGAGTTTGTTTAATTTCACAGCTGAAAGAACACCAATGATTTTTAGGAGTGTTTTCCTTGTTCAACTTTCTCTACAAGCTATTACAGTAAATCTTGAATGCAACACAGCCATAAAGCCCAGAATATTAAAGCGCAGTTTACAGAGAGAACTTAAGAGTTTGATGACAACACTTAGTGATCATACGAGGTTAATTACTGTATTATTTTAAAGTCTATTTTCAGAGCTTCACAGGAAGAGTGGGGCTTAATGGGATCTGAGTGTAGAGGAGATACTGAGTGGCTGTATCAAAAAAAAATCTCCAGCTCTGTCTTGTGGCCAAAACACATTTTGTAAGACAGCAGAATACACTAAATATTAAAAATGCCTCTGTATAACACTACAACAGAAGTAGGCTGCCACTAAGTAACTGCTTCATCCATAAAGTTGCTTATTTTGTCCAACCAACAGTCCAAAACCTAGAGAGGCATATGTCATCAATAAATAACTAATAATAATCAAAACATATACGTGACAAATAAACTAAATCGAATTGAATAATGAAGATAATTACTGAACAGGTCTAAGAAAATGACAAACAGTTGAATCAGTATATCTCTAAAACATCAACATAGTAACCTTTATAAGAGAGGGATTTATTGAGCTGCTGTAGACTTCATTTATGTTCTAGTTTAAGCTTGGAGGAAAATTAACTAATGCACCGTATGAGCTCCATAAAAAAATATATATATATAAACACACACACAATGACCAATTCCTATGCCCAGTCTCACTTAGTCGCTGTTGCTTCGTCGGTCAAGCTTCCTGTTCTTACAGAGTAGGCTACAAATAGAGTTTACAATATTAATGGTGGCCTTGGTTTCAGACAGAAACAGGCTTCTCATTTCTAGCTGGTGCTGCCGAAAGCAACAACTGTCTCTGGCAGAGTCTCTCAATTGTAGCATTGCCTAATTAAGCTAACCATAGCGTCATGAGTTGATTTAAACCTTTGAAGGTCCAGTGTGTAACATTTTGAGGGATATACAGGCAGCAATGGAATACAACATTTATACCTACTGTGTGTTTTCATTAGAATAATAATCACCTGAAAATGTTTCCGTTGCAATTGTCCAAAGTCTTTATAATTACAGAGAAAGCAGGTCCTTTTCAGTCTGACTCATATAAAAATAATAGCCCTGTAGAAGAGGTCATAAATATGCTGCTTCGTGGCTACAAACATGATATTGTGCTGAAAGCTGCATGTCCCAGACAAAAACTCAGCATTGATCCATAAAACATTAAAATAGAGGAGCAGCATTGTTCTTTTATTGCGGTGTAGTCATGGTACAGTATACAGTTAGTCATAGTATATTAAGTATGATAGGAAAAAATATATCACACCATCATGTTGTTGTGGACATATTTTTCATGTTTCTTTTTTTACTTTCACTTACATTATTTTTTTTACACACTCCAACATGTGCGCGGCGGAGATGAGGGGTTTCCTAACTGTCATTCTCTAACTGAATCTGGTCGACGCCTCCCTGTCGTACACAGTAACACGCAGGACCCGGAGTGTCAGTCTCCTCTACCGCCCGCTCCGCAGACCTTCCAGCGACTCGCCATCATTGTTCAGCTCACACAATGCAACATTCCACAATCAGCAGCAACTCCAACATAACCAGAGGGAGAAAGAGACGACTGGGAGGACGGCACTCTTCCAGTCTTATAGGATTAGAATTCCTTTCTACAGGATCTAATAGGCCTCTATTCTTTTGAACAACAAAGCTTCAAGATGAGATTAAAAAAACTGATACAGATGAAGGCAATCTAGAGCAATTTAGGGAAGAATGTGAGGCTATTAAGGCCTGCACAGAGGCTCTAGAGGAAGTATAAATAAATGACTAACCATTCAGGGAAATACATCTTGCTGCAACATGAGGTTGTATACATTGGCAGTAAAATGTATGCAGCCGGTTGTCTGTAAGTGAATGCCATTTAATAAAAACACACTTAGAAAAGACAAAAACGTGTACTAGCTGTAATTATTCCCAGTCTGTTAGCTTCCAGCACTGATAAATGCTCCCGCTGTTGCCCTGCTCTGCATCTTGTGTCGCTAACCCCGTACGCTAAGCCAATGTCAGAGATTTAAATCCTAAGTGAGAGGATATACTGTCTTGTATTCAGTAGAAAGAGAACATGTCATGAAGGACTTTACAGGGATCAGTGGACAGACACCTATATGTGGTCATGTAAGGATAGCACGTCTATGAAGAATTAAAGTTAAGAACTCTGTGGGTTTAAATTGAACACAAAACACACGAGAGACAATTGAGGCCAAGACAGAAGAGCTAAGGGCTATGCAGACAGAAGGCACAGTAAGAGAATATGTGTGTTTGTGTGTGTGTGTGCAGAAAAGAGAGGGATACAGCAAGAGAGAGAGAGAGAGAGAGAGAGACTGTCTGAAGCAGTTCCTAAGCCTGGCCGTCACGCATGCTTAACCTTGCGCTAGCGCCTGTGCGATGCAGCTTGCATATCAATGATGGAGGAATATCAGCAGAGAGGCCTCCAACCAACCTCCACTATACTCGGCAGGCAGGGGAGGAACAGCAGCATCGGCACTTACACTACGCCGCTTACAACAGAGATGCAAGTTCGACTACACTGGTGAAGACAGGAGCTGCTGTCGTACCGTAAAAGTGAGACTTTGTTGATAAGATTTAAGACGAATGTTATACATTGCTAGACGGGGGAAAGTAAATAAATCAGGATGTTGGAATAAATCGCAGTAAGCAGGCTTTGGGCTTCTCTCAACTGATCCTATAGACAGTGTTTCCACCAACAGCATTACTTTTGGCTGAAACTCTCAGGTTACAGGAAGCGCTTTGCGGGAGCGTCCCTACCATGCTGTGGTTTGGAACAAAGCCGCGCATATTTGGTGTCACCAGAGGCAATAACAATAAAAAAAAAAAAAGCTTCCTGACAAAACCACATGTGCTACAACTAACAACACGAACAAAACCTGAGAGCATGGACTGAAATTCCCATCATGGTCAACAAAGCATATTATGAAATTCCCCCCTCTCTGCATGTGTCACACTCATCCACAGCACACGGATCTGATTCCTCCACTCCCCAAATGTCAGTATCTCAATCAAGGATAAACCTGATACACTGTAACTATGCAGGGAGGAGGAGTGGGCTCCTATTGCTGGGTTCAAGAGGAAGAGAAGAGAAGAGAAGAGAAGAGAAGAGAAGAGAAGAGAAGAGAAGAGAAGAGAAGAGAAGAGAAGAGAAGAGAAGAGATATGATGTGATGTGATGCTGTATTTCTAATTAAAACAGAAGCATTCAGGGACACCCATGGGGTCCTAGGGGACCAGCACTAGGTGATAAACTCGCTCTTCCATACCCTCTGTCTTTTGAAGGGAGTGATAAAAGACTATGCCCTCTCTTCCCGTTCTTCTATCTGATGCCGACGGAGGCCTTTTGTCACATCAATCCTTCCCAAGGACCTCAAGGCATCCTGTGAGGGTGCCTTCTACGGGGTCCTCTCTGTTGATTGACACGTCACCCCCTTTTTTTGCCTGCGTCGATCAGAGGATGCCACCACCCCCCCTCACACAGCTCAATAAGAGGCCGCTGCTTTGATAGCAGTTCTGTGGCAAGTTACATCTCTGGCAGCAGGGATAAGAGAGAGACTAGGAGGGATGCCAGCAGATAAAAGAGGACTTTTAACAGCCTCTATGTGTTCAGCAGGTTAAAAAGTGTTTTCTATCAGGGCCTTGTCAAACTGTCATCATCACTTTCGTTTGAAGACAGCTCTGTGTACCCAGAAAAAAGAAAACATATCAGAGCTCCATTTCTTCTCGGGTTTTCTTGTAATCCCAGATTGATGCTAATCTAAAACGCTGTAAGGATAAAATCCATTGGCAGCTGTTTTAAGTCGATATCTTTTGCTGACCGTCAGTGTCGATGAAAGACAACAAGAAAGAAGTGGTGACAGTTCTCTGTGTTCTCACAGTTGTTCACAAGCATCCCATGAGAGCTGGAGAGGCTATTAGCTGTGTAATGATCACTGGATGTTGTAGTTCACGTTCACACAGGCAGAGTGACAGACAGATGGAGGTTGATTTTGAGGGATGAAACATATGGGGAAAGTGCTGTAAGTAGACAGCTCAGATGGGTTTACAGACCAGCGCACGCAGTGTGTTCTATTGACCCAAAGCAGCAAAGAGCGGATACGGAAACACGCGCATTTATATTGTTCTCTGTTGAGTTAAAAAGGAAGGGAAGGGGCAGAGCTTAGTTAAAACCGAGGCCCCAACATGTGGCTCTTATGTATGAGGTGAGGGGTCTTTGACCGGGGCTTTTTACTCCGTCACTGGACTGAAGCCAACAGAACCAGGTGTGGCCACTTACCAGTGTAAGTGATCCACAGAGAAAGTGAGATGCGTGTAGAGTGCAGAGGTTCCGACACACACATTACGTAGCATTAGACCGTGATGTCCTGCAGGATATCGCCTGACCTCGTCCGACCCGGACACAAAAAAATGCTCTCTTTCCCTTTTGATATTCCGCTCTGTCCTCATTTTTCATTTTTAACCTCTCAACTGTTGAATTTTTTAATTTGATGTCTCCCCTTCAAGTCTGATGCTCATTTTTCCTGCCAAGTTGACCAGCAACATATGTTTATCCTCCAGCTATATTCATTTGTTCATGGTCTAACAAATGATGCTCTCTCTCGTTTACCCTAATGAGTGCGCCTCTGTCATTTCTCAAGGACACTGAGATGCGGCAAACAAACAAACAACAAAAAAAAAACCTCATCAATTACATTCATCAGGTGGCAGCTGGCATGCACAAAATCAGATTCCCTGCACATTCGATGCATGGCATTGTGAGCATACAGTATGTGTCTGAGCGATACTGCTCTATTTTTATTGTAGTTCTCCTGTAATGCGACTCACTGTCAGAGCCAGAGTGGCAGCCTGAATTGCTTCTGTCGGATAAACACTCCCAGCATGCACTGCTTTGCCTCAGTCTGCGCAATGCTGCATTGGCAGCCTCCTGGCAGGATTCTGAGGTGTCTCGGTTCAGAAGTAGCTGTGTGTGTGTGTGTGTGTGTGTGTGTGTATTTGTGTGTGTGTGTGTACGTATGTGTGCAGAATGATGATCCTTACAGTACCAGAAAAGCTTAAGTCTGCACCAGATTTTAAGTTGGCAGCTGAACAACAATGGCACTTATGATAGTTGGACTTTTCACAGCTGCGAGTTTATAGATTGAGTTTATTAATCTGATAAGCAAAAATTGTACTTTCGAGGGAAAAGTCCAAAAAGGCAAATATGTGCTGAATGTCTGCGGGATCAACAGAAATAAAGAGACGTGAGAAGACTTGTAGACATGTATGTGTGTGTGTGTGTGTTTTAAGCAGTGTTTGTTCCATGATTCATTACATACACAGAAAAGGGGGGGAAAAAAAGGAATGTGTACTATGTGCTGCAATGCAACTCACTCCGAACCACAATCCCAGAACTATGTGGAATGTGTCCTCTAACTGCCAGTGACTGAAACCTACACTCGTTGAACAACTGCAGTACACAGTCAGTGGTCGTGTACTGTCACTCCGAATCAAAATCAAGTGCAGACCGTTACACAGGTACAGCCAGAGAGAGAGAGAGAGAGAGAGAGAGAGAGAGAGAGAGAGAGAGAGAGAGAGAGAGAGAGAGAGAAGATAGCTGAACAGTGTTGCTGTCTGAGACCCAGGGAGAGTGTTCGCTACAAACACATAGGTGTAAAGACTGTTTCCTGTTACCTCTCACCCCAACACACACACACACACACACACACACACAGACGTGGTGTAGAAGAAATGTGCACATCAGGATTTTATTTACAAATAAATAAAATATTAAAGACATCTATGAGTCACATCTCTGCCGTCTTAAACCTTAACGGATCAGTCAAATCATAAAATACATATTATCTCACTTACTGCTCACCGTACTACATCATGCAGATAGTTTGGGTTTTATTTGCAGATGTCCGTTACTCAACATTATCCATCTTGCTGCTCACAGTTTGTGACTGGAACTTCTTCCAACTGAAGAAATGGTCCTAATCAAAACTATCGATGGCTAGGTCGGGGTCATTGTTTCTGGACGGACATGTTTCTGTTGACTTTTTCAAATGTCACTTGAAAAACACAACAGCTTTGAACAACACAATCCATTCACCTTTATTGAACTGAACTTGCCACAGGGAGATTTCTGACATCTGTGGCACGTCCAATCTAAACTATCTCAGAGAGTGAGAGAACACGTTTTGGTGTATTTTTGTATTATTATTTTTTTTATAATTTGGGTAAACAAATCTTTTAAAACATCCGTTTCTTACTCATCTGTTTCTCTTTTTCTGCATATCCTTTGTAAAGGGTACAGAATGAATAAAGGAAATGAATAAGTGATTACAGCTTTAGCCACATCAGGACATGTGTGTCTAATATTCTGTGCAGTCAGCTACCAAATAATGTATGCAGCAAAGGATATACAATCTGGCGAAATGCCAGGTACATGGACTTAACTATAATGACTTAATGACTTATCGCTTGAGGCTTAATTCTTCTATGTAGGAGGGGGGAAAAAGTATGTTTTTATTAGAGTCCTGAGGATTAATTACATTGTTTATAGAATTTCAAGCTGTCACATGTTACAATGATTTTCACGCAGAATATCTGATGAGAGACTGTAAGAGTCCATACGATTTGTCAAGACAGAGAAAATGAGACATATAAATCAGGCCTTTTGATCCAATTGGTGGTCTATGGGCCACATCTGATCCAAAAGCAATGTGAACTACTATTAGCATCACTTCCTTAACATCTCTGTTGAGAGTTGCACATGTGTGGTACTGATCGAGCAGGATGTTGCACAACAGCAATCATCCATCCATCCTTTTTTTTTTTATTATAGCCGCTTATCTTATTAGGGTCGTGGATAGGTCACCAGTTTATCACAGGGCTAACACATAGAGACAAACAACCATCCAAGCTCACAGTCACCAATTAACCTATTAGTCTCTTTGGATTGTGGGATGAAGCTGTACCTCAACCTACGCAGTAGATCAATAGCAATCATATCTTTCACAAATTAACGTTCTTACGTGTGAGTTCTGACCACGCTTATCTGGCTGTCAATAGCCAGATGTTTGATGTCACAAGTAGGAAAGTGCTCTATTAAAAATATGACAGTTTAACCCTCCTGGACTGGCAACTACTGTCTATTTTAGTTTAATGCTACCATCCCCAAATACCAAAACAACGGTTTAATTTGCAATGAGTGTGTGACTGGAAGAGAAGAAAATATTTGGAGGAACCACAATGAAAAACATCAAACTTTCCAGACAAACTTTCTCGAGGGATCAGAGGAGAGAGAGACGTGAGAGCATCTTACAAAGCTGTTTTACCCCGGTGTCATCACACTTTGTGAATCCTGAATCTTGGCAGAGAAAAACAAGGTCACTCACTGACTCAAGAAGAATGCATGCCCGCTGTCATGGATGAGCTAAATGTCAACAAAATTAAAACTAACGTGACATTGGGTATAATTGTTCTTTCATGATTTTATGTGACAAATAACTTGAATCGGGAAAAGAATGCGCCCTTGGCTGACACTTGACACTGAATCCTGGCTACAAAGGCTTGGGAAACAATACTAGCTATTTTCAACAGCAAATGTTTAAAGACTAAAAAAAGTTTCAAAACAGGCTGCTGAAAATGTGTGGCCCTTCTACATTTCCTGGTTTTAAAGTCTGAATTGACTATATAATTGAGTAGCCTTGCAATTCATATCTACAGCTTGATACAGCAGTTAATATAGAACCTTTAAAAAGTGCTACATTTAAGATGTTTATCGCGCTATATTTCTTTTTATCTCCGGGAATGCAAAGTGCGAGACCACTGGATAAACATCTGGAAATCCACGACATATTAACATGGTGAAGCAGAAAAGTTCCCAAAATGCATTTGTTGCAAGGGCGCACAATACAAATCAGATGCTTATCACACACATACACCGCGCACACAAACAGAGCTGCTTGGAGGTCAGTTGCATTTAGAGCTCCTCTACATCTACATGGGCGAGACGCCAGAGCCCCGTGTCTGCAGGGGTCCATTCTGAGGTCAATACTACAACACTGTAAACTAATGATCCAGCAAATTCCCTCAGTCCTGCTCTCTCCCCTCCTCCTTCTTTTCCTCAATCTGTTGTTGCCCTCTGTCTCTCCCACTCTCCGATCCCCCGCTGCGCTGCAGAAATGAGAAACAACTGAAGACTCGGCAGCGCTGGGCCTGCTCTGCTTCTCTGATACACACCACTGATAAACAAGGCTGCTTGTTAAGAGACAAATGAAACTCTGCCTTGCCTGATATTTGCCTTTCACTGTGTTTTTATCTGTTGTTTTGTTTTTTTTCCTCTTTCTTGTCACACAGCCGTCGTCTTCTGTCGCGGCCTTGGCATTAACGTCACCCTAACATCACTCTGGCCTTGAAATGTAAACACGGATATTGAAATGATCTGTCTGCAACAATGTGGAAGTCTAAATTAAATCTGCTGGCAAACAGTAAGGCATAAAAGTAACAAGTTTAGTGTCTGCAGGGAAGATCTTGCCTGTCAATCTAGATCAGGGCTCAAATCCACAGTGGAATAGAAACGGTATGTGTGTGGTTAGCTGGTCATTTAAACAAAAAAGAAACACTAATCGGCAATATGAATCAGAAGACACCACTGTGGATGGTTCATGTACAATAATAAATATATTGTATTTGTGGCTGCGATGTAAAAACTCATCACACAAAAGTAAAGTGAGAAAGTTTAGTGAGATGTCTTTACAGACAGCAGAGAATCCATTTACAGACCATGTTAACACAGCACGTCTGAAAATGCAAACTCAATTCTGTTCATCATATCAAGTATCTGCTGTGTTTCACCAACAGAAAAGCTTATTAAGTACATGCTCTCTCTCTCTCTCACACACACACACACACGCTAACATGTGTTCACACAGAGTATCTTCCAGGCCTGGAGGAAGCTTTCCATCTCTGCCTCTGTCAGTGCACGCAATAAGTCAGCGATAGAGCTGCACTGTTCTGGCCTATCTTTTCATATCGATTGGGGATAAAGAATGAGGCTCAAGGGATGGAGCTGAACACTCCATCACACTGTTGACAAACATGAGTGAACTGGATACAAAAAGACACAATTAAAAAAAAGGGGAAAAAAAGAGTAGAACTAGCTGTGAGTAGAGGCGAGATGATTAATCTAGTCTTTTACGGACATGCTACCAGGACAAATAACCTCAAAAAAGGACTCAGCATCTGAAAAATACGAGTTAATTGCAATGTCTCTGTGCGATTCTCTTCGTGTAGTTTGTCTCTCTGAATCTCTTATCTGTAGCGGAGGTTCTGAGCACAGAGGCAAACCGACCGTACGTGTTTTTGTCTGCTCTGAGTCAGAGACACTTCATCAATAAGTGTACATGCTCCTCCTTCACGGTGGGTGCAGATCTATGATCCCTGCTCACTGACCATCTGACCCTCAACGTCCACAAAGTACTGAGCAGCCGTGCCCGGCTGAATGCAACCTTAAAGCATTGTCACTCTGATCTGACATTATGAGTGCATCTAGTTCTGGAAAACCTGAATTCAGAATTAGTTTTTTTCGCATCTCATGCATTACAGAAGATGAGATGTCGTGTTGGAAAGCAGCACAAAGAGACCATGTGCCATACTGCTGATCTGAGTTTAGCCTATTTCTAACAACCTGAGTGGATAATTCTGTTTAAATTATAGTTTAATGTCCACCTCAAACTGAATCAACTCTACAGTGTGAAAGCTCTAATAAGGAAAACCAGAAACCAGATCAATTAGTGTGTCAAACACAGCCATGACAAGCCTTTCCATTAAAAACGCTGACATGCACACAGTATTTGCTTTGCGCCCTCTTCTACGCGGCCAACTATTTTCCAAAAAGCCGGATCGACTGTCCCTGTCTCGCCCAATGTGGAGACAACTGTCTGCCCGTCACAAATCTCACATACTGTAGCGGTGCCTGGACCTCAAGGAGCGCGGCGTTCAACGCCAAGACAGTCTCTCTGAAAAGCGACACCTCCAAAACACACGGCGGCTTGCACGACAGTCAACTGCGCGGACTTTGTTGCCGCTTCCACCTCCGGCAGACGGACGTGGAGGTCCGGTTGCTTTCGCTCCGCGTGTTTACAGAACTGCCACACTGCCCGTCACCAAAGTCGGTGTCACAGTTACATGCATGTGTAGAAACACGCGTGAACCAAGGCGAAATTTAAAAATGAATGTTTTAAAAAAAACGACACGTGAGACGAAACAGACAACAAGCGCAGAAATGACAAGACATCATCAAAATAATGAATAATAATAAACGTCTGGAGGAGAAACTGCGTGTTAAATTCTAACCCACTTTGTCTAATTCCAATAAAACCACACCGACAAAATGTCTATCTTTCTTCCAATAAATGAAGCAGTCAACTTTCCAAGCCATGCAGAGCGCTGAGCAGAGAGCCCCATGCCGCTGAGTGTAGCGCCGTGTGCCCTCCCCTACCGCAGCTCGTTGTGTGACTGCCCCTGGCCGCTCATGAACTTCCCTCGCAGCCGCGGTTTCCTCCCCCATAAATAAAACTTACTTTTCTCTGGCTTGGCTGTCGGACGGCACGTTGCTACTCTTGCCTTTGGCGTACATGCTTGCAGAGAGCTCCGATTGTCACGCACCTGTCAACCCATCACAACCTCCCTGGGCACAGCCCCGTCACCATGGTGACACAAGCAGCGTCGTCTCCCATTGGATGTCCCGCTGTTCAGGACCGCCCGCTCGCCATGGCAACCACCAGTGAGTGACAGCTGCGTGGCCACGCCCACACGAGTAGCCCCACCCCCCGTCTCTCTCTCTCTCTCTCTCTCTCTCTCTCCTCTCTCTCTCTCTCTCTCCTCTCTCTCTCTCTCTCTCTCTCTCTCTCTCTCTCCCTCTCTCTCTCTCTCTCTCTCTCTGCTTACCCAGTCTGTCTGCCTGAAGCCTGTCTGTCTGTCAGTGTCTCTCCCATCCCGTCCCTGATTGGAAAGGCTCTCCTGACATGCAAACAGACATACACATGTATAGCCTGCATACACACAAACACACACACACACACACACACACATCCGCACTCCCTCCCCTCTATTCTCCTCTCTCAGTGCAAGGGGGGGATTTGAAACCGTCCAACTAGGATTTTAAACAACTGGCTTTGGCTGTTCCTTTTATAGACAATCACACCCTCTACCGACGCACACACAGCGCACTGCGCAAACAACTCTCGCAAATATGAACTGCATTTGCATAGGTGTTTATTTACAAAGGTGTTAAGATATACAAACATGTGTAGAGCGGAGCATGTTGGGAACAGGCGAGCACTACCGAGGGCCTGTAAACAACAACACCCAGCATGCACAGGGAGGATGTACTGTGGGAAGTTGTGGCCACATCATAAACCTTCTTGTACATACATGACTTCAGCACTGATGCCCTGCCGCAGAGAGTCCAGTGATACCACAGTACAACGTGGAAGGACACTGACGATGATCAGCTAGTTAAGTGTAAACGATGACCTGTTAAAGGGACTGATGCATACGTGTGTTTGATACAGCTGAAATCTTCTGAAGGCCTCATGCTGAATGAATGAAATGCTGACGATGGTGGGAGTGTCATGAGTTCGGTACAGTCCTGCCTTACAAAAACTAGAGGTCACGGTAGAAACACATAGCTTTCTTCACAGAATACTGTGTCTGTGTGTGTGTGATTTTGGATATGCAGCAGGGGAAGAAGTGCTACGTCATGCTTGTCCAGTCTGGCAGCAAACAGAGAGGAAGGTTCACTCCACTGTCACGATGTTCTTACTGCAAATCCAGAGAGAGAAAGCACTAGAGAAAGAGACGGACCACAGCTTGGTGCCTTGCAGGATCTGAAAAACACACAAAAAAAACGGCTGATTCCCAGACAGTAGTAAGCTCTGGAAAGACACTGTGTGTGTGTGTGTGTGTGTGTGTGTGTGTGTGTGTGTGTGTGTGTGTGTGTGTGTGTGTGTGTGTGTGTGTGTGTGTGTTAGCGTGTGCTAAGGGCATAGCACAGGGGCAGCAGTGTTTACGCTTACGCAATGCTCCCGTGATGTGACCCAGTTGGAATGGATGCACACTGCCTCATTCTCTCCTGCTCTCTCTCTCTCTCTCTCTCTCTCTCTCTCTTCTCTCTCTATTTCCTGTCCTCACTCTCTCATCTCTCTCCCTCCCAGACTGAAACCCTCCCTCCCCCCACCCTCTCTCTCTCTCTCTCTCTCTCTCTCTCTCTCTCTCTCTCTCTCTCTCTGTCTCTCTCTCTCTCTCTCTCTCTCTCTCTCTCTCTCTCTCTTCTCTCCCTCTCTCTCTCTCTCCCTCTCCCTGTCTCCCCATGTGCCAAATGAACCCCCTTCCCCCTGGAGAGAGGCGGAGGTTCTATTTCAGACAAGCAGAACTTTTGGTTTTGGGATGAGTCCCTCGGGGTCGATCACCATGACAACCACTAGCAGGCGATAACCATGTGTTCCAGAGGATGGCGGAGGAGGAGGAGGAGGAGGAGGAGGAAGAGGAAGGAGGAGGCAAGGGAGGAGGCGAGAAAGAATAAGAAAGAATAAGGAAGGGAAAGAGATGTACAGAGTGAGTGAGACAGAGACAGAGGATGTAAAGGTTATAACAGGTCATGTTAGGAAAAAAAAAGTCAAATCAAATATGATCTGACCGGGTGACTTGTTTGTTGTCATGTTTCCGGGCATTTCAGGTAATCATCATACACAGTACCACCATATTCATATGTGCATGGATTCAGTGATCTGTCATAATCCTTCCCACCACTGGAAGTGAAGGGAAAGTGACAGAGCCTGTTTTTAGACGGAGGGAGACGCAGAGTGACACCAACACTTAGGAGTCAAATGTAATCATTGTAAATTTGAAATCTGAAATGTAAAGATGTCACTTTGACCCCTGGGAAATTGCGATGGGCATTTTTCTGACATGTTAAAAACTAAAAGAAAATAATAATAATATATAAATAGTCATTATTTGTAGCTCTGAAGATACCAGCAATAATAGGATACTGTATAAAATAAAACATGCCTTAAGCTTTATCAGGTACTCTCATTTCTCTTTCCTCACTAATCTAGCTTCCTGTCTTCAGGAAGCCTGAGGTGGGAATGTGGTGTGGTAGCCTCTCTTGTACTACAGGGGGTCACAATCTGATCACAGTGGATCACTTCAACCCCCATTTCTTCCCCCAAGGAAAAGAAGCAGCACAGAAGCACAGAAGTAGAGTTAATGGCGTGAAACCTCTTACTGACTGATAAACTTGGTGACAGTTTGGCTCGGTGACAAACTGGCTGACTGACTGTCTGATGGATTGACTGAGAAGCAGGCTTCCTGGCTGGCTGGATGCCTGTGAGGCAGGCTGGCTGAAGTCTGTAGACGTGCTCCATCATAGGAGGACTTAGCTCCTTTCCCATTGACTGTGGCCCCATGTAATCTGTGGGCCTGTGGTGACAATCAAAACTAAGCCCCAGCATGTTACACTTCATCACTGAAAAGCACAACTGCAGTCAGGAGAGTAAATGATCCGATCCGGAGAGAGAGACAGAGAAAAGTGGGGATGACACAAAAGACACAAATCATCCTATTCATTTTTCTAAAACCTTATTTCTGGTTTGCTACCAAGAGTCTTTAGTCTTTAGTCTTTATTAACTCTGCCACCCTTCCTGCTCCACATGTATATATATAATATGCTGTGTTTTTTTGTTAAAATGTTCCTTTTTCCTTCATCTCATGAGCTCAACTTTCTCATGCCAAACAGCAGGAGGAGCATTACAAATTACAGCAACTCTGTTTATCAGTAAAATACTGACATATAATAGCGGTGTCAGATGTATTCACATCTTTTACTGACATACTAAAATGTAATACAATGCAAAAATAATAACAATCCATTAGAATTTAAAGTCCTGCATTTAAAATCCTAGTTATGTAAGGGCAGTACTATCAGCAAGAGAAGGAAAAGTACTTCATCTGCAGACAAATAGCCCCGTTCCAAAGCATCACAAGATAGATGTGAGAGATTGAGAGATGATTAATGGAAGGGGAAAGAACAAAAAAACTAAATTCAGCCTGATAAATGTGTGTTCATTCTTTGGAAATAATCTTTGCTTTCTGTGAAATATTTGGACCGTTATACTTCTTCTGGCCTTAAACAGATATTTAAATGAAACCATCTGAGACATTTCGAGGGGGAAATGTCTCTTTGGTGGAACTGCTAACAACTCACTGACGTCTGAAATGAGCCTGAAGTAAACAACAGATCACATGCCAAACAGGATTTGGAAGCACTTGTCTGATCTATTAAAATGATCATGTCTTTTTATATAATATCGGATCTTGAAAAGACACCAGTGGCTATACCTTTGAAATGCAGTTGACTAGAGTTAAGTGGAAATGCTCAAGGTAAGTACAAGCAGCTTGAAATTGTACTTGACTGAAGTACTTGAGTAAATGTACTTAATTAAATTTCTACCATATACCTATAACTGTCAGATAACATCACTCCTGTTGCCTGCCTCCCACTTCTCCTTCTGTCCTCCTTCCTTTCTGTCTCTCAGTCCACCCACCAGGTCCTTTCTGTCGGTTTTGCAGCACCACCAAGCCATCTGTCTGAGGTCATCTATTCCAGACTGTCTAGATCATGGACTCTCAGCGCTGTCACTTAGAAACAAACCGACATGTTCACTTAAATCTGGTTAACACGCAAACACTGCGAGAGTGAAAGCAAAATGCACTCCTTCTTTGTTTTCCTCCCCTTCTCTTCTCCGTCTCACTTTCTCTGCTTTCTTCTGTCTTTTGTTCACACATGGATACCCGGGCACAGTAAGCTTCACACAGATACACAAACAAATGATAGATTTGCCCCTCTCCGGCTCTACAACAACTGCTTTGGCATTTTGGCAAACAGCCTTTGTTTACTGAGCCTGTCGATGGGCTATGTAATCGTATATTTCCACTGAGAGTGTCTGTTAGCAAGGACGCTAATTAGCAAACGATTAAGCTCTCACACAAAAGAGGTTCTTGAGATTAATTGGCGCTGAAGTTTACAAAAGCTTGTGTCTCAGTAAATAATTTAGCATGAACAATAGTACACCTTGTCACACAGTGTTTTTGTTTTCAGATGAGTAATTGTTGGTGTCAGGACTAAGGATGTATCGCTGCTCAACAATGACTATCTAAATGGACAGCGGAGTATTACGATGCCAAGCAGGTGACAGTGCTTGTGTCCCATTTTATTTTATGTTTCCTTTTTGATGTTCAGTCTAAATACACACAGCGCAGGTCAGTGAGCTGCATGCAGGATAAAATATGAAGGATATTCCTCTGTTATTCTATCTCACACAGCCCGTGTTACTCTAGTATTCTCTGCACCCGTGAGATCTTTACACCAGATCACCGTCCGGCTCACCCTCGTCCCTTGTCATCATCCAAAATGAACCATGCCTCTCTTGAAAAAACTGGAAGAAGCTGCTTTACAGTCTTGTCAGCCCGGCAATTGCTAGAGATATACTGTATACAGGGACACACACACACACATACACACACAGATACAGGTCATAGTCGTGCGATACACACAGTCAGGGAGGAATTGCTTCTACAAATGGGTGCATGCAGGCTTGCACATGTAAACACAAACACATACATAGTACACTGGAGAAAAGAAATAAAAGTCTTTAGTCCCAGTCTCCTCTGGTCCAGGGGCGTCTTGAAACTGCCTGCTCCAAACAACATTTGCTGTTCCCTCCTCCCCCTCCTCTCTGCTGATGAAGAGGGTGTCCCAACCAGGGGTTCTGTTAACGGTGGAAAAAGTTACAAATCCAACTCTACAACTGGCTAAAAAAAACTTGCTTTCATAAGCACAAAGGTACTTCCAGTATGGTCTCTACAAACAACTTGCCTCTGGGTGTAATTTGATCAGAAGTGTAAACAGAGGCAACTTGTAACACAGTTTATCTAACAGGAATCAACATGGAAATACTGCGGGCTCAAGATCATCCAGGCTGAGCTGTGAAATAAACTTGGCATTCAAGGGGAAAAAAAAATTGTTTGCTTTCAACAGCTGATGCAACAGGAAAGCAAGAGATGAAAACATCCTAATAAGCATTTCTGGTAACATTCTACGTCTCACTGATTTAACAGACATCTAAAGTTAAGCGGTCCTGAAAATGTAGGCCCTGCTGTGCCTACTCTTATGTCCTGATGCTAGTTGACTCAAAGGATTAATGCCTGTTTGCAAAATAGCTTGTCAGATGTTCGCGGGGATTCAACCAACCAATATATGTTTAACTTGAAGTGTGATTCAAGAAGGCATTTATTATAGATGCAATGATGTGTACTGCGTAATGTGTTTTTTTAAATACTTATCCAGCAAGAGCCCATTGATCACATTTTAGAGGAATTATTTCTTTTTCTACCACCAACAGATATTTAATGACAAAAAAAGTGACACACTAGCAGCGCGTGTAGTAGTGTAGAAGGCTCAAAGTAGGTCAGACAACTCTATTATTAATCACAATCATATTTTTGTCTAATTTGACCAAAAAAAATGCAGCTTCTAACGAATATGAAGCCTGTTCCCGTGCAGGCTTTCAGTTAGTCTAATAGACAGAGACATATAAAGTTAAACTTCTGCATAAGTGAGAAGAGCATACTGTGTATTTGTTAGACCATTTTACACACTATGATGCTGATTCATGCAGCAATTAGGCAGCTGTTAAATGGTTTATTACTAAAAGGGCCTCTGGTATTTCTGCTCAACAGATGTTCAGAAATCATACAGATGATGTCACTTCATTTTAATGACTGAGTTGTATGCAGCGATGCCACTAAAAATAAAATGAGATATGGTCTTAATGATTATGATGCATATGTAAATATAAACTGAAGTCACTCTAAC
Organism: Nibea albiflora; assembly: GCA_014281875.1. Classification (NCBI taxonomy): domain Eukaryota; kingdom Metazoa; phylum Chordata; class Actinopteri; family Sciaenidae; genus Nibea; species Nibea albiflora. Next base: position 19,550,788 of record CM024801.1, read on the forward strand.
CATCGCCAAATAGTCACAATGATTGAAATACACCTAGGGGTGCAGAAAACCCAACCATCCTGATTTGAACATGCAAAATAGAGTTTTCTTATGTGTTGTAGATTTCATTCCTTCGGTTAATTACACCGGTGAGATGAAACAGCGTTTCATCCAGGGACTAAGCAGAAAGAAAAAGAGCAGTTGAACCAGGGTAGACAACTCCATCACAATTAGATGTATGCACAGCCTTTTTCTGAATTCTGAGCAGGTTTTCCATTGGTGAAATTCCTGATGATCTGAGCTGGGTTGAGCGTGCGCTGGGTGCTGATGTGACTAACAGAACACTCCAGCAGCGGAGCGCCGGTTGGGGCTGCCGCAGAGGACTCTGGGTAATAAGGCTGCAGATGAGTGCTACCCAAAAAAACAAAATGGGAGAGCAGAGATTGGATGAGTATGTGTGTGTGTGTGTGTGTGTGTGTGTGTGCATATGGGGGAAAGAAACAGCACTTCTTATGCCGCCAGCCAAAATCACGCTCTGATCTGCAATACTGAGTTGACCCCAACAGGCAGCACACACACACACACACACACACACACACACACACACACACACACACACACCACACACACACACACACACACACACACACACACACACGTTAAAGTAAATATTGTATGATAAATTTAAAGATGCTTATTTTATAATAGTAAGAGGTTGTTTGTAGTGATTTATCACCAACTCTGCAGTTCTCCTCAGGTCTATAGAGTTTTCCACATCATTCAGGTCATTGTTTTGGTCTTTCAAGCCAGATAATTTTTTGGGAGTTGGTGGATACCAAAAACCAAAAAGAGAGCAACTACTAGACTTATATTCATCAGTTTGCCAGTTAATGGGAGCAAACCGAAGTATTAAATTGTAGTTTGTCTCTTGGGTTGATTGCTTTGTGTTATTATAAAAAATTGGTTGGTTAAAACATTGGTTAAAATTTTAACGTCAGCCTCTCAGCATCATTGGGTGAAGGGAGGGGGCGTGCATCAGTATTTACTGGTGTCTGCCACAGAGTCGTCTTCTCTGCCACCACCTGAGGATGCTAAAGTCACAAATCTTCAAATCCTACACATAAGGGCTTTAACGTCAAACTGTGAAACTAAAATTCGAGGCTGACGTAGCTGATGTAGCTGGGGACAGCGTGTGAAGAAAACTGATCACAAAAATATCAATTACAACATATTGTATGTGTAAAATATTGAATTTTACCACATGCATCTATTACTATTGCAATTGATAGTATAAAACAAAGAAAATCTAAAATTACACTTATGCTTTAAATAGGATGTATTTAACATTAGTGTGTTCATATTTTTAAATCTTATTATATGATAACAATACACTCACCTCTCAGGAAATCCAGGACAGCGGCTGGCTAGGACATGGAGGCTCTAACCTGGGTTAAGTGTCCTCAATCTGGATACACCTCTCAACCTCATCCCTTTTCTAAGCCTAGATGATGGATGGTCCTGCATCAAGGTCAGGACAGAGGTTGTGTGCCCATATTAACTACCCTCTTCCACTGATAGACTGTCAGACCCTTTGCGTCAGGAAGCCTCCCATTGGCCCTGATGTAAACAACTGCAGCAACAGCAGCTGTGTGGTGAGAGACAGGAGTACATAGCAGTCTCAAACATACATCACATAGGCAAAATATATGTCACAGGCCAGTTCCCTGGAAAAAAAGGGGCATTTTCATTTTTATTACAACCTATGTTTTACAGTGTTTTAGTGCCTCATAATACGATCACGCTGCATTCCCCTTAAACAGGAAATGAGAACAAGTTGAGTAAGAGTCAGGACTACAGTGATTTGAGTGATGGCGTCTCTTTCTTCACTGACTCATAAAGTGGAGTTTAGAGGGGAGATCAACTGGATTTGATTTCAAGGATCTCTGTCATGTGCTGGAAGATTTGTTTTTGAAGCAGCCGGACAGCTCAAGGCAAATATGTGACCCACCTTGACAGACAGCTCACTCTTATTCTGCAGTAGCAGCGCTTCAGGTGGTGATTATGGCTTGTAAAGTTTTTTGCACCTTCATTTTTGTGCATGTAGGGAAACACACACACACACACACGCACACACTCACACTCATGTAGATATTCAGTGTAGTTGTGCTGCCAAGAAAAGTGACTATCTTGGTAACAAAAAATATAAATAAACTAAAAAGAATCCAAAGGTTTCGTCTCAATATTGGTAAGGACGCAACTTTGCAAGGACACATTTTTTCTTCTCATTGATTTAACCATGCAATCGCCTCAGAAAGGGAGTGTTAGGATAGAGCGTTTTTCTTTGTCAGAAAAGAACTGGTAGGAATGAAGCACTTGTATGATGAGAGAGAAAAAACACTATATGGACACAAAGCCTTAGGCTACTGTTTAAAAATCGCTAAAAAACTCGCTAAATGAAGGTTTTCTCATATATATTATTAGTAGGGATATGTCCCTTCTGCCCCTAGATAGATAGATAGATTACTTTATTCATACCTGAAGGGAAATTAGGTAATATTAGGTAATATAACAACAGAGTATTGTACTGTATACAAACTTAAGCCATACATGGATGGCAATATTGGTCCACCACTTTGGTCCAAACAAAATATTGCAATGGTGATCACTGGCCTGTTACTGCAGATTATATATTTTTGGTTTTGAGTGTCACGTCTACAGATTGCTGTAAAATTTGCATATACAACTGTTCATAATTCCAAGATGATTAATCTAATGACTTCTGTGCCACTGTGAAATTCCATACACAAATTAATTTCTCTCAGGATCACTTTGGTTATCCCCTATGTTTTCATCTAGCGCCCCTATTATTTGAAACTTTTAATTTGTCCAGTATATCACATTTATACTTACATGTAAATGAGCTTAAATGGGTAATTATAATATCTTGGGGGGGAAAATTATAAGTTAAGAGTTACTCGTAAAGCCTAAAGAAGTCGCTCATTAAAAGAACACCTCATATTGTTCCAGTATGTGCATAAACATCTCTCTCTCTCTCTCTGTGCTTTCCTCTCACACCATGTCAGACACAGGCATGTCTCGAATTATAAATAATTTTTTCGCAAAAAATCCAAATCTGACAGCAACATGCAGCCTACATGAAAAAATAATCGCTGAAGACGCCAACAGAGGTGCAGAATCACAACATTTAGTTCAAAGCTTACAGTATAGCCAGCTGAAAAGGAAGAGTGATCAGGCTTTGCCTGTAGAGTGCCTGTGTCTTCATGCTTGACTGCCTGCTTTAAAAAAAAAAAAAAAGAGTGTTGCTCTGTTCCTCGCCGAGGTCTTTGGAAGGTGAACGGTAATTGCTGAGGGAGGATTTAGCCCGACGATGGAACAAAGCACCTCTTTTGTTTTACTGAGGTAACTCTTATACTCTGAGATGGAGCACTCCTTTAGACATGAACTTTAGACATGAATTTAACATCTGGCTTGGCGGTTCCATTTTGTGTTAGTGTGTCAGGGTGTTTGTGTGTTAACCACAGGAAGAGACACAGACTGACTGACAGACAGAGTCTGATTTGTACATGCAGACTCTGTTACGAGGCTCCATATTGTTCCTGACTCATTAGCCGTAGTATTGGCCCTGCGGTAATGACATCATGGTGGCAGTATTAGCTTTTAAAGTCGGACCGCAGAGTGAGCGGACTGTGATGCTCTTTTAAAAAAGGATTCTTTCACTCTGACTTCATCATGTGGTAAACTTTTCAGGAAACCCCAAACAGGTCTTTTCCCATTGTTTGACTCGTATATAACAATTACTGAATTAACATACAGACAGACATTAACTCAGACAGACAATGTCTCACACACACACAACAGACGACATGCAGACAGAGGATGAGACACTAGACAGTCTGCATGATCCTTTGGAAAGAGAAAACATTTTTACATGTAATGTAATGTAATGTGAAGAAAGAAAGAAACAATGGAGGACGTGAAACTCTGGGAGGCATGACTGTTTGACTAAAAACGACCTTTTCCTGGTACTACATGAACACGTCTGAGTGTTGATCAGTCAGTGGGTGACGAAGGGACTTGGCTCTGTCTGGTTGTCGGGTCTTTCAACACCCCTCCAGAGCCTCCTCAGCCCTGACCGGCATTGTTTGTGGAGAAGAAAGCTATCAGAGGATCTGCACAAGATTAGGGTTGCCAACTGTTCCCTCTGCGCCTTCCTGTTTTGCCGCAGGAATTCTTTTGGCGGTGCAAAAAAAAAAAAAAAGCACATAACTGCACAAATCTGACATGGTTAACCCTTTCCTCTCAACAACTCAGAAATTAATATAAGATTATTAAGATTTAGAATAGTTTAGTTTTGGTAACACTCAAGTTTCCATCAGTGAGACGTTCCTGCACATATTAGTTCAACATTTTGGCCTATTTGCATGTTCTTTCTATGATAAAACTGATACCACTCTCTTGTGTGTGTGCAGTACATATGAGGCTATCACCAGCAGTTCGACTGACACGGCATCATCATCATTTTCTGAGGAGTTAGGTGCAGAACTGTATCCTGAAGTCTTGTTGTCACAATAGAAGACAGTGCTCCCAAAAATGAGTCCAGTAAATTACCCCTATAATAATTTATTAATGTCTATAATAATTTGAACGGGTCAAATAAACAAGATATATAATGTTATTAATGAGCTTAAGTGGTACTCGTAGGTAGATTTCTTTTCCTTCGAACAAAGCCAAGTTAGCTCGTGCCTCATTTCAAGTCATTATGCTAAGCTAAGCTAAAAGGCAGCTGGTGGTAACTTCAATTGGTAATCATCAATTAATTATCTCAATCTCTTGAGCATATTTCCCCAAATGTCAGACTATTCATTTATGTATTGAATGAAAGTTTCCAAATATATTCATCGTATTTTTGTGTGAGATGTGACATAACCAAATCAGCAGAGTCTCACTAAAATTCTCACCTTCTGTCATTCAAATCCACCTACTCTATTTTGTACCTTCTCCTTCCCAAAACTATTTTCCTGCAGTGCACCCATCCTCTTGCCGTCCCCCCTTCCCTGTCTTTTCCTGTTATCCATCATCTCCTTTACCCCCCTTCCCTGTTACTTATTTCAGGCCTCCTCTTCCTCTCCCGCTTCCCTTCTCGTTCACTTTCCCTCCTTGTTTTCATCCTCACACGCCTCCTCCTCCACTTCTCCTTTCCTTCTATCTAAATTGCAAATGGCAGCAGTGCCGACTGCCAGAGGAGCTCCTCAATGTCATTAGAGCTGACCCTGTGGATTAACTAGAGGAGAGAGGCGGTGTGTAGAAACTACAGATCAATAACGCGGCTTATCCTCTGGGTTCTTTTACTTCACTTTGGATTTAGATCTGATAAGCTGAAATGTCTACTCTATTCTTGTACAACAAACAATAAGGTTATAACTGGGTGACATAGTGAAAATAAGAATTGGTAGGCAATGATTGTGGAGTGATTAGGGGGTGAAATAGTGTACAGAAACTTTGATGATGATGAGGGAAACACGGTTGCATGATGTTGTGGATGACGTCAGAAGAAAAATTATGTATGTTTGGATGGAGCTGAGATCACGTCAAACAACATAAGCTTGAAAAAGAAAGGAACCAAGGCAAACAAAAACAAAGTTGTCATCTGGATGCAACTCCACCAGTACTGGACACAGCTAGATCAAAATACCAACTGCTGGTGTCTGGATGATCCAATTAACGGCGAGATGTGATATCTATGAGATAAAGAGATGGATGGAGAGATAGATGATGTGTGCATGTGTGTGTGTGTGCAGCCGTCATACTGTGTGTGGTTGGTTTACCGAGTTGGCAGGCGAAGTCAAGACACCGTGAGCTCAACTAAACCTGATAGGTGCCCTTATCAGAGGCAGCTAAAGCCAAAGCCTATTATAAATGGTCTTGTGTGTGAGTGCACTCGAGCAAAGATACACACACACACACACACACATTAATGTCCAACATGAAGATCTGCATCGCGAGATCATGTTGCTAAGACTCTTTTACTCGATAGCAGAATGTGCCAAACACTCATCAACATCAGGCTTCCACATTTACAACAATCGGCCGCCTTTTACAAGACAATACACGAACCATATTACCTCTCAGAGAACGGTGTTCTCGCAGCAGGCCAGAGATTCACTACAGGACTTGTAGAGATCATGGTGTAGTGTAACATTAAGCTCAGGATTTTGAGTCTGACCTGTTATTGGACAGACAGTCAGCCATGGAGGCAAAAGGCATCAGGGCTATGATCACACAGAGTATTATTTCACTTTCTTAATCGTTTCTTTGCCTTTTTTTGCTGAATAAAAATGAATAACAGCAAGAGGAGTGAGTCGTGCCTGTGCTTTATGCGACAGCCCCAATGATAAGCTAAACTTTCCAAGAGTGTCGAGTCACTATCTGAGTCTCCCAGCACCACTGCAACATTAAATTCTTTCCACTGTTTATAAGCCTGAATGTTAAGTCTTTGAGAAGCTAATGGATAGTTAGATTGGATAACAGATGAAGGTGATTAAAGTTTGTTGATTGAAGCGGCCTCTGCTTTTGAGCCTCTTCCTGTTCCAAAATGAGGTTGGTGCGCTATATCAAGATTCTGATCTAACCGTCTCGTCAAACATTTAACTTAATAAAGTCCCACATATAAACACTTAGCAAATATAAATTGAACCATAAAACAAGGGATGGAGCTTTTACAAACTTTGCGCTAGAGGTTTAGTGTAATGGAAACTGCTTCTAAATAACTTCCCCAAATTCCTGCTAAAAATGTGCAGCACTGACAGTGCTGCTGGTCCTTTGTAAGCAACTGTCTGTGCGGTTTAGTGTTTACCAAAAATCCCATCCTGTCGCAGCTGTGTGTGAGTTAAATATGTTTTAACATACAGTAGATCTGCACCACTAAAGGGCAAGTCCGTTACTGTGAGCAATGTACGGCTTCCAAACATCTGTAACAGCCCAAGCACAATCTCTGACAAGTCATTTGTGCAATATGTTGTGCCTCACTACACTCCAAAGAAAAACTAGAGGAAACTGCTGGCAGGTCTATTCCTGTCTCAAATAGAGCAAGACAGCAGGTTTGAAAAGATATGTGGTCAAGTTAACTTGTGCCAGGAGTTTTTAAATGCCTTTGCGCTGTCAGTTTTAATGGGTCGTTATCAGCATTTTATGGCTGTATTGTGTACCATAAACCTATCAAAGGGCAGTTTAACCTCGTGTTATTAAAACATTACAAAACATTATGTTTATAATGCCACTGTGAAGCTTATTCCAGGGGCAGTAAAAGAACTGATCTGCATCTGGAAGAAATATTATATCTGGGTTTTAAAATGACAAGTTATGTTTTCAGTAAGTTCTTTATAGTCATAATTTATACTACATGAAGCATAGAGCATCAGAACAAAGTATTTAGTGCCATCTAGTGGTTAAACAGTCCAGGTCAGTTCACCCATATTAAAAAGATATATTCTCTCACTAACGCTGAGTTGGTAAGTTTGAACTTTTTATAACACTGAAATTCTAATAAATAGTAATTGATTCAATTAATGAATTTGTTTTGAGAAGACATGTTGCTGTTTTAAAATCATTGTGTCTTTAATTCTCTGAGGATTGCTCCATTTATATGTATAATGGCACAAATCTCAGAGACACATTATTCAAAATCTGGGCCAAAATAAATCCAAAACTAAGGCACATGCATGGACAACAGTTTGGACGAAACGTCTTCAGTGCTGAATTCAGCTCAGAATCAGCAAAGCAAAATCTTTTAAGTGTTTGTTTCATTGAACCTCCAGCATGAGGTTTATTGTCCCAATCGGCTTCTTTCGTTTCTAAGATCCAAATTTTCATCATGATCATTTAGAGCCATTCCATCCATGAGGGTGCAATATGAAAATGTGCTGCGATGACAATAAACCTGACACATTGTCTGTTGTAGGACACAAACTGTCTCCCATAATGATTATCATCAGACCATATTTTACAAATGCTTATTGGGTAAAAACACCCCATTCTAAAGACAATATAGTTTGGGATATTTCAAATCTACCACAGAATAAGTTAGTGTTGAGACAAAAAAAAAAACATTCAGGGATTTAGAAACACAGTAAGCTCTATCCTCAGGCCAGAACACCAGGATTCCTTCTTTTTTTTCTTCTTCTTTTTAAATCAGAGATGAATAAAAGGAGCAAGAAACAAATCATGTTCATACATCAGGTCTCCGTCACCAGGTTTGGGCACCAAGTTAAGACACAAGCGGCCGAACAAATTCAGTTTACTTGAAGAGTAAAGTTTCTTCTCGACGTCTGGCTTCATGAATAACATGATCTCAACCTCCAAAACAAAAACATGTTAATGATAAAATAGAATAAAGTCATTAAGATAAGTCATCAAGTTCAAATATCACAGGCAGCATGGAGGGCATCACGATCCTGTTCAAAGGTCGTCTTTATTTGGGGAGAGCAAAGACACACTGCCCTTTATTTAAGGACAGAGTAAAATTAGATAATTAGTTGTTGTTTAGTGTCTCATGAGCCCAGATGATAAAAAAAAAAAAAAAATCATTAAGGCAAATGATTAATTATGCTTGCAATAACACAGTGAATCACTCTGCCAGACACTGCAAAGAAATTCATCAATTCGGCCTTCACGATGCTTAAATTGAATTTGTAATTAAATAAAAACTTGATTGTTTTTTCAATTTTCTTCAATTTGCTATTTGCAAACATTAAAATCAAAAGTGTGTCTAAAGTGACTTGTTTGATACATTTTTAATGTGGTGAGTGTCACCTCTCATTCATAGTGTGAGGGTTGTAGATGGTTCCACCCTGGGCCCAGGCTCCGCCTAAAACCAGGGTGGGGCAAATGGAGTTTTCTGCGCCTGCGCAGTCTAATAAATGCATTGTTTTCTTGTATGGTTTTGTCAGCGTCAACTGTCCGAAGCCCAGTGTTTACAATCTGTGAGATGAGTGATTACGCAAACCTTTGCGTCAACTCAGCTGATCGCTGCAAAAGAGCGGATGCTTTTGAAAAACTGGATTTTTTTGTTTTTGTCTGATTGTTTTTTTTGTTTTGTCTTTTATACCTCAACTTTGGTTTCAACGATGTTCAACCAGACGCTGAAGAACTTCAGCATTAATTTCAACGCTCTGAATGAGAGGAACACTGTGTCCAGCGGCGATGTGCTAACGGGACACCTGTCCTTCGACCTCACCAAGCAGACGAAGATCACCTCGATCGCGATCGAGCTGAAGGGAAAGGCAGAGGTCCACTGGTCGACTGGAGGAGGAGGAGGAGGAGGAGGGAGGAGAGGGAGACGACACCGACGACAACGAAGACACTATTCGGCAAAACTGGAGTTTTTCAAGTTAAGAAGCGTCATCGTGCAAGAACACGGCGGTACATGCAGCCCCCGAAGTACTGAAGCATTGCAAACAATCACTGACTGTTGAGTTAAATCACTTTGTCTCCCCTCTGCAGCTGTTGAAGTGAAACTTCAGCCTGGCACGCATGTGTATCCGTTTACATGTCAGCTCCCTCCGGGGTGTGTATGAGCACTTTCGTGACTCTTTTGACATTTTTGCTGTACTGTACTGATGTGCACTGATGATCAACATCATTATTGTTTTCCAGCACGCCATAGCAGGCTCTGTAGATGCTTTAAGATGGTTTCAATAACACACATTTGAATTCCTTTTTAAAAGTTGTATTGTTAACTTTGATTTGCTTCATTATTTTCCCCCCACTGTTGCATCAATGCAGGGACTTCCCAGCCTCCTTCCGTGGGCCACATGGACGGATAATGTACTCCTTGACAGTGAGCGTGGACAGACCCTGGCATTTGTCCAAGGATTTTGAGACACAGCTGAACTTTGTCAATCGCATTAATACCAACCAGCCAGTTCTGCAGGTAGGTGAATCATGATTTGGTTGAGGACATTGTGTGCAACATGTAAGAATACAATTTAGACATTTTGACACAGGAGCCCTTTTCAAGTCATAGCTTCATCCAGTGTGTTGTTGCATACTACTGGCCCACAATGCAATGCACAAAGGAAATGGGAATGATACACACAGCTGCAAAAAATAAAATTAATACATGGGTGGTCAAGAGACCGCTCCATACTTTTCTTATGTTTGATTGATGGAAATCCATTGAGGTATGCGTTGTATCATTTCCTGTTGGTATAAAAGGTAACACACACATTCCTTTATACAGTATGTACTGTATACAGTATGTACTGTATACAGTATGCAACAGTAGGTCTCAAGCTCTTTTTCATCATTCTTAGTGCTTAAATAGCTCTTAAATGATATAAATAATGAATGGATTAAAGATTAAACACGTCCATTTATGTCCATTGTTCACTTGTTCTTCTGCACCACTGTGCCTGTTTTTCTGCAGGCTCCTCTCAAAGGCTCCAACAACATGACACTGTGCTGCCTGTGGTGTGCCTCAGGTCCCATCACACTGACAGGCAGGACAGAGAAGAAAGCCTTCGTCCCTGGTACTGTATCGACTCGTCCATCCATCCAGTAAAAGAATCATAAATATGGATGATCTCATTCAAATATCGTGTCCGTTCTTCCTCCAGGTGAAACCATAAAAATAATTTGCGACATCAGTAATGCTTCGTCTCGAACAGCCACTCCGAAGGTGAGGCTGCTACAGAAACAGTTTTATTACACACACAACAGGGTCTCCATGACGATGGCTGCAAAAACGTTGGCATCTGTGACTGGCCGGCCCATCAACGCTCACACCTCTGACGTACAAACTGAGATCATGCTCACTGTACCCTCGAATGCATCGCTTTCCATCTCTAACTGCAGCATCCTGGCCGTTGAAAACTTAATTGAGGTTGGTAGCAACAGCAGATACTATAAGACGCTGGAAAAAAATACCTAAAATGCATCTAAACCTGATTATTATATCAGAGTTTAGATTATCAATTAACATTATCAAACAAATTCTTGTTTCCTTGTGTCTCCTGTAGGTGAACCTGTGTGTAACAGCTTCCCCTGACCTCACTGTGCTGTTTCCTATCATCCTGTGTGATACCCCTGTGAACGCTTTCTCCCCACATTATATGTAAGTAAATGGCATCTAATGTTACATGATGGTGGAATGCCTCTGTGCCAAACACAATGCAACTTCTCAGCCTGACTTGTTACCGGGGGAGCCGCATTTCTCAGGGTTTTAGTATCAGGCTTAATTTTTTATTAACCACTATCTTCTATTTCTTTATTTTATCATTGCAGTTTGTGAATTGCTTTCATGGTTCCGCTCTGCACGTTTAACCCTTTTTACTGACATTTGTTCAAAATGTCTTCTCAGGGTTCTCCTTTTTATATTGCTGCTGTGTAAAAAAAACATTTTGTTAATCTGTTTGTTTATTGTATAAAACCAATTTAATGTTGGAATTGAACTCCCGTCTAGTGTAAGTTTACTCCTTGACAGCCATAATGTGTGAACATATTGACTGGCTTTAAACATGTGTAATGTTTAGATTAAACGGACGAAATGTTGATATTTTGTGTGAAGATGTTTTTTTTGTTTTTTTTTTTTTTAATATACAGATGAATCTGTTTTCCTATAGGGGGCAGCAACACACAGGGTTACAGTGTGAGGAGCTTCGCTCTTCTCTCTGCACCTTCTCTGCTTGCTCTCTGTGTCACATCTCTCTCTTTTTTCTGTCACAAAGTGCCACAGGCCTGTCAAATGAGTGCCGAAAACCATCACACATTTTTCACATAGTTGTTCCTGGGTGATGCGAGTGACGACATGAGCCCATACAAATAACAAGGATATCACTGTCAAAGGTGAAGAGAAGATCACACTCAGTCTGTTGGGCTGGTGACAGAACCTTGACACCTGGTTTAGCCACCCACTCATGGCTTGTTTAATGACAGTTTTATGGACAGGCTTGTCTTTCACCTTAAAATGTGCACTGTGCTATAATGACATACTCAGCTGTAATAAAATAAAAGAGTAATAATGTGCACAGGGAACCGACAGAATAAATAGTGTGTGATCTTGTAATTATTATTATTTTTTAACTGAAGCACTGTATAAATAATACATTAACTACTTTCTTATCAGCATCTAAAGATGATTATTTATTCTCGCACGCACCTCTGTAAGATTGTATAACATTATGGTGATTTCAAGGACATCTGCGCTGCGGTTGAGACATCAGGTAAACTGATGCACCTGATTCCTCGTACTCATTATTTCCACCAACATGACGTGTTTGACAGGCATTCGACACACCCACACGAGGAGAGCCAGCCAGCAGCCTGTAGTAGCATATGCTGCCTGTAATGCTTTGAGCATGTACACTCTGAACGAGCTCATCTAATGAGTATGTTTTAATAGTTGTAATGGTTTAATTATTACCACAGTGAACGGTGAGTAAGTGTCATGACCCGGCACTGAAGCCATGACGGAAAGAAATGAGACGCGAATAGAAGGCAAAAATGAAAGTGATTAGTTGTTTAACTCAAAAAACATACTCAATCAAAAAAAGGATAAGACGTTTATGAGTATCGTCAGTAGCCTGCTTCTCAGGTACCTCCTGCACTGAAACACAACACAAGAAGTAAATAAACCAGGTGACAGTAGGAAAATATTTAATTGTGGTTTATAACAACTCAATCAATCAAATCAAATAAAATTTTATTTGTATAGCCCAAAGTCACTAAACACATTTTGCCTCAGAGGGAGTGACACCCTCTGTCCTTAGACCCTCGGTTCGAGTGAGGAAAAACTTGCCCACAAATAAACCCTTCAAAAAACCATCAATCTGCATAAAGAGACACACCTCACAGTTATGCAACCTCTGTCCCCTCAATCTCACTTTGCACTTGTCTTATACTTGCAGTTTAGCTTGGCGCTCAGACAGTACAACATGTCTGGCGATGTTAAGAAGTTTATGCTGGGCTATAATCCCATTAACAGCAGCAATACTTTCACCAGTGGTGATTGTGTTACAGGACAGGTAACATTTGAATTGGATAAAGACTGCAAAATAGACTCGCTCAGTGTAAAGCTGAAGGGGAAAGCAGAGGTCCGATGGTCTGAACACAATGGACAACACAGAAGAACCTACCACAGCAAGCTGAAGTACTTCAGCATCAAGGAAGTGATCATTCAGAAGGGCCATGGTAAGTGAGTTATTCATGTCATTCAACTTAGAAACAACGTGCTGTAATCAGACAAACCAACTGCAGGATTTAGAAAAATCAAAACTCTCACTGATCTAACATTCAGATTTGATGTTTGTGTCTTCTCACCCTGACAGCAGAATTTTTCTCCACTTTTCTTCTTGACTTGTAAAATGAAATGTATTTATGTATAGTCTGCTAACAAACCTGGCTATGATCAGTGATGGATGCCACATTAAGTAACTTCACTGCGTTCCAGGCAATAATATTGTTCCCAGGGGTTCCAAGGTCTACCCGTTCAGCTTTCGAATCCCTGCAGAGTGGGTTTTCCTCATTTTCTACCAATTCTACCAATTTCTTTAAACATGGATCAACCATGACGATCCATAAAAAGTGCGACTGTGTATTACTGTCTCATCCAGCTTGTTTTATACATTGTGTCGTCTGTCAGAAACCTGCCACCGTCTTTCAATGGCAAATGGGGAAAGATTGTGTACACACTGGAGGCAAATCTGAGCAGGTCGATGAGAACAGACAAGAAAGCTAAGGCGTATTTAACCCTCGTTCACAATGTGGACCCAAGAAGTGATCCAGTGTTAATGGTACCTTACAGCACACTGACAGTCATACATATATAACCAGGGTGTTTGCTGTTTGACACAGCCGCAGTAATGATAAGTAACACTATCTCTAACTCATTTTCCTGTCAGACTCCACAGGGCCATGTCACAGAGAAGAAAATGCTCTTTACATCGGGAAGAGTAACCATGGATGTACACATTGAGCGGATGGGTTTCCACCAAGGTAATTTCAGATCATGTGAGATCTGAAACGAATGAATTATACATTAACTTCAGAGATTTCATTAACAGTGGGTTGTAGTAAAAGATAACCTCAGTTCAAACACGTGAGGCTCAAAGTCTCCCTTTTCTTTTAAGATAAGACAATGACACATTAGACACATATAGCAGTAGTAATGGAAGAGTATGTCATCATATCCATAGAGGATTACTAACTAACCTAACCTTTCTGGTAAGACACTGGTTCTGCTCCCTGTGAGCACACACTGATGACCTGGCCACAGAAAACTCTTCTTCCTGCTGCTCCTCAAAATCCTCCAGCGCACAAGTACTCACAGTCCGGGCAGCCCGACTGAGAAGGTGAAATAAGATTACTTTAAGCGGTTATTTTACCGTGCATCAGGAAATTCTGCAAATCCCTTAGAGCTAATGCAGAGCAGCCAGAGGACCTGAGAGATAAAAACAGAAAACACTTTCTCCATAGAATAAGACCCAGGTTCACCAAAATAAGTAAAATAGTTGGTGTTATGTGACTTTGTGACGCAAAGAGTTACATACTTCTCGCAAGAGTCCTGGAGCACAAAGTTGCATGATGTAAGAACAAGCTTATGGGGTGCAGTATGGGAATGACAGGGACACCATTCACAAGTCAGTGTTGCACCAAATGGTCTAAAATCTGTTATTTTATGTTAGAAGAGTAGCACAACGTTGCTTTAATTTGTCACGTGTCTGCGATTTGTGCAGTATGAGATTATTGCTGTCTACCGTGCATATGCAGGTGTCAGCCAGAGACTACAAGGGATAATTATATTTAAGAGAGAGTGTTCTGCTGCTCTGTTTTGCAGGGGAAGGCATAAAGGTTGTGGCCTCCATTCTGAACAGATCATCTCGAGATATTAAACCCAAGTACTGTTTGTATATGAAGCAGAGCTTCTTCTCAAAAAAAAAGAGGAAGCTCTACACCAAAGATGTCCTGAAAGAGGTGGGTGATGCAATCCCACCATCTGCAAGTCCGACTGTCACCAGGATCCTCACCATCCCTCCCGACATGGAACCGTCCATCTTAAACTGTGAAATCGTCAGACTGGAGTACAGGCTCAGGGTGTGTATTTCTCTTCCCAACACATGTCACTGTCTTTACACGGCTGCCTGAACGCTATGATAAGTGCTGACTCTGTCTCCACCACAGGTCTATCTGGATATCAAGTATGCTTTAGACCCCGAGATCAAGTTCCCCATAGTCATCCTTCCCGCTTTGAGGGTGTCCGAGGAGCAGCATCATCAGCCTGCTTATCCTGTGTATGGATCTGGAACATTTGCAAACTCATACATGTCAGGAGAGAGCAGCTTCCTGCAAAACTCAACAGCCTCAGGCCCTTCTGCTCCTCCACCACCATATGAAACATATGAGGCGTATCCCTCGACTCCTTTCAGTGGAAAATACTAGATGCTGCAATATAACGCATGGAAGTCTCAGCGCTCTCTTTTTGATTCAAAGTTTGACAAATAGCTCCAGATAAGGAGCTGGTGGTTTCAAATATTAAACAATGTTGCTTAATTCCTGTTATTTACACAAAAAATGACAAGAACAATGGCAAATGGCAAAAGATTTGTCTTCTCTAAAATATCTGGTAGGAGCAGGAATAAGAATCTTAAGAGGAGGAATGAAGGGATTCTGTATCAGTGGGATGATCTGAGCTCATTATGTTTTATTTAATACTGAAATGTTGTAAATGATGCCATGAAGTGTGCATTGTGTATTTTTGCTATACTTGTTTCTTTTAAAAAAAAAAACAATTACAAATAAGATTGAGGTGCACAATTCAGTCATGTAGCCTGCAGTTGTTCAGCAGAATGTGACATTCACTTTGAACTGTGTATAATATAATAAATAGATCCATAATGTAGTGCATGACACTAACAAAATAAGATGATCTTGTAATTATTTAATTTATTTAACTGTAAAGCACTGTTTATATAATGCATGAACTACTTCAACCTATACAGTTCAAATGAGGGAACGGCTTTTATTATTATGGTTGACAGTTATTGTGGTTTAATTATTACCATATTAAAAGTGTCTGTCTGCATGAAGAAACACACCTCACAAGATGTACAATCTCTGTCCCTACAATCTCACTTTGCACTTGTAGCTTTGCTTGGCAGTCACACGGTATATCATGGCAAGTGATATTAAGGAATTCACGGTGGTGTATAATCCTATAAACAGCAGCAATACTTTCACCAGTGGCGATTATGTTACGGGACAGGTAACATTTGAGTTGGATAAAGACTGCAAAATAAACTCGCTCAGTGTAAAGCTGAAGGGGAAAGCGGAGGTCCTTTGGACTGAATTTCATGGACAAGAAATCAAAAGCTACCACAGCAAGCTGAAGTACTTCAGCATCAAGGAAATGATCATTCAGAAGGGCCATGGTAAGTGAGTTATTCATGTCATTCAACTTAGAAACAACATGCTGTAATCAGACAAACATACTGCAGGATTTAGAAAAATCAAAACTCTCACTGATCTAACATTCAGATTTGATGTTTGTGTCTTCTCACCCTGACAGCAGAATCTTAAAAATTTTCTCCACTTTTCTTCCTGACTTGTAAAATGAAATGTATTTATGTATAGTCTGCTAACAAACCTGGCTATGATCAGTGATGGATGCCACATTAAGTAACTTCACTGCGTTCCAGGCAATAATATTGTTCCCAGGGGTTCCAAGGTCTACCCGTTCAGCTTTCGAATCCCTGCGGGGTGAGTTTTCCTCATATTTCTACCATTTTCTTTAAAAACGTTTAAGTTTGTTCTTTATTGTTTATTATCATTAACATGTCAGCATGTCAGAATACAAACAATTTTAACTTTTGACTTGACACTTAAATAGCTCAGTAGCATATCTTGATACTTTGTGAGTATCAGCTTTATACAATCTATAAAAAGTGCTACTGAAACAGCATTACTGTCTCATCCAGCCTGTTTTATACATTGTGTTGTCTGTCAGAAACCTGCCACCTTCTTTCACTGGCAATCATGGAATGATCGTGTACGCACTGGAGGCAAATCTGAGCAGGTCGATGAAAAAAGATAAGAAAGCTAAGGCGTATTTAACCCTTGTTCACAACGAGGACATAAGAAGTAATCCAGTGCTGATGGTACTCACTTACAACACACTGACAGTCATACATATATAACCAATGTGTTCTGCAGCAATGATAAGTAACACGTCTCTAACTAACTAGTTTTCCTGTCAGACTCCGCAGTGCGATGTCTCTGTGAAGAAAATGCTCTTCACATCGGGAAGAGTAACCATGGACGTATATATTGAGCGAATGGCCTTCTACCAAGGTATTTCAGATCATGTGAGATCTGAAATGAATGAATTATACATTAACCTCAGAGATTCTCAATAGCGGGTTGTAGTAAAAGATAACTCACTTCAAACTTGAAGTTTTGTTGTCCCTTTTCTCATAGAAATATTTTCATGGGTTTATTAAGATAAGACAACAACGACATGAGACCCATATAGCAGAGAGATAATCCAAATCTTTTCTGTGGGTTAAAGAAGCTGTTCCTACAAAACACACCAACAAATATCAAAATGTCATTTCAAATTAACTGGCAGGTTTTGCATAAATAACTTGTTAATTCTCTTACAGCGATGCTTTTGATGCTAGAGCTTTTCTTTGTCTGGCATGACCAGGGCTTTATGGTGGCTTATGTAAGATAGTATTGTATAATTAGCGCTTATCAGTATTTTGTATGGGCAACTTGTAGCCAAAGAGGTTGAGCAAAAGTCACAGTCCAGGCAGCCTGGCAAACAAAGTCAGTAACAATTAGTTTTAGCAGTTTACTTTACCGTGCTTTGGGAAGCTCTGTTAATCAGAGGACATGAAAAGAAAACCATAAAACATTTTCTCCATAAATTATGATCTAACAAAACAAGTGAAGTAGTCGGTGTCAACTAGAGACTACGAGGCAAAATTATATTTAAGAGAGTGTGTTCTGCCGATGTTTTACAGGGGAAAGCATAAAGGTTGTGGCTGCCATTCAGAACAAATCAACTCGTGATATTAGGCCCAAGTACTGTTTCTATATGACGCAGAGCTTCTTTGTAAAAACAAAGAGGAAGCTCTTGACCCAAGAAATCCAGAGAGAGGTGGGTGATGTAATTCCATCCTCTACAAGTCCGACTGTCATCAGGATCCTCACCATCCCTCCCGACATGAAACCATCCATCTTAAACTGTGAAATCATCAGAGTGGAGTATAAGGTCAAGGTGTGTATCTCTCTTCTTATCCGTCTTTATAAAAATAAGGCAGTCTGAACGCTATGATGAGTGCTGACTCTGTCTCCACCACAGATCTATCTGGATATCAAGTATGCTTTAGACCCCAAGATCAAGTTCCCCATAGTCATCCTACCCGCTTTGAAGGCGCCCGAGGAGGAGCATCATCAGCCTGATTATCCTGTGTATGGATCTGGAGGATCGGCAAACTCACACATGGCAGGAAGGACCAGCTTCACGCCCGAGGAGCAGCATCATCAGCCTGCTCATCCTGTGTATGGATTGGGAAGATCTGCAAACTCACACATGCCAGGAAGGACCAGCTTCACACCCGAGGAGCAGCATCATCAACCTGCTTATCCTGTGTATGGATTGGGAAGATCTGCAAACTCATACATGCCAGGAAGGACCAGCTTCACACCCGAGGAGCAGCATCATCAACCTGCTTATCCTGTGTATGGATTGGGAAGATCTGCAAACTCATACATGCCAGGAAGGACCAGCTTCCTGCAAAACCCAACAGCCTCAGGCCCTTCTGCTCCTCCATCATCCTATGGAACATCTGGGGCGTATCCCTCGACTAATTTCAGTGGAAATCCTAGATACTGAAATATAACACTTCAGCGCTCTCTTTTTGATTCACAGTTTGACACACACATTTCAAATACTGAATAAAGTTTTTGCTTATTTCCTGTTATTTAGACAAAGTGGCAAGAACAATGGCAATGATTGCAAAGATTTGTCTTCTCTAAAATATTTGGGATAATTATCAGAATCTTCACAGTAGGAATGAATGGATATAATCAGCTCCTGTATCAGTGGGATGATCTCACCTCATTATGTTTTATTTAATGGGGAACATTGAAAATACTGTAAATTATGTCATGAAGTGTGCATCATGTGTACTTGGCTATACTTATAAAACATGATGATGACATGATGGCTTTGTAACTGATGGATTTCTATAATGTATGTAAATCAGTACTATGGGAAAAGAAAGAATATCTGGCAAACAGGCTTATGGATGAAAGGAGATCATGATCGGGACGGTAAATAATAATAATAAATAATATATAATAATAAACAATAAAGTGGCACTGTTTGAAGTCTACAATATCCAGTCATGGTCGGTTGTTCAGCAGGATGTGGGTTGATTAGTGGGTGGCATGATGTCCCCTGGTGATTAAATGATAGATCAGGTGTGGTGTATGACTTACACGTATGAGGATATCAGGTGTTGTATAATATTAAATATATTATTTTACTTTTTTATGTCAGAAATAAAGCGGAAAGTTGTGTCCTACTTTATCTGAATATTGCCGTCCCACAGAACTTGACATTATCAGGTAGGTGACATAATCAGGACAGTGACATAAACATTTCTTTAAGAAAAGCAAAGCCACTTCAAATTGTTTGTGTGTTTCAAGCAGTGGTTAAACCGGACCACACCCACTCTTATGATATCAGTCCAAGCCGTTATGTAACGACAAGAGGAGTTGTAGCGACAAGTCAAGATCAGTTTTGGTGCTAAACATGACATTGCATATTTACACAGGAAGCATTTACATAAGAAAGCACTGCAGTGACTTGCATGAATAAACGTTTTTTTTGTACATGTTTTGTAGAGGAACAACTTGAGACCAACAGGACCAAACCATTTCATGTAGATAGGGGAGCCAGGTAGGGTTGGGCATTAGAGGGGTCTGCATGCTGCATGTTTACTTTTTGGCAAAAACAAGAAAAAAAAAACTTCCATTAATACATTTTATTAAAAAAATATATATTAAACGGTGATAGGTGAATAAATCATTAAAAGCACCAAATGTTAATTTATCAGGGTCCCTGTCGGTAACAGGATTTAGTAGAGCCCTAACTTTTGGCCCCACCCTACCTCATTAAACACAGAATATGGTTCTTATTTACACATTTGTACCCCGACTGTTTTTTGCACCATGCCTGGCACCATAAAGAGCCTCAATGTCACCTACAATCCTATCAATGAGGAGGACACGTTCACCAGCGGCGACTGCGTCTCCGGCAAGGTCACGCTCGAAGTGGCCAAAGAATGCCAACTAACTTTCCTGCGTGTGCAGTTCAAAGGGAAATCAGAAGTGTTGTGGTCGGAGAGGCACGGCAACGTCACCGTCGTGTACCACTCCAAGGACAAGTACTTCAGCATTAAACATTACTTCATTCGAAGCGAGGACCACAAAGGTGAGTCGGTAAACAAAGTTTTGAAGCATTGAACACGGAGCGTGCATTGAAATGCATTGAATCAAACGCAGTTGGGTTTTTTTTATACTAAAATGGTTATTGGATAAACTGATTAGTCTATCAACAGGGAGTGTTTTGACAGCTAATTAACTGTTTGTGTCATTCATCATGCAAAAGCGCCAAACGTGTTATTTTATTAGTCCAATGTGACTTTCAGCTCCAGCATCAAATGTCATAAATGTTAATGTGATTTATCTCCAGGAGATGACACCGCAACATTACTGACAAGCCAGCATGGAGAAACATGTAAGGATCTAAGTTATCTTGTGAGGTCCTTACATCCAAATGGCAAGTTCAAACTTGAAGGCTTGTAAAAGTTGTTAAGGAGCTCTGGGAATCTCTTGTTACTTTCCAGACAGCAACGTTCTTACCCCAGGATGCTATGTCTACCCATTCAGCCTTCAGATCCCCTTCCAGTAAGTAATTAATCTTTGGATTCGCTTGACTGTTCCTCATCTTCTTAGTTGTTTAAACAATAAAATATATCACTCGCACATTATCTAACGTCTTAATAGATCAACCTCAGGTTTTGCAGCTGCAGTTTATTTTGATAGAAAGCTAAAGCTCCTGTTATTTTACAGAGTCTGTACTCATCTGATCCGTTTCTTTTCTGCATGTGCAGTGCATAAAAATGTGTAGTTGATCGTTCATGTTCTTCTGGCCGCCTTCTCTTGTGCTTCAGGGATATGCCGTCCTCCTTCACTGGCTCTGTTGGTAAAATCACGTACTCGCTGAAAGCCAGGCTGGGCAGATCAATGAGGATTGACAAGAAAGACTCAATTAAAATCAACTTTGTGACAAAACAAGACCTGAATAGTGACCCTGGACTGAGGGTATGTGGTGTTAAATCTTCATGTCTGTCATTTCAACAAGAAATTGCGGGTTGTCTTGCCAACATGCGAGAGCAAGTCTGGCACAGAGAATCTCCTGTTGTTTGCCATGCGTGAAATAACAGCTTCAGCTTCATTAAGCGGCTGCCTTACCCTCTCTTAACTGGCACTGTGAGTTCCTATGGTTACTGCCCAGGTGTAAAGTCACTGTGGTTACAGGGACGCTCTGAAACTTTCTCATGATTCACAATCAGAGGTTTTTGGTTAAGTAATGAATGTAGCCTGATTCTTTTGTAGTCTTCAGTAAATGTTCAGTTCTCTGACTTCACAAAAATGTAACTCCATGCTGATGTTCTAGTTTAATAACGAGTTTATTTTCAAAATGATACTGCAGGAGTCTTTTAACAAACTGTACTTTTGTAGCTGTTTGCCAACTCTCAAAGAAAGTAAGGTTTGATGTTTCTTCACTTGTCCATCTGTGTGTTTGTTCAGTGAGTTATTGTGCGATTTGTTGATTGCACTGGGAGTGGTTTTGGGGCCACAAACAAAATCTTGTTTAGGGCCACTGAGATCCTGGGGCCGGCCCTGTTTGAGACTACAGCCACACATATTGTATGCAAAATTAATATTGGCGTGTATTTGCCTACTGTTCATTTCCTTTCTATGAAAACAAAGGGCTGAATAAACCAGAGCAAACGTGTCTGTTTTACATGGAGATTTGCATTGGTGAAGTTGCAGCCTAAAGCTATAGCATTTGCCCCTCATATGTGTGACTGTAGCCTAGATATATTGCATTAATTTATCTGGTTTTGTTTCAGGAGCCACAGCATGAGTCTAAGGATAAGAAAATGAAATACTTCAACTCAGGAACAGTAGCCATGGATGTGGATATTGAAAAAACAGGTTTCTTCCAAGGTGGGAGTCCTCAAAATGATACTGAGTCATCATATCATCTTTATATCATGGCTTGTTTTGACATTTTTGGTCTTTTTGGCAGGAGAAGGAATAAAGGTTGTGGCCTGCATTGAGAACAACTCGACTCGTGACATCAAGCCCAAGTACTGTCTGTACAGAAAGCACAGCTTCTTTGCAGAAGGAAAAAGAAGACTCTCTACTAAAGACCTCATAAAAGAAGTGGGAGAGCCCATCCGTCCATCTACCAGAGAAAAGGTCACTCGAGTCATCACCATCCCCCATGACATGGAGCCCTCCATCACCAACTGCAGTAACATCAAAGTCGAGCACAGAATCAGGGTAAGCTAAGCCTTACCAAATCATACAGCTGTACTTTGCAGAACCAGAAGGAACTTGAATCATCCCTCTCTCGCAAACAGGCCGCTAATAATTTTAACTATTCTGGTGATATATAGAAGAATTAAAATCCGACATTATAACGTCAACAATATTTTCCATAGGTCTACCTCGATGTCAAATATGCTTCAGACCCAGAGATCAAATTTCCCATCGTCATCCTGCCGGCCTCTCAGATTCCTGGTGCTGTGGCACCACCTGCTGCTTTTGGTTTTGGATTTGAACCATTGGTGAACACAATGGACATTGCACCACCACAATCACCACCAGCACCCCAACCTTCAGATCCCCCACCTCCCTATGGAGCATACGCCATGTGCCCTCCTTTGATAGATTTTGGCAACAAGTGAGCGGAAAGATACTTGGACAGACGACTTACCTCACAACAGAATGACGTTATTGTTTCTTTTTCTAATGTGTTATGCATGCTTTATTTTACAGCTACAGGTCATTTACCGCTGTTTATCTCTCTATACTTATACTTAATTAGACAATTTAGACTCATCTTGTGCTAGAGAGCATGTGTTTTCATAAAGCAGGAATTTTCTGACTTCAGTGTGAAACTGTTTGGTAGGAAGTGCCACTATGGCCCGCAATAGGATCCATCGCATTTTTTGTCCTATACACAGGGGAGCGTTATGTGTTGGACAACCTGTAGACTGTGTCGCATCATTTCCAAAAAAATGAAAGTGAATAATGTTGAAGAAGGGATCCTTGAAGAGTTTCAGATACCTCTGGTTTCATTCTCTCTAACTCCGATGATGTCATCAGGGTTATCTCAAGTGTGAGAGAAATTATTTTTATAACTGCAATTGTTTTGAGATATATATATATATATATATATATATAGATATATATATATATATATATATATATATATATATATATATATATATATATATATATATATATATATATATGAATTAAACTGTTGTTAAACTAACAGACGTTTCATCTGAGAGGTTTTTGATGTCTCGTGAACTCATGTCTCTTCATTTCAAAGTAAAAGCCTATCCGGGGCATTGCATGACTGTCATTGATAAGGAGAGACAAACTTACATAAATCATTGTCGGAAGCAGAGTGATGAACGCTTATCCATCCTGCCAGAAGATCATGATGTTGTAAGATGTAGTCCAAAGTTATACAAACTGAGGAGATTAAAAAAATGACAATACAGGATTAATAATGTTGTGCTGACTGGTATTTTGACCCTTTCTCATCCATCCTAGACAGGATGAGGTGGCAGATATGCTGATAAGTCCTTTGTGAGTCCGCTATTAACTTTAATCATACTTCTCTAGGCATGCTTTCTATTCTCTGTCTGAGTCCAGACCCAGTATGACTGGCTGATCAGCAAACTCTGTTTGAACCAGCTATCCGCTCTGAGCCATTGTCAGAGGTCACCTTTCTTCTGGCTTTCTTTTAAATTTGTTGATTTGAAGAGTTTCATTTTCATTAACTTTCATTAACCAACTGATGTTTTTGGGTTCATATTGCTGCTGCAATCATGCGTGCATGTTTCATGTTATTGATATATGGTTGATCTCATTTTAACTTATTTATATCCTGAAAACTCATATCTTTAAAAAAAGTTTTCAAGCTTTGTGACAATGCGACCCAAAAAAAGAGACGTGCACAGGACACAGTACACAGGATTGGAAAAGTAACCTGTTCTTTCACCTCAGAAACAGACAAGAGGTGTCGACGCACCATTCAGTGAATAAATAATGAAATGAGTGTGTGACCAAACAAATAACGGGAGGTGGAAATCTACACCGTGTCCCAAAAGTTCATGCACCCCAATGGGCAACATTTTTGTCTGTTTGTCTCCAAAATGGGTTGCACCTGGTCAGCCAGGTTTTGTGAGGTTGTGTAATTAGTTCATCTGTTTGTGATAGGCCTATAAATTTCATGGTTGAGCATGAAGCATGTCACTGAGAGAACCTTTTTGGTAGTGTTGTCAGAGTGGCCAAACAAAAATCCGGAAAAGCTGCACTTTCGGACCCTCAAGTCTGTGCTCAAGCCATTGCTTTGCGTAGGGCAGGGAAAACTTGCAGGGAGGTAGCTCAGGACCTTGGCAGAAGTATATGATGGGTGAAGAAGTGGTGGCAGAGATACCAGAGTTGTGACTCCCTTGAAGATATGCCCTGTGCAGGTCGCCCTTCAGTTCTGAGTTCGAGGGCCAAGGACCTCATTCGCAAGGCCAAGGGAAAGAGACACCAATCCTGCCGCAGACTCAGTCAAAGACTGAAGAATCTTGGGGAAACAGTCTCTAAGAGTACTATCCATCGTTTTTTAACTGAAAAATTGGGACTGAGAGCATACAAAAGACAGCGGATTTCTCACCTTACCAAACTGCAAAAGGAGAAGCGGCTTGCTTTTGCAAAGAAGTATGCTAAAATGACCCCAAGAGATTGGGAAAACTGAATTTTCTGTGATGAGTGCCCTCTCTACTTATTTCCAACTCCCAATAGCCAAAATGGCCGCATTTACACTAACAATCGAATGGAAGTACCACCTTCTGAACAGGTCAAGTTCAGCGGCCATTGGATGGTCTGGGGGGCGATGTCATCTTCAGGGCTGTCAGAGTTGCATGTTGTACCCCAAGGCACCACCATCAACGCTGAGTATTATGTTAAGAACATTCTCCAGCCAGTGCTACTTCCCATACTCACCAGAAAGAAGAAATCGGGCCCCATCACAGCTAGGAATATGTTCAACAGAAGCGCGGAAATGGTCTTCGTCCAAGATGGTGCCCCCGCACATACTGCTCGTACAACTCAGCAGTGGTGTTCTGAGCAGCTTCCTGGGTTTCTGCACAAAGAGGAATGGCCACCCAACTTCCCAGACCTCAACCCAATTGAGAATTGCTGGGGTATCCTGAACAGTCGGGTCTTCCACAGTCCACCACCTACCACCATGAAGCAGCTCAGTGCGAGGGCTGTGCGGGAGTGGGGCAACATTGAGCCTTCCGTTCCAAAGAACTTAGTGCATTCTATGCCCGACAGGCTGAGGGCAGTAAGTAGGATGTGGGGGGGATACACTGGCTTTTGAATAAATGCATTCTGCTGAATATTCTCAATCTGAGTTGGCTTTTTCTGTGGTGCATGAACTTTTGGGACACGGTGTACCACGGTCCTCTGGCACACCCACTGCATACTCCGTTTCTGCTCCACTCATAACTAATATTATTTAAGAATTATAATAAGAATTACTCATGGTAAAGTTGTAATGATATGTGTGCATACAAAATCCGCTTCCAGTGCATTGATCTTTGGTTCATAGATGTATATTATATACAAAGGAGTAGGGGGCAAATACACCCTATGACGTAAACTGTTTAAGTATAATATATTATCATTAAAATATATAATTATAACCATATTTTAAAAAATAAGACTTCTTCCAATGTTGATAAACTGATTTATTAGAGCTGAAATTATGCGTAGATTAACCAATTAGTCAATCAATGTTTTGAAATGTTTAGATCATTTATTAGCTGTTCACAGTTTTTCCCGGCCTGTACATTTCTCACATTGCTCAGCATTTGCAAAATATTTTAAACATCAAGAATTCAAGATTCACAATTCGGACAAATGGCACACCATGTATCATCAGCAAAAGCCTGTAACTTTCAAATTCCTTTATCTCTCAAAAAGTAGATATTTACTCTCTATTTATATCTTTGTCTCTGAACATGTCAGTGCTGACTTCTGTTCCCGTCATGTGCTGGTGATGTCATTTGAAGCCAGAATCTGCTCTGCAGTAGTGTTTGGTGGTTGGATCCACGGTATCTATGTCTATGTCTATACCACTCAGGTTTCACGATATGAACACCCTTTTATTATAGCATTAAATAACATCAAATCTAATTAAAATCAAACTTATTATTCAAAGGGTAATGGAATAAGCGATAAGAACCACCTAAGATGACAGAAACCATCTTTGGGGGAAAATATTTGATGTGTACTTTAATTTTTCATGTCCTGTCTACTACCATGGATGTGTTGGAGTTGATTACTGCAGTCAGTCACCAGAGGGCAATCAAGATGTTTTGGCTTTACTTTTAGAGTCATGTGCTCTGTCTTTATACACTGTATGTCTATGGGTAGGCCGTAGATTCTCATCCACATCACAAATAATATCTTCTCTTGCAATGCAGTGAGGAAAGAGTCTTTTCCAGCATCTCATCCAGTCTCTGCTGGCTTTTCACTCTTGTGCTGCATCCATGGCAGCTAACAGGGTCATCTGAGGCTTCTACCTCAGCCACTGTTTTGTCACAGCACTACCACACAGACTTATCCTCCTCCTCTTTTTCTTCTTCCGACTGATTCAACAAGTTTGCAGGTAAACATGGTGCCTAGGTGTTTTGGGGAGAGTTAAGAGAACTCAACAGAGAACCATTATAATACATTTTGATCACCAAGATTACAGCAATTGACAGTGTAGTTTGCTTGTTTCCTTTTCTGATGTGAAGATCAAGCAGTGTACCCAGCAACACTACCCAGCAAGGAGAACCAAGTATTTCACAGTTCTGTCAGTGAGGCCCAGTTCAAGCTTGTAAATTTGTAGACTGTAAAATAAATTCTTTATCAATAACCTTTGAATTTCTTGCTACTTTTCAGACAACATTGTCGTTGCCCCAGGATGCCACGTTTACCCATTCAAGTTTCGGTTCCCTTTCCAGTACGTAATCATTCTTTTGAACGTTTGCTTTCATGTATGTGCGATGCATAAAAAATGTCAAGTTGCTCATGTTCTTCTGGCCTTCTCCTCTTGTGCTTTAGGGGTATCCCCTCTTCATTTGAAAGCTCTGTTGGTAAAATTGTGTACAAGCTGGAAGCCAACCTGAGCAGACCATGGAGGATTCCTAAGAAATGTTCAGCTGAGATCATCTTTGTGGCAAAAGCAGTCCCGACCCGTGATCTAATGGAATGTGCTAAGTTCCATCTTCATTCCTGTCATTCCAACAGGGGGAAAAACTGCAAAGGCTGAATGACTAAAGTCCTTGTGTAGTAGCTGGCAAGAAACTGCCTCCAGGATTGGGACATATTTGACAGAGAATTTCTGATCAGTTAGCACAGCACACTCTGGACAAAATCAAGGCCAAAATAGGTTATATACACTTTCACTGTACTCCATAAGGCACATGATAAAATGGGTGGTGTCAACTAACAACTGACAGCAAGATCATTTCTGATTTTGATACCCAGTTTGAATTTGGTGTCAGCAATGTATTTTAAAATGTATCCCATATTTTTACACTTTATTAAAGGGGACATTTCATTTCATGAAAGAAACAAAAAAAAAAAAAGAAACATCACAGCTGAGGGAACTGTGATTGCTGGGAACTGTAAACCCTAAATGAAATTTAGGGTTTAGGAGGTTTTAGACTAG
This sequence comes from Nibea albiflora, assembly GCA_014281875.1. NCBI lineage: Eukaryota > Metazoa > Chordata > Actinopteri > Sciaenidae > Nibea > Nibea albiflora. Next base: position 19,578,881 of record CM024801.1, read on the forward strand.
ATTTTTAGAATATGTTTTGTGTTTTTTCACTCATGAATTCGTCTTGTCTTCTTTCAGGCACCAAAGCACGAGTCTAATAAAAGAAAATTGATATGCCTTAACTCAGGAACAGTAGCCTTGGATGTGGATATTAAAAAATCTGGTTTCTTCCCAGGTGAACACTAACCTTAACCCTGATATTGGCACTTATTATATTTAGCAATCGTTATCTATCAATTGACATTTCTGGTCTTTTTCACAGGAGAAGAAATAAAGGTTGTGGCCTACATTCAGAACAACTCGACTCGTGACATCAAGCCCAAGTTCTGTCTGTATAGTAAGCACAGCTACATTGGAGATGAAGAAAATGGGATGGTCGATATTAAAGACCTCGTAAAAGAAGTAGGAGAGCCCATATCTCCATGTGCTAATGAAAAAGTCACACGTGTTATCCCCATCCCCCATGATGTGAAGCCCTCCATCACCAACGCCCAAATCATCGCTGTGGAGTACAGACTCTTGGTAAGCATGACCAGGAGACTGTCAAAGGAGAGGAGCACTTAAGATTATCTCTGGATTTTTTTTCCATATAGTCCAAAATCAACAATTACTACATGCATATAAATATCAGTATAATATCAAAAACAGTTCATATATTTGTGAATTGAAAAATACGTACGTTCACAAGGAACAATATTTCCCCCAGGTCTGCCTCGATATCAAATATACTTTTGATCTGGAGGTCCTATTTCCCATTGTCATCTGGCCGGCCTCTCAGGTTACTGGTGTGGCTCGCCCACCTGCTGCTTCTGGCTTTGGATTTGAACCAGCTGGCAGCCCAAATCTGCAACCACTCGTAAGACGCCCACCTGCATGGTGTATGGAGCATCTGGAATGAGCCCTCCTTGGACAGATGTGGAGAACAGCAGGCAGTGAAGATACTTAGCTAGCTACCACAATACAGCATTTGTTTTCTTAAAGCAAGATTTCCTGGCCAGAGATCCAGAGAATCTGTTTAATAGAACCAACCACAGTGGTCTGAACATTTTTGACCTATATACAGGAGTGTATCGGGGCTCTTAACCTTAACCTCCTAAGCCTGCCTATTTGCATATCTCCTTGAAAATTTGCTCGGCTTAAAAATAGTAGTTTATTGTCCAAGAAAAAAGGGCCCAGGCAGCCTCTTTATACCTCACTGGGCCTAATATTTCTCTAAATGTTATGAATTGGACTATAGCGGAAAAGGGGTCACATCATTCACCATCTATAAAAACAATTGTAAAACAAATAGTGGCAAAGACAAAGGGATCCTTGCAGAGTTTCAGATACTTCTGTCTTCATCCGTTCTGAGCTGCCAGGGGGATTTTCCAAAAGAGTTATACTTAAATGCCGGGGTACCCCAGCTATATTGTATCCCAAAATAATTGGGTTGATCATCAGCATATCCTTTAATAATTTGAATAAAGTCAATCAGATTCTTATTAACCTTGCTGTTGTGTAAGAACAGATATAATAGATAATTGTTGATTGTAGTCAGTATTTGTGTGTGTGTTGTGATGAAATGTACCTTCTTTTGACTTAATACCTCAGCCACTGTACAGCTGTATGTCTGTTACCTGTCTGACATTTTAATGCTTGCTCTTATTTTGTCTTGCGGTTTGAACCTCGGAATAAAATCGATGGGAATATTGCAAATGGAATGGTCGCAGTGAATTATGTGGATTATCCAGAATACCTGCAACAATGTTTAAATAGAGATAAGCCACCAACTTTTCAAAAGAGCTAGTCAGTTTTTTTCCCCCTTTTTTCTTCCGTTCTTGTGCATATTTACACAACCCTTACCCTGAGTGTTCCTGGTCAGCTGGAAAAACAGGTTTGACAAGATTTGCATGCTTATGCTCAGATGTAAATCGTGCAGAGAGGTTGTTCCTCGTCGTTGTTCACAGGCTCGAGTTCCGTCTTGGTCTGATGGGAGATTTTCATTGTCTGCTGTATTTTGTGTATTTTGTAGGAAATGACGATCACAAACTTCTCACTCGAATATGACGCCATCAACAGCAACAACACCTTCACAAATGGAGATACCATTAATGGAAGAATAATATTGGAGCTTTCTAAGGACACTAGAATCAATTCGCTTATTTTCACAGCACAGGGAGAAGCTCGGGTTCGCTGGACTGAACATCATGGACACCATCACGCTCATCACGCTCATCATGTTCATCACGCTCATCATGTTCATCATCACGCTCATCATGCTCAACATCAAACATACTGGGCTGATGAGAAATACTATAATGTCACCCATCATATCTTGAAAGAGACGAGACAAGATGGTAATGTATTAAATTAATACAAACGTTGACATGTTATACAACTTAGATAATAACTTAGTTTTATCATGATTAATTGTCTTCCAGGCACTGAAGTCATTGGCAAAGGAAGACATGTATTTCCTTTTTCCTTCCAGATTCCAGACAGGTAACTATTCTTTACTTTGTCTTCATTCAAATTGATGTTTTACGTCAGGTAATTCATTTTCTGTTATTGTACTTCACAGAAAAATCCCATCAACTATCAAAACACCCGTGGGCAAAATTGTTCATAAGATGAAGGCAGAGCTGAGACAACCAATGAAGCTGACGAAAAAGGTCAAATCCCACTTCACATTTGTGTCCAAAACAGACATGGATATTCCCGGACTCATGGTAAGAAACAACTTCTTGAATGAATTCTTAAAAAACACAACCATTCAATAAATGTTCTCCAAACAGAAGAGACAATTATCTTGTTGTGTAAATAATCTAAGATGGTGGTCTTTTTTTTCCAGGACCCTCAGCATGGTTGCAAGAATAAGTCCGTCAAACTGTTTGCCTCTGGAAATGTTTCAATGGATGTTTACACCAAGCGGATGGGATACAAGCAAGGTAATCTGACGGAGGGGTTTTGATCCATTGCCTTTCTTTGTTCACTGGACACACCTATCTTATTTCGACTCTTGTTTGGTAACAAATGATTCCTATCTAACTGCAGCTAATCCACTGTCTGCAGGGAGTGCCCTGTAGAAATAGCTTTTAAGCCCATGTGTACTGTACTTGTACAAACAGAGCGCATCAAGGTGTACAGGGATTGTAAGGTGTGGGTGGATTTTGGCAAGGTGCAGTCCAAGGACTCAGGTCTGATTTTATCTTTGGTTGCAACTTTTTTTTTTTTGGTAAGATGGCCAAAATAAATTATATGTGCACTTCTCTATCGCTCTTTCCTCGTTCATAAGTGTCTGCACAAGCATATGGAAAGTTAGTATTCAAATTGAATTTGTGTTGGCCGGAACAACTTGGACCATGATTTTAAATATATTTAACTTTTTTTCTGATTAGAAATATTGATGTGATTGATTTTCAAGAAAATGCTACAAGAAAACAAAAAAAAATAAATGTGTATTATAAGCAGCTGCTCTGTTTGAACTAGCTGAATCTGCTGTGTGTAATTTTCCTGTGGCCTTATTTGAGCAACACAGCTCAACTAATCTCATGATAGGGCCACAGTTATGCTCAGTTATGCTCTGTCTTTATATTCTGTCAGAAAAAGTGATGATTTTTGAATTATTGTTATTAATTCAGCTCCTGAACTTATGGCCAAATCCTTTATTATCAGAGCTCCTGTGTTGCTCAGGCTGCTGCTGACAGGATTTAAGTTAACAGTAAATCAGTCGGACAAGCTGTGACTAATTTGCTTTAGAAATAACACACACGTCCTGATGGATCAGTGGCATCTGGTGGACCAGTGGCATCTGGTGGTGTAATTGTGGATTACAACCATCTCATTTTACGCACACCTTCTGAGCGTGAAGGAAAAACTGTCCGTTCAGGGCTACTGTAGAAATATGGTCATTCAACATGGTGGACTCTGTGGAAGAGGACCTGGAATGTCAGTAGAAATAAAAGGTTCATTCTAAGTTCACTAAACAACATTTTTTTCAGATGATTATAAACTAATGAAACATTATAACAACATTTATTAAATTCTGCATATAGATCCCCTTAAGTCTTACACACTGGATCTTTTCTGTCTATTGATTAATTAAGTTTCGTAATAAATTCTTTCAGTGATTTAGGATCCATATTTTGTGTGTCATTTTGTTTTTAAGAAAGAGAATATGCATGCTGGCCAACTAAAAGTCTTATTTTTGCTCACTTCACTCTATTTACTCCGTTTTACAGGTGAGGATATCCAAGTGACGCTTGAAATCAGCAACCGCTCGACTCGTTCAGTAAAGCCCAAATTTGTACTGTACGAGAAGAAGAGCCACTTTGCCCAGGGTCGCAGGAAACTTTTCACAAATGACATCCTTAAGGAGAAGATGGAGGATATCGCCCCCTCAGACAAAGAGACTGTGACCAAGGTGATCACCATCCCCAAGGAACTACAACCCTCCATCTTGAACTGCTCCATCATCAAGGTGGAGTACAGGCTGAAGGTAAACTGCATTTTATCGTTGTCAGAAGATAGTTTTGCATTTCTTCTTTCAGAGGCATTTTTTGTTGGTGGGAAGCTTGTGGTGCTTTTCTTTGTTCCTGTTTTCATTGTTGAAAATACTTACTTTAAGTTAAAAATCTATTACTGATATTTCAAGCATGTCCTTTCAAGGGAATGGCTTAGCTTTTCTGCTACATTAATTATCTAAAATATACAAAAGGGCAATGTAAATAAGTCTGACTGTATATAATATGATAATACCATGTTTTCCACAGGTCTACCTTGATATAAAATATGCTACAGACCCCGAAGTCAAATTACCCATTGTCATCTTGCCTGCCTTTGCGGCTCCTGCTATGAATCAACCACCTCCTCCTGCTAACTATGGATTTGAAGCATTTGGGTACCCAAACCAAACACCCTGGAACATGGCACCTCCACAACAAGCAGTGCCCCAACCTGTGGGTCCCCCACCCCCCTATGGAGCGTATGCGATGTACCCCTCCTTACCATTTCCTGACAAACATTCGGATGCACTGTAAATACACCATTGATTTAGCATTGCACTCCCGAAACGTTGTACACTTATGACGTGCAGTTAAAATGAGTATCAGAATTGATGCAGTGGAAATAAACTGTGATCTCATATGATGTCAGCATGGATATACTGTAGAAGAACCACGACCACAGCTGCCACACTTAGAGATTCAAATGGCTCTACAGAAAGCTGTAATTGTTGAAACTTGATGTAATTGTTGTTCATATAACAAATAAAATACTTACACTACCCCTGCAACCTGAATGCCAACCGTTTGATTTTGTTATGCCATTAGCAGCTAGTGTTGCCTTGAGCTGCTAGTGTCAAGCACAGATAAGCAATGACTCCAAAGGTCTGGAAACATCACTTCTCTCTATATCCTGACAAAAAAATAAATAAATAAATAAAAAATACTGTATTTCATGTGCATGAAAATCAGTACATCTTCTAGTAGTTGTGGTCATTGAGTAATCTGGTTAAATGAATGTAAAATAAGGTAGAGATGAGTCTGGACACGGACACTGATTTAAAATAAGATTTAGCGCAGGGACTTTTATTTGTTGATGTATCTATATTTTCCTACTCTGAATATTCCAGGTCAACTGTAGCAACTGATGAGTGAATGGAAATTTGTGTGACATAATCCCAAAGTATGTCATGTGAGACACTGAGTAAGAGAGGCATGTGACCATCTTATTACTCTGCTCCCCGAGGTGGTTATCAAGCAACCATGTGGAAGGAGCATAAATGATTCTGCTGCTGACCACCCAGTTACAGTTTCTCTAAACTGTGGTTGATTTACACAATAAAATGTGTTTAAGAAGATGCTACGAAAAAATACGATTACAGTGATGAGGATTTCATTTCTGGTGCCAAACTTATTGATCATAGCGTTTTTAAACTCTGTCGACCACCATTTTTGTGTTTTTTATGAACCTATGAAAAAATGTTTGAACATGTGGATTATACACACACGCACACTGTTTGTTTGCACTAGCTCTATCTACTGCATATTTTAAAGTCTTGTGTTGTCTTGCTTCCTGTTGCTGCCTCTTGGCCATGTTATTGTTGACTTATGTGGTTATATAATAGTAAAATAAGGTAGAGGTGAGTCGCTGACGAGTAAGATTAAGCTTGAGCACTTTTATTATTTATTTATATTTCTGTTCCCCTACTCTGAATATTCCAGGTCAGCTTCCTTTGGACTAATATTCCATTACGTCAGTCAGGACATAAAGCATGCACAGTGAATGGAAATTGTGAAACACTGACAAAGGGACACGTGATGATCATAAACCCAGATTAAAAATATAAGTATTACTGAGTGGTTATCAAGAGACCATGTGGAAAGCATGAGTTATTCTGATTATGACCATCCAGTTACAACTGAAGTTATTCTTCTTCATTTTTAGTAAATTGTAGAGAGTTAGTGGCTGGATGTTTATACAGTCACCGTGTGCACGTGTCTCTCACCTGTGGTCACAGGTAAGACAAGCAGGTTTGACAGGAGTTGCATGCTTGAGATTAGATATATAAATAGTGCGGAGAAGCTGCGCACAGTTTACAGACTACAGAGTTTGTCCTGGTCGCTGTTTTGCGTGTTTCTGCGCAGGAAATGACCATCACAGATTTCTCAATCGAATATGATGCCATCAACAGAAACAACACCTTCACAAATGGAGATACTATTAATGGAAGAATCATCGTGAATGTTTCTAAGGAAACTAAAATCGATTCGCTTGTTTTCATAGGACACGGAAGAGCTCAGGTTTGCTGGAGTGAACATTATGGGCAATATTCACATTATACGTACTGGGCTACTGAGAAATATTACAATGTCACGCATGATATCCTGAGAGAGACGAGACAAGATGGTAACATATTAAATTAATACAATATGTGATACGTTGTTAGCTAATAGAATGACTTAGATAATGAGCCATTGTTAATATACTGTTTTATAATTCATTCAGTTCCAGGCACTGAAGTCATTGGCAAAGGAAGACACGTATTTCCCTTTTCCTTCAAGATTCCCGACAGGTAACTATTCTTTACTTCAGCTTCTTTTCAGACTGATGTTTTAATTCAGCGGCATTGATTTTCTGCTACTGTGCTTCACAGAAAGATGCCATCAACTTTCAAAACAAGCATTGGCAGAATTGTTCACAAGCTGAAGGCAGAGCTGAAACAACCAATGAAGCTGAAGAAAAAGGCCAAAATCCACTTCACATTTGTGTCCAAAGCAGACATGGACATTCCTGGACTGATGGTAAGAAATTATTCATCTTTAAAAAAAAGCAACCATTTAATAATACATGAGACATCTAACTGTGCCATTAACCGAGGATGGCGGTCTTTTCTTTTAGGAACCTCAGTTTGGCTGTAAGAGGAAATCTGTTGGTGTGTTTACCCCTGGAAATGTTTCAATGGACGTTCACACCAAGCGGATGGGATACAAGCAAGGTAATCTAAACCAATCTCAATCTAAACTGACTTCATTATTAGAAACAAACACATCACAAGGCTTTTCTGTGGCACCTGTTTCCTGTTGGCAAGATAAATGATCTGAGGAGGAATTTTCCCCTGACTGTTCCCTTACTGTCATATCATTCCTCCTCCAGTCCTCGTGATACACAAACTTCCTGCTCTCTTTATCAATCACTCCCTCACATCTGGGTCCATACGTGACTATTTTAAAAATAGTTCAAACAGTTCAGCCACTTCGTAAAAAAAAAAAACTCTCTCTCCACCTCGCCCAGACTTACAATCTCTAAGCTTCCGCTTTTATCTAAAATCTCTGAAAAACTTGTTATGGAGCCACTCCTGATGGTCATAAAATTTCAGTCCTGCTTTGATTGTGAAAATGTCACTTATGCACGATTGCTGCTACAACAATCACGCCATTTTACTTGATAGATTGCACATGGGGGGGGGTGGCCATGTTTGACACAACTTTAAACTGCTTTCATTCCTATTTGTGTCGACAATCATCATGTGTCTTCTCCTCTGCTCACCTGCTGTGTGGTGTCCTTCAGGGGTTGGTTCTTGGACCAATCCTTTTGTCATTCTAAGTGTTTCCCTCTGGGTCATGTATTCAACCGCTTTCACAAGCACGTCAATCAGTGTTATGTCGACTCTATCCTTGACTTCTCCACTAAAGGATTGTTTGTTTCCTTCCTTCACCTAAAACCTAGCATTATTTTAATTGGACCTGAAAACTTTGTCACTTCAGTTGATGAGTTAGTTGGACCATTTTGCTGAAATATTAAACCCGCCTTCAAGAATCCTTGGTATCATCTTTGCACCAGTATATGAATTTTGGCCATTTTCCTGCATTTTCTGACTCTTTGTGATGTGTTTTATTTTGAAATTTATGTTTTACTTCTTGTTTTCTGTACAGGTAATGATCTCAAAGTCAATGTTGAAATCAACAACTGCTCAACTCGTTCAGTGAAGCCCAAATTCATTCTCTACGAGAAGAAGAGCTACTTTGCCCAGGGTCACAGAAAGGTTTGCACAAAAGAGATCTTTAATGAGAAGATTGAGACTGTTGCATCCTCGGACAAAGAGACGGTGACCAAGGTGATCACCATCCCCAGGGAACTACCACCCTCCATCTTGAACTGCTCCATCATCAAGCTGGAGTACAGGCTGAAGGTAAACTGAGACATTGCTCTTTCATTTTGATGTTTGCCAAGGAGTTACTATGTGCAAAATATGCAAAAAAAAGAGTTTTAATATACAATATAACAACAATATAACATCAGCAATGTCTTCCACAGGTTCGTCTGAACATCACATGTGCTTTTGACCCAGAAATCAGACTTCCTATAGTCGTCCTACCTGCCTCTGAGGTTCCTGTTGAATTTGAGCACCCAAACCAAGCATCCTGGGACATCGACACCACAGAAATCATCAGTGGCCCAACCTGTGGATCTCCCACCCCCCTATGGAGCACATGCAATGTACCCCTCCTTTCCTGATTCTGACAAATATTGATGACCTGTATATACACCACTGATTTAGCATTGCGCTCCTAAAACATTGTCACACTCAGGATGCGCAGTTAAAATAAGTATATAAATTGATGCAACCTCACTGATGCAACCAGTGATGTCAGCGTGGAAATACCAGTACATGGCCACTTGATGCGGGCCACGAAACAATCAATCTCTATGAGACGCCATGTTCAAAATGCCCAGCTATAACAACAGAAATGAATATGTTTCGATTCATGGTATTGGTTTCTATGACTAATTTCTTTGTTCTTAACAACTGTATGGGGCCCGGGGGTGATGTTGCGATACAGTCTTTGAGTACCATTTACATTTACAGTTTGGTTTTGTTATGTCAGTAATGTAGCCTTGAATTGCTAGCCTCACGCACAGATGAGAAAAGGATACGGGGTTCACTTCTCTCTGACTCCACATCTCCAGATTTTTTTTAAACATTTATTCGAGGCACTTTTTTCCCTCTGGGGTCATAAAAGTGTTTATACAACTTGTTTCACACGTGCAGCAGTACTCCCCAAGACACGTGAACAAATTTTGATTTGTCAGTGTTCCACCTGCTGTCTTAAGACATTAGAGCACCACAACACAGCTGTATCCTCCTGGATACTGGAAGTTCTCATGGAGCCTCAAAGTGTTTAATATTAAATATGTATAACCTTTTATCATCACTACACTCTTGTTTATGTCTATGTTTTTAACTGTGCCTGTGTCTATATATGTTTGATGTTTATTTGAGTAAATTCCTCGTGTGTGTACCCATACCTGAAATACAGGTTGTGCTTACCTCGTATTATGTCATGGTAAGGAACACTTTCACAATAAATGCTCTTCACTAAGTACAATGATTGCATGTTATTTTGTTAAGGTTAAGGTTTAGGTGGTCAAACCACAACCAGCAGTGAATCTGAAGAAATCTGCAATCACTCAACTTGTTCAGTAAATCCCAAATTCATACTGTACGAGGAGGAGTTTCTGTTTCCTAGCAATCAGGCTGTGGCCAAGGTGATCACCATCCCTGGAGAAGAACTGCCCTCCATCTTGAACTGCTCAGAGTACAGGCAAATGAAGGTAAATAGCAAGATGCTATGAACAAATAGGCTGTGCAACGTCTACTGACTCAGAATCTTTTTGCACCTTTAGAGCAGGTTTAATTTCATTTCACTTTTTTGCTAACTTGTGCTTAATGTTACTTTGATCAAACACCTGAAATGAAACTCTGTTGTGATTCTCTCATGCATGCCAAACCATCTGAGGATGCCCTCTGGGGCATGAATGCATCAGTAGTGGAGGGAATAGGAGGGAATGTTATAGCTAAAGTATGTACATTTTGTCGTATTATATATGTAGTTTTGACATTTTTTAACAGTAATCAGGAATACCAATGGATTTACCCACATATAGCACACTGTTATAATCCTATGTATCCATAATGTTAATCTCAAATTATTTTGGCCTAATTTAGCCTGCGAAGCTGCTGGCTAGAGTTACCTGTGTGAAAGTGACACCTGGAGCTCTTGATCATGTGACCATGTGTGACACAGATACAGGTTCTGGAGAAGTCCGCTGCTCTGTGCGTATACCGGCTTTGCCTGATCATCACAAAAGGCCCCAGTACCACCTTGGATCAATTCAAACCCGCTTTGTGGAAATTTACAGGATTTATTTTGGATCGTCCTTGTGCATTTACTTCACAGCCTTTTGGAAGGTTATTTGATGTAGCATTATCATGACTGTTAAGCACCTCTCTGTGGATTACAACAAGGTGAACGAACAAGGCACCTTCTCCCCCGGGGACATCCTCTCAGGAAAGGTGACAGTGGTTACCAGCAAGGAAATCAAAGTGCAGTGTTTCGTGGTCAAAGCCAAAGGAAAAGTTAAGGTGACTTGGCCTGAGCAAGAAGGACAAGAGAGAGTTGTCCACTGCAACAAGAAGAAATACTTTTATTTTGAACACATTATTCTTCAGGATAAAAACAAAGGAGATGGTTAGTATTGTTCTGTCTGCTGCCAAAACAAACGAAGAACTGATGAATGCACTTTTAACACGTAATGTTTCTTTCTGTTTATCAGGGTCAGAAATCATCGGTGCTGGGAGAAATGTGTATCCATTCACCTTTGTGATTCCAAATACGTGCGTGTGCCAGTCAAACCTAACCCTCTATATGAAATTTATATTAATCATAAACACTCTTTTATGAATTGCACTGGTGAAATCAACTAATTTCCTGTTTATTTCATTTATTTCCCTGCAGAGATATGCCTTCCACTTATGAGGGGAAATGGGGCAAAGTCACATATAGTTTGCGAACACGGCTGACTCAGTCAATCTGGCTTGTCCACAAAACCAAGACTGAATTCCCTTTTCTGACCAAATCAGAGTTCCCTTTTGCCTCCAAATCAGACATGATAATCATCGGACTTAAGGTATGAAATGTATATTCTTTTATACTTGAATATGCAGAGATTTCACTTCCTGAAGGCTTGTGTCTTTATTTGGTAGGAGCAACAATATGCAACCAGGATTTCATTTTATGGCTCTCAAAAGGTTACAATGAATGTTACCTCAGAAAAAGTGGGAGTAAAGCAAGGTAACCTAATCTTACTGACGATATATTTTTCTGAATTACTTTAATCTTTAAACATTAATCATGTTTTTCTCTCTTCAATATGAACAGGTGAGGCATTGGGAGTCTCTCTACAAGTGCTCAACGAGTCCACGCACGCAGTAACGCCCAGATTCTACCTGTGTGAGAAGCAGACCTTTGCTGCTCAGTCAAAGAGGATAGTACACACACATGACACCTTGTTTGCAACAGGAGACTCTATTCCAGCTGAGACCAGACGGACTATGACCAAAGTTCTGAGTGTCCCTCCACAGCTCTCCCCCACCTTCTTCAACTGTGGCATGATGAAGCTCGAGTACAGGATCAAGGTATTCTGTTCATCACTGTACTGTCTTCTGTCCATCTGTATTGTTACATGAATGACTATTTTGAGAAACGACGGAGGAATTGCTGTTTGAAAAAATCTATGTTTGATATAGGCTGTGTTTTTATGAAGCTGAAAAGGATTGTGTATGGTGACAACAGCACCACACTGTGGCTGCATTATGGAGTGAGACAGACGGCGACAGAGGGAGGAGGGTTTAAAGGGTTAAAGGGGACAGCCCTCGTGGCTTGTCTACACAGGAGTGAGGATACATGTAGGAAAAGGTCTCATATTACGGCCCAACCTGTTCTGTCCTACCATCAGCTCAGAACCGTTCAGGCCAGTGTTTTCAGTAAAGGTTGATGAGGTAACAGAGAGTGAAGAAATCATTTGGTACAATGACAGGGTAATGTCGTGTTAAAAGTTATGTTTCTGTGGTTACAGATCACTCTTGATGGTGTCCCTCTGGCAAGAGACCCAGAGATCAAACTTCCTCTGGTCATTCTTTTGGGGTCGCCAAAACCACATCAACAAAAACCAAAGAGATCCATCTGGTTTCGAAAGCTTCCCGGCTAAAAGGATGCTGCTGCATGTTCATATTACCTCAAGTGCCTGAGAAATGTGTTCGCTGTCTGTATTCTCTTGTCCACTAGATGGAGATGTGTGTCACTAAGTAGTCTACCAGCAACATTTAATTAACTTGAGTCTAATTTGAGTCTATGTGCTTAAATCCATGTACATTCATGTTAATGTGCTCCATTACAAGCAAGCGTCCTCTATTTAAAAATTAATATTATCAACTAAATTAAAAGTAAAAGATCGCCCCTGTGACAGATTATTACAGCGGTAATACAGATGCATCGATGCATAAAGGATTTTACTGTTGTAGATGGCTGAGGCAGTGCTATTTCATACACAGATTAGTTTAATAGGGACAGAAAAATAGAGAAAAAAAAGGTTCTTCTACACAAATCTGCTTTCATTTTTGTAAAATATTGGACAATTTCAGATCTTTGAAGCTCAAACAGTTATTTAAATAGAACCATGTGAGAGGTTTCGTGGGGGGAAATGTCTCTTTGGTGAAACTGCTAACAACTGATAGACATCTGAAGAGGCCCAAAGTGCTTTTTTGTAAAGGGTCACGAGCCAAAGCAGTTAGGAAACACTGCTTTGATATTCAATCATATATTCATACATCATGCATTTTATACATTTTTTTTATGTAAGGAGTACGTGTAGTTATAAGTAAAAGTAACTAGTAACTAAACATGTCAAATATAGTAGTATAAAACATAATATTATGAGTATAAAGTGGCATAAAATGGAAAAGTGTATACCTAAAAATATATATTAAAGTGCAGTATCTTGAGTAAATGTACAAAGCTGAATTATGATCTTGAACTAATCCTTAAATAAAATTTAAACTGAAGAAAGGCCTCTTCTCTGTGAGACAATAATTTGAACAATTTACATTTAAGAAGCCATTCACTGTCTCATTCACTGTCTCCTCTTATACATGGCTGTTGGGAATGAACATTACACTGCAGCCGAAGGACAAACAAATGAATCAGTGAGAGATGAGAATTAGATGTTTGGGGATTCTCACGCTCGTCCTTGTCCATGGAGTCATTTTGCAACAGAGGAAAGTATTGAACAAAGGCACATTCATGATTCTAACAGTGCATGTGTTACCCAACCAGCGGTTCTTAAGTGAAACCAGGCCCATGTTCTTGATCAGAGACTCGGAGATCTCTCCCTGCCCAGGAGGGGAAACATGTTGAGAGCTGAGCATTTTATGGTTGGGATCCATCCTGGAAACATTAGATCTGGCTATTGTGACACCACATACAGCACACCCACCTACAGAGAGAGAGAGAGAGAGAGAGAGAACAGCGTTCGGTACTAATACAGCCTCATGATTTCACGTTTAACCATGAAGAAAATTCACAATGTTCAGCTCTCAACATTAAGAATACAAGCATATGAGTGACCGACGCAGGCTTCGCATTCCACTGTTCTGGGATCCTCTGGAATGCTTCACTGGGAATTGAAAAATGAAACTCATATTTCAGCTCACGCGTTGCAATTGACTTGTCATCATGTGTCACTAGAGACTGTCAGAAAATGTATTAATATTTGAGGGGAAACACATAAAATGTCATTCAAATCATGTTGTCTAAAAGGCCTGAATACAGCCTTTATTGTATAAATTATTGCAAGTAAGTAATAATGTTGTTAGGGTAATCACTATGTGGGTAGAGGAAGACTGACAGCTATTGACATAACTAAGCAAATGTTGGGAAAATAGAAAATACAGGGTTTAAATGGTGTGTGGAGTGGAACAGAATAGAAATCTGCAGTGTGGTTTCATGTGGTGCCATACACACTGTGGATTTAGCTAATTGTGCCTCCTACACCTGCATGAAGAAATCTGCAAAGCAGCAGTGTGGTTCACGTTCTCCAATAAACTAAAATAGAAACTTCCAGCATGATTTGGTATGATGCAGAACACAGTGTGACAGATTCTTCTAATCCCCGAATCCTACACCTGCATAAAGACGTCTCCAGAGCAGCAGTTTCATGTCATTCAGTTCATTTTTGGCAGCAGTCGTAGTCTTGGCTGTGCTGTAGCAAAGCCTGCCTGGTAACCAGTCTGGCTCCGTGTACAGTGTGCGGGCTGTCAACCAGCCAGCTCCCCATACGCACACACATGCATGCACACACACACACACACACACACACACACACACACACACACACACACACACACACACACATGCGCACACACACACACACACACACACCACAGCCTTGCCTGGTTTTGGAGAAGGGCTAGGGAGGTGTGGCCTCTGGCACCTCCCACCTCCGTAGCCAGAGTGAGTACCATGACAACCATGCGGGCCTGCTGGCGACTCCCTGTCTTCATCGGCCACGGTTGCTATGGTAACTCCCCAAAGGGGCTCCCGCAGATCAGCGGGATGGCCGTCCAGTTGACTAACCCTCTCCCAGCTGGGGAACGGCTGAGGGAGAGCAAGAGAGCAGAGTGAAGGGGAGGGGAGGGTGTGTGCGTGTGTGTGTGTGTGTGTGAACGTGTAGGATGGCACAGAAGCGCCTGAGGAGGGAGAGCGAGAGAGAGAGTGTGTGCTAAAGAGGGAGAGAGAGAGAGAGGAAGGAAAGAGAGAGAGAGACCTCAGAAGGAGACACAGGAGACGGCTAGTCTGACCTGCTGAAGCGGCCTATCTCTGCCTACACACAGCCTTTAGCTTCCTGGCCTGACAGCAGGGTGGACAGAAACGCTTTGACAAAAACACACTTCATGTTTAATGCTGATTAATTTTATTTCTTCAAACCGTTCTCCAGAAACCGCCTTGATCCAGCACTCCCTCTCTCATTTAGCTAATTGTGCTCATGCTAATTTACACGATTCAGATGATTCGCTTTACTCTAATCGATCAGACGTGAAGATTCTTTTCTCAAAAGCCGTGTTTCTGTCATCTTCCGTCCATTTTCCAATCATGTCGGTAACAAGTACCACTTTTTGGGTTTGGACCCAGTGTAATAGAGCCACAGATGGCTCTGTGTCTGTGGTGCGGTTGGAGAAAGAAATGGCATCACTAGGTCCGTTGGCTGGAGAGTACTGAGGGGCTTTTTCTACTCTCTAATTGCTCCAAGCTGTGTCCCCTTGAAAGCCCAGAAACACACAGATTTTAATGTGTGTGAAACAGAACATCCAAAAACTGAACCTCTTTCTAACCAGTGCAGATTTGTTTAAAGCTCAGATTTCATTTCATTGTCGCTCTTTTTTTTTTTTCTTGCCCTCCTTGCTTTATTTGGCACACAAAGAAACAGGTGATTCGGTTAAGTACATCATAATGAAGTTTTTTATTTTGGAAAAGCAGAGAGATAAACTTCCCATAGTAAACATTTTCTGATCTATCGTAAGTGCAGAAAAGTTTGATTTCTTTTTTTTTGTTTTGTTTTTTTTTTATATATAAAATCCTTCTCATTATTTTAAATGTATAAAAAGTGACACAAGGCAATTCTGTCAGTGTTACAGAAGGCAAGTTGCCAAAACATTCTATGCTAATTCAAATAATCTACAGTTTCTCCATTTATTTTCTCTATTATACGTGCAATAGTACTTCTATCCTAAAACTAGCTCTACATAAAGTGTGTGACTATATTGTGCACTTGTAGTGGTAACCTTTGGAATTACAAATAGTTTTTACTGTTTTAAAAAAATCCCTTGACACAAGTTGGTTGATTACACAAAGGATATAAAAACAAACCGAAAAAAAAAAACAGTTCATTTTTATTTATGAAACTCAGAGAAGCACCCTCCCCTGCATAGGTGGACATTGCATATCTTGCAGCCGAAGACACTTTCATGTCGCAGTCCCTTGTTGGTGCAGTTCCTGCAGCGGCGAGAGCGCTCTGACATGCGCTCCAGGCGATGTCCGTACTCTATGGGTGAATCTGCGTGTCTCTTGCGTGCCGCCCGCTCCATGCCCCTTGCCCCTTGGTAGTCTCCAATCAGCTGCTGGGCGAGGCGCACCCGGAAGTGCCGTTGGGTGAACTGCTTGCCATTGAAGCCTGCCGGTGGCGTGCCCCCTCGGCTCTCCCTCAGGATGATGTAGGCGTTGACGATGCACAGATTGACGTAGAACCACAGGAAGTAGCGCCACCACTTCTTACACGGCCTGCCAACCTGGTAGCACTCCCTCAGCTGGTCGCACAGATCAACACCCCTCATGTTCTCCTGGTACAACAGCAAGGGCAAAGGTCGAGGTATGCCGAAAGACAGACCTGGGCTCTCCATGCTGTCGCTTCTCACCCTCCCCGTCTGCCTCACGTTGCTGCCGCCCTGGACTGATACCCACGATGCCTGGAGCAGAGTTGGTGGAGAGGCAGCTAACCACCTTGACATCCCGTGTCACCGTAGCAACCAAGTTGCCACGCTGGCACTGGTAGAACTCACCCTGGGACAGCTTTCCGACATTACGGGGGCGGAGGACCTCTGGGTAACCTTTGCGCCCCGGCTGGGTGGGACCGCAGGCGTATAGTCCATCCCTAAGCAGCCGCTGGAGGAGGGGCACTGAGGTGAAGAAGCTGTCCATGAAGAGATGGTGGTACTGACCCTCCAGGCCACGCACTAGGGAGGTCACCACCCTGTAGCCCAGGGAGGCCGCTGCCTCATCTTCATCGGGCTTTCCTACATAGATCTTGGCCCGGTGACAGTAGCCTGAGCGTGAATCACACAGCATCCACACTGTCAGCCCCTTCCTCAGAGGCTTGGAGGGCATGTACTGGGTGGGGGAGAAACGTCCCTTCATGACAATGGCACACTTGTCTACGGTCAAACAGCGATTGGGCGTGTACGCATCCCACATGGTGTTCTCCACCACATCAAGCAGAGGCCTGACTTTGAAGAGGGCATCGTATCCACGCTCTCCACGCACCGGCTCAGACTCACGGTCACACAGCTGGAGATACTGGGTGAGTTTTTCAAAGCGCCTGGCCTGTCATTGTTTTTTTAAAGCCCGCGTTGCCTATGAAAATGTCACTGGCCCAGTACATGCCAGTGTCTGGAAGCTGATTGATGCCCATAAGAATGTTCAGACCTACATAAGCTTTCATCTCTCTAACATCAGTGGGGTGCCAGTGGGGGTCTGATTTTCCACTCCTCCTTTGCCGATAGAGGGCGTATTTGTTTGTTTGTTCTACCATGTGTTCAAAAAGAGAATCTGGGAAGAGTATCCGGAAATAGTCACGGGTGTCAGCATCGTCCCCCAGCGAGTGCTGAGGGCCACTGACAGCGGAGAAAGGTTCGATTGAAATTACCTGGTCAGGTTCACCCCAGAAGTCGGGAGAAGTGCAGTCATCGTCCAAGTCATCTTCAAAGCTGAAAAAACTCCTGCGCTCCTCCTCCTCCAAATCGGAGAAATCAATATCCGAATCGTTTGAGGTGGTATCAGAGCAGTTAGTGGAGGTAGAATAATAACAGTCCTCTGCGTACTCCTCCTCGTCGTGCTTGATCCCATTACTACCAGTGACCAAAATTATGTTGCAGCCTCCTCCTGCGATGAAGCTGGCCGCGTCTGCAGTCTCCGCCGCGGCTGCTGTGCTCGTGAATCCATTCTCCCCCTCGCCGTCCTCCTCCTCCCGCACTTCGTCTTCCTCGTCCGAGTCTGGCTTTCTGTACGGAATTTCAAACCACTTCACATCGGCTGAAAGATTAAGCGGAGAGTCTTGACTGTCGCACACCGTGGTACTTTCTGTGTCCGCGCTAGTTTCCAAAATAGTAAAAAGCTCTCTCCCTTTTCTTGCCGTCGCCATGTCGGGGTATTAAAGTGCCCCTGCATGAGTCTTTTTATATATATTTTTTCAACGTGGGAGAATAATCGCACAAACCGGTGATCCGAAATGAACTGATGTGCACTTAACGACTGCCTCTTCTCAAAAACTTGCTGGTCGTGGACCTATGCGGCGTCTATAAGCTTGATTCTCATTGTTTCCGCTCCTGGTTTTTCTGGGCTTTGTAGCGCAGTGTGGCCGCAGACGTCAGAAGCTGCATGCATGTCCTGCTTTGTAGGGCGTTTTGCGACTGCAGCTGGTGGGGTTGCTAGTTCGCTAGGCTGGCAGATGGCCGCTTGCTGTTCTAATGCCCGCTGGCATTCACCACTATCAATAAGCCGGATACCCATCTCTGAGGCCGCGGAGATAGAGAAACCACTGCGTAAAATCCCAAACATCACAATCATATACTGTCAATCAACTGTCTAACCTAACAGCTGGGGGTGTGAAAACTTTCTAATAGCCACTGCACGCAGCTCTCAAACTGTAAATCCTCCCATTTCGCCCAAATGTCTGCTGTTTTAAAGTTTATTAAAGCTTTTGTGAATGCAGCCACAATAAGGAAATGCGTAAAACGCACACAAGATGATTAAAATGCAATGATGGATGTTTCCACAACACACAGGACTCCTTATTCATCCCTTTGCTAAACACACTACACACTGAACCCGGCCAGAGAAGCAGCTTGTTCATTCATAAACATGCTTCTT
Organism: Nibea albiflora; assembly: GCA_014281875.1. Lineage (NCBI taxonomy): Eukaryota > Metazoa > Chordata > Actinopteri > Sciaenidae > Nibea > Nibea albiflora. Next base: position 19,597,879 of record CM024801.1, read on the forward strand.
TCCTCTGACAGGTTCCTACATGAATCTGAAGCCCTATAGGCTATTGTGGAATTAGGGACCTCCCTCTATTTTCTGAATGTGGGCAGATACTCTTGTGTTTTATTCCAGGACTGAGGGTGAAGAGCTTTCCCTGATGAGACTTGATTGATCCTCCTCTGCTGGTCGTGCCTGCAAGACCCACAGTATGCAGACATTTTCAATATCACAGCCTGGATAGAGTTATTATTTCATGTGTTAAAAAATGTGAAGTCCATTACAGTGCACTTTAAAGTCACATGTCTACGACACTTACCCACAGCAGGCGTGTAGGCCGGTATGACAATGTAGTTCTGCTTATGACCTGTAGTCATACCTGTGTTTATCAATTAATAAACGCCTACATTATTCCCTGTCTTTGTATTGCAGCGTTCTCCCTCAGGTGTGACAGAGGGAGCCCTAAATAGATTTTGTGATATGTGGGTGGACTCTATGATGAAGATGTTTCTGATATTTTCCCACCGTCACAGTGTTAGTGCAAATTAAAATACAATGCAGTGTGCTTTGCCTTTTGACTGATGTGGTGTTATTGACCACAGTTAGTTTCATTACAATCAGAAACCAGAAAACCTAAAACGAGACCTTTGGGTTTGTCATAAAAACAGCAAAACTCTTGTCACGGATTCCTTGCTCGCTTGGGAGGAGACTGGTTAAGTCATGTCTTCTCGTATGGGGGGAAGGGCTGCAGGAAGGGTCCTTTCCAAATTCTTTTAGCTGTGGCGTGAGTCTACATGGCTGGCTGAGCACTGGGTTGCTGCCCCTGGGCCCTGCAGCGGAGGCACAATTTATGCGTCCTTCCTCACTAGCTTATTGCACAGATTCTTGTTGTCTCAGTGGTATCATATTGCCTCTCTGAGCTACAGGCCTTATTGCAGTTTGTATCTGCAGAGAAAGCATGTGGTGAAGCTGTACTGCACAGGCAGTGTGCACTGGGAACCAGTATGTTGGAAAATAGTGGAAAATGAGGGAGGCTGTGGACCTCCGATATCCAGCCCAAAAATAGAAGTAAGGAGAAAAAAAATGGCTCACTCCAGCGTTTCCAGGCCCCTGGAGCAGAGTACTGCAGCAGACCCCTCAGAGACTCCCGCGGTGGGGTGGAGAGACGCCGACCAATGGGGGCTCAGGCGTTCAGTGTGTGTGTGTGCGTGTGTGTATATCTCAGTGTGTATATGTGTGTGTGTGTGTGTCTGTGCGGCTAACTCAGCTCCTCCACAGCTCAGATCCTTTTCTCATGGATGAGTTCAGAGATGGTTTCTGTATGTGTGTGTGTGTGTGTGTGTGCATCTGCCAGCATGTGAGCAAATGGTGCAACCACTGCAGCCCCTGCTAAAGACAGACCAACCCTTCTCTCTGTCATTCCCTGACACAGTGTGTGCTGTGTGTGTGTGTGTGTGTGTGTGTTGGTGGGAGGCTTATTAATAGTGATGTCTTCTTCCAGTGCCAGTGGCATCCTTAGTCTTAGCTGATGTGAAAGCACATAATAAGCAGCGTGGTGGATTTCTTAGTAACTCATCAACTCCTTCAAACACAAGTGTAATCATAATCTTTCAGCCAACTGGCCCAAACTTTTAAGGGCTATATCTAAATGAACACATTTTCAGGGAACACTCTGTCTTGCTGTAGATCTGGTGAACCTTATTACCTGCCCAGATAGTCATTGTGATGTGTAACACTGACCTTGAAAAACACTCACCTGGATGCCCCTTCCCTTTAGGGAACAGTGGCACACTGCCCTCTTGTGGTGTTTGGGGAGAAGTAACTACTCGTCAGCATTTTGGCAAAGTTGGATGGACAAAGTGTTACATGGTGTGTGTACTTTATTCTCATTGTCAGAGTCAGGGTCTAATATTTTGGGATATTCAATGATAACAAAGAAGTCAAAGCAGGGGTGCCATAGTTTACTGTAAAATATTAAATCTAGTGAACACAGAAGCCAGCAATCTGCTGACCAGTGTCCATGCTGCTAAAGTTATTTATGCTAATAACTCAAATGAATTTGGTAATTACAATATTTATATAATGAAGTGAGAGCAAACTGTGATCTGACAATTTGTTAAAAGCAAGTCAAGCAACCTACAGTGTTTATCTACTGCACGGCAAACACTGCTAACTGCAAACTATAAAAGCAAATCAGATCCATACCCTTTATTAGAGATGAAGAAATCTTTCATGATAGGCAACAGGTTATGCTACAGAGCAAAGAGCTGCCCATACAACTTTATTTACTTTTAACCACTAGATGGAGATATAAGACAGACTACAGAGAGGTCAGAGTCTCTGTCGTACCAAACACCATGTTAATGCTTTTGTTGATTAAAACATTTTAATTAGAGTATATCTCTGGGTTTCTTCCTCTCACGCACCAACCTGAGCTCTGACTTGACTCTTGGTTGTCACACCATGTGTTCCTCATTACGCCTGCAGTGTTCACCAGGACTAACAGACCTGGTCAATGAGACTTTGGCTCTGATCTTGGCGCACTCTTCGGGCCTCTGCTGGTTCTGCTCTAAGCCAAATTCAATATATGACCTATCCTGATTATTACAGCAATTCATCACTTTTAGACACTAAATTCTGTGATTTTTAAATCATCCTTATTTTCGGGTTTCAGGCAGAGGAACTCTTTCCCCCCAATTAAAATATATCTGGTCTGAAATAGGGAAAGTAAAGCAGTTGTAGAAAGTAAAAGTATACATGATAACAAAGTCAAATATCCCAGAATCATTAACTATCCCGTGTTCAATATGGGACCCATATTCATGCATGCCCTGCATCCTGACCTGCTCTTTAGATCACGTTAAATACAGATTTACAACTGTCACACAGGCACTCTGGTATTTACTTTAAGTTTCAAAAGCTGCTTTAAAGATGTGACCATTGCACCCCGCATGTCTGTTCTTGTAATATATAACCTTTGGCTCCAGGTCAGGAGCTGTGCATCGGCCTTCACAGTACGTAATACACCACAGACTATTTAACTGATTCTGCTGAAACTGGATCATATTTTATGGAGACAATGTTTCTGGTTTTCCCTCTGATGTCCTCTGGCTACTCTTGTTCATTTATGTTTGTCTCCTGATGGACAGTTAACAGTAAACTGCTGCTAAATGTAGCCGCCTTTAGCCAGTCAGCTCAGATAGTTAGCCGTGCTGCTTGTGCAGAGGACTCGGAGCACCAGGTGAGTGTTTACACTGAACTGCTTTGGACCGCCGAGAGGAGGAGGTTTTCAGACCCAGGGCGGGGGAGTTGCAGATGAGGTGAATGGGCATCAAGAATCGGAGCCAGGCTAAGGCTCAGCAAAGGCAGAGCATGGCAGAGGAGAAGAGGCCGAACAGGATCATGGAGAAAGCTAAAAAAGAGACTGAGCAAGCCAGAAAACGAGTAAATCTCAAACTGGGTTTTACTTGCTGGTGAGAACTTGGTCAAATAAAAGGCTGAAAGACTCTGAGCTGGGCCTCTTGCTGTTTGGCTGGTAAGTAATATTAGCTGGCTAATATTAGATGTCTTGTGCTGTCACACTTGCTTGATATTTGGCTGGGTTACTGATTCTTACATAATGTTGCTTTAGTAGATAGTGTTTTATCGTTAGATAGCAGAGTCCAGTGTGGGAAACTGAATTTCCCAGCTGATAATCGTTGGTGTATGAATTCTGAATTATTGTCGCTTGTGACACTTTTTTAGTGTCTCAAGAATTGGGGAATCCCATTTTGCCATATACCTCTGGCACAGCTTATGGGTGTTGTTATTGTTGTCATGTGACATATTACCGCAATGACGCATCAAAGACCACAAAATATGGCACGTTTGGGGATTGTGTAAAAGTCTGCTACATGCAGAGAATGACCGGAACCCTTTTCAGACGGTAATAAACAAACACAACAATTGTTTTGAAGAATGTGTCCCCGATCCTCTAACATGTGTCAATAATTCATACCACCCTTTGTATGCATTCATGGGAAACTGAGCATTGCTATCGGTTTGAGATGTAATTAATGTTCTGTATGGGGGGACAGTTGATGGGGAGTGCTGATCGTTGCTTATCCTCTCCGGTTTAACGCTCTGCTCTGATTTTATTATTAACAATAAATCATCTCTTGTTGCATCGGAGTCTCCCAAATTACAAGAACTGTTTACATGTTGCCTTTAATTAGATCCAAATGGTTCTGGATGGGAAACATATCAACAAATGGATTGCGGGTGTTGTGCACAATTATTTATCAGCGCTGTACGAAACAAACAATGCATTCATTCCCGCAGTGTGTTGTACTAACTTGGCATCCAAGAGTCTGTCACTGATATTTACCAGCAACTCTAAACAGCACAAATGCTATAATCAATACTGTAGGAGAAGCGTCTGTAAACCAGAGCGACTGCTTGTTTATGGCATTGTTGCATCTTTCTTATGCCTAAACTCTGTTGGTTCACGTTCCCCTCCTGTTGTTCGCACACTTCAGCACCGTATGTGGACACGTGTCTTCTATGGCTCCATGAGCATCTAACTGATAACCTGATATCTGGCTCCCATGAATTCAGAAACTAAGACATATTAGTTTCTCAACACTCGCCTATGTGATTCAATCACAATGGCATCTGAACCTTCTGGTTCAAATAATTAATTCATCTCTTTGATATTCAAAGTGTTGCCTCTAGCCAAACAATAACACGTGGGAGCTTGACTGGACTCATACGTGATTCAGCGACAAGGATGATTAGAAAACAAATCTAATGCCATCCTATAGCAACACGTCTGTTTCGGCTACGTCTGGTTGCCCCTTCTCTTTAGCGTTAAAATCACAGATGCATCTCCGTCGGGTACCTTTGCTTTTCTCAGTTCATTTTGCAGACTTGATTTGGGATCCGCCTCACCAAATGCCAAAAACCATTTACATGATCTATGGTGGGAAGCAAAAAGCTTCCAGGTGTGCTGCTTCGTGCACATCCCAATGTCAAAGAAAGTTATTGTGCAAGGAAGCTTGTAAGTCTCTCTTTCTCTCTTTGTGTCTTTCTTCTCCCTCCGGAGAGTAAATCAATGGATTCTGTACTCCTGTTAATGTTGCCCCCCCCTCATGTTAGGGCAGCGGAGGGAGGAAGTGACCACATGTGGACCTTGTTACTTCTTTCCCTTGATGCACACTTCAGGTCACAGAACAAGGGGCTATGTGGGGTGTTGTATGTGTGTGTGTGTGTGTATGAGAGAGACACACACACACACTACAAATGGTGCACAGCTAGTAACACTCTTCTAAACCTGTATATCTAGGCACCTTCCACTGTAATTAGTACCTCCTATTGGCAGTGTGTAGGCAGTGTGACCGCAGCTTCTATATTTTATGTTTAAATTCTTTTTTAAACTGTGTTGTAATTGTGTTGTTTTTGCTGCCAGAACCGGTTGTTGGCTGTGAAGGATGAGTTTGAACAGGAAGGGTAGTAGGTGAAGAAGACACGTCCCTTTAAATGGGGGTGACTAATGAACAGACTTGTGAATACGAACCTAAACATTCTCACGAGTTCAGCAAACAAAAGAGGAAAAGAAAAAAAATATTTCAAAGTGAGGAAACCAGCATCCCTCTGCGAGTGTTTGGGTTGAGCACAAACTATTGCCCGAGCTCTCTGTAAACCATAGGTGATCGTTTTCACCGGTCATCACGAGTGCAAAGTTTGAAGAGTGGGAGAGTGAATAATACATCTGCACCGTGGCACCGTTTGTTTCAAGCTGTCAAGCAACACCTCCGTGAGAGACAAATGACACTGTGTGCTGTATTTCATGTATGTTTCTCAGATGTGGGTTTTCACTGAGGCCGTTTCTGTTATCGGTTTATTTTGAGAGCGATAAGAGGTGTCTGTCTTTCACTATGACTGAAGTCAAGATACAGGTTTGTTCTCTCACTGTTGTTGTTGTGGCATCATAGCAAAGGGCAGGGAAGCCTGTTACTACGAGACATCATCTTTCTCTCAGCCTGAGTCATGTCTGAGAGAGACCAGGAGGGGACAGAGGGGCCTTTGTAACCCTCTGAGTTTCCACATCTGTAAAACTTGTCTCATCTGGGCAAAACTATTTTTCTCTTCACCAGAGAACATGCAGTGTTAGCCGAATGATACTCCTCCTAAGTGTGGGATTTATACACGCCAGAAACGAAGGAGGAAGAATTATCCACATGTAAAGGCTAGAAACAAACATCTTTAAGACCACTGTGACCCAGCGTGATCAACCATTTGTGACTCCAGATTTTTCTCCTCACTCAGCAGTCTGAACCTCTTTTTGGCACGTACCAGTCACACCCATGGACATAAAAAATGAATGGTGGTTGGGAGATTTGACAGGGAAACTGGAATAATAGACACAAATCTCTTGAGGACTGAAGACGTATTGGATCATAGGCAAAGAATTACTTTATCTGTGAATCCACAGGAACCATAAATTTGTCTCAATGCAGCTTATCTTCTGCCCACGTAACAAGTTGAGTCTAAGTGTTATTTTAGTTTTTACTGGTATTTCCTTATAAGTACAAGTAGTCTTATTATTTTATTTTTTATTTTATTCTTTTTATCTGAGCACCTCTTCCACGTAGACAAATACAGTGCCATGACTCCTATATCTGTGACTAATCTGATCCCTGCTTAAGCTGTCCAGTCCAACTAAGTTTGTTTGGGCAGTGAAGAGAGGTCATTCTGCGTTCTATGCACCAATGATACATAAATAAATACATATGAAATGAATGCAGTTTACTTTTCGGCTGATAGCTCTTCCTCTGGCTTGTATGACAGGCACGTGCAGAAAGGTCATATGGTCAAGATCCACAAAGATTGTGTGGATAATTTGTCCTGCGTAGATGAACACTGAGGAAATGAAGTCGTCAGAGGATTAATGATATTTGGAAACTTCTTTGTGTGCATGGATTACAGCTTCAGAATTAAGGGTCCTCTTATCAAATATACAGTGTTTTAACAGTACTATTACAATGTTCTGATGAGAAATGAAGAACTTAATAATGTTGCTCTGTGTGTTACACTGTGAGGCTATACAGATCTTAAGATTTCTATTTTAAGGCTTGATATGACACTCCTCTTAGAGAAAGCTGGAAGACACTTTTGTTACTGAAGAATAATAGCACACAGGCAGCTAATCTTTCAACAACTGTCAGGTTAAAAGTTCTCCTCTTTGAAAAACTCTAACAATAATAGCTAAGAGTAACTGATTTTGGCCCTCAGAAACCGAAGGCAAGAAAAAGGATGGAGAAATAGTACCGGGCCCGAGTACAGTGTCCAAGTGGCGCACTGCCTTTCTTTTCTGGAATATTTTATTTTTATTGTGGAATTACCGCCAATGTGGTACAGCAAATCTGTGCTCTCTGTATTAAAGCCACAGCATTCCCACAACTTCTGCCAATTATACTTTTAATTCATGAAACACAGTCTCCCCTCCCCGAAGCTCCACCCTGCCAAATTTCATCCTATAGATCCAGCCGTTGTGCTCGCCCTCACCCAGTGACTCTGTTCCCGTTTGCTCCATTACAAGTTTCCACGTGTGGCAACCCGTGTGCTGATGGGAGCCAAGGGCTACTAGGAGAGATGGGAAAAGGTGCTCTTGTTACCTTCTGTGTATTCAGACTTCAGCTAATGCGCTTAAACTTGCAAAGTTAGAGCAGGAAACTGGACGAATATTTGAACAACAAACTGGACATGGGTGACATTGGATGCAAGATCTGAGAAGTCCTTCAGCGTTTGCAGGAGACGTTTCAACCAATTACTTCTGAAAACTACTGCTACTCTATATTTAGGACCTTTGTACACTCCTGTTTGTGTTTTTATCTCATATATTTTTTTTAATAGTACCACTATTGCTGATAAAGCAGTAGTTTTGGCCTAAAGACAGCGGGGGAGTCAGGCTTGTTGATTCATGATGACGGTTCTTGATACAGTAAATCCGTGATTAAGTATGAACAAACCACTGTGTAGTGTTCAAACCTTTTTCCATAATTCCTCTAAAGAAAAGATGCAGCATCAGCAGAGCAGGTCTGTTGTTATGCAACAGAGAGGAGTCTTATTTTGATTGCACAGCTCCAGATCCTGTGGTCTGAGCAGTGTGAAAATCATCTGTTTGCGGTCCCGTAAGACGTCACTGTTTTGTTGCATCACTTCTGTTTCCATCATTTACTGTAAATTGAACTAATGCGCCACAATGTGGCGCCCCAATGAGTAAGAACAAATGGTACCCTTGTACTGTAATTAAAAAACATTTATTTTGTGTTCAAAGTTTTCATCTGCCTTATGAAGATATTCATGCTCTAAATCAGTGCAGAACTGCTGCATTGTGCGCTAGATATAACTCATCATTCATTATTTCTCAATGTGAGGGGGTTACACCCATGAGTGTGACTCTGAGATGGGCATCTGACAGAATTTTCAATGATTTCAAGCCAGTTGGCATGTTTACTCTGGCCAGATGTGCTTCACCACAGCTCTGTGAGTAGCACTGCTGTCATACGTGTCATTGTGCCAGGACGCGCCTGCTGATGTCTGCTGTGGGTACCCTATGCATAACTCCGACAGTCCAACACCAGCTATAACACTAAAGTGCCTCTGCATTTATGTAGACCAGATGAAACACTACAAGACATTTCAAGTTAGAGCAGGAGAAAACTGAGAGAGACATGTCCCTGCTGAGAGGATCATAGACTAATAAAGTGAGTTATGGTTATGTGGGAGAGTCATGATAAATCAAAGATGTTTACAGAGAGTCTTCCTGTGGGATGAGGAAAAAACTAGCTGTACCGCACATACGAACTGCCTTCCACATTGCACTATGCAAACGTACTTACTGTGATAGATTCTGCCTGCAGTGCACGGACCAGGACTTAACTGTCTTATTAGTGATTTTGAAATCATCACAGTCCACTGAATTGCCACTGAATGTTCGCAGAGAATTTAACAGCACGCGACAAAGACGTGACATCTTGTCAGATATCCAACAGAGGCAAAATGCTATGTGCTAATCAGATGTATCGACTGCCGTAAGCTTGTCTTGCATAAATGGTGGGAGGAAAGCCTGGAAAAACAATAGGCTGTTTAAGACTCCATTGGTGCTTGGCCATCTAATGTTGGCAGACTCACAACTCCTGAATGAGCCTTTTCTTTTCAAACCAGACCACTCCCTATTAATATCCGACGGAGTTCAGATTATTTCATCCAACAAAAAAGAAGCTTCATGATCAACAGGCATGTACACGATAAAACTCAGTTTCAGTGCCTACAATATCCACCAATAAGGGCCGCTGGCTTCACCGAGAGGTGCCTGGACTGGAGAGAAACAGTCATGAAGCGTCATTTGCAGGGCCGTGTTAGCACTTGTGCATGTGAAAAATGAGAGTTTGAGTGTTTGTGTTGACCACAATGCCTACATATGTGCACACGCAGTGTCCATGACGTGTGTGTGGATCTCAGCATGCTCATTACTGAAGTCTGATACTACTGTTCTTTATCAGCAGGTCTCCCTCAGCTGTACAAGGACAAGCTGTTACAGTATGTGTGTTGTTCCATCAACTGAACCGTTCCTATGGCAGCTCTGAGAGATGAAGTAGAGGAGTGCACGGCTCAGCTCATGCCTGGAAACCTGCCTGCTGGACTCAGGTGACCATCTGAGCTGCCAAAGTGGAAACAGTCCTGGGTCTTCCTGGAAGTGATAGAGGAACTTGAAACTCTGGTAGTCAGAGACACTTCCCACTAAAGACTCACACATGGAGACCGCAGTGTAGAATGCTTTGGTGAACGATACGCAAAATAATCCGTTTTTGTGTTTGTTTATTTACACAAATTTTACAACTGGTGTGTTTTTGTAGCCCGTTTTGAGGCTACCAACATATTCACTGATTGTGTCTACGTGCCAGCTCAGACATAGATAAAACTCAAAAACTGGCACCCATTGTAGTCAAATTTAATAATTTTCAGTTCCTGCAGACACACGTTTGTGCCTCAAACCAGTTTCAAGGTTTTGATTACACCTGTATTGCACAATCGTCCACATCATCAGTTCACTGGAAGATAATATAATCGACTGAAACCAAACTTTCACATGGATTGATGTGCCAAATGTAGGTGTGTTTCTGAAGCAGTTAGGACGAAACTGTGACAAACCCACTGCAGCTTTAATGAAGACTAATCACGTCAGAAACATGTCAGGTCAGCTTTCCCTTTCATGTTTGTTTTCCCTAGAAAATTATAGAGCTGGGACTGTGTGACTTTATGAGTTAACGCAATGCAGTTGTCATTTACTAATGTTATCAAATATACAAATGATACAGTTATTACAAATGACAAGCCAATCATGTGTGTCTCTTAAACGAAACTGGTGGGCCAGTCTGCCTACATGCTAGGAAATGTAATAGTTATACTTTAAATAATTTAAATTTGAATCACATTAATAAGACAATTTTAATCTTAAACAGGCTTTAAAACTGTTTCACCATAAATGCACCACCCGCATGCAGCTGATGCCGTTGAGGCCGCCACTGCTGCAGCCTCGACAAATGTGGACCCAAATTGCTACATCGGGATCTAAAGCTTTGACCACCCCACTGTCTCATTTTCCTAGGTATGGTAAGTCAAATTTCAAAGTGTGTAAGTCTTTACTCTGCGTCATCATTAATTCAGGTAACAGTTCACTTCATATCTATTTCTACCACCGACAAATCCCCGCTGGCACAGACCTTGGGCTCTCCGGCTTTGTGGAACTGCCTTGTTACGCAGAGACAACTCCTGCCTCGGGCTAATGAGCATGGAGTGAGATGTCCTCTGAACAAACTGCGAATGCCACCTTCAAAGGAGACATGCGGTGCCCCAGTTTTTGTGGCCACAGGGAGCTGTCTGCAAGGACTAAGTTTAAAATTTTCTCTTGTTACCATAAAATTTCTGGTAAAAGATTACATGTGGAAGGAGTTAGAGAGACCTTGGAGGCTTGGGTCTCAGAATGAGACTACTGTATATAAGCTACTGCACAGTGTACGTGTTATCCTGTATCCATTCTAAATTCTCACACGTTGTCATCATCATCGCTGCCGACCTAGACTTGCCCTTCGCGGAGGATATTGGTGTCTTTCAGCTGGCAACGATATTCTTGTCATTTCTTCCCTCAGAGGCTGAAAACAAAGGTTGCACGTTCCTAATGAGGAAGTGAGGACAGAACAAAGGCTTTACAGTATGAATGTGATGTCAGGCCATTTTAATCTATCATACTGTGGCCTTTGTAATCCTCTGTGTCTAAAGAGGAGTTCGGGTTTGTCACTGAAACCACAAGCAGCCACAATAGAGAGCTTGCCCTCCTAGGTATCAGTAAACAAAGAAGCCACAAGCTTTTAAATAAATAAACAGCCAAGGAGTAAAATATGGGGTCACCGGGAGGTTGATCACTGAGATACGTCAGTGGTATAATAAGGATTATCCACTCTATTCATGTTTTTTTCCTCTTTTTTCTGTTTCCCTGTCATTATCTCTCTCACATTCTCACTATTCGGGCATTTCAGGTTTTCTCTCCCTCCATTCATCTTTCATTCCCTGCAACAACAGTCAGCGTAGTGACTCAAACAGGCTCCACTGATCATTTAAAGGGTCAAGGTCTGTTTGGACACTTCTGGTCCGCTCAGCAGGAGACGGTAGAGACTTTATTAACCTGATTGCCTTTGAAGTCCTCAAATGACTGTGAGGAACTTTCCTGTCTGATCAAAGGAGGAAAGAGACAAGGAAATTAGAATGATGTGCTTCTGCTGGAGCGTTACGGATGACGATGCACAGCGCTTACACTTTAAATTTGAGTGATTGTGCTATTAGTTGTTACTATGTCTTGCAGCAAAGAGTTGAACAAGGCACACTGCACGTTTCCAATGCTGAGGAAATTTGCAAACCCAATAAACAATACAGATATTTGATGTAAATATCCTTATCGGACGTTTGGGAATAATATTCCACCATATTGGAAAAAATATATCTGGGAGTGAAACTGAAGGAGCTCAGCTCAACTGTACCAATCAGTGAGGTCAAAAAGACTCTCGACTACCTGCATCAATCATATGCACGTCCTTACGACACAGCTAACATTTGCCACAATTATTCATGCAAATTAATGATGCATGAAACACTGCACTGTAGTGAATGAGGTGTTTTGGATAAGATGTCTAAATTTCATGCCACCTCATGCTGTCACATCTTTGGCTGTTGCTCTAATCCAATCCATTCGGAATAAAAAAAGGTTAGGGGGTTCATGGAGAACTCTCTCTCTCAACATTTTGCATAAGATAACTTAAAAACAACAGAGCCATCAGAGGAATGAAAATAAAGTAACGCTGGCGCTCTATTTGGATAGTCTGCATTCAGAGTTTAGAGGGCATATGTAACGTTTCAACTGTTCCACTTCATCTGTAGATGTTTAACAGACTCATGAGCCCCAGCCACTGAACAAACACCAAAAAATAAAGTCTCTTATTTTTTCAAATTATTTAAATTTTCACATTTTATTCATCAAGTTTATCCAGTATATTGTCTGTAAATGGAAGTCTGTGCTGTTCCAAATCCGTCTTCACACTGCCAGGAATACAATCCTGGTGAATGGAACATTGATTTACTGGTATGAAATATCAACAAAGTGTTCTTTTCATCCTACTTGACATCTTGACAGTCCACAGTACATGACGCTTTGAATTTATTTGCACTGCTTTTCATTGTAAAACAACATTTCCAGCCCCATGAAGTCACCCTTTATATTTGTAATTAAAACGAATATATTAAATGCGTAAGGAAGACATGATTCGATAATGCATTTTAATTTCATTACTGGGGTTATCTTAACTTTCTTGACTCGTTTTGCCCAGCCATACAGAGATTTTATTTGCCGCAGCAACATCAACCGTGAGATACAGTTTTATTTGTCCGTGAAGACACATAAAATTGCTTCACACTCGGTTAAGTGTAGCGAGTTTCCACAGTTTTGTTGCCAGCCTTGCGCAGGACTGGGGGAGTTGAGAAAGAAACAAAAACTCAGAGGATGAAGGTAATGATGCTCAACAGATCACGTTAAGCAGAATTTTGACCCACTGAAAGGAAAAAGGTCTATTTTCTTATGTAGCTCATGTAAGTTGGCCATTTGGCGTCCGCTTACGTAAATTTTGATCAGCCAACTCAAACAGAAATCAGGACAAGCATTAAGTCACTTTAGAAACAACAGGAGCGGTCCAAATGTTGTTTTTACGCGCCCAGTTTGGGAGTCACTGCCAGATATTCTTCTTTGACATTACAACAGTGCCCACAGTTTGAGGGAGATTAAAAGTAATCATTTTGATTCAAGACTTTAATAGTTTGACTCTGTCCCCAGAAGACCTTTAGCCTGGCCCATGAGTGTGCAGTTTCCAACCATCTGTTGACTTCCATAATAAATTATTATTTACCACTGCACTACAATATTCCTCTCATATATTTGTTAATTTTGCATGAAAAACTAAAATGGGGCCGATGATAACAGCTCCTATCGCCAGCTCGAGCAAGTCACTTCAGGTCTTCCATATCGTTTTTCCTTTCATCATCACCCAGGACATTAGCTTGGTTCATTGACCCAGTGATGTTCCTCCAATCCACCAGTATCTCTGCTTCCCAAGATAGAAGCAGATGACTGAGAGCTTCCTGCTCCTTTGTGTCTCCTGTATCTGCGTCACTGGCTGATAATCACGACTTTACCGGCAGGCTTCACTTGATGCTTTATCTCAGAATAGGCAGTGCCAAAACGGATGCACACTAATATGGCATCCACGTTCCCGAACAAGGGACTGTGTGTGGGAGTGTCGGGATCTGGGACACTCATCAGTGATCACGGTATCAAAGGTGAGTGTGTCAACAAGTCTCCTCGCTTATTTAAATCCTCTGTGCCACACAGAATACACAAGATGTGTGTGGTGTGTCTGCTTGCTTAAAGTGTCATCCAGTAATGCAATCAATTGGACTGTTATAGTATTTACTTCTATGATTGTGATTTACCCATTTTCTTCTTTAAATTGTACGTGACACACTCATGATGAAATTCAACTTTCCTTAAACAGTATGTCACTTTTGTTAGGATTTGATAAATTGGTTAAATTTCGTGGCCGCCAAAATAAAATTAAGTCAGACACTATTAAGTTTAAACCTGTCACAGCTCTTTCATAGGAATCATATAATTTAAATGTATTGCATGCAGTATTTGGAATAATGTTGTCACATGGAATTGACGGGAATCTGCAATTACACAAGATTGTAACCTCTCCAAAACTTTCTAACGCCCTCCGGTCTCCTGAATTCTGTCCAATACTTCAACAGCACGACTTTGAAGGCCTCCTTAGTACGAATGTAAACCCTGCTTTCAATTCTAACGCAGCATATCTGGAACTAAATGCTAGACGGACGTGTTGCAGCGTCATGTGGTGCGGTACAATCAGCTGACAGCAGTGAACCCTGTGAAGACGAGTGTTGACTGTGAGGTTATAGAAGAGGTTATCGCAAAACTCTTCACTGTCCATCTCACTGTATGAGCAACATCTGACGGCCACGCTGCAGATGTGTCCATATGCAGCAATACTCAAGCTTGGAGAATCCTCTCATGTTTTTGTGTACACAGTATGCGTGATCCAAGTCCTTAAAACAGAGAAGATTGACAAAAGGTGTGCAGGTAATCAATGTATATTTTGGCATGTTTGACGTCATTATTAATGACACTCATCACAACAGACATAACAGCAGCAAACGCTAATCCAAAAATCAGCCTCCTCAGACCGGATTTCCAAAAAGGTTCTTTAATAAATAGCGGCAGACTGACTGACTTTAAAAACATCATCAGTAGCTCTCTGAGGCAAATATGTAGGACAATTACACACTTCAAGAGCTATACTATCATTTTGTTTGCTGTGGAATTTGATCGGCATTTCGAGATACAACAAACAGGGCACAGGTTACAAAGAAGGTGCTGAGACCTCGTTAAAATTCAGTTTATAAGCCTCCATGTGAATCACATAACAGTTTTGAACATTAATGCAGGTTTTTTTTTTTTTTCTAAATGGAAAATTTCAAACAGATTGTTTTTTTGTGACAAACTCAAAAGCGGAGGAGAAAATCTGTTCGAAATGTCTGGACAAACAATATATCATATGATCCCACAAATAATACCAGATTGTGAATTCTTTCCTTCGGACTAAATAGCAGATAACAGAAAGCATTGGCCCCCCCACACACACACATACATCCGGAGTAAACATTCCACATAAGCAAACACAAGGACAGACCTGGAAGTCCGTGGAGGGATCGAGACACACTCTGGGGCTATCAGTTCCCACCCCTCCCCCCTACACAGACACATTTTCTCTCCCCGTGGCTACGGTGAGTGGTGACGGGTCTTCCATTTTAACATTATCTAAGTGACAAACCACTGGAGGTCCTGTTGTGCTTCTTGGATCGTATTGTCCATGCCGTGTCTGTTTATTTCCCCAATGTTTCCATTCGCGGTTTTGCTTTGGACTGCTACTGTAGAAACAGTATACTGAAAGCCATGATGACACAGCAGCAAGCCACCCAGGGACTCTTCCGCTCACCTGGAAATAAAAAAGAGGAAAGTTTAAGGTTTCCTCATTAGGCAGCAACGTTTCATTGACATTAGAAAACAAATGTGGCCTTACCTATTCTGGCACACTTCCAGAAAATTCCTAGAAGCCTAAAAGAGAAAATAATAAGAAAAAATACAGTTTTATGGACTGTTTGTTGTGAATGTTCTTATATTTTAAAACAAATGAGGCTGGGTTCATATGTGCTAGACACATTAACCGATAGTCAGAGCTCTGTCACAACTTTACATGAAGCCTGTGGTCACTACAAAAGCCAGGCCGCCATCAGATGTCCTTTTTAATGTAAGGAATGTGCACAGTGTAAGTCGCATTATCTCTAGTGACAGCTGAGGCAAATGGGGCATTCCAGGCTTTTGCTTTTCTGATCAGCCTGTGTGAGAGCGAGAGTGTGTGTGTGTGTGTGTGTGTGTGTGTGTGTGTGTGCACCAACTTTCAAACTGACCAGATGGTGTCAGCATCCCATTGTAAGTGTCTTTTATTGACAGAATAGCCGTGTGTTTGTTAAAACAATGTATACCGTACAAAATGCAAATGCAAATAATAGTTCATGCTTCAATCAGTGAGTGAATCAAGAAGGAAAACTATTAAATCATCTTAATCTCCAGCCAATCTCAGTCTGAAAAGGATCTCCCTCCCTGCTCCCCGTCTGTTGTGTGTGAATGTGTGTGTGTGAATGCACGTGTCTGTTACTGGGCTGTGCCAGACTTGTTAGAAATGAATCATGGAGTTTGTGCATCCAAGAATAATAATGATTCAATAATCCTGAAAATGTAGGCCTTCGGCTACTTTACTCCTCTCAATGAGGAGCTTATTAGTTGAAGAAGTGAGAGTCCTCACTAAGTGTTGTTAGGAGCTACAGTGACTTTGAGAGATCGATCGTTTAAAATTGTATGATTACACAGAGCGGAGTCAGCTTCATCACGGATCATTTTGTTGGTGAATATGAGACAGAATGAAAACAAAGTGTTCTGCTAAACTAACTGGAATCGAGTGTCAGGACCTTGAATGATGGAGCACAGCGTACAGCCCTTACAAATCATTCGTGTTATAGTGTTATAGTGACATTTAAATGCTGTGCAGGTTGAGACTCATTGCTGTCTCCGTCTCTTTCCTCTGCCTTCATGAAGACGTGCCGACATACAGAGGTGGATAATCTGATTTACCCACCTTGTTTCCCCTCATTTAATCGATACAGCTAATCTGGAAATACATTCAGATGAGTGAATCGTGAGTTTTAGATTCATTTCAGAGAGGTAGATAAACTGAGTCTACTTGGGTTTTCCCCTGCTACGCCCTTGCTGTGGACAGGCCTGCGCTCCACACTAGGCCGACAGGAAAGAAGCATTCTTTCCCACAGGTTTTGTGGACTGACCATGTTTATTTGGGACTCATAACGTAACTGCTATGAAACAATCAGAAAATAATGTTTTATTACTCCGATTCATCGCTCTGTTCTCACCACTCCCTCATTTCGATCGCCCTCTCTCCTGTCTCCACACGGGGAAAACTCAGAATCATGCGTTTACAAACGGCAACCAACAAATCCTACTCATGCTGCCTTTGAAGAGCAGCTAATTTAATCCGATGAATCACTTTATTCTAATTGGGGAGGATTTTGTTTGATGGCTCTTTTTTTTAGGGTGATGACATCAGAAAATATGATGTCAGACACTAAAAGCTTCATTTCGAAAAGCCCAACATAAGCTTCCAAAGACATTCAGCCCCAGTAACACTACACGGCAGCAAGCACTGACTGAAATTATAAAAAAGAGGCCATAAGATTAGGATGTTATCTTTTAAGTGTCCTTATTCCAACCTGAGGATTAGACTTGGTACTTTGTTCCGACTCCGTATTTTCATTTTAATTGCTCTCATGTTTGCCAGGAGCAGTATTGGGAAGTGAGTTTATTACAGTTGCCCCCACAAAATGCACCCGTTACAATATTACTTTTGTCATCCAGCTATTGATTTGAAATCCACAATCTAATCTCATCCCCAGGTTCATTTTAATTATCATTGTGGATGCACACCACCAAACAGCAAGCTAACCTGAGAGATGGAGCCGCTTACCGATCGCTATCATTCTTGGATGCACGGGCTCCGTGACTCATTTCTTGTAAGTCTGTATTAGTATTGCTGTTATTCTGATTTTGGACGGGAGACAAAATAACGTCGGGAACATCGCTGCTGAATGCAACTTGCGTGCATATAACGGCGATGTTGCCAAGACTCTTTCCACCGCAGAAACACGACCTCAGTCCTCCTGAAACACCTATTACAGCAAGATAAAGCTTGTGGAAATACACGCCACCAAAGACGGCTCTACAAACTGCATGCTGAGAAATGCTGTTCAGTTCTCGCTCAGGATTGTAAATACCTTACCTTACCTGAGAATCACAGCAATACAAGTGGCATAAACAAATATAACGGCATATTACTGATCATCACACTTCAATGATTTGGTTATGTTGTTCGGTATGACACTGTCACATTCAAAGAGACAGAGGCAGGTGAGTGAGGGGTCATTAATCACTGGGAAGACATGCTGGAATATCATCTGATCATCATACCCGGTCTTGTTCTTGTCTAGCAGACTGGGAGCCATCGCTCTGATGTAGGCACAGGTACAGATCAGGAGGAGAATCACTGTTAGCAGTGACTGGAAGTTGAAAATGGCCGACTGCAAGATGAAAGAGATGGACGTGTTTAGTACAGACGTGATGTAATGCAGCTTACCGGCAACACTTCTTGAAAAACAAAACGCTGAATTCAGAAGTTAATTTTCTGTAACCCTGATGTCATTTTTCTTGTCGGGAGAAATGTTGTTATGCCAGCTGTTTATTCTGGTGCTGTGACACATGGTTACCAAAGACTTCGAGCCAGATTGAGAGACAGATAGCATGTTTTCCCCCAAATGATCCTCTTTGGGCTTCTGGACCACCCGTGTGTCTGCTGATGGTGATCTTGATATGTTAGGCAATTTTAAACAAGGACGATAATGATATCACAGAACACAAAGTACGCTGGCTAAAACAGCGGTTGGTTTGGGTCCCTGGTGATTAGTGGATGTGTCTCTTAACAGACATGCCATGTATTGTAAGAGAATGCTGTTAAACTACAAACCTACACGGGAGAGTAGTTTAGACATGGATGCTCAGATGACTTTTAATCAACAGCTTTTAATTACCTTGCCTTTATATATTTATATATTTGACGCTTTTAACCAAAGTGATTTCCAATTTCAACCATGTGGACACAACAGAAAATTGCATGAGTCACGCATCATAATGACGGTATTACTCCTCATTCCTGAATAAAATCCATAATTTACTTTTGATATATTACACTAACGTGGTCATATGCATGCATTTTAGGATATTACTGTGTACTGATTTATGCTGGGTTTTTTTTTTTTGTCCCTACATTAAATCACACACCTGCAAACACACAGCAACATTAGTACTATCTTATTATAGCAAATCCTCTTGTTTGCAAAAATTAAAAACAACAGAATCATTTTGAATTTTAAATTCGTAACATTTTATTCATTTTGCACGTAGTTCTGTTACATAAATTCAGCCTGTGCCTGTTATCCATCTCCCTGGCTGTTTCTTGGTGCTACATGTTTGTACACAGTTACATATTCATCTTCTATGCAAATGTTTAATCCCTATGCACACTTTTAATTCCTCTGTACACACTTAGATCCTATGCAAAAGTTTAATTTTGCTACAAATGTTTAATTTCTCTGCACAGATTTAAATTTGGATTTATCTCAGGTTAATTTTAGCATATGGATACTGTGTTAATTCTAATGTGTGTTTGCATGCTGCTGCTGGATGCTTGGATTTCTTTCGGTATCAATAAAGTGTCTTTGTTTTGATCATTAATATTCAGTAAATTCATAAGATTTCAGTTCATTATCTCCTCAGACCATAATCATTTACATCCTATCTCACTCGTAAGTTTTATTTAAAAACAGAAATCCCGTTATTGCCAGCCTACAAACAACAACAGTCCTCAGTATGTAGCTGAACCACACACACACACACACACACAGACATGCATGTTCCCTGAGCTACGGTGCAGCTACGTGGCACACACACAACACACACACACACACACACAGACACACACACACCTCACAACATCGCGATGCACGCAGTCACCGTATTCATTAATTACTGATCACTTTGGTAATCAAACGACTCGCGTTAACACACGACTGCAATTTAGGCGACAATATGAATCGACGATGAAACTATTTTGAAGACAGAAACGCAGACTGATAGCTCCCTAAGTTAGCCTCAAAGTTTAGCCAATCTCAGTTAGCCAATGCTAGCACGTAGCTTAGCATTTACTATAGCTTTCTATAGGTTTGCACCGAATGCTAACACCCGGTGTTGTCAACAGCGCATCGCCGACACAGGTTAGAAGTATAACATGTGCCACAGAGCATGCTGTAAAGGTACAAGAGCTCCCGTTTTAGTGTGAAACAAGCTTACCATTTTGTTGTGAGTCAAAGCCACATCACACTTCCTGCTCTCTGGAACTTACGTAACGTAACCGCGTCAGCTTTACGTATTTACGCACGGAGACGCAAATCCTCGTTTGCTGATTGGCTGAGAGAGACGAGAGTTGAAAGTTGAAACGTCTGTCGGCTGTCAACAGAGAGAGAGAGAGAGCGGCAATGATTTGAGTTTAATACAAACACTGCTTCGCGTGGATATCGCAGTAGTTAGGCCAAACTAAACCGTAAGTCTGAGGAAAATATTACACACCAGGTGTTTTATCCACACCGACATTATAATAATGAACTTAGTCCGTCTTGTCACTGCACAAGCGGGGCGGCAAGCACGCCGGAGACTCGCCGCCTTGCTCTTAAAGGAGTATTATCTGCATCCGGAAGGTGTTATGATATCCGTGTGATTAGGCTGTAAATCTCAAGATGTAGTGTGAAAAAATTGGGAAGTAAACATGTATCATGAAGCAAATGTAATGCACAAAAACTGCGTTCACCAGCAGTTCATAGCCTCTATATGCATATGCATATATATGTATGTATGTACATGCATACATACACACATGCTGTATACCATATTATGGTATAGATAGATAGATATGCATGTGCATGTATATAAAAGTACCATATTGTAACTTGACATTTTGCTTAATTGTTTTAAGCATAAGCATATATACATAGTTTATGTATATAGGTACATTTGTCAGACATACCGTAGGTCGATAGCCTAATAGATCCTACCCTCTCTTGGTGACGTAAGACTCAAATTTTTGTGGTCCACTTTTCTTTCAGCGTTTTCACAATGAAGTCTCCTCCCTCCAACCAGCCACGACAGCATCTTGATTACATTTAAACCATGTTTCATAAATCCCCCTCGACCCTTCCTTCACAGACACTCCTAGAGTGCTCTTCATGTAAGAAGAAATCTGTCAGCTTGTAAACCACACATAAATTATGTTTTGCATATTTTACAGTAAGAGTGCAGATGAAAACTTGTAAAAAGAGACGAACTGTATTCGAACGGATGGTGACGAGAGCAAGAGATGAGCAAGTGAAAGCTTTGCACAGACACGCATTCTTCTTAATGTGATTAAGTTTTAGAGGTTACAGTGCACTGACCAATTTGGGCTACAGTGCATGTCTGATTACTGCAGTCAAATCGAGGCTTGACGAAGCCTGAGTATGTGCATTTGTCTTCTGTTAGTGTGAGAGATGGCATTGGATCAAACTCTTTTAAATAACGCCCATAGTTTGATTCAAAGAGTAAAACTTTCTTCAAGCAAGCAGTATGAGTTTTGATGGTAGGAAATGTGATGCTGGAAGTAATGCAGGGACAGTGGTCACTTGACCGTTAAACAAAATGTGTCTTCTTCTGACTTCTGCTGTCACGGGTTGTATTGTGCCACGCCTCTGTACTCTGTACACAACCATAATCTTCCCTGAGAGTTCCCTTACATTTGTGACTGAGTTTGGCTTTTCACAGCTGAAACGTATTCCTATGTGAATATATATTCGAGATGTGAAAATGACCTGTTATTGTGCAGCTTGAATCAAGGGTTAGCAAGCTGTTGTATCCAACATTATACAGAGGAGCTGAGGTCAGGAGGACAACCCTTCAGGCTAGCAATGTATGTTTGTTTGCCCTCGTGAAATTAGTCATCTCGTCAATGATTTGAATGCAGAGCTGAAGTTTGTGTGATCACTGTTTGGTTGTGGCTCAGCCCTGTTTGTTCCTGTAGATTGCAGATTACTTTTTCTATGAGAACAAACAGACTGGTACAGTTTCTGTTCTAAAATGTGTTATTGACTGAAGTCATATTTACCCATTGTCTGATTTCTGTTGAATTTAAACTATAGAAATGCATGACTTAGCATAAACTATCTAGCTTACGTTTTCTGAGAACAAGGCCTCGAGCAGGCGGACTTGCAGAACCGTACAACTTCTTGTGCTGTGTCAGATTCTGTTCTCATTTCATTTGTCAGCTGGTGTCAAATACCTGTAGAGTTGCAATAATTGTTCCAGATTATGTCACTCAGTAGTAGGCTATGCTGTTTTTACCACAAAAGGACACATTGGCAGTGATGTTAGATACAGCATAGATCTGAAACTTAGTCTTTTAATCTCTTCTGTATCTGTAGGAGTTCAGAAAACCATTGCATCTGCCTGTAAGAGAAGGCACATCTTGTTATATAGCACAAGACAGCATGACCCTGACCTGTTACCACCACATCATAGTCTATCCTGCAAGCAGCAGGAATATGAGTCCTAAAAGTGTCCGTGGTTAAATTACAGTGTTTTTTTTAAAAACCTGGTCTTTATGCTGAGGCATGCATAAGTCAAGTTACGGTGACAACCTCACTAGTTCTGCGCCTGACATGATCGTAGTATACACAGGTTCAGACAGACTTTTAGACACGCACCATGATTTATTTTAGTGTGTTTGCTTTCTATTTGTCAAGAGGTTTAAAGATAGCTGATAGCACGGAAGAATAATGAATAAAAGGTTACGGCACAGACTGGCCAGTGAGTTGTCCTTTTCATCATGAAACCATTGTATTGGAGGGAGCATGAGGGGAAAGTCCAGTGAAAGGACAGCAAAAGGACTGGCCTAATTGTCAGGGCCCATTAAAGAGACAGTTAACTGCCTTGGCTTTGTATGAACTCCTCAATTAAGACACACGATGCATAATTAGAGGCTCTCTTTGTGACTCATTTACCTAGCACTTCCTGCACACGGTTGTGTCTTGCATTTTTCATGTGCGGCGGTGCAAAAAAAAAAAAGAAAAGACAATTAAAAGGTTGAGCAAAAAATTAGAGGGAGTAAGGGAAGAGTATAAACGCTCCGTGTCAAAGCTGTAGAGGAGTTTTGGTTGATGATTTAAGCATTGCAGTGATTGTGTCTGCCCGTCAAGTCACAGGAAGACTTTGGGATTGACTTTGAAGATATTGCGTTGGCTCTCCATTCCTGACAGACAGCGCTGTTTATTTAATTGGAGTGTCCTTCTGTCATTACCACAGGGTCATCGCCCCTGCACAACAGATGTTACAGTAACTAATGAGTAGCCGGGCTCATTTTATGAGGTTAAAGTTGAACCCTTCAGCTCCCTCATCTTGTTCAGCCCCTTTCGTCCAGCCACACCTCTTCTTGAAGCACAAGGGGTCAACTTTAATCTGTTGTAATATTCTTTACCAGTGTGCACACGCGTATGTCTATGTCAGATCTCTGCTCTATGTCTCACTTTGAATAATCTTGACCACCTGCTCTGTCAGCATATATGGTGGGAGACAAGAGTACCAAAAAAAAAAAGATGCTGTCAGCTAAATGCTGTCATGTCCTAACTTATAGCACAGTGTCCGAAGGCGCTCATTTTCATTTTTCAAACATGTCCAGCTTGGCTAACTGCCAATTTAGCTGTCCTTTTCCTTCCATCTCCACACGCTTTGCCCTGTAGTTAAGCAGGGAAGATATCCAACTCACCTCTCACTTCACGTGGAAGCAGTAATCACATGTTCTGGCCTGGACATCCGTAATCAAGTAAAAGTTTCTCAAGACCTTTGACAAGAAAAAGATTAACTAAAATGACATTTCGGGAACAATCTCTCGGATCATATTTGTAAGCCTTAGATCAACATGTTTTGTAAGTGATCCTTTGAACATGGACTGGTTTCGGCAAGGAGATGTAACTTTAACTGCAGCGGTGACTCGGTTAGCCAAGACATTAGCCTGAGAGCAAGTTGACATTAAAACAAGCTTGCTCAGTGCACTCATTTAACTGTGTAGTATTGATTTTATCTCACAGTATAAAGTAACTCAAATAGTGTGGCTCCCACAGGTTTTCATCTGTCCATTGTGGTCCGACATGGTCATTGATAAATTAACCTGAGATGTGTTAGACTGTAGACCGACACTCAGTTACATGTAATTGAACGCATGCAGAGCTGTGTTACTCTTTGAGCTCCTCTGGAAATGTCATATTTCTCCCACACTATCTGCCAAAATCTAAATAGGTTTCAGGATAGAAATGGTTGGCACGGCTTCAGAATCATGGTTAAAGATGGTTTTACTGGTTGTTAGATAAACTTGTGAGTCTTAAAGAGCTTAATCAAGCTTAATGCATTCTCACATGGATGTTTCTTCAATCTAAATCTTTAACAACCAGGCCTTTTCAGTTTTCTAATATCCTTCTATTTATCTTTAACAGCGAGTAATTACCCTGCTGGTGGTCAGAGAGCCCGCACTCCTGCTCAAAAACCTGCCAAGACCTGTTAAACTCCATGTGGTTCCAGTGACTCAGAGAGACCCCCATTAAAGACACACACGGACATTTATTACCAAATCCAAGTGGTAAAACAATGAGGCACATTGATGCAACTGGGAGACTAACACAACCTTACAACATCTAAGTGGACTGACTGCAGGGGGTGGGGGTCTTTGAAGGAGGTCCTAGGTTTTAATGCTAGCAGAAGGCCCATGAAATGGTGTGAACATAATGCGCTGGGCACGTTGCTGGAAAAATGGCGCCTCGATAAAAGTTTATTTAATTTCCATTTTTGATTTTCTGCAGGTGATGAGTGGTACAGTCCGACAGATCATTGTAACTACCGATCCAGGCACCCCATACTTCCTGCGAGTGGACTGGGCCGTAGACCTGGGTGCTGGATTCACATTAGCTCTCACTGATGGTAACTCAGCATGGGTCGGCGAAGGTAAAGATTTCAGATATTCAAACGCTACAGAAACACATCCACCTCTCTTCACCAAACCAGTCTTACTGTAGGCCACGTTTATTACAATTTTTGGCTTATATGTCCTGCTAAGACTTGCATCTTTTGACCATTGACTAGACTGGGTTGTCACCACTGTCCAAACTGGGCAGGCAGCTGGCTGAACCACCCCATAATATTCAAACTGTTGGTCCTTTAACCAGAGGGACAGCACTGATCTTGTTTCATCATCCCTCTTCACTCCAGTGCTGCAGCTTACAGGTGTATAAAGTAGATTACTCTACTCTACAAGGCATGTCTTTGTATGTGCATGTCAGTGTTCAGTGTTCAGTGTGTGTGTGTGTGTGTGGTTACATATGCCCATGCATTTTCTCTGGAGACACACCTGGAACATAACTGCTCCCTAGTTTTCTATTGCTGTCCATCTGCAGAGTTGACAGGCAGAGTTGTGACAGCTATGTGCAGGCTTCTGGGTCATCAGTGTTTCTGTGTTTGATGTGTTAATTGGGACCCTCAACACAGTGTGAGCAGCTGTGCAACAGCTGATGACATTCCCCTTGGTCTCTGCATGCTTCCTTTTAAATCCGCTTTCACATGCATCCATGCATTACTACATAATTAATGTTTATAGTTCACTTCTTTGCCCTCCTCTCTCAACTGTACAACTTTAAAATGATGCAAAAATGAGAAAAATGCCTTGTTTGTGTTCAGTTTCAGAAGAAGAGGTGACAAGGGAAGCTGATGATATGGGAGTCACAAAGGAGAAATATGTTGAGGATCTTCTTCAAGCGCTAACAGGCAGTGAAGGAAGTCGAGGCAAGGAGGAGGTGTATTCTTTCCGCCTCAGTCCAGATCACTGTCAGCTCTCGTATCAGAGGATCTGTAATGACATCACGGTGAGTGAAAACCTTTGGAAGATTTTTATTATCCTTATGTAATAATGTACAGTTACTAGGGATGGGCGATATGGACTAAAAAATGTATCCCGATAATTTCTGGTATTTATCACGGTAATGATAAAAATGATGATGAATAAACGCCAATTCAGCCTAATCTTTTCGACTATAAATCTATCACCAAAATAATAATAAAGGCTAGGGGGAATCAAATTAAACTTCTTTGTGTCATTATTTTGACCGATCTGAGTTTCTGATTGGCCGGAGCGTGAGGAAAGAGCTCCTCGCTGCCCGGCGTATCTGCTCCGCCTTCCACCATGTTTGTCAATATGCGTGTTGGGCTGCGAGTGTGTCGTGCACATATATACGTCATCAATGGGAATTTATCGTTTTTATTTGGGATGACATATTCAAACGTAAACAATGACATATCGCACATCGCTAACAGTTACGGTGAATATATGTTAAATGTTCACTGTTTTTTGGTCTTTAGGTTAATAAACTGTAGACAGACACACAAGCAGCAGCTTTGAGGCTGTTCAGCACCACACCACTGCATAAAAGATTCAGCCACCTCAATTACTTCAATGGGACTGCTGCGTTGGCAGAGTGGTAATGCCAACACAGAGGGCTCCAGTAAAAAAAAAAATGCAGGGTTGTCTGGCGAAAGAAGCTGAACCTGGCTCAACTTTTGCTGCAATGCAACGTAATCCGGCCTGTTGTACAAGCAAATGTGTACAATGCACATTTCTGGTACGTCACTATGTACGACTGTGATGACTTTCCACAGAGAAACCCTCAAACTCATGAAGTTACTTCTCTGTGTCACCAGCACCCGAGACAATGTGTCTTTACCAGTGCCACCAACGCCTCAAAATTGCAGCAGATGGAGCACAGCCACATGTCTCTGCAGTTTTTGCAGGTTGTGCTGGGATTGCAGCTCTGAAGCCGTCTTTGCAGTTGTATGATATATGCTGGAATCGGTGTAAGTGGAACTCAAGTGCTGAATAATCCGCTGTTAAAGAAAGCTGCCGCTCCACGTCGATCTATCAGTAGTTCACCCTTGAATTCCACGGCATGTTACACTTCCTGCATGTCACTGTTCCCCGAGGAGAAATGCATCTAATGACATAGAACAAAATAGAAAGGAAGTCTTATATTTTACAGGGGGCTGTTAAAAAGATAAGGTTTATAGTCTCTCCACATTATAGCAGAATTAGAAAGGCTTGGTTGCCTTTAGGCCACTGTGGGAAAAGCCACAGATAGGAATCATTCAGTTTGTTGCCAGTCATCCAATAGCAACATGTATAAGGTAATTGTCTAATGGCCACGGCTCATAAACGTTTACAGAAAAAGACTCGCTGGCTGAGAGTTTGTTAAATGGTAAGGCGGAGCTAGCTTACGCTAATGTAAGCAGTCAGTTCCTCACATAAAAGCACATCTCTTTGAATTCATGCAGCAGCCAGTCACTGACAAAAGCTGGCAATGTTTGGACAGAGACACGCACTACACACCGTGCCGAGGCGACTCGTAGGTAGTTCACAGCGCGTGACGGGTTTGATGGAGTGCGGGTCATGGCGCTTTCAGTGGATTTCGGTGTTATTCTTCCAACTATGAGAGGATGCTGTAGCCTCCAGGGGCCAGGTCACTCGGGGTCCTGGGACCGCTGTGCAGGTAGAGGAGACCAGAGGGAGAAGGCCAGGGGGTTAGGAACACTGTAGAGGCAGTAAAAGCCTGATTTATGGATAGGGCCGTCCTCATCTAACAATGTTAAACAACAGTTGATTAGAGCCTTTTGCTTTTCTGTCACAAACTCCCCCTGGCTTTCCTTGTCTCTCTGAGTGTGGGCTGTGTATACAAGTGTGCCTATGTGTGCGCGTCTGGACACAAACATACTGTTGGTTTTAGATGGCTATCAGTCTTTAGATGCTATACTTGACTGTATACGACTTTGTCTCATGGAACCACATCTATTATTCTAGTAATGAAAATCTGATTTGGCGTAGAGAAAGAATGGATGTAGCTTAGTCTAACTGTTAATGCAAAATGAAGTTTGGTTGACGAGTGCTGGGGATGATGCCTTTATGCTCTGTGTCAAAATACCTCAGTACACCCGATCAGATCCCTCAAACCTCTGAATCATTGGTACGACCGGCATCATTTGACTTTTATATCCCCACATTAAACAATTTCACTGGTTTATGACGTGACAGAAATGAACTCGTCTGTGCTGTGTAGGTTGTGTAGGTGGTGCAGAGGGAAAAGGTGTTTCCAAAAGGAGCAACTAGACCACACAAAATGATTGACAGTGGCCCAAATCATTCCAACCCCCCCAAGTGTGCTTTTTAAAAATGTAATCCATGCTCACATTGTTGCTGACACTAATCATCAGTGTGTGCAGTATGTGTGTGGTAGAAAAGACTCCTGGGGGACTCTTTGCATTAAGTGCAAACTACTGCTCTTTTCTAACACCTGCTTCTTTTCTTCTTCTTTTTTTTCCTCGCTCTCCTTCATTTTTTTTCTCTTCTTAGGTTAAAAAGTAGAACATATTTTCCCAGGCAGATAATTTTAGGGTGCAGAAATGACCAAAAATGAGGCACGTTTCGTTTGAGAAAAAGAAGAAAGGAGGTTAAAGAGAAAACAGGTGGTGAACTTAACCTGACATTAATGTTTTATGAATATGACCCCAGAAGGTGTAATGGTGAATGTAATTTGGGTGTTAGTTGTTAAAACTGCTACTAAGCAGGTGTTTTACATGGCTAAGTCAAACATTATCTCCTCCTTAATGTCTCTTTAAGTGCCAATCTGTCATTCGTGGAAAAAAAGTGCTGACGATGCAGACACAAAATGTTCAGGACTGTGGAGCACAGATCGTGTATGTTTTCTCGCATGTAAGGTCCGTTTAGGACTAAAAACTTGAAAATATGTTTCAGTTTAGTAATTTTTTCACTGACCCGAGTTGATTCCACTGCTGTGACAGTCTGTCAGATGGTCACACAAATGTTTGGTCACTTATCCAAAGGCTTCCTGTCATTTCAAAACAATTGTCTCTCTGTCTTTGAGACACTTACAGCTCAGCTCTTCAGTCCAACTTCAATCCGGAAAGATTGGGAATCTAATTCTTGATAGTTGTGGTAATTGAAGCCACAGGATCGTGGATGAGTCTGCGTGGATGAATGTGACACTGATTGTTCCATGTTTTATGTTTGTCAAATGGAACTCGTACTTGTTATAGTTCACTGGGGACTCCAGCTGTGCAGCGCGACGCCAGCCACAAATTTCACTGGAGTTGTCGGTGTTTTCTTATTCTGGTTGAATTATCCCGAGTTCTGATGTGTGAAGTTATAAAGTATACTTGTGAATTTGCACACACGCGGCCTGTTTTTGTCAACAGTATACACAAACGCTAACCCTGTTTTTGTAAATCATGCGCATTGTGTCGAGCGTTGTTGAAGGGACTGTAAATGAAATACAGTCAAACGGAAAACAGGAAATTAATTGATATAATGGGCCAAAAGCAAAAAGATTGCAGGTATAATGATGCAAATACATTTCTGCTTCTTTCCCTGTCTTCATTGAGAAATGATAGGATACAGGATCCTTTTTCAGTATTCCCATTGTAACCTTTGATTCCTAATTAATCACAAATTAAATGTCAATGAAATAAAGCATTTATTTAGCTCATTTATTAACTGATCGTTTCTGCCCTCCTACAGAATCATTGTAACTTTCACCCTTGCCTATTTATCCACAAAATCTATGTCAGAGATAACTTTATGGATCCATGTGGAGGTTGATCTTTTTTTTTTATGGCATTAGTTACTGTAACAGTGTTCATGTTTTGATCAGCCCAAACAGAAATGCCCACTAAACCAATTTAAATGTTCAGTCCCATGAAGTGGTCAAAATGCTTTTATTGTGGTTTGAGAAAGAAATAAAAAAGAAAAAAAAATCTGCCATCATCCAAACATCAAAAGCAAAATTTAAGACAAATTGGTTACATGTTTAGCTTTTGTAGATGCAATTAAGGTTTTGTTCTGCGTTTCATGTCTCGAAAATTTGGTCCGACTGGAAACCAGATTTCTATCCTAACCGAAATGCAGAGTGAGGTCCACCAACGCATCTCTCCTTCTGTCATCAGCAGCAACTTCTACCTCACAGTAGTTTTGTCTCTCTGGCTGATGTTTAAAATATTAATGCGAGTGAACCTTAATAACGCGCTAAAAACATCTCTGAGCCCGGCAGTCTAGGTCAGTTAAGTATTTTAACTATTTCCCGTATGTCTGCGCTTGATTTGGTACTGTGCCACGGCGTGCTCTGTGTTTATGGGAACTTTAATGTTATCAGGGATAGGCTGACTGCCGTCGCCCCGCACTTCCTGCTCTTTATCTAGCCTCACGCCTCTGCATGGCGGACTAAGGAGCTGATGGGACAAGCTGATCTCTGCTTAGTGCCCACACTTCCTATCCCGAGCACCCTTGCCCACCCTTGAACACTGTCTCTTTGTCATCAGACACACTGTGCTCACCCACTCACTTCCCTGCTCCCTTGGACACAGTAATGATGTTGAAATAGAAAAAGGGGGATATGTTCAGTATATGTTTGCATGTATTATTATGAGCTGGAGTGTTAGCCGGTGCGATAAATGAATATGTCTTTAGTCTTTGAATTTCAATGATGCCAACTTATTATATTATCATTAATTACTGGTTATTAATTAATGGGAGTCATTGTCCTGTCATCCATGGGAATAATCGGTGGGTTTTGTCCGCAGCGACGTGTTGGAGAGTATGATAAGGAAAGCTTTGTGTCCTCTGTGCCCACTGTGTGTTATGGTATCATTTTCACTGGGACTGTGTTCTTTTGGCTTTGACGTCCACACCTACGTCCCTCCCTTCTCCACGGGTCCGACCTTATGGTCTGGCTAGCTGTCTGGAGACGCACACACAAACAAACAGTTAGACCACACACGCATCAGATCATGTTGTAACGTCAACCCTATCCTGAAACCATTTTGCTAAATCTCAAATCTCATTTTGTTTAGTCTCTCCTTTGATATTGTGTACAGTGTGTTTCATCCTGAAACAATGATTTTTCAGGCTTTGAAAGGTCATGAACTTGATTTATTTTTCCTTTTCTTTCTGTCTTGTCCTGACATGTTAGCTTCATTCTCTTTTATTAGTCATAGATTTCCCCCACCCTGCGTGCATATGAAAGGCACATGTCAAATGATGTTGGAGGCTCAAACAACAACCGCGAATGATTTACTTCTTACTATTTGACTGTTGTTTTAGTGAAGTAACACAGTAGAAAAATGTGGCAGTGGGTCGTGGATCACAGACAAACAGTCTGACCTCCCACACCTTGGCAGAGGCTGGCAACAATGTGCCGATTGACCTTTAACTTTATCTCCGTGTCCCAGGAGAGAAACAGAAGCCCGAGAAAATAAATGGGGCTTTTTAGCCTCTTTCTGTCTTTCAACAAGGAACTTCAATCAATAACAAAACATTCATTACCGTCTATCACTGTGCCACTTGACTACATTTTCCGATTTATATGTTGTTTAGTGCATCCTTCCTCTTTCCATGCTGCACAGTGAACTCAAGGTAAACGTTTGGTGACCTGGAATTTGCATGTTTACGGCAGCGCGTCTTCACAGAAACCCTTAAAGTAAAGACAGTGAAACACGCAACCTTCGGTATTTAAAAGAAGGGGCAGGAGAAACAAACAGCAGCTGAGTGTCATTTCCAATGTTAATCCAGTAAATGAGGGTTGTGCTTCCAGCGGTTTAGATCTCTGTATCTGGTGTCTTCAACTGGTAATACCATGTTAACATGCTGGTCAGGAAGATTTATGATCTTAAACAATGTCAGTGGGTAAAACTTTGATGACAAAGTTTGACAAAGTCCCAGTCATTATAATGACATGAACAGTAAATGTAGGACATTACAACATTCTTTAAAGTGAGCGAATATTAGTGCGATCACGTTGGAGTCCAGGGCCTTCACATTATCTTTTGTCACGTGGCTGATTTATTGCCAAATGACTTTCATCTGACAGTACAGTAGAGAATTAGGCACAGGTAGCAGCAGCGGGAGGAGGGGTTTGAGGAAAGATCAAAGCCTTCACGACTGTCACACCTTGCTAATTTTGCAGCTCTGCAAGTGTTCATATAGATAGTAAAGTGTAAGTTGTTTGATCTTTGAAGTTGTAACTTGCGCACTGTGTAAATTCACAATCATAACCAAGCCAGACATCAGCCATTACTGGGCCTCTTCCAACACTAGTTCTGTATCAATGGTGAACCATCTTGCACAAACACTGAATTACAGCTAAGTGAACTTGTCGATCACTTAGGAAGCTTAGTGTCACACAAATTCCCTCTAAATCCCCGAGAGGAGCCTGCACTGGATCACTGTGACATCCTGATGTTGCACTTGATTTTTTACGAGTTCCTGGGAACCTCATCCCGTTTAGATCCTGGGTGGTCTTCTCTGTGTCCTGATCCTGCTAAATTGAGCTTTGTTAAATCACTAATTTCTTTGTTGTGATCTGACTGGGCATTATTGGCAGTGCTGGCACAGAGTAAGCATGCCACGATGCAAAACGTGCGCTCACCCATGTGCTCATGTTGTCCATTTTGCTTGCTGCAAGGGCTAAAGAATCGAGGGTCAAGGCCCTAAAATAACACAAGAAGAAGACCACATACCAACAAGACTAAGAGTCTTGAGGGGTTCTGGGAAACTCCACTTAAGGACAGTGGGGCTTTGAGTATATGCACAGAGTGACAATGCTAACATGTTGATATTTAGCAGGTATAGTGTTCACCATCTCAGTTTAGCGTGTCAGCATGCACATTTTTGCTAATTCACACTGAACCCAGGGTACAACTAAAGTTTATGGAAATGTCCCGTCATCCCGATGGCAGCTCGAAAAGAAAAGGTTCATGAAAGTCATTGGGATACATGGTCCCAGAACAATGTCTGTACAAACCTTTGTGCCAATCCATCCAGTGGATGTTTAGACGTTTCACTGGATAAGTGACAACATTTGATTTGCTGGTGGCGTTAGAGGAAAAGTAAGTGGATCACCAAACTTATTAGTCATGCGGATTTAAGCCACTCTTGCGGGTGGTGTCAAAAAGGATTTGGCAGAAGATACTGCTCAAAGTAATAGAGTTTGTATTGATCTTGGATTCATTCAATAGTAGGAGAGCAGAAAAGTTTGCATTGTTAGAGACAAGATGAGAAAGCGGAGAGGAGGAGACAAAACAAAAGAACTGAGAGATAGAGACTACCAAAGAACAGAAGATCGATTGAGACAGACGGGGTCGACTAAGATATTGAGGCTGTGGGAGCGAATGCAGCGAATGTCCACTCACTGAAACATGTTCAGGTTCACCAGTGGAGGGGAAAACAGCTGTGTGGCCTGCCAGGACAGCATCAGCCTGGGACAAAAATGACAAGTATTTTATGAGAGCTTTTGAAGATGGCGGCTTTATTACAGTGGGTCTGCGACCTCGACACAGCCCAGTTAAGATTTAGCACCTCATCACCTTCTGGTTTCCCAGTGCATCATGAGCACTACCTGTGTGTGTGTGTGTGTGTGTGTGTGTGTGTGGTGTGTGTGTATGGGAGAATCTCCGAGGCAACAGGCAAACACAGATTATGCAGCCATTTGAAGAAATGTTTGGTGTGGCAGCTTTGATGAGCAGACACTCCCTCCAGGGTGATCTGTGTATCTGTGCCTTCGGATATTCTGTTTTTAACAATAGCTGTTTGAGCTGTCGATTAAGTCCTATTTTGCACATAAAATATTGGAGGGTTACGGTAGAATTTAGAAAATGTAACACATCAACTAAATGTTAGAAAATCTCCCCATTTGTTTGTCGTTCCAAAGCCTCAGCCCTGCTCTGTGACTTGGTGCCAGATGCAAACCAAATGAGGAATGTTTTATTATATCTGAAGCCTGCCTGTGATTCCAAAGAGTCACCGACAAGAAGCAACTGAGAGGAAACTGTGTGCTCACTTGCATAGTTTACTGGTGACCAATGAATTCAACCTGTATTTCTCCTAGACAGAAGGAAACACCTCATCATCTTAAAAAGTCTCCTACTTCAAAGAAAATGTGATGTAGTGGGTTGTTGCACCTCTATATTGGAGAGCGTTTTGGAACAACATAAAGGTGCAAATTCTTACTCATTTTTACTGTAAGCAGGATTTGGAAGCTGATTTAGATTTGAGCATCAGGTTATTGCCTTCAGTCCATTAAACTAGGCTTCAAGTTTTCTGTCTCTAACTTTCTCCAGCTTCTCCTAGAGGATCCACAGGTACTCCAGGGACAGCTGGAAGAAGCAGGCTTAAATCTGTCCTCTTGTCTCCTCCCAGTCGGGCACGCTCAAAGGACACACCCGAAGCTTCTGCTTAACATGAAGTACTTCAGCTGTCAAATGTCAGTGCAGAGTACTGGGGTCTTCCCACATTATTGAGTTTGTCAGCTGAGCTTGGCTCCCCATCAAGTTCAGGATTCGTGTTAAGGATCTCACTTAGGTTTTCATATATAGAGCCCTGCAGGGTCAGGCACGAGAGTACATCTCCGATCTGTTCCATCCTTATATCATCAGCAGGTCCTCTGACCTACACACACACGTTTTGTGGTCTCTGTTGAAGCCTTCTGAAACTATTTATTGAAACTGGCCTTTGTCTTTTCTGGTTTTGATGTTGCTGACGATTTATTGTCTTTTTTTTCTTTTCTCTGGGTTTAACTACTTTCCTTTGCTTACCTTGGTGTGACCTTGCTGTGTAAGAAGTAAGCAGTCACTTATAAAGCCAACCATCCTTCAAAGAAAACATTTTTCTTGCAATTTGCAAATTAATAGCAGTCTTATTTGATCATGTGTTCTCCTTTCTCTTCTCCTTTTCTTTTACTCTCTGTTCCCTCCTTTCTTCAGGTGGACTTGGGTTCAGTGGAGCTCCAACCAGCTCCAGACCCTCTAGAGCTGAACCGGGAGATGATTGGCCAATCGCTGAAGCACAGCAAGGATCTGGAGTCGGACAACTGTGAGCTGTTAGCGGAGAATCGCAGGCTGAAACGGGAGCACCAGAGAATAGTCAGAGAGTAAGGATGAGGAGGAGAGCGGCTCTATGTTTTGTGCTGATGGATTAATAAAATGTGTGTTTATGAAACAATATTTGATGTAGAGCAAATGTCAAGTTCAAATGGAAAATGCCGCTGACAAAATCTAATTATTTTCCTAAGATGTCGAGGGCTGGTATTTGTTTGGTGATTGGCTTGTTTGCATGCAAGTTCTCTTTGCTTTTTAAGTTATGCTGCCAGCTGTTTATTTGCACAGCAATCACCCAGTATGACATCATCACTGGTCGCCCAGTTGAGAGTACTGAGGGTTCCACCCAGTGTTGCAAACTAGGCCTGTGATTTCTGGGAACTAACTTCGAATTAATGTTTTCTCTGAATCGTGTGTCCCATTTTCTATATCCATGTGCTTCTTTTCGCTTTGCTTTTTGATTCCTCGACTAATATTTGCGCTGGGTGGAGGCATCCACGTCATCTTAACAAATTACTCTCAGAAAGCAAACAAACGCGGACGTAATTTGTCTGCCTGCATGCGTAAAGGTAGACGCGAGAGTCGATTTGCTTTCATGTATGTTTTTTTTGCACATTCATTGTCTGTGTCTGGATTGTGTCTGAGGTTGGAGCAGCATGTTCAGGATAAGGAGATGTTGGAGAGGGAGATGTACTCACGTTTTGTCATGGTCCTGAACAAGAAAAAGGCCAAGATCAGAGGTCTGCAGGATGCTGTGCGCCAGCTACAACAGAGCGATGACCAGCAGAGAGATGGAGAGGGGAGACAAAGGTCAGCATGGCTCCCTTTTAATTTGTTGTCCTCTGGCATAAACTGGCTAGTTTTGCTGCTCTAAAATACAAGTGAACAACGGCACAGTAAGCAATGTAACTAATGGTAGCTATGTTGTAGGTTTGCAAACTAGGTTTTCTTGAGCCAGCGCCAGGCAGCGATACTCACCACTCTCCCGCTACTATAGCAATCATCACAGCAAAAGCATATCTTGGCAGAAAGTAAGCCAAATACCCGTGGACAAGTAATTTAATGTTTCCTGACAAAACTCCCGGCTGCAATACCAAGTTAGTGTTGTGTGTCTTGGTCCGAGCCACTTTGTTTCCCATTTACAGAGCCAACTCTGTGAAAACACTGAGTTTTCTTTTCAGTGCACATGCACCGTGGAAAGCTAACAGACTGTGAGGAGATCCAAATTTGAAGAAAAAAAAAAAATCTGACGATCATCTGACGATGATCATTAGACGACTGTGAAAATGTCTTTGGAAACTTTGGAGGTGATTGGTTTGGAGAACAAGGTGACTCAGACATTTCATCAATTATCCAAAAACGTGCAACTGATTTATTTTCTGTCGGTCGACTAATTGCTGCAGATGCTAGACTGCTAGAAAGACTTTTTACCGGGACATTTACTTTGGTTAATTTAATGAGTAGCACTGTGGACTGAATCAACATATTCAGGTCATTGCTTTAGTTGCGCAGTTGCATGTTTTGTTTCCAAGCAGGTCAGCACAGT
The DNA here is from genome assembly GCA_014281875.1 of Nibea albiflora. Lineage (NCBI taxonomy): Eukaryota > Metazoa > Chordata > Actinopteri > Sciaenidae > Nibea > Nibea albiflora. The sequence continues at coordinate 19,634,295 of CM024801.1, forward strand.
GCTCACTCAGAGCTGCGCACTCGTATGTGTGCCACACCTCTGGCCTCTGCAGAATACAGACAGTGGCTAATTTGTTTTTTGTTTTAACAAGTCCGTGTTACATCTTCCATCATCGCAGGGCACGGTGTATGTGTGGAAGAGTTTACTCATGATCGCCGCTTATGTGTCTGGCTTTGCCACCGTCCCCTGAGGTCAATAATATGAAATATTGAAAGACGATTGCCCAAACGTTTTGCCAGCATAGTAAAATGAGATGCTGAGTTTTCTAAAGGCTTTAACTCAATTTCTGAGTTTTTCCACATACATCACGGACGGACAGACACGCGCGCACACTGATTCTTCGACATGAAACACTTTCTTTTCTTCTCTCAAACTTGTCTCATTTCCTTTAGCGACAATCGTGACAATGACACAACTCACGGCGAAGATAACAGCCAGGAAAGAAGAGAGGAGACGGTTCAGAGTTTCCATCCATCCCAGGAGGCAACTATCCTCATCACAGGTATGTGTGTGTGTGTGTGTGTGTGTGTGTGTGTGCGCTCCCAAACCCATTAAAAATGACCATTCACTGTCGACTCAGAATGAATGATTGGGTTTTAACGAATAAACAATAAACACATTACTTACTTCATCTTTGCCTGCATCACAATGTGTTGCAACAGCTGTGTCAAAGATAATAAACAGAAACATTTCCTTCCTTGCCCTCTAATTTCTCATAATGAAATAATGAAGACTTTTCTCGAGGGATAAGGCCGTGTGAGTGCAGTTCACAACGTGACGAGAACAGGCAGTTATCTATGCGTTTAAAGGCAATGTAACATTTGGATTCAGGTGACAAGACTAGCAGATAAGACGCATGAGCTGGAGAGAGTGGGAAACTCCTGCGTATCCCAAACACTTTAGGACATCAGCTTCAGAAAGTAATTAAAAACACGGTCCTCACAGAGGCTTCCTCCCCTGCTTTAACTCATTCAGGCTTTCTCATAGGTCGCTGTCTTTATTTAGAACTGATGATACACAATCGCACACGCATTGTGCTCCAATATTGCACTTCCTTTGACACGCACTGTGTTTTGGCGGAGCAGGGCGTGCATTTATTGAACATGGCAAATTTTCGCCCATTCCTGGTACTCGTTGTGATGTCATAGGTCACTACGTGACTCAGTCTTGATGCAGGCCCTTTCCTCGAACAGATTTTACTGTCCAATAAACTTGACAGTTGGATGTAATTGATTATGTAAGCAGGGGGCTTTAACGTACACTTAAGAGCACACACGAGCAAGAGCGTATACCCTCGGGTAGCCGGGTTCTGGGAAAACACTTGTGAGTCATAAACCCACCCGGTGAAGTCTGCTGTGATTGCTTCAACACGGCCGCCAGTGAGGTGGTCCTCCACTTCTTGCATCATGCAGAGCAGGCGTCGTATCTGCTGAGTCACACACACCCCCCCTGCCCTCCCCGCGCTGCAATCTGCTGGGATAACCCACTGATCGCTCTCTCAATGGTCGCGCTTGTGTTCAGAGCCAAACTCAAGCCCCCACCCCCCCCGAGAGGATAATACAGTTGCAAAACACATTGACGTTATGGTGGCTTCAGCAGGTTCTGTTGTTTGGCTCGCCTTTCCTTAACTTTCTCTTACTCGCACATGTAGAAGCACCCTCCCCTTCACGCTCTTTCTCCCAGCCTGGCCACAGTGAAGATGGATGGAGGTGGTAGATTGCGCAGGATGGGTCTTGGCTCATGCACTTTGTTGTTTGCAGTCCAGAAAGGGTTTTACAATGCTTCCTTGTGCTTTCGGCTTGTCATAGAGAATCACCCAGCACTTGTCTCTTATCTTCGTGCCTTGATGAATTTTCCCCCTAGTTCTCTCCATTTTTTAAGCTTTTTTAATATTCTGGTGTGTGTTCCAAAGTTGTCTTTGTGCTGATACTAACTCCGCTGTCCAACAAATCAGTTTATGGGCGTTTCTCTCTTGGCCTTCAGCACTGTGATGGAAAACGGCCATATATTCACGTCAATGGCTGTTACTATGTCTAATGGATGCCTAATGCATTGAAACTTCCCCTTGTTTATATTTTGCAGCCGTAGCCCGGTAACCCCGGCAACGGATTAATTAATACGCACCTTTACAATAATCGGAGGACGTGAAACACAAAAGAGTGAGTCACAACAGTCTTTTGTGTTTACAAATTCAGTAAACATACACAGCAAGTGAGCTCTGGTGAATTTGAGACCTCGATGACATTTGTTATGTTCCATTCGAGTCCCCACCCATTTGGTTATTGCACCGTCTGACCCAGATCAGACACTGTGTGCATGAAATGATGCTTTATTTGCATTTAAAAATCTACCCAGTCTTCACCAGACATAATGGGCTATACATAATTCCCCTTTGACGTGCTTGGCCCCAGTTAACCCTCGTGCCTCGGGGTGTGTTTCGATATGTCTGAGGCCTGATAAGAGAGTAATGACTGAGCAGAACTGGAGACAAAAGAAGAAACTCTCTCTTTGACTTGTTCCCTCCAGGTATAGCATCTGATTGTCACAACATAGGAAGCAGATCACTCACAAGGGTGCTACCGAAGATAAGGGAGAAAGGATAGAGGAGAGGAAGTGTGACTTCTCTGAGAGGGCGTCAGTAACATAAAGTGGATCAAAATGACGAAAATATAACTTTTCATTCATTTTGCTGCATAAATAGCAACAGCAGCATTTGATTTCACCACACGCTTTAAAGTGTTTTATCTCCTTTTCAGACAGCTAATCACTTTTTCTTTTCATCTAACACAGCGGCTCAATCTGCTGATCTTTGAATTCGAATAGGCTAGCAGCAGTGTTAAAGGGCAAACAGGTGTGTTTGTATGCCTGTCTGTATATTAACGATTGCATCCGAGTGCGACCGGGCTTGTGTGGAATGCCAGATCTCTGTCCCAGATAAAGGCCACAGGACTTTTAGCTTTGGAGTTGTCCAGGGTTAACAAAGGTCATCTGATGCAATATGCCCTGAAACTGCCACAAAAGTGCCACAAGTGACACTGATGGAGAATCGTTTAAGCAATGACGATGGAGAATTTGGGCTTTCGTAATGAAACCAACCAAGCAATGCCAAAAATGTGGAACGAGACGAGACATCAGTGTGCAGGCATTTAGAGGCATTTGACTTGCAGGGGTCATTGTGAAGGAATGAAACAAGCATCTTTGATTTACAGTGAACATGACTGATTTTTGAAAATCAAGTGCCCTCATAGTTCATTTATATTAGTGACATTAGTTAAAGATGCTCAAAGAAGCTGTTTCATGTAGTGAGTTCTGTTTGTGTGTGCTTCTCTGTGCGTAAATCTTGTATGAAGGTCGTGATCTGGTGTGCCACGGCGTCTCTCTGGACCGGACCTTCTCTGATGATGAAGATGAACAGCCGAGACGGAAGCGGAGGTTGATTCACAGCCTGAGCCCAGAGTCTTGTGAGCCGGAATAAAATCTAAAGTGAGTCAGATAACCAACGCAGCCAAAGTATCACCATACTTGGTATCATAGCTGTTTTTGACACAGCTTCTCATGCTTCTTAGTTCATTAAACTGTTTTGTGGAGCCTCTCATCACATACGGTATCAGTGAAAGCACAAAGGGAGTTCAGGTGGTAGGTAGGTCATATTAAGAGGTTGACACTCACCATAACAGACAAACTCTGCGGTCTTCATGTTCCATGTGGCCCCAAACCAGAGTTTAACGACAATGTTAGAAAATCATTTCAAGTTCATTTTTATGGCCCTGTGAACCGTTTTTATCTCTTTCCCACCAAATTTCATTCATGACTTCTTTTTTTCGATTTCTCAGACAAAACGACCACTGCAGCCTCACCGCACATGTGGGGTGCCCCGCTTTATTTAAATATCTCCCACTCATTCCATTAAAGAATGCTGAATCATCATTTTGTCGTCATCGTTGGTATTACAGACTAAACCACACGTGCTCACTTCCCAGCATCCACCAGTGTCTAGCCCTGGCCCCTGCATACTTCTGTAATTATTAAATTGGTTTTCTTCGTCTTATCGCATTGATTGTATTACTCATTAGGGATACATGCCATACTTCTCCTGCAGCCTCTGACCACAGCACTGGTCTTAGATGTGGAACTGATTTCCAGATGTTTAAGAATAGTTGCTGTTTCCTCCTAATAAAGGATGGATGGATATTTCTATGGGTGTGAACACCGTAACAGCATGACTTCATAGAGATGGACTCACTGGTAGGTCTGACAGAGTTTCAGATTAATCAGCTTCTGTTATGTTTGGGTTTTCAGAGGTGTCTCTTGACATCCGGGCTCAAACATACAATGTTGTGAGGTCTTTCCACGTTCAACAGCTGCAACTTTTCTCATGCTCTACTGACTCACTGCAATAGAATGACCAGAGGTTCTCTGACTGCTTCCTTTTAGGACTACAAATGAGTCCAGACAAACATTGCATCTTGTTACTGTGCTACTGCTGCAAAAGAAAAGTCTGAAAACCAACGTTTGTTACAGAAAATACAAAAATCTGTGCATCAGGACAGTAATATCAACCTTCAGTTTCCATCATGTTGTCAGTCGATGGTTCGTTTGTTCAGCCTCTCCTTTATTGTAGTGACACTTCTTTTAAATCTAAAAACCTCTTAGCATCCCCGCACAGCCTACATCTGGGTGTTGGCTGGCAAATAAACACAAGTGAAAATTACTTAGCAGCAATTACTTACCTAGCAGTGGCTTTTGAATTCTAGGAAATAGTTTTTCCTCTCTAAACATGAACTTCTTGTGTAGAATATTATTCATCTTTGGTTCATATGTTTAATACATTGAGCTCCCAAAGTACATTTTCCACATTCGGGGATAAAATATTAAAGTTCAAATGTGATGTTTGTTTTATTAGTGCAGGTTATACACCTCTACCTTTTCCCCTCTCTACCCTCTCTTCCCTTTTGTCTTTGCCCCACTCCTGTCCCTGTCTTGATCCACCCTCCTCCTCAATGAATAGATGTTATTCAGGATTCATCACGGACACAATTAAATCCCAAAACCTAAGGCTTTAATAATGAGCCGTTTTTATTGATCCACGTCCACGTGGCAAGATTCTTTCAGCTAGTCAATGCTCACCTCAATACACACAACCAAAACAGTGACAACCAGGCAACAGTGTCCTGGAGGTGTCCCCAGATTTGATGCCAGATTTTGTCCCAGATTGTGAAGGCAATTTTTTTTTAAAAACAAAAAAAAAACAGAGCATGCTACTACCATCTGGTTTGGTTTAACTGTGACAATTACCTGCCACAGCCCTCATGAGAGACTCGCTGCTTGTCTCTTGTCCTCAATAAATCAAAAGACGAACAAGTAATGACGCTATCGTTTCCCAAGCGCTCCACAGTGCGTGCTGTATTGAGTGCTGCCGTCAAGACTTTGCCCAGATGCGTTAGTGGTCATGTGATAGCAGGCACTTAACGCCCTCCAGTGCTTCCTCAGGAACTGATGGCGTTGCTGCTGCTGCTAATGACTTGGAGAACATATGGTGGAGAATCTGGACCAGGAGTATGGAAGCAATTTTTCTCAAGAGTTCGCCCTGAGCTCAAATTTGGCTGCCAAGCCCCTCAACCTTGGCTCTGTGTGAGACCGGAGAAAGAGTAACAACTACTGAGGGACGACTGGCTACACCCAGAAAACAGGGTGTCACCACCAAGGCACCGAAGCTGCTTTGTTGCTGCTTATTCATCATGTCTTGCTGATGTTACCCTCTTTCTTTTAATTATGAAAATAAACGATACGCCATCTCTGTCATTTTCCTTTTCTAAACTAGCGTTTTGTGAACATTGATTTGACCTCCCCCATTTTTTCTTGTTTTCATCTGCCCTTATTCTGTGGATGTTCTGTGGCCCAAACTACCTGAGGGGTGTTTTGCAGGAGGTTAATAGGGTTATGTTTTCTCTCACCACCTTCACCTCCTCACCTTTTCCTTTACTTCTCCTGGCAGCTTTAGGTCCTGAGGTCATCACAGTGTGTCTTCACACTGACAGTAATGAACCCATGGAAGCCTACTCAGGATCTGACCATTCTACCTTTGACTTCTGGACCTTCGTGCTGCCTTTTATGATTCTGATGATACCTAAGTGTCTCCTGAAGACCACGAGTAGCTGCAGGGATAATCCCACAACGCGCGCTTGCAGTTTTAGTAATCCCCACAGGAATGTCACACTATACATCGCATCAATAAGGCATTTTATAGAAGGAATTCCAGATGAGTATTCTAAGGATAATTTTCAGATGAGTGCAATGGAAGATGAGAGTGTGAAACTATACTGAATATTTCACTCAGTATTACATTATATCATTATAAAATGGAGAACATGCTAAAACATGCATTCATGTGTTGTTTTGTTATTGTGATTTTTTTCATTATTTTAAAGACATTGTGAATGTTTCAGTTTGATTTTAATTATATCAAAGATTTCATGGAAATGTATTGAAAATACATGAAAAAGAAAGTCATGTTTTCATATGTTTTTTAAGTTTTCTGGGTAAATATCTATCCTATTGATTTCAGTCTGACTTGAATAAACATTTTATACTGCAATATTTTTGCCATATTTTCTAAATCATGTTGTCGCCCACGATACAATGAATAAGAATAAGCAGATACATTAAGTTAATTGATTTTACATGTACATGCACATGTAAAGAGATACAGCAATGAATACCACAAGTAAAGAAAAGCATGCAGTAACTTTATGGACCGCAGTTTTGAACAGATAACAAAAACTGAAGGCATTTTTCCCAAATGTACTGTTTGCATGCAGGACGTTGAACACCAATCACTTGAATGAGTCACATAATGACTATGTGACCAAGCAGCACAAATTCCTGTTGTGTTGGAAAATAATTTCCAGTAGTTTAGGGCTCAAATGAAATGAACTTGCTATGTGTTGGCTAGTTATCAGAATCTGGTTTAGTCCTAAGTAAGTTTTCGCATACAAGGAATTTGCCTCGGTGTTGTGGTGCATCACAGTCCAAACAAACAAAGTAAGAGAAAAGAAACATCATAAAAATGTGCTATTCAAATGTTCTGACACATCCAATTGGATGTAGAGACCATGTTAATGTAATGTGTGGTGTCCATAAGTTTGTGTCAGTGGGAGTCTTATTGATGAGAGCAGCTGCAGTTGAAGAAACACTGCCAGCATGCATACTCTTGCTAGCTTCAATAATTATGTTTAAAAGTAACTTTTTCTGGCTGTTGTCACTTGAACACATCTGATTGTTGAATTCCTGTCCATCTCTTGATTTTCATCACACGGCCTTCTAACAAGGGCACTCTAGATGAACGGGCAATATAGCAGCTCACACAGCTGAAAGGGTTTGTGAGGGAGCGATGATGGCTGCGCGGGCTTGAAATTAAATGTTCAGTCACTTGCTTATCATCGTCATTCACTTATGCGTGCACCTGTAGGATTCCCGTCATGCAGGGAAACGACAGGAGTCTTCCTGCTTTCCCGCCACAGAGCTGCAGTGGAGACAGAGCGGTCTTTGTATGTCGTCAGCCTGCGCTCAATTCTCGCTGCACGCCGCCGTGCACTGTAATGTCTGAAACAACTTGGCCTCGCACAAGCAGCGTTTGCAGGGCGAACATGACAACTTATTTGTGAATGTATCACCGGCTGCTGTTATGAGTGTTAGTTAGTACTCACCCTCTGACATCATGGAACCAGCTGATGTATGCATCCACTTTTGCACAACAGCCCTTTTCTGGCGTGAATCAACCAGATTTTGCAATTCAGTACATTTGCATTTACAGTTGTATTAAGTTATGATCAGTAGAGCAATGAACTTTAGTTCAGTTTTATCGGGTGAATGGTGTCGGCACGCCTCTGGCCGACAATGCCATTTTGCTCACAGTAGGCAGTACTTGGCACACATATGGAAGTAAAGCAGTGGGCAGCAATACAAAAGCAGAAGTCAACCTTCCCGCTGAACCACTTTGACTTGAATGTAAAAATGATAAATGTGCTGCATTTATGTCGTCTTTCTCTACTGATCACTGAAAGAACTAACATATGCCAGCATTCATACGCCGATGGCAGAGGCTGTCATGCAAGGTGCCAACCTGCTCGTCAGGAGCAGTTAGGGCTTCAGTGGTCCCCCCTTGGCGGCACCACGGATAGCATAAAGACCATTTTAGTCATTGTATACAACAACTTTCCAGATGCTAAAAATCCTGTACACCGTTAGATGCCCACAGAGAATTCATTGCTTACATAAAAGCCTATATTGCAGCCATATACTGCACTCTTGCTGTTTTACCAAACTGACTTCGGGTCTTTTCTGCACCGGTCTACAAGTTTTGCCAGTGGCAAAGAGTATCCGCTTTGTTTCAACCCAGTCATTAAAACAGCCTTTTGATCATTACAGATAATGAGTGGTTTCTCTTTGAGATACTGGTGTGAACTGATTGGCCTCATTATTTGAATTAAACCAAATGTTCTGCAGGTTTTAAGAGGATAGTTGAACATTGACTGTGTGATAATGACAACCTGCTGCAGTGTGCTCAGAGGAGGCTTTCTCTTTTTTCCCCATTTTGAAGCAGTTTGTAACTTTATTAAGAAATGTTCTAGATAAACTTGTATATATATATATTTTTTTTAAATTCTTGCACAGATAAAACTCTTCTAGTAAGGTTTAATAACTTATTTTATGACCCTGTAAGTGTGAGAAGGTTGAGTTCTGACTCCTTGTTAAGATGAGTTGTGATAGTTGCAAGTGTGTCACCTTTTTTCTTGTTCTTGCTACTTAGAAGTGTACAGTAATGTACAGTAACCACAAAGCAATTTTAGAAAGCAGTGCATGCCACCCAAGCATTTTAATGGATGACCAAAATGGATTTTTATTGCAGTTTTACCAAAACATAATGTGAAATAGTAATTGGAACCAAAGAAACCAAAATGACTTTCTACATTGGACTTGATTTTCTCTCATGACTGGGAATGCATTATGTTATTATCTTGACTTCCTCTTGGTCAGAGACCAAAGGATCGACGAGCCGTCCACATTGCCTTCTCTCGTGTAGGCCTAATTGCTGACTGGCTTAATAACTGACTGTCTTACACCCCCATCTTTTCTGTGGTTAAAGTACAGTGAGGAGCGTGACGCCTACAGGAATTTTACCATAGGGACTAGTGCTGTGCAGTGTCATAGATCACACATTTTAAATACCTTGGTGCTGGTTGTCATCTTGGGTGTCATACTGGAGTTGTCAATCTGACACCCAGGACTGAATTTGAAATATTGTAATCCTGAGTCTCCAGAGGTCATGCATAGGCAGATTACAGCAGAAGAGATGAAGTTGGAGAGAATTAAATGGTTCTCACAGTGCTGCGTTATCTTAACTGCAATTGGCAAAGATCTGTGACGTGGGAATGGTCTGTTTCTGGTTATCAAACCATTTTGTCTGCCCCCCCCTCCTTCCCCTTCTCTCTCACACTTCCTGTGTCTTTGTTCCTTTGCCATCCTTTCAGATTTAAACTAGTTTGTTGGAAGGTAGCAGATACAGTGATTCATAAACTGCTGGGCCTCTTGAACAATCGCCATTAGAACTTCTTTTCACAAGAGCTTTGATGCTGAGGTTTGGTTTGAGTGGTTGAAACACAATCTGGCGAATCATTTATCAATAGGAAGACATGAAAAATGCGTTGACGTGTATTACATTTAGAATTACAGACCTTATTGTCTGAGTGATTCAGCCTCTTCATGTCTCAGGTCATGATTTTTATACGTAAACACATGTGTTATATTTTACCTGTCATAATGAATTGATTTGGACAGGCAGAGAGAGAGATACTTCACCCTGTAACGTGACCCCCACTTTGATGCAACCTACTGTTTCTTTAGTAGAACTGGAGTAGGAAGAAATCTCTTTTATGAAACTGAGCCTTAATCTGGTCTTGTAACATGGGGAGTTTGCCAACACCACATGACTGAAATGTGTGTGGGGGGGAAAAAAAAGAGCACCAGATGAAGAAATAAATAAAAGATACGAGCGGGTTGGCGGCTCTCACTAGAGGCAGTAATTAGTGGACAGCAGGGCAAAGCTAACACCCCTCAGACCGCCCGACAGTCCACCAGCTGTCACCGCTATGACTGACTCCTGCCTGTTGATTGACACCTGGTACAGAGGACTCCAGACAGTTGTGCCACTTGTGCAGTCGTCCTCACAATGGCAGTGTGTAGCATTTCTTGTCTTTTTCCTTTCAATTATTTTTACGTTGTTCGGAAGTCGTAGAAGCAAGTGGGTGTGGTCGGACTGGCACTCTGCTGCTGCTGCTGCTGCTTGTGTTTCTATTAAAACACAAATCGTAGTTCACTGAAACATTTCCAAGTCTACAGTATTTCATCTTAAACATGTCAGATTTGGATAGCAAGGTGATGTGTCTTACAAAAATGAGGTAATTTCATATATGATTTCTATGGACAACCTTGTATTAGGACCTAACTGAGATAGTTGAGCTTCTAGAGAACCTGCTGGTAGAAACGGATATAAGTATGTTTTCATTAGTGTCTAATCACCTGAAAATAAGAATCATGTTATGAGCCCTTAATATCTATAGAAAGAGCAGAGCAAGAGCAAGAGTCCTCTTGCAATGAAATGACAATATCTATAAATGCTGTTTTAATAAAACAAAGGAAACATACATTGACCTGGTTTTGGTCTGAGGAAACATGATTAAAGTCAGTTCCAGTGCTGTCGCTTACCTCTCCTGGCCTCTCAGTAAAGCTGGAAGGATCAGCTCTGGTGGTCTGGACCTCCACACTTGGCTCCAGTGGATCATGGTTCGCGTCTGTCCAGAGGCAACTTCATTTTCCCACATTTTCTGCTCTAAACAGGGGTTTCACTCACAAAACACACACACACACACACATGCTTGTTTCACTGTACCTTGGGAAATGCTGTTTTCTCTCTGTGTGTCACAGGTTTGGCTTTTGTTTGACACTTAAATTGAACAGCTTGTTTCACACTGGTATTTATTAATTTATTTATTTTTCCTCCAGCAATGCCCAGAAGAGTTGACATGTACCACTGGATGTTTGAGTTTATTTATACAGGAGCAAACATATTGTCAAACATGTAAGGTGACTTCGCAGTGATTCCAGCTTTTCTCTGCTCTGCATAGATTTGTTGATCCTGGAGGATTTCCTTTTATAGAACCACAAAACATACTGATCTGTACGTAACTGATAGAAGAGCATTAAAATCAGAGCAGCTCTGGCCTTTCATATTGTGAGTTTCAGTAGGACAGATCCCTTGGGGTCTGAGAAATTTAATGCTCCTTTTATCTCTGTCTGAAGTGGCATGGGGCCGGAGGTAGACCACCTTTATAGGTCATGTGATATGTGGGTCATCTTGGGGCCCGCGCAGTGGATCACCAGGATCAAACACTCGTTGATTGGGTTTTTTACTCATTGATTTATGGGCACTGAAAGGCAACAGCGCTTCCATGGTTACACATACAGTAGAGACATTTTACACGGCAGTAACTGACTTGCAACTTTTAACTTAATGACTCAGTTAAGAAGGTAAGGCAGTAAAATGATTAAATGATTCCCGTAACTCTAAAACTGAGTTGTTAACTATGCTGGGGTCAGGTGGCAAATTCCACCCAGAACCAGGTCAGCTTGAGCTCTTCATCAAGCTGTTCGGTTAAATTTTGAAACCTGTTTCCTGGAGCTTTGACATCAGCACGCAGTCTGTCTTTGTCAGAGTCTGTTATTGATTGCAGTTGCACTTGTAGTCTCTGAATACTCAGTGTTTAAACATGTCTCAAACTGCTAATACTGAAAATGATCCAGCCTTCCCTTTCTGTTCCCACACAGCACCTCCACTCGTTCTCAGAGTCCGGCTGTCCAGGCCAGTCCAGCCATGCAGGGGAAAGATGTAGCTGTGATGATTACAATGCACGCAGGTATGGAAAAGGCACCTACGATGTTTTACAAGGGCCCCCGGGCTTCAAGGGCAATCCTTTCCGTCAGAGGCTTATCACCTCTGCTCCTGCTCTCAGCTGGTGTAAGTGTCTTCAGAAGGCAACACCATGATTTTGAACAATTAGTCCGCCCCACTAGAATCAGCAAACAGACCTACCCGTCAGTTCTGATTCACATACAGAAGCCTATATGTCTGCCGAGGCTGTCATTAAGGAACGTGACTGTGTAACCCTCTGCTGGAGTCATTCATGATGTTTTACGGTTAAAATGAAAAAGACCCCGTGTGTAATTTTTCTGTCACTCTTCAAAATAACTGAGCTGAGATACAAAAGTCATTAATATATTACAGTATAGTATAGTCTTGCTGTAGACAGAGATCACAAAGTGAACAGTGTTCAAACATGGACAAGTCTACTTTTGAATAGTTTTGCTTTTACGATAAATTACAAATAAGATTCCTTGTGAATTTACTAAACCCCCCAAATGCATTTTCATTGGAGCAGAATACGATAATTCATCCGCTGCTACCCAATGATACTCATGAATGACTGAAATGGGTTTCCAGTCCTTCAGAATGCATATTGTCCAAATTAAAAAAATATTTAACATATATCATACATATTTACTTTGGTCACTTTCGGAGACATTACATAGACTAACACTAATTTCCTAGAGAGTTAGCCTAACTCTAATCACTACTTGCCTAAGTCTCTTCAACCCCCCCCAATTAGACACAAGCTTCACTGGGCTAAGCCTTCCTACTCATCTAACAATAGCCAATCATGGTGATCATTAGCCAAGAGTTGATAAACTGTGGTCCACCCTCTCCCCCGTGTGGAAAAACCAAGCACAGAGGTTAGAGTTAACCACTGACTTTCCTGACTCCCCTCTGCATCAGTCAGGGAGTCATGAGATAACTCACAGGCTTCTGTTCTGTAGACGACCTGCCAACGCAGCCCTCATAATGTTAACACGCAAACACGTTGAAATTAAAACTTAAAACGCGAGGCGAACTTTATTGGTATCATTTCATCTCGAAATGACTCTGAAACTGGTTCAAAGTGTCTCAGCTGGGTGGATGGGGAGAGCTCTCTCACAGTATTAACAGAAATGTGTTGTTGGGACAAACAGTAGGTTGTGAATCATATTCAAGAGACATGTCTGCACCACCCAGTTTCCATTGCGCACCCTTGGACGGGTAGTTGGGCTGATTAGATCCACTTCTTACACTGCAAGCGGTATAAACATGACACACCTATACATTTATTATAATTTATATCTCATTTGATTGCTGATGATGATATGAAATCGTCAGATTTAGCGGTGTGAAGTGAAGATGCAAACTACAGATGTGTTACCTGCATGAATGATCCGCGTGATTTGGAACATTCTGATTGGATGAGGATGAACCTCGCGGGCACAGGGCCAAATTAAGTTTTTTTTTTTTTTTTTACCCCTCCTCCTCAAGGTGTCTCATTCACTTTTCGGGTGGGTACCCTGCCCCTCCTCTCTGACGAAATAACTGTGCGTTAGTCAAAATTGAACTTGTTGCTTGCCAGCACTTCACGGTTTCTGTCGCTCCATTCAGAACCAGGATCATCCCAGACTGGGGAGCCTGCAACTCTGGAGAATCAAGGAGAAGAGAAAGGCGCACCGAGAACATAAGTGTTGCTTTGGAGTGGAGATATTTGGACACTTTTACGCACGCATGTTACGCACTGGGACTAACTGGAGCTGAGGACATATATCAATATTTGTACATTTTATGGAATAAAACAGCTTTAAACGTAAGTATTTTTCTGCTGTTTCTTTGGATAAAAGCATAAAATTAATCTGTTGCTTTGAAACAGTTAATTGATTACTAATGCATTCGTTCGACTTATTATTTTCTCAATCTGTGACATTTTATTATCGAATTCAGCAAATTATTGCATCCAAGTTAACTTCTCTGTCTATGAATGATTCAAACGCGAAGGCAGCCAGTGATGCTGCTGCTGTCCTCAGATAACCTACACTGCTGTGTGCCGCTGCTGAGTGAGACAAATGCACGTCCAAAGTCAGCACTGCGGATCGGCTCTCACTCGCTTACTCGATTACTCGCGCACTTCGCGATTTCAAATGGGAATAATCTATAGCAAGTTGCCCTGTCATGATTCTTTTTTGTTGTTGTCGCAACTCTCAAGCAACAGGTGTTTCTGTGAAGAAAAATTGAAAAGCAAAGTTTCAATCAGCTCCTTACTGAATGACAATATCAGTAGCAGATATATTTATTTCATAGCAGGCAGCATATCAGAGCTGTACAGTGAAGGACCAACAAGTTCTGATACCCTTTAAACGTCTGTGTGATCCTTAAGTGTGGATCTTCCTTTGAATGAATCTTTTTTTTTTCCGATTTCCTAGAAATTGCTCTGCGGCTGTGCATAGTTTACGCACACAACATTCTTCGAAGATTTTCAGACAGCCTGAATGAAAAAAACACAGACATGAAATAGGAGATAAAACATTATTAGTCCTAGATTTGTCTCTCATTGTATCCCCGAAGTCTCATTTCATTTAGTTTCCATCAGGGTGGGTCCGTTAACTCGGGATAAACACGTGGGAGTGCTGGCATTAAGTCGCAATCATACCCACCCTGAAATATTTGACATGATGATCTTTTGTCATTGCCAGTTGCCATCATATGGTCAGTGTCTCCTTTTTTTTTTAAATATTGGGAACCGCTTACAACTCCCACTGTGACTCACTGCTTATGTTTATACAGTGGAGTGCAAACGAGGGCGGTGGGCTCTGTGCTCCTGTCTCCAAAAAACTCTGCACTTCGAGGAACTCGGAAAGCTTTACCTCACACCATCTCAGCATTACCACTCGCAGATTCGCTAAAAAAAACAACATGTGGCTATGTGATTTACTGTCTTTTTTTGCATCCTGCATTTATTTCTATCAGGAACAAATGAAAATGTTGTAAATCAGGCAACTGTGCTGTGTCCAGGGCTTCATAAAGTGTCAGGACATTTAAAGAGATAAATCCATTCATATCTAGAGAAAAGCTTATGGTAAATGTAAAAGTATATAATCCTGTTTTCATTTGTTTGTCAAAAGACTATGCTGCACTAATGTGTGGATACTTGATGTTTTGCATGTTTAGATGAGAACATGCATGCTAGAAAAGACTCTTGTATGTCAACAGACAAATCTTGTGGATACACTAAATGAAAACACATTAAATACGTCCTTTGAGTTGTTTCCTAACGCACCTTTCCATTTTTTCAACAGATGATACTAAATATAAAGCACATCCTTTGGTTATACTGTCTCTGTGACGCTGCAACTGCAACAGGTAAGTTTCAGTCACTCCTCTCTCCCTCCTTCCTTCTTCCCATATCTACCACTCTCTCTTCATTTTCCTCCATCTCTCCCTGAATCTATAGTCATTGGTTACATACAGCTGGTGTCCGTATTGTACAGCTTATCTGCACAAACTGACTGATGTGTCAGTGGTGCCTCACAGCATTCAGGTTTCATCCTGCTGTCAAAGTAGCAGATTGTCATTAGCTCTCTTTGTGTGAGACCTGTGAGACTTTACCTCAAGTGATATTGTTGGCCACTGAGGGTTTGCGTCTCTGGCCCTTCTGGCCCCCCTGGCTCCCCTGGCCCCTAGACCCTGGCCTTGTCTCTGGGTATGGATGGACACCTTTCAATTAGACTGGGCTCCCAGTCTGGAAATAACAGCTGGTTTCACCCCTCATCCTAATAAGGCCCTCTGTTCAAGCACACACACTCATGCCTTGGGGGCTGTCCCACCACTGTTTCCAGAGCATTCCCCACATTGTTCCCTGTGAATCCCCCATGACCCCCTCCCCTAAAGGAAAAAAAAAAGGTAAATCTTCTTCCTCTCCATGGGGCTAAGTGTGAGTCAGCCTGTTGTCATTCATTTGTGTCTGACATCCTGTCTGACATCCCCTTTGCTTAGCCTCATCAGACTGCAGTGAGACTGCGCTACAGTCAACAGCTTGGACTGTGTACAGACCTTCAGGGCAGAGGGGATGTGTAGGACTTAGGGGGCTCTATTTACAGAATATGTCAGAAATTGATGTTTTCATTAGTAATCACTTGAAAAATTATTGAAGAATAATTGTTCTTACCTTAGAATTAGCATTTTATGTCTACAAACAACATGGGTCCTCTTCCACAGAGTCTGCCATGTTGAACTGCCATGTTTCTACAGTAGCCCAAAATAGACAAACTAAATACAGGTTCCAGATAAGGCCTTTGGCATTTTCTTTTATTGCTGCATGTTTCAAGGCCGGCATAGACTGAAACAAGGAGTTGCAATCTGCAACTACACCGCTAACTAAATCCTACATGCTGCTCTTTTAAGCATCGTAACTGTAACCATGTATGGTTAAGAAAAAAGTGTTTTTTTACTGGTTGCAAAAGAATATTCAAACTGTAGGATTGCATGAAATACCCTTAACATGTGCTGCAATGTAGGTGTGTAACATCAGTAGTAAGTTTTCAGTTAAGAAGACATATTTCACTTCTTTTTGTGGGGGTCTACTTGTCATCATCCCTTAGTTGTCATGTAGGTTAAGGTGGGATTGTTTGAGAAGGAAAACTAACATACACAGAACTCAGCAGGGGCATAACATGAAGTGAGGCAACCATGACTCCAGTCTTTAACCAATTATAGTTAACTTCATGCAAACATGCTGCACATACACTACAGTCAGCCAGTCAGTATGACATGTGTTCCCACACCCTTCATTTCAAGGATGAGGTTTGACTTTCCAAGAGCCATTTTCAGGCCATGATGCATGGCTTTTTTTATTAGCCTGGGTGTAGTTGTCACACCCTGTCAATCCAAATGAGTTGGGCAGTTAAAAGTGGCTACTTGCATCTGTTAGATGAGAGTAAAGAGAAGAGACTTGCATTTATTTGGAAGGAAAATATTGAGATGATGAAGAGCATCAAAAAATGAACAAAAAGTACAGAAGTGAATGAATTAACATCGAGTGGAAATGTTTTTAACCCTTTCACTTTTTCCCCTTTCAGCCTCCAATGCATTATCGATTATCAGACCAGTCACTGGGTCTCTCTCAGGGAAGGTCAATCTTCCCTGCTACTTCTCCACCATCCCAACCTCAGCACCGGTCATCAGTCCCAATGGAACAACCATTTATAGCAGAGATTACTTGCGGATCAAATGGACCAAAATAGAGGGAGAAGTAGAATCCACAGTGCTGGTAGCACAAAATGGGGTCATCAAAATAGGCTCCAGCTACAGGAACCGTGTATCAGTGCCTAGTCACCCTGAGGACGTAGGTGACGCCTCATTGACAGTGGTCAAGCTGCGCGCCAGTGATGCGGGTACTTATCGTTGTGAGGTCATGTACGGCATTGAGGACACCCAGGATACAGTTAACCTCGATGTCAACGGTAAGAGATTCATGATATCCCACGTCATCCGACCAGACAAAAATGCTCCCCCAAGATATTCTCTGAATGTAGAGGGGGGTTGCCGCAAGAGCTTAATAATAGTGAAATGCAATACAAGTGGTGATAGAAATGTAAACCGTATGAGAGAACTTTGGGCGCCCTTCTGCTTTGATAGCAGCAACTACTCAGTAGTTACACCGAGTAACCACCATTTTCAGTTCTTATTTTAGAGGCGATGCCCTCTTTAAAAGAGTTAGATGAGACTTTGGGTCCCTGTCCATATCGAGTACTGCAACGTTTTAATTCCAGTGTTCATCCATCTAATCCAATCAACCATCAGAGCCCAAATACGGATGGCATTCCACATGTTGGTATGGGCAGAGCAAAAGTTTATGTTATAACCTCATTCATCCCTGTCATCTTGGGTGCCACCATGTCCGTGGGGATTTCCCTCTTGGTGGGGCACTCAGTGGGTGTTAACGAGCCTTTTGCCTTCACTGAGCAATGACAGTATTCCCCAATATCTGTCATCAGAGTTCAAATAATGTAACATTACTGCAATACCTCCAAGCCAAAAGTTATAGTCCCCCCCCCCCCCCCGTAGTTATAATCATGGGGCAGGGGGGGATTACCCTTCTTTACCTCGTGTGATTACGTGCATTTTACATGTTCTCACTTGAGAAGTGTTCTGGGAGATATAACTCATGTTTTGGGGATGTAGAAAACATGGGTGGGGTGGGGGGATACTGGGATAGTTTTGGTTTTCACTGGTTTACAATCTGCACAATCTCTTTTCCAACTATCTGCAATGTTAATTAGGACCATCAATCATATCTTCTGCGTTTGTTTACCGTCCACAAATATGGGGATTTCAGGGCCATGGCATCATCTGCAGTTATCTTGTTCATTTGTGGTGAACTGTAGAGTATTTCGCGTATCCTTTTGGTTTATTGCAAAGTTCCTCCTTTCCAAAGAGGCTGAGAGACTCAATTATTTCACTCAGTGTGCTTTATAAGACATTTGCCATAATTTATAGTACTGAAATTATGCTGATGAATTCCAGATCACTATGTCCATGTTTCTATACAAAAATGATGTTTCATTTTTGGAAGCTCATCCTTTATACTATTTGTTGCCAGGTGTTGTGTTCCACTACCGGGCAAGTACTAGCAGGTACACTTTGGACTACCAGACGGCCATCCAAACTTGCCAAAATATTGGAGCAACGATTGCTACATATGAACAACTAAAAGCAGCCTATGAGGATGGTTTTGATCAATGTGACGCTGGATGGATTGCTGACCAGAGCGTGAGGTTAGTTACATTTTAATTATCTGCTGTAAAGTCATTTCTCTATTAATTATTGTGATGTAAAATTACCTATGTGTTTTAATGTTGTTGTTTTTTTCGGTTCTTTATCTATAAAGATACCCAATCACAAAGCCAAGGAAGGGCTGCTATGGCAACCTACAGACTAAACCTGGTGTCAGGTCATACGGGACCAGGAAACCCACGGACACCTATGATGTATACTGTTACGTTGACAAACTTAAGGGTAAGTCAGCCACAAAATTAGGCTTTTCTAGTTCTCAGTAATGAGGTGTCATTTCAAGGCACTGACACACCCTCTGGCAGAAATGACGAAACCTCCAAACTATCACAGTGCCAAAGCAAATTACTTTTACAGCTCATAAGACCGCTGTGGAAATACGCTTAATTGTTAGAATATTGTCTCATTGACAATGTGTGGTCTTTCCTATATTATTTCATGTTCACGTTGTCAGAGAGGGATTAGGGTCAGAGAGAAGCTCCTAATAATTTGAATCTGAAGCAGGAATGGAAGTTCATTCTTCACCATAGCGGTTTTTGAAAAAGTAGCCAACAAAAATGTGATAATGGGAGTTTTAAAAATCTTTGGCACCGCCTATGAGAAGTCTTCACTTCTCAGCCAACAGTACTTTCTCTGTTCATTATACAAGCTCTTACTGCTGATGGACTTAACTCCACTCAGAGCGTTTTATGAGTGTTAACATCCCTCTTGACAAACTAAACTCCAGTCAGTCCTCCGTATTTGCTCTTGTTATCTGGGGATATCTACAACTGCATCAGTGTTAAAGTAAATAATATACCTTTACATTATTTTGGTACAAGCTGCAAATCAATCAGCTGTGAATATGAAGATATGTGACATTTGCATTATTAGTGTTTTGAGCAGAGATCTCTGCTCATCTCTGCCCTAAAGTCACCCGTGACATTCACATACAGTACATCTTTTATGTAGCTCTTCTAATTCAGCAAGAAACAACAATACATGCATCTCTGACTGTATTCTGAGTAGGTGTCAGACCCACTGTGTGGTCAAACTGTGTTTCACACGCATTCATCAAAACACTCCTCAAGTGTTAATTACTCTGATTTACTGAATGTGCACTGGATCATTATTGACATGCTAATGACATGCTCCAAAGATCTTTGCAAGGCTCAAAGACTGGTATTTGTCTTGGAGTGCTGACACACCACAAAGCCCAGGATATTTGTTATTATTATAAAGTTAATGACATGGCTAATTAAGGCTTAAAGCCTTAATATGTGATTAAGCTATAATCACATAGTCTAGAAATGTTTGATATATAAATGAAGCATGAGGCTTCACTAAAATAAAACACATGCTTAAAACTAAGTGTACAATACAGTACAATAAAATTAACCTGTTAAATAGTACAGTTTGATTGTTGAAAATGGTTGTTTATGGATTTCATGTCTGCGTTTAAGAGGGAAGACATTTCTGGGTGTATGATCTTAATGCCATTGTAAATCAACGGGGTGAAACCAACATGGGATATTTGTAATGTTACGCCCAAGACTAACTGAAAACATGTAGTCAGTCAGTTGTCCTCTCTGGTAATGCTGTTTGGTTTTAATTAAGATTTTGTCTTTCTGTAGTCTTTCGTTTATATGGCCCTGTATGGACAGACAGATACTCAGAATTGTCATAGCACAGTTAAAATCCTCATGAAGAGCATGAAGGAAGGAAATATAGAAGGTGTGATCTAGATCATTTACCCCAGGGGGAAACCTAATGTCTTGTAGTACAGATGCATTCATTGACAGGCCAGGCACATTGTCTGCATTGCTATCCCACCTCAGATTAATATAATGAATGAACTACTGTTGTCCTAAATATGATCGGTGGGAGACGTTTTGGGTCCGTGCCCTGCACAGCTGTGACTTTTGTCAGCTGTTTTTGGGCTATGTCTCCTCTGAAAGGTCAAAATGATCTAAAAATCCGTAGCTTGAGATTACTCTAAATGGCTGTTTAGCTCTGTTTTCAGTGCAAATGATTGAAAATGACACATCAAATGGCCGTACGTCTGTTTGTAATACAGGACAGAGTCATGCCAACACTTGTGGAAATGGTTAAACAGTGAATTGAACCTTCAGATGAGATTTTGTTGCCATGATCACTGATGAATTGTTTCCATGCTGCTTTTTGCCGTTTGTATTTCAGGTGAAGTGTTCTATGCTCCTGTGACCCATAAGATGACTTTGGAGGAGGCAAGTAACGAGTGTAAGAAGAGAAATGCTGTCCTGGCAACCCCTGGCCAGCTCCATGCTGCCTGGCGACAAGGTCTAGACAAATGTGACTATGGATGGCTCTCGGACGGCAGTGCACGACATCCTGTTGCAGTACCTAGACTGAAATGTGGGGGAGGCCTGCTCGGCGTTAGGACCATGTACCGCTACAGAAACCAGACTGGCTTTCCAGAACCAACTATGAAGCTTGGGGCTTACTGTTTTAAAGGTAAACTCACTCGCAGGACTAGTATTCAGTGTATTTACAAGATGTCATGGAAGAAAGAAAAAATCCACATATGGATGGTCAGATGGTGTATATGTTTATGTCTTGGTTCAGACAGTGGCAAACTGATTGAGGACACAGAGCATTCCCTGTCAAAAACAGGCCTGGACTGTGGAGCTATGATCTCATCTCATCTCTGCTCCCCCACCCTTTGGTTTTTTGCTTCTTTGCACCACTGTACACATTCCCACATCTGAACCAGACTAACATTTCAAAATGTTTACAACCTGTCTCATCTTTTGTCCATTGTTCTGTTCACCATGCAACTGTTTTTTTTTTTTTGCCTTTTGATTGTATAGTTTCGATGACAACAACAACATGTGCAAAGCGGAAGAATGATTTCCTCAGGAGCTTGTGCCAGACTGCGCACATTGCGCGGATTGCAGGGTCCAGTTGACCTCACTGTCTCGATTTAGTTTCCCACCCATTTCTGTGGACAGGGCAGCTCTTATTCTAATTGAGAGATTAATGGCTAATAGTCTGCTTAAGAGTGTGCGTGTGTGTGTGTGTGTGTGTGTTGTGTGTGTGTGTGTGCTTTATTTTTTATTTTTTAATTTAATCTTTATTACTTCCAGCTGGGGTAATCAAGGCTCCTTAAGATTTATCCTTATACAACCTCACTGCTGATGTGAAACAAACTAAAAGAGTTCATACACTTGACTGCTGTTCAAATCATCAGTTTAGATATTATTATATCGTATGTATTATATATTACATGAATATATTATTAATAACACATTTATGAAAGGCCAAATTAATTTTATTACAATCATATCAGATTCAAAATAGGTGTGGGAATGTAGTAGGACACAGTGAGGTACACACAGAACGACTCCATGGTGCAGTCTGGAGAATAAAGCTTTAGATCCCAATAAAAAGTGACACTTCATGGTTCATTGGTAGTCAGCAGAATTACACTAATCCCTTAAAATGTGAGCATTCTTAACTAATTAGTATCCTCAGGCCAAAACCAAATGACAGATGATAGTTGCCATTTAGAGAAGCAGAAAAAGTAACTAATACCACACCTGTCAGCCTTTTTAGTCTCACTATCTAACACCCTTTTCGCCTTTCTCATCTCATTTCCGCTGTCAGAGTTTGCCCTCTGTCATTCTCACTTGTACTTATCAGAACAGACGTTTGGATAATGGACAAAGCTACTGCTGGACTTCTAAATTCAGTCATCCTTGGTGACCCTTCACCCGGCCTTTCCATCTTTACAAATGAGAGGTTGGAGAGATAAGCCGACCCTGCCTGGCCATTTACTGCCCCAGAGCTATGCTAAATCTCGCGGTGATAAGTCCCCATGGAGTTCAGAGGGCACACAAACAGGCCACCCTCATCTCCTGCTCTGTGTATTCCATGTCAAGTCTCTCAGCCCTGTTGTGTTTACGCCCCCCCTCTAAGTGCCTTTCAAGTAGCCTCGTTTCGTGGGACTCACTCCATCAATTCCTGCTTTCTCACTCCCAATAATATCTCAAAAATGAATTATTATGTAAACCTGTGTCAGTTAGACTACACAGAAAGACAGGGAGAAAGTAGGTTAGTGCAGAGGGAAAGGGGGGATAATTGCTCCCTGATTGGTCTCTGGATTGGCCTGAAGAAAACAAAGGCCTCTGTAACAGCAACAGCTCGAATGCATCTGTGAGATAATACACTCCCTCTGAGAGCCCTAGTTTTCCTGTTAGGGAAAAAACGTGTCTCACACCTTACATCAGAGATAGTTTCATGAAGAAAGAGGCCTAGTACGTAATGGTCAACAGCTGGCCTTACACGATGTGTCTGCGCCAGCAAGGAAAGCTTTCTAACACTGAATGACTGCTTTTTATGGGTGTAAGTAATGAGAGCATGGGAGGACAGCGGGACATGGAGGAAGAGGCAAAAGAATTATCAAGGAGATGATGTGTATATTATACAAAAAAAAGTAAAATAGTGCGTATTTCAATACCCATTTGAAGACCCAAGAGATGAAAATATGCTCCATGAGACAACAAAATACGAGGAAACACCCAGACAAACTGCCCGAAGGAAGACAATTCGAAAGAGTTTAAGAGAGGACAAAAATAATCAGGGCAACTTTAACAAACCCACAACAGTGGATTCCTTAAAGTTTATATGCTGTTTAATTCCTCTGCCGGCGGCATGTGAATCCTTTCAGGCAGATCAGGAGATGTTTAGAGAAACAAAGTGCACTTGGTTAGAAGACTTTGAAAGTTAGCTCATCTGTCATGAGACAGACTATTAAGTGGAAAATCAGGATGATAATACTGGCCCATATTTGCCAGCAGTTTTGCAGATAAAAACTTTGTTCCATTCTCAGCTCGCTGCTCTCACTGTTTCTTTGAGGACATTGACTGAATGAGTGTTTGTGCAGGTTATAAACAACATTAAGAATTACGAGAGGAAGTCCTTCACATTAAGGTTTCTAAGAAACTTTTAACTCTGAGTACTTTAATGTTGTAGCGGTGCACTGTTATTGCAACCGTGGCATGTTATAATATATACTGTATATGAATATGTGTGTGTGTAAAACACAGCGAATCCCGGCTATATGGTTAAGGCAAGTTTTGCTTTTTTTAATTAGTCATGTGCTTGTGTGTTTTTAGGAAGAAAAGAAGTGATCAACCAGACTTCCTTTGTGGATATGGCTGTGTTAGAAATTATTACCACCACCACCATCAGCTCGACTACCATCCCTTTGCTGGAGAGTAGCTCTACTACACTAACCCCAACATCTGAAACTACAACAGCGGCAGAAGAGTCTCCAGACACTTCCGGTCCTACAAATCCTCCATCTATGTTCTCTACCAGTATGGCACCACCTCGGCCTACTCCAGCAGACCGGGAGGAAGACTTAATCACCACAGTTGCACCGACCATCAAAGAGGAGCATGAAGACACCGATGTAACAGCTACACCAGACTTTGATGTTGAAGATTTTGTAATGTGAAAACGTTACCCGTGTGGAATCTATTCCCCAGCGTGGTGACACATTCCCAGATCCACACAACGTGACAGAAAGCACTGATACCACAGCGTCAGTGTCCAAGCCTACAGAGGAGCCAGATGATGATCACTCAGTGATAGAGATCAACACAATCCAACCAGATGTCCCTATACCAGACTCCTCTGTCATCACAGAGCCCTTGTTTGCGGAGGGGAAGACTGAGGAAACTGTTCCTGACTCTATGATCACCACAGAAGTGACGTCTGACCTCACAGACACTACAACAGAATCAAGCGAACTGACCAGCAAGGAAGTGTTCAGCTCCTCAGCACCTTCAACCAGTGGGCTTGAGTCACAACACCATTTCCTGACTATATTTATGAAATTGATGAGCTTGAGACTAGCTTTGGTGTGGAGGGATTGCCACCTACTCCACCATCCCAGCAGGACCTCACATCCAGCCCATCAGACAGCGCTAGTATTAGTGACGAAACAACACTCCCCACAACAATCCCCACAACAACCTTCATGTGTAACACCAAACCCGGCAGCATGGAGGAGATCACCACCACCGCACCAGAGACTACCAGCATTGCGACACAAACCACACCTCAAAAGCAGGATGTAGAGACAACAGCTGTCTTCAAGGAAGAGACCACATCTGCGGCTTCAACGGGCACCACTGTCATGATTGACGGTGAACTGTCGACTGAAGATGCAACATCGTCAGCAAGTGTGCAGGTCTTTGATGAGTCTACCACTCAGTTGCCAGTGTCCAGCGGTGACTCAGTGACAGAGGACGACTCAGCGACAGAGATTGGCACCGAGTTCTTTACATCGGCTCCTGTGGCTTCAGCTGTTGCTGATGGGACTACTGCTCCAGGTAAGACATACAAACAATACCGTAAACCCTTGAAGCTTCATTTGGCATCTTTGTATTAAAGGAAAATGATCATAATTTAAGCATAATTCAGATTTGCTGTGGTACAGTAGATGGGAACTGGGGGACGCTGTGCTGTCCAGGGTGCTGAAGTGGACAGAAAGTTTGATTTCCTGCCAATAGTATATGTTGATGTTCAGTGGTATGAGTAAACCGAGGTCACATGAACACACAACAGTCAATATATAGTCACTCTGCTGTTGCATGATTTTTCAAAGGCTCGTCTTTTCTTTTACAATTGTTCCTAAAGCATTGAAATTATAGTTAAGGTTGAGTGACTTGCTCTTCCATGTACTATAATATTTAGGAGTAATGTGATAATGTGATATACAAGTAGTTGCAGTGGACTAGTTTTGAATGGCGGTGAGTCAATTTTAAGTCCTTCCCCGATAAACCGAGTTGAAGTGTTTTGTCTTCCGGTTCCCTCGGGCTTATGTTTGTGTGTGTTCTCAGTGTTGGACTGCTGCTGAAAGACTGCTTAGCCTTAGGACCTCCTCAGTCAGTTCAGCTGAGCAGATGTCCTAATAATGATTTTCACATAGACAGGAGAGAGAAGGTGGGAAAGAAAGAGGGGGATGACAGCAGTAGAGAGAAAATGATAACAGGTTCTTTCTTTCTTTTTCTAAAGTTAATGCAAAACATATTTTCCTAAGGTTGTTATAAGCTTTGTAACACCTGCAATAAAATGTCCTTCTTTCAAATATCAGTTACACAAACTGTAAATCAGGATAATGACGAGGTAAACGTGTGACCATAATCCTTTTTTAATGTAGGAGATAATTCTGTATTTAGTCAGATGTTTCTCCGATGATTTTTTTATACAACAGCAACGTTATATAATATGTATTACTTGCTTAGAAAGCGAGAAATTTGAATGACATATTTAGTCCACGACTTTCATATCAACAGCGCATGATCTCACATTCGAATAGCAGCTGCATCATTTTTTTTTACTCCTTTAATTTGCTCTCACAGAGCTGCAGACATTGCCATGGTGACTCATTCTTGGTCCCTGATGAGTAGTTCACACTGGAGAAAAGGAGTCTGGTCAATTGGAAAGGACACAAGTGAATGAACTGGTCATTTGGCAGTGTTCTGAATTTGATCTGGCTTCGTTGTAGGTGCTAAACCTGCCCAAGAGTGCAATCTGTACTGCAGATCACACACACTCGAACATTAGCATTTTACGCAGTGTGGTCAGTTTAGTTGCACAGAAGAACACGTACATGAAAGAGGCAGCTATACAAAATCTGTGCCTTTATTCACAATGTGTATTTGCACTGTAAATCACTAGGCCTTTGCAGTATTTCTCTCCTTGTGTGTGCATGTACCAGCTTACTGACAGCCAGCAGCAATGACAGAGCTGTGCTGGCAGTCTACCTGAGTAAGCACAGATGCCTGTCCTCAGTGTAGACTGGACTCCACTAAGGTGATGTCATCTCTAACGCAAATTCTCCCCTCTCTGTGAGGACAGCTGGAGGCTGCCGGACCAAAGCGAGTGATTATAGTTACTTTTACTGCTACATCATGTGATGTATCTCATCTGACACACACACACAGGGGCTCTTACTGCCCTCCCAGTTTGTGTGGGAATAGCTTGTGGAAAATATTGTGGCACAGGGAAAAGTGTGTTGTCTGGCTGCATGGTAACAAGTTGCACAATATCTGGATGTTAAGAAAATGCCCATGTGTTTCTGATTAATTGAAGACAATTAAATTAGTGTTTACAAAGTGTTTATTTGACATGTTGTAGCTTGAAATATTGATTCTCTGAGACATGCCAACCACAGATGTCACAAAACAATGCACAAAGCCACCAAAAAAAACATTCTTACTGCAATAAAATATCTCTTTAACATTCAGTTTGAAGGGTGGATTAAGTTGAAGAGTAGTTTGACATTTTGGGTAATAAGTTTATTTACAAATAATTAGATGAGATGATTGACACTATTCTAATATCTATACTGTAGGTTAAACATAAGGTTACAGCGTGTTAGCTTAGCTTAGTACAAAGACTGGAAACAGGGAGAAACAGCTAGCCTGGCTCTGTTTTTAGTAACAAAATCTGCCTGCCAGGGGGACAGTAGTCCCCAGAAATAATCAAGCACATTACCCCTTATTATTGTGCATATTAAACAGAGGCAATATAAGATGTTAATTAATGATCTTAAGGAAGTACTGGTAGGCAGAGCCCATCTAGCTGTTTCCTAATGTTTCAGTCTTTCTGCTAAGCTAAGGTAACTGTCTGCTGGGTGTAGCTTCATACTGAGTAGACGGTCGGTGAGTTAGCGTTAGTCAGCGCATAGTTAAATACTGAATTTGTCTTTTGTCTTCTATTAAATCTACTGATACGCCACAAACATTAATTTTTGCCATATTTAATTAACTGCTGCATATATTGATCGGTTTGTCACAAATACAACTTATTACTTTAAAGTGAATTCAATTCCAATCATTTTGATAAAGATGACAGTGGTGATTATGGTATATTTGAATATAATATGTTTTCCTTGGGGGTTCTGTAGATTGACTTAACTGACATATTAAAAAAAAAATCACCAAAAGAAGAAAAATCACTTCAATCTGATGCCAGCTGTGGTGTTTATTTGTTCCACACAGCTGTGTTTGTGCATAGCCTCGCTTTGAAGACGAGGGTGGCCAGTGCTTCTGTGGGCCTCTTTACTTTGGACCTTTATGTTTAATGTGGCTTTTTGAGCTTCGGCCATCTGACTGACTCGAGGGAACAGCGTGTGCGTGTATGTTTGTGTCAGAGTCAGTCAGGTGGGGTCCATTGCCTGCCGTTCCCAGGGCTGGTCTGGGTTTAAACAGGTGTCTTTTTGCAGAGCTGAGTCTGGTGCAGGTGTTCTTGTTTGTAACCAATAATCTTTCTGAATCATCATTGTGGGAAACAAAGAGCGAGGGGACAAGGGGGCAGAGAGACAGGGACACAGAGAGGAGAGAGGGAGAAGTAGTGAAGTTTGTATACTGAAGGATTTCATGTTGTTGTGGGTGAATGATCTTTCCTCCTCTTTGCTTGTACAGCATTACACAAACACTGGGAAGCAGTTCAGGCCCATCAGGATCAAACTGTTCATTTTGGGATTAACCATTGCTCTGTTCTTTTTTGCCACTTTCTCTATGCACATTGGATTTGTCCTCCTGATAGCATGGCTCGCTCTCTGGGCTTTTTATTTATCTATCATAAAGCACACGCAAACAAAACAGTAGTGCCGCTTGTTGTAGGAAGGTTAGCCTCATAAATCAGAGAGAGATTAAGATGATTTGATGAGATGAAGGGCTGATGCAATGTGGACATTGATTAGATGTCAACTTGGCTTTTTTTTACTTATCTTCAAAGGTTATAATTGCTGTCTGTTAGTTCACTGAATCTAGCTGAGTTTTGTGTAGTCAATTAAGCAAACTGTCGTGTAGAGGAGGTGGATTATTTCCAGCCAGACAACATCTTGTTTATTTGTATAAATACATAAACCCATCTGAGGCAACACAGCGTAGGTGGATGATTATAAAATTATAACATCACATGCTGTAAAGGGAATTGAATCCTGCTTCTGTGTTAGACTTAAAAAGAGCAGACATTTGCTGACATCTGAAATCACTCTGTGGACCCGCACATTTAATAATATAAGATAATATACAGACAATAGACATCAGCATAAAAGTACTACTTTACTACTGCTACTCTCTAACTCACCTTTGTGAAGGTTATACTGTTTAATTTTCATAAAGACTCAGACATAAATGTTTTGATTGAAATTTTCTAATATTCTAAGCTGTAAATTGTGACTTTGGATCGTGTCATATGATTAGTGATTATGTTTCTTATCATACAGACCAATGAATATGTTCAGCCACAATTACAGATGCATATGATGATGGGTTATTACCTACCGCGTCATTCATTTTGCCAACCGTCTACTACCTTAAATCAACAGATGCAGAATAAAGCTTGTTGAATGATTTGGCAATGTCTATGTTCAAGTGGCCTCTTGATAATATTCGCTTTTCACAACAATTTAGAATATAAATTTTGGAATTATGGTTTGGATAAAGTTCAAACACCAGGCTCGGCTAAGGCTTACAAATATGTTGGAGGGAGATTTATGTGCAGTATTTTGCAATGTTTGTCTAAAAATTATTTTGTGAGAATGATCGTAAAATCTTATTTGTTGTTTGTCTTTTCTTTTCTTTTTTTTCCCCAGTGGCTCTAGCAGATGCAGTATAAGTCGTTCATGCAGTGTGGCACACAGTCTATCTCTCCAATACTTCATATAACTTATAATTTCTATACATTACGTTACACTAGTGCAGTTAAAGGAAACTTAAAAGTGGAGGATGCAGAATTGACTTATGTAATATAATAGTGATGGATGTAATACAACTTTCAATACAACCTATAATGTGTTATGGTTATCTGTAGATTGTATTTAGAGTGTTTAAAGGACAACTTCATCAATTTAGTATCAGGCTCCCATGAAGCAAAAGCACTTGCATAAGATGAGTTATAGATATATATGACCATGTAAACAGTGCCTCTTAAATGTGACTATGACAGAATGTCACGTCAACCACTCCTAGGATTTTAGAAATAAAATGAATGTTCTTTGTTATTGTTTTTATTTACATTTATTTAACTTTAATATGGTTTTCAATCATTGTCAGAATCTCTCCTTATTTTCTTCTCTTTTCTCTGCAGTTGACCAGGCTCTGCAATCACAAGACTCTCAGTCTCCTGCCATACCAGTTGTGTCTGACCACCCCACGCCTTCAATACCCGATGGTGAGCCTATCCTGCAGAGTAGAGACCCAGACGTTTTGTCACAAGCTGCTGTAACCATCACTCCGACTGTTAGCTTTATAAATGGTAAACATGAGATCACACTGGAGCCACAGAGGCCAGAAGACAAAGAGGCCAAAGCCGACCTCCTTGGCCAGATTTTGACAAATGTGACAACTCTAGGAGCAAGCGAAGAAATGACAACTGTGTTTGATTATAGATGGACTGATCCCTCTGTTGATAGCAGCACAGAGTCTGCAGAGGAACCCACAGCAATACTGACCTCTACAGAGATCCCAGATGTTACTGACTTTGACCCTTATGTAATCCCAATAGTTGAATCAACACCACCTCAAATACTCCCTGATACAGATGAGCTGACCACAAAAGGCCCCACACAGACAGATACAACCTCTGTTCTGGTCTCAACAGTGCATGACATGGCTCATTCGACAACTACACAAAAAACTGAAGCTGCCACAGATGCCACAGGGGTGATGAGTGATGTCACAGCTACCTCTGCTGACTTTGTTCCTACAGTAACACCATCTGAGCGACAGATCACCAAAGTAACTACAGAAACCCAAACAATGAAGGCTGGGGAAACCACCACTGTCATCACCTCATCTGTACAAGAAGAGGTAGGCGAGTCAGGGAGGACTCCCACGTATGTGAAAAGTGACTCAGAAGTGACTCAGACAGAGAAGACTAAGGACCAAACCCCTGTGACTTCTTCATCTGAGCGTTACACAGCCAGAGATGAAGCTGAAAACCACAGAGGAATCAAAGAGCACATCTGCCCGCTCCAGCTGTTGAAGACAGCACTCATTCTACATTACAGACCGTGCACACTCCCTCGTCTGATGACGCTGATGGGAAAACATCAACAACTAGTGACTCACAGAGCTCCACTCAGATGTGACGGGAGGGGAAAGAGACCCAAACCCCAAAAGAATTTGCCTTCAGCACAATGGCTCCTTCATTATCTAATTAGTTCAATTTCTTTTCTGAACAGACAGACAGGACTGAGATAACACCAGCTATAGATTTAGGAAGCACTGACTCATTAACATCTATTGCACCTGCCTTGGCTGAAACTTCAGAGGGTTCAGTCACAAGTCAGGGAGAGAGTACAGACAGACAATCACACCTACTGAGAAACTTGCAACTGATGCAATGTCTACACCTGAGCACGAGGGTTCAGGGGTTCAAAAAACGGTAACCATATTTACAAGCAGGCAGCCCGCCATCACATCACACCTCTGCAGGGACGGTGACGTCATCTTCAAGTTCAAATGCAACAGATCAAGCTACATCGGAGAGTGAAGTAGCATTAAAAGAGACAACAACTCCTCCCTCTCATGAATCTCATGAAACCACTCCTTCCCCCTTATACAGTGCTATTAAAATTATCACGACAACAATGGCCTCATTCTCTGAATATTTCAGTCAGTACTCAACACAAAGTCAATCACTGACGACTGAATTACCTGAAGAAAAAGTGGATACAGTGTCAAGCACTGAGACTGCGACTTTGACAGCATCACATGAAAGTGAAACAAGTGTGACTTCAAAGCCAGCTGCATCAGTGTCACCTGACACACAAGCAACTGCAACCACAAGTCAGACAGAGGAAAGCATCAGTCACACCAGAATCAAGTAGTACTCTCTCAACGACAGATGAAGAGAGCTCAAGTCTACAGACAACAGAGATGTCCAGCAAACGACAACACGTCCAACAGCATCCTCATTGTCTAGCACGGAGAAGCCAACAGCATTGCCAGTTAGAGAAGAAGACAGTGCTGTCACAAAAACTACAGAAAGCCCCTCAGTCACTTCCTTTACTGGGATGGTCGAGAAAAGCTCTGTCCTGACTCCAGCAGAAGATGGCTCCGGCGACCAAACCCAAGACATGTTCACTCAGACCTCCTCGGTCACCACTAAATCATCTCTCTATAGCACTAAAGCACCAACAGCAGCATCTTCTATTGCCTCCTCTGTTATTTCAGACATTGAGGAAAAGGTTAGTAGTGAAGTTACAACAGTGGAGTCCATTCCTTCATCTAGTGGATCAACTGTGAAACCTGAGACAACATCACTCCTCATTACGACTGATACAACGATTTCTGGAGACAGCAGTGTGGATTCCACTGGAGACTCAAGCAGCATCACAGCAACTACTGTCTCCTCTATGTTGAGTACAGAGTCACCATTAGCCACAGCCCCAGGTTGAAACCTGACAAAAGCGTTACTTCAAAAACAACTGTGACTGTGACTTCATCATTGTACAGTACTGATACACCGCCTTCATTGTCACCTGAAACAAAAACAACTGTAACATCAAGTGGAGACAGAGAAAACACCAATCACACCAGAATCAAGTAGTACTACTCCTCAACGACAGATGAAGAGAGCTCAAGTCTACAGACAACAGAGATGTCCAGCAAACAGACAACACGTCCAACAGCATCCTCATTGTCTAGCACGGAGAAGCCAACAGCATTGCCAGTTAGAGAAGAAGACAGTGCTGTCACAAAAACTACAGAAAGCCCTTCAGGTCACTTCCTTTACTGGGAGGGTCGAGAAAAGCTCTGTCCTGACTCCCAGCAGAAGATGGCTCCGGCGACCAAACCCAAGACATTGTTCACTCAGACCTCCTCTGTCACAGATAAATCATCTCTCTATAGCACTAAACACCAACACAGCAAGCAATCTTCTATTGCCTCCTCTGTTATTTCAGACATTGAGGAAAAGGTTAGTAGTGAAGTTACAACAGTGGAGTCCATTCCTTCATCTAGTGGATCAACTGTGAAAACTGAGACAACATCACTCCTCATTACGACCGATACAACGATTTCTGGAGACAGCAGTGTGGATTCCACTGGAGACTCAAGCATCACAGCAACTACTGTCTCCTCTATGTTGAGTACAGAGTCACCATTAGCCACAGCCCCAGGTGAAACTGACAATAGCGATACTTCAAAAACAACTGTGACTGTGACTTCATCATTGTACAGTACTGATACACCGCCTTCATTGTCACCTGAAACAAAAACAACTGTAACATCAAGTGAGACAGAGAAAACACCAATCACACCAGAATCAAGTAGTATTCTCTCAACGACAGATGAAGAGAGCTCAAGTCTACAGACAACAGAGATGTCCAGCAAACAGACAACACGTCCAACAAGCATCCTCATTGTCTAGGCACGGAGAAGCCAACAGCATTGCCAGTTAGAGAAGAAGACCAGTGCTGTCACAAAAACTACAGAAAGCCCCTCAGTCACTTCCTTTACTGGGATGGTCGAGAAAAGCTCTGTCCTGACTCCAGCAGAAGAGGGCTCAGGCGACCAAACCCAAAGACATGTTCACTCAGACCTCCTCTGTCACCACTAATCATCTCTCTATAGCACTAAAGCACCCAACAGCAGCATCTTCTATTGCCATCCTCTGTTATTTCAGACATTGAGGAAAGGTTAGTAGTGAAGTTACAACAGTGGAGTCCATTCCTTCATCTAGTGGATCAACTGTGAAACCTGAGACAACATCACTCACTCATTACGACCGATACAACGATTCTGGAGACAGCAGTGTGGATTCCACTGGAGACTCAAGCATCACAGCAACTACTGTCTCCTCTATGTTGAGTACAGAGTCACCATTAGCCACAGCCCAGGTGAAACTGACAAAAGCGATACTTCAAAAACAACTGTGACTGTGACTCATCATTGTACAGTACTGATACACCGCCTTCATTGTCACCTGAAACAAAAACAACTGTAACATCAAGTGAGACAGAGAAAACATCAGTAACATCAGAGTCAAGTACTACTCTCACAACGACAGATGAAGACAGTTCAGGTGACCCAAACTACTGAGGTGTCCAGCAAGAGACTACAACTCCTACAGCTTCCTCATTGTTTAGTACAGAGAGGCCAACAGCATTACCAGTTAGAGAACAGGACAGTACCGTCACAGTCCAGACAGAGAAACCCTCAGTATCTCCAGTTACTGCTAAGTCAGAGTACAGTTCCATGTCTACCCTGGCAGATGAGGACGGCTCAGGCACCCAAACTGAAGACATGTTCACTCAGACCTCCTCGTCACAGCTAAATCCTCTCTCTACACCACTGAAGCACCAACATCAGTGTCACTTGATACAAAAGCAAACTGTAACCACAACTCATACTGAGGAAGCATCAGTCACATCAGAGTCAAGAGTACTCCCTTAACAACTGAGGAAGAGAGCTCCAGTGATCAGACCACTGAGGTGTCAAGTACTACAGCTACTACAGTCTCATCATTGTTTAGCACAGAGAAAACCAACAGCATTGCCAATTAAAGAAGAAGACAGTGCTGTTACACTTCAGACAGAGAAACCCTCAGTATCTCCAATTACAGATAAGGATGGAGTACAGTTTCCTTTTCTACCCCAGCAGATGAAGAAGGCTCAGGCAACCAAACAGAAGAGAGCTCAGGTGACCAGACCACTGAGGTGTCCAGAAAAGATACTACAACTTACTACTACAGCCTCCTCATTGTTAGCACAGAGAGGCCAACAATTTTGGCCGGGCACCAGAACAGGACATGTACCATCACAGTCCAGACAGAGAAACCCTCGGTATCTCCAATTACTGATACGACGGAGCAAAGTATTAGCACAAGTGAGACAAAGAAAGCATCAGTCACACCAGGATCAAGTCGTACTTTCTCAACAACAGATGACGAGAGCTCAGATGATCAGACAACTGAGGTGTCCAGCAAAGAAACTACAGCTCCTACAACCTCCTCATTGTTTATCACAGAGAGGCCAACAGGCATTGCCAGGCACAGAACAGGACAGTACCCGTCACAGTCCAGACGGAGGAATCCACTGTATCCCAGATACAGATAAGAAGGAGCATAGTACTCTTCCTGGCCAAAAACAGATGAAGAAGGCTCAGGTCTTCAAACCCAAGACATGTTCACTCAGACCTCCTCTGTCACAGATAAATCATCATCTGACAGTGCTGAGACACAAACATCAATGTCTCCTCAAACAACAGTCTCTGATGTGACAATCACAAGCTCAATAACAACGTCTCCAATTTTGACCTCAGTTATATCATCCACCATTACAGGCACCATGGATGAAATTATTAGCAGTAAGCCTACAATGGCAGCATCCATGACATTAATCAGTGGATCCACCATGAGCTCTGAAACATCAGCATCCTCATCATTTCTGACTACCACCGATACAGAAGGTTCTGAAGACACCAGTGTTGATTTTGTTAAGGAGGGTTTCATTTTGGCAACAACTCTCTCCTCATTATCTACTACTGGAACTGTGTCAGTGGTTGCATCAAATGAAAGTGAAACCAGTATCACTTCAAAGCCAACTATTACTGCAGCGTCATCATTCCACAGTACTGACAAACCAACATCAATGTCACCTGAAACACAAGCGACTGTAACCACAAGTCATACTGAGGAAACATCAGTAACACCTGAATCAAGTACCACTCTCCAACCAAGAGATGAAGACAGCTCAGATGACCAGACGACTGAGGTTTCCAGCAAAGAGACTACAACTGCTACAGCTTCCTCATTGTTTAGTACAGAAAGGCCAACAGCATTACCAGTTAGAGAACAGGACAGTACTGCTACAGTCCAGACAGAGAAAACCTCAGTATCTCCAATTACAGATAAGACGGAGCAAAGTACTATTCCTACCCCAACAGATGAAGAAGACTCAGGTGTTCAAACCAAAGACATGTTCACTCAGACCTCCTCTGTCACAGCTAAATCGTCTCTCTACAGCACTGAGGCGTCACCATCAATATCACCCGAAACACCAGGAAGTATAACCACAAGTGAGACAGAGAAAACACCAGAAACATCAGAGTCAAGTACTCCTCTCCCAACAACAGATAAAGAGAGCTCCAGTGATCAGACAACTGAGGTTTCCAGCAAAGAGACTACAGCTTCTACAATCTCATCATTGTTTAGTACAGAGAAGCCAACAGCATTGCCAGTTAGAGAACAGGACAGTACAATCACACTCCAGACAGAGAAACCGTCAGTATCTCCAATTACTGCTAAGACAGAGTACAGTTCCATGTCTACCCCGGCACATGAGGAAGGCTCAGGCACCCAAACTGAAGACATGTTCACTCAGACCTCCACTGTCACGCTTAAATCGTATCTCTACACAACTGAAGCACCAACATCAGTGTCACCTGAAACAAAAGCAACTATTACTGCAAGTGAGACAGAGAACACATCAGTAACATCAGAGTCAAGCACTACTCTCACAACGACAGATGAAGACAGCTCAGGTGACCAGACTACTGAGGTGTCCAGCAAAGAGACTACAACTGCTACAGCTTCATCATTGTTTAGCACAGAGAAGCCAACAGCATTACCAGTTAGAGAACATGACAGTACTGTCACAGTCCAGACAGAGAAACCCTCAGTATCTCCAGTTACTGCTAAGACAGAGTACAGTTCCATTTCCACAACAGCAGTTGAAGAAGGCTCAGGCGACCAAACTCAGGACATGTTCACTCAGACCTCTTCTGTCACAGCTAAATCCTCTCTCTACAGCACTGAGGCTTCACCATCAATGTCAACTGAAACACCAGCAACTTTTACCACAAGTCATACTGAGGAAGCATCTGTAACATCAGAGTCAAGTAGTACTCTCTCAACGACAGATGAAGAGACCTCAGGTGACCAGACCACTGAGGTGTCCAGCATTACAGCTACTACAGTCTCATCATTGTTTAGCACAGAGAAACCAACAGCATTGCCAATTAAAGAAGAAGACAGTGCTGTTACACTTCAGACAGAGAAACCCTCAGTATCTCCAATTATTGATAAGACGGAGTACAGTTCCTTTTCTACCCCAGCAGATGAAGAAGGCTCAGGCACCCAAACAGAAGGCATGTTCACTCAGACTGCCTCTGTCACAACTAAATCCTCTCTCTACACAACTGAAGCACCAACATCAATGTCGCTTGATACAAAAACAACTGTAACCACAAGTCATACTGAGGAAGCATCAGTCACACCAGAATCAAGTAGTACTCCCTTAACAACTGAGGAAGAGAGCTCCAGTGATCAGACCACTGAGGTGTCCAGTACTACAGCTACTACAATCTCATCATTGTTTAGCACAGAGAAACCAACAACACTGCCAATTAAAGAAGAAGACAGTGCTGTTACACTTCAGACAGAGAAACCCTCAGTATCTCCAGTTACAGATAAGACGGAGTACAGTTCCATTTCCACAACAGCAGTTGAAGAAGGCTCAGGTGACCAAACTCAGGACATGTTCACTCAGACCTCTTCTGTCACAGCTAAATCGTCTCTCTACAGCACTGAAGCATCAACATTAATGTCACTTGATACAAAAGCAACTGTAAGCACAAGTCGTACTGAGGAAGCATCTGTAACATCAGAGTCAAGTACTACTCTCTCAACGACAGATGAAGAGACCTCGGGTGACCAGACCACTGAGGTGTCCAGCATTACAGCTACTACAGTCTCCTCATTGTTTAGCACAGAGAAACCAACAACACTGCCAATTAAAGAAGAAGACAGTGCTGTTACACTTCAGACAGAGAAACCCTCAGTATCTCCAGTTACAGATAAGACGGAGTACAGTTCCATTTCCACAACAGCAGATGAAGAAGGCTCAGGTGACCAAACGGAACCCATGTTCACTCAGACCTCCTCTGTCACAGCTAAATCGCCTCTCTACAGCACTGAGGCTTCACCATCAATGTCAACTGAAACACCAGCAACTGTAACCACAAGTCATACTGAGGAAGCATCTGTAACATCAGAGTCAAGTACTACTCTCACAACGACAGATGAAGAGACCTCAGGTGACCAGACCACTGAGGTGTCCAGCATTACAGCTACTACAGTCTCCTCATTGTTTAGCACAGAGAAACCAACAACACTGCCAATTAAAGAAGAAGACAGTGCTGTTACACTTCAGACAGAGAAACCCTCAGTATCTCCAGTTACAGATAAGACGGAGCGAAGCACTAGCACAAGTGAGACAGAGAAAGCATCAGTCACACCAGGATCAAGTAGCACTTTCTCAGAGGAATCCACTATATCCCCAGTTACAGATAAGACGGAGCAAAGTACTCTTCCTGCCAAAACAGATGAAGAAGGCTCAGGTCTTCAAACCCAAGACATGTTCACTCAGACCTCCTCTGTCACAGATAAATCATCATCTGACAGTGCTGAGACACAAACATCAATGTCTCCTCAAACAACAGTCTCTGATGTGACAATCACAAGCTCAATAACAACGTCTCCAATTTTGACCTCAGTTATATCATCCACCATTACAGGCACCATGGATGAAATTATTAGCAGTAAGCCTACAATGGCAGCATCCATGACATTAATCAGTGGATCCACCATGAGCTCTGAAACATCAGCATCCTCATCATTTCTGACTACCACCGATACAGAAGGTTCTGAAGACACCAGTGTTGATTTTGTTAAGGAGGGTTTCATTTTGGCAACAACTCTCTCCTCATTATCTACTACTGGAACTGTGTCAGTGGTAGCATCAGATGAAAGTGAAACCAGTATCACTTCAAAGCCAACTATTACTGCAGCGTCATCATTCCACAGTACTGACAAACCAACATCAATGTCACCTGAAACACAAGCGACTGTAACCACAAGTCATACTGAGGAAACATCAGTAACACCTGAATCAAGTACCACTCTCCAACCAAGAGATGAAGACAGCTCAGATGACCAGACGACTGAGGTTTCCAGCAAAGAGACTACAACTCCTACAGCTTCCTCATTGTTTAGTACAGAGAGGCCAACAGCATTACCAGTTAGAGAACATGACAGTACTGCTACAGTCCAGACAGAGAAACCCTCAGTATCTCCAATTACTGATAAGATGGAGTACAGTTCCATTTCCACAACAGCAGTTGAAGAAGGCTCAGGCGACCAAACCCAGGACATGTTCACTCAGACCTCTTCTGTCACAGCTAAATTGTCTCTCTACAGTACTGAGGCTTCACCATCAATGTCAACTGAAACACCAGCAACTGTAACCACAAGTCATACTAAGGAAGCATCTGTAACATCAGAGTCAAGTACTACTCTCACAACGACAGATGAAGAGACCTCAGGTGACCAGACCACTGAGATGTCCAGTACTACAGCTACTACAGTCTCATCATTGTTTAGCACAGAGAAACCAACAACACTGCCAATTAAAGAAGAAGACAGTGCTGTTACATTTCAGACAGAGAAACCCTCAGTATCTCCAATTATTGATACAACGGAGTACAGTTCCATTTCCACAACAGCAGTTGAAGAAGGCTCAGGTGACCAAACGGAACCCATGTTCACTCATACCTCCTCTGTCACAGCTAAATCGCCTCTCTACAGCACTGAAGCATCAACATTAATGTCACTTGATACAAAAGCAACTGTAAGCACAAGTCGTACTGAGGAAGCATCTGTAACATCAGAGTCAAGTACTACTCTCTCAACGACAGATGAAGAGACCTCGGGTGACCAGACCACTGAGGTGTCCAGCATTACAGCTACTACAGTCTCCTCATTGTTTAGCACAGAGAAACCAACAACACTGCCAATTAAAGAAGAAGACAGTGCTGTTACACTTCAGACAGAGAAACCCTCAGTATCTCCAATTACTGATAAGACGGAGTACAGTTCCATTTCCACAACAGGAGTTGAAGAAGGCTCAGGCGACCAAACTCAGGACATGTTCACTCAGACCTCTTCTGTCACAGCTAAATCGTCTCTCTACAGCACTGAGGCTTCACCATCAATGTCAACTGAAACACCAGCAACTGTAACCACAAGTCATTCTGAGGAAGCATCAGTCACATCAGAGTCAAGTACTACTCTCACCACGGTAGATAATTAAAGAGACCTCAGGTGACCAGACCACTGAGGTGTCCAGTACTACCAGCTACTACAGTCTCATCATTGTTTAGCACAGAGAAACCAACAGCATTGCCAATTAAAGAAGAAGACAGTGCTGTTACACTTCAGACAGAGAAACCCTCAGTATCTCCAATTATTGATACAACGGAGCGAAGTACTAGCACAAGTGAGACAGAGAAACCCTCAGTATCTCCAGTTACAGATAAGACGGAGTACAGTTCCATTTCCACAACAGCAGTTGAAGAAGGCTCAGGCGACCAAACCCAGGACATGTTCACTCAGACCTCTTCTGTCACAGCTAAATCGCCTCTCTACAGCACTGAAGCATCAACATTAATGTCACTTGATACAAAAGCAACTGTAAGCACAAGTCGTACTGAGGAAGCATCTGTAACATCAGAGTCAAGTACTACTCTCTCAACGACAGATGAAGAGACCTCGGGTGACCAGACCACTGAGGTGTCCAGCATTACAGCTACTACAGTCTCCTCATTGTTTAGCACAGAGAAACCAACAACACTGCCAATTAAAGAAGAAGACAGTGCTGTTACACTTCAGACAAAGAAACCCTCAGTATCTCCAATTATTGATACAACGGAGTACAGTTCCATTTCCACAACAGCAGTTGAAGAAGGCTCAGGCGACCAAACCCAGGACATGTTCACTCAGACCTCTTCTGTCACAGCTAAATCCTCTCTCTACAGCACTGAGGCTTCACCATCAATGTCAACTGAAACACCAGCAACTGTAACCACAAGTCATACTGAGGAAGCATCTGTAACATCAGAGTCAAGTACTACTCTCACAACGACAGATGAAGAGACCTCAGGTGACCAGACCACTGAGGTGTCCAGCATTACAGCTACTACAGTCTCCTCATTGTTTAGGACAGAGAAACCAACAACACTGCCAATTAAAGAAGAAGACAGTGCTGTTACACTTCAGACAGAGAAACCCTCAGTATCTCCAATTACTGATAAGACGGAGTACAGTTCCATTTCCACAACAGGAGTTGAAGAAGGCTCAGGCGACCAAACTCAGGACATGTTCACTCAGACCTCTTCTGTCACAGCTAAATCGTCTCTCTACAGCACTGAGGCTTCACCATCAATGTCAACTGAAACACCAGCAACTGTAACCACAAGTCATTCTGAGGAAGCATCAGTCACATCAGAGTCAAGTACTACTCTCACAACGGTAGATAAAGAGACCTCAGGTGACCAGACCACTGAGGTGTCCAGTACTACAGCTACTACAGTCTCATCATTGTTTAGCACAGAGAAACCAACAGCATTGCCAATTAAAGAAGAAGACAGTGCTGTTACACTTCAGACAGAGAAACCCTCAGTATCTCCAATTATTGATACAACGGAGCGAAGTACTAGCACAAGTGAGACAGAGAAACCCTCAGTATCTCCAGTTACAGATAAGACGGAGTACAGTTCCATTTCCACAACAGCAGTTGAAGAAGGCTCAGGCGACCAAACCCAGGACATGTTCACTCAGACCTCTTCTGTCACAGCTAAATCGCCTCTCTACAGCACTGAAGCATCAACATTAATGTCACTTGATACAAAAGCAACTGTAAGCACAAGTCGTACTGAGGAAGCATCTGTAACATCAGAGTCAAGTACTACTCTCTCAACGACAGATGAAGAGACCTCGGGTGACCAGACCACTGAGGTGTCCAGCATTACAGCTACTACAGTCTCCTCATTGTTTAGCACAGAGAAACCAACAACACTGCCAATTAAAGAAGAAGACAGTGCTGTTACACTTCAGACAAAGAAACCCTCAGTATCTCCAATTATTGATACAACGGAGTACAGTTCCATTTCCACAACAGCAGTTGAAGAAGGCTCAGGCGACCAAACCCAGGACATGTTCACTCAGACCTCTTCTGTCACAGCTAAATCCTCTCTCTACAGCACTGAGGCTTCACCATCAATGTCAACTGAAACACCAGCAACTGTAACCACAAGTCATACTGAGGAAGCATCTGTAACATCAGAGTCAAGTACTACTCTCACAACGACAGATGAAGAGACCTCAGGTGACCAGACCACTGAGGTGTCCAGCATTACAGCTACTACAGTCTCCTCATTGTTTAGGACAGAGAAACCAACAACACTGCCAATTAAAGAAGAAGACAGTGCTGTTACATTTCAGACAGAGAAACCCTCAGTATCTCCAATTATTGATACAACGGAGTACAGTTCCATTTCCACAACAGCAGTTGAAGAAGGCTCAGGTGACCAAACGGAACCCATGTTCACTCAGACCTCCTCTGTCACAGCTAAATCGCCTCTCTACAGCACTGAAGCATCAACATTAATGTCACTTGATACAAAAGCAACTGTAAGCACAAGTCGTACTGAGGAAGCATCTGTAACATCAGAGTCAAGTACTACTCTCTCAACGACAGATGAAGAAACCTCGGGTGACCAGACCACTGAGGTGTCCAGCATTACAGCTACTACAGTCTCCTCATTGTTTAGCACAGAGAAACCAACAACACTGCCAATTAAAGAAGAAGACAGTGCTGTTACACTTCAGACAGAGAAACCCTCAGTATCTCCAATTACTGATAAGACGGAGTACAGTTCCATTTCCACAACAGGAGTTGAAGAAGGCTCAGGCGACCAAACTCAGGACATGTTCACTCAGACCTCTTCTGTCACAGCTAAATCGTCTCTCTACAGCACTGAGGCTTCACCATCAATGTCAACTGAAACACCAGCAACTGTAACCACAAGTCATTCTGAGGAAGCATCAGTGACATCAGAGTCAAGTACTACTCTCACAACGGTAGATAAAGAGACCTCAGGTGACCAGACCACTGAGGTGTCCAGTACTACAGCTACTACAGTCTCATCATTGTTTAGCACAGAGAAACCAACAGCATTGCCAATTAAAGAAGAA
The DNA here is from genome assembly GCA_014281875.1 of Nibea albiflora. Taxonomy (NCBI): domain Eukaryota; kingdom Metazoa; phylum Chordata; class Actinopteri; family Sciaenidae; genus Nibea; species Nibea albiflora. Next base: position 19,677,133 of record CM024801.1, read on the forward strand.
GACAGTGCTGTTACACTTCAGACAGAGAAACCCTCAGTATCTCCAATTATTGATACAACGGAGCGAAGTACTAGCACAAGTGAGACAGAGAAACCCTCAGTATCTCCAGTTACAGATAAGACGGAGTACAGTTCCATTTCCACAACAGCAGTTGAAGAAGGCTCAGGCGACCCAACCCCAGGACATGTTCACTCAGACCTCTTCTGTCACAGCTAAATCGCCTCTCTACAGCACTGAAGCATCAACATTAATGGTCACTTGATACAAAAGCAACTGTAAGCACAAGTCGTACTGAGGAGAAGCATCTGTAACATCAGAGTCAAGTACTACTCTCTCAACGACAGATGAAGGAGACCTACGGGTGACCAGACCACTGAGGTGTCCAGCATTACCAGCTACTACAGTCTCCTCATTGTTTAGCACAGAGAAACCAACAACACTGCCAATTAAAGAAGAAGACAGTGCTGTTACACTTCAGACAGAGAAAACCCTCAGTATCTCCAATTATTGATACAACGGTAGTACAGTTCCATTTCCACAACAGCAGTTGAAGAAGGCTCAGGCGACCAAAACCAGGACAGTTCACTCAGACCCTCTTCTGTCACAGCTAAATCCTCTCTCTACAGCACTGAGGCTTCACCATCATGTCAAACTGAAACACCAGCAACTGTAACCACAAGTCATACTGAGGAAGCATCTGTAACATCAGAGTCAAGTACTACTCTCACAACGACAGATGAAGAGACCTCCGGTGACCAGACCACTGAGGTGTCCAGCATTACAGCTACTACAGTCTCCTCATTGTTTAGGACAGAGAAACCAAACAACACTGCCAATTAAAGAGAAGACAGTGCTGTTACATTTCCGACAGAGAAACCCTCAGTATCTCCAATTATTGATACAACGGAGTACAGTTCCATTTCCACAACAGCAGTTGAAGAAGGCTCAGGTGACCAAACGGAACCCATGTTCAATCAGACCTCCTCTGTCACAGCTAAATCGCCTCTCTACAGCACTGAAGCATCAACATTAATGTCACTTGATTACAAAAGCAAACTGTAAGCACAAGTCGTACTGAGGAAGCATCTGTAACATCAAGAGTCAAGTACTACTCTCTCAACGACAGATGAAGAGACCTCGGGTGACCAGACCACTGAGGTTGTCCAGCATACACAGCTACTACAGTTCTCCTCATTGTTTTAGCACAGAGAAACCAACAACACTGCCAATTAAAGAAGAAGGACAGTGCTGTTACCACTTCAGACAGAGAAACCCTCAGTATCTCCAATTATTGATTAAGACGGAGTACCGTTCCATTTCCCACAACAAGCAGTTGAAGAAGGCTCAGGCGACCTAACCAGGACATGTTCACTCAGACCTCTTCTGTCACAGCCTTAAATCGTCTCTCTACAGCACTGAGGCTTCACCATCAATGTCAACTGAAACACCAGCAAACTGTAACCACATAGTCATTCCTGAGGAAGCATCAGTCACATCAGAGTCAAGTACTACTCTCACAACGGTAGATAAGAGACCTCAGGTGACCAGACCACTGAGGTGTCCAGTACTACAGCTACTACAGTCTCATCATTGTTTAGCACAGAGAAACCAACAGCATTGCCAATTAGAGAAGAAGACAGTGCTGTTACACTTCAGACAGAGAAACCCTCAGTATCTCCAATTATTGATACAACGGAGCGAAGTACTAGCACAAGTGAGACAGAGAAACCCTCAGTATCTCCAGTTACAGATAAGACGGAGTACAGTTCCATTTCCACAACAGCAGTTAAAGAAGGCTCAGGCGACCAAACCCAGGACATGTTCACTCAGACCTCTTCTGTCACAGCTAAATCGTCTCTCTACAGCACTGAGGCTTCACCATCAATGTCAACTGAAACACCAGCAACTGTAACCACAAGTCATACTGAGGAAGCATCTGTAACATCAGAGTCAAGTACTACTCTCACAACGACAGATGAAGAGACCTCAGGTGACCAGACTACTGAGGTGTCCAGCATTACAGCTACTACAGTCTCCTCATTGTTTAGGACAGAGAAACCAACAACACTGCCATTAAAAGAGAAGACAGTGCTGTTACACTTCAGACAGAGAAAACCCTCAGTATCTCCAATTATTGATACAACGGAGCGAAGCACTAGCACAAGTGAGACAGAGAAAGCATCAGTCACACCAGGATCAAGTAGCACTTTCTCAGAGGAATCCACTATATCCCCAGTTACAGATTAAGACGGAGCAAGTACTTCTTCCTGCCAAAAACAGATGAAAAGGCTCAGGTCTTCAAAAACCAAGACTGTTCACTCAGACCTCCTCTGTCACAGATAAATCATCATCTGACAGTGCTGAGACACAAACACATCAATGTCTCCTCAAACAACAGTCTCTGATGTGACAATGACAAGCTCAATAACAACGTCTCCAATTTTGACCTCAGTTATATCATCCACCATTACGGCACCATGGATTGAAATTATTAGCAAGTAAGCCTACAATGGCAGCATCCATGACATTAATCAGTGGATCCACCATGAGCTCTTGAAAACATCAGCATCCTCATCATTCTGACTACACCGATACAGAAGGTTCTGAAGACACCAGTGGTTGATTTTGTTAAGGAGGGTTTCATTTTGGCAACAACTCTCTCCTCATTACTCTACTACTGGAACTGTGTCAGTGGTAGCATCAGATGAAAGTGAAACCAGTATCACTTCAAAGCCAACTATTACTGCAGCGTCATCATTCCACAGTACTGACAAACCAACATCATGTCACCTGCCAACCACAAGTGACTGTAAACCACAAGTCATACTGAGGAAACATCAGTAAACACCTGAATCAAGTACCACTCTCCAACCAACAGAATGAAGACAGCTCAGATGACCAGACGACTGAGGTTTCCAGCAAAGAGACTACAAACTGCTACAGCTTCCTCATGTTTAGTACAGAGAGGCCAACACAGCATTACCAGTTAGAGAACATGACAGTACTGTCACAGTCCAGACAGAGAAAACCCTCAGTATCCTCCAATTACAGATAAGACGGAGTACAGTTCCATTTCCACAACAGCAGTTGAAGAAGGCTCAGGCGACCAAACCCAGGACATTGTTCACTCAGACCTCTTCTGTCACAGCTAAATCGTCTCTCTACAGCACTGAGGCTTCACCATCAATGTCACTGACAACACCACCAACTGTAACCACAAGTCGTACTGAGGAAGCATCTGTAACATCAGAGTCAAGTACTACTCTCACAACGACAGATGAAGAGACCTCAGGTGACCAGACCACTGAGGTGTCCAGTACTACAGCTACTACAGTCTCATCATTGTTTAGCACAGAGAAACCAACAACACTGCCAATTAAAGAAGACAGTGCTGTTACACTTCAGACAGAGAAACCCTCAGTATCTCCAGTTACAGATAAGACGGAGTACAGTTCCATTTCCACAACAGCAGTTGAAGAAGGCTCAGGTGACCAAACGGAACCCATGTTCACTCAGACCTCCTCTGTCACAGCTAAATCGCCTATCTACAGCACTGAAGCATCAACATTAATGTCACTTGATACAAAAGCAACTGTAAGCACAAGTCGTACTGAGGAAGCATCTGTAACATCAGAGTCAAGTACTACTCTCTCAACGACAGATGAAGAGACCTCGGGTGACCAGACCACTGAGGTGTCCAGCATTACAGCTACTACAGTCTCCTCATTGTTTAGGCACAGAGAAACACCAACAACATGCCAATTAAAGAGAAGACAAGTGCTGTTACACTTCAGACAGAGAAACCCTCAGTATCTCCAATTATTGATACAACGGAGTACAGTTCCATTTCCACAACAGCAGTTGAAGAAGGCTCAGGCGACCAAACCCAGGACATGTTCACTCAGACCTCTTCTGTCACAGCTAAATCGTCTCTCTACAGCACTGAGGCTTCACCATCAATGTCAACTGAAACACCAGCAACTGTAACCACAAGTCATACTGAGGAAGCATCTGTAACATCAGAGTCAAGTACTACTCTCACAACGACAGATGAAGAGACCTCAGGTGACCAGACCACTGAGGTGTCCAGCATTACAGCTACTACAGTCTCCTCATTGTTTAGGACAGAGAAACCAACAACACTGCCAATTTAAAGAAGAAGACAGTGCTGTTACACTTCAGACAGAGAAACCCTCAGTATCTCCAATTATTGATACAACGGAGCGAAGCACTAGCACAAGTGAGACAGAGAAAGCATCAGTCACACCAGGATCAAGTAGCACTTTCTCAGAGGAATCCACTATATCCCCAGTTACAGATAAGACGGAGCAAAGTACTCTTCCTGCCACAACAGATGAAGAAGGCTCAGCTCTTCAAACCCAAGACATGTTCACTCAGACCTCCTCTGTCACAGATAAATCATCATCTGACAGTGCTGAGACACAAACATCAATGTCTCCTCAAACAACAGTCCTCTGATGTGACAATGACAAGCTCAATAACAACGTTCCTCCAATTTTGACCTCAGTTATATCATCCACCATTACAGGCACCATGGATGAAAATTATTAGCAGTAAGCCTACAATGGCAGCATCCATGACATTAATCAGTGGATCCACCATGAGCTCTGAAACATCAGCATCCTCATCATTTCTGACTACCACCGATACAGAAGGTTCTGAAGACACCAGTGTTGATTTTGTTAAGGAGGGTTTCATTTTGGCAACAACTCTCTCCTCATTATCTACTACTTTAGATGAAAGTGAAACCAGTATCACTTCAAAGCCAACTATTACTGCAGCGTCATCATTCCACAGTACTGACAAACCAACATCAATGTCACCTGAACCACAAGCGACTGTAACCACAAGTCATACTGAGGAAACACCAGTAACACCTGAATCAAGTACCACTCTCCAACCAAGAGATGAAGACAGCTCAGATGGACCAGACGACTGAGGTTTCCAGCAAAGAGACTACAACTGCTACAGCTTCCTCATTGTTTAGTACAGAGAGGCCAACAGCATTACCAGTTAGAGAACATGACAGTAACTGTCACAGTCCAGACAGAGAAACCCTCAGTATCTCCAATTACTGATAAGACGGAGTACAGTTACATTCCACACCAGCAAATGAGGAAGGCTCAGTTGACCAACCCAGGACATGTCCACTCAGACATCTTCTGTCACAGCTAAATTGTCTCTCTACAGTACTGAGGTTCACCATCAATGTCACCTGAAACACCAGCAACTGTAACCACAAGTGAGACAGAGAAAACATCAGTAAAATCAGAGTCAAGTACTATTTTTCCAACAACAGATGAAGAGAGCTCAGGTAATCAGACAACTGAGGTTTCCAGACAGGAGACTACAGCTTCTCCAGTCTCCTCATTGTTTAGCACAGAAAAGCAACGCATTGCCAGTTAAAGAACAAGACAGTGATGCACAGAAAGTCCATCAGTAACTCCTTATCCCGGAAAGATGGACCAAGTTCCATCCTCTACACTTGGAACTGGATCAAATGATATTTTACAATCCCATGTAACCCCCAGCTTCATCTCTCTATAGTACTGAGAAACCAACACCAGTGCCACCAACCTGCTTCCAGCAGTTCTCAAAGCAAAGTCCCATTCTTACATCCACAGATGACAGTCACACAGCTGAGACTCACAGCACATCACAGCCTGGTGTGACTCAGTCCTCCCCATACTCCATGACAGATAAGTCTGTAGATGGAAGTGGTGATTCAATGGAAGACGAGTACTCAGGAGATGATACATCTATGTTCACAAATGAAACTCCCCTAGCAACACCAAAAGTGGCTGGGCAAGCCTCTGTGGAACAAACAACCTTTGCAACAACCACATCTAGACCATCAGTTACATCCACATTTGTTGAAGAAGACAGTTCAAGTAATGCAGAATTTCCAACTGTCACGACAAGTCCCTATATACCTAAAACCTCTAAGCCCATGGCTATCCCCAGTGTTTCTACCACAGTTTCTACCTCAAAGGAAACCTCTACTTACATGGAGGGCTCTGGGTCTGGTGACTCAACCGACGATGATGATCTGGAGCCAGGTACAGAAGGGTCTGGTGCAGAGGTATCCATTGAAACTACCACAAAACCCCAGGATGAATTTACTGTGGCCACAGATGAGACTGAAACAGATGACTCTGACACGTTCAGTGCTACATTCTCGACTCACTCCAGTACGCAGCTTACCAGGAATTTATGTCATCAACCCAATCTCCACACGTGACAAGCACAGGGATGTACATTTCTGAGCAGGGCAGTGGGGTCTTCACAGATGATTCTACACTGAGGATGATAGTTCAGTTGCCCGACTTTTGTGATGGGTCAACTACATTTGAACCAGTCACAAGTTCTTCTGTGATATCCACTACTTCAGAAGCTACAAAGCAAATTGTTTTGACGTCTAGTGCTTTTGTCACTGAGAAGAGCTCAAGTGACCATACAACATATACGTCCACTGACAATGTTATTACACAAAGAATTACAGGAACTGCAGCTTCTTCCCTGTTCAGCACAGAGAAACCAACACCAAGTCCAGCAGAGAGAGAAAGTTCTAGTGACCAAACCACTGAGACTACCTCAAAGCCATTAGTAATGGAGAGTGTCACATTCGGAGAAGTAACAGGTGAAACTGAAACCCTTATTTCTGTTTCACCAACCTCTGATGAGCAGGTTTCCTCACGGGAAAGCGAAGTTACTCCAGAGACTGAAAGCCCCATCAATTCTGAGGCAACAGAGCCTCCTGTTTCAATCACCAGGAAAAATGATGTTACTCATGCTGAGAATATGACGCAATCTTTCTTTACATCTATGCCCCCCCATATAATCGGAGCTTCAGTTAGTGATCGCACTACAGCTGACTTCACAAAACTAAGCTCCAGCATTGAACACAGCCAAGATGAGTTCACATCTATGTCCACCCCCATTCCATCCATTATATATCACAGTGTCACAGACCAGCAGGTCGTGATCATCACTCCCAGTAGCAGCCAAGCCAAGACTGACCTAACTGAACAAACACCTACCATGGTCCTACATGTGTCTAAACCGTCAGCCAGCACAACCATTATATTTACAGAGGATGCAAAAGATGAAGATGAGCTGTTCTCTGCAGTTACAGACAGTATCAGGGAAAGCAGCTCCACTCCTGAGCTCTTCACCAAAGATGACACTATCATTGATGTAGATACTATCTCCATAGATCCCTCTTCATTTTACCCAACCATCCAGACAGAGGAGGCTGGAGGTGTCACAGCAGTAACAATGACACAAAGTCTGAACTAACAGAACAATTAGAGGGTTCAGGTAACATCTTCCTTTCTCCTACTCCAGTAGCATTAGATGCAACCTCAGCCATGGATTCATCACTAGCCTCAACATCCTCTCAGTACTTACTGTCTACTGTAAAACCATCAAATGTAGAAGATACGTCTAGTATGGAGAAATCCAGTGAAGAGACAGTCACATCCACATCACAGGCCACTCCAGTTACTACTGTGTCCACAAAGTCAAGCTCTGAAGAAAAACACATTTTACCTACACCACTAGAGACTCATACCAAACCAGTTCAACATCTGGTGATGAATGATTCATCAGGCGAGGACACTGATAGTGGCACTGAGTCTGTCACTGAGATTGCTGCCTCCTCGTCTTTGCCATCTGAAACTGAAACAACAGGCATAAGCTCAATCACTCCAGTGTCCAGCGAGGAGTACATGCTCAGCACAGTTGAAAAAGAAACAGTGACAGATTCCACAGTGAAAGCTGAACGAGTAACATTTTCAGTTACCTCACCTCAACCTGGCACTGGGGAAACTGAGATGGCAGTATCAGGTACTGCTTCCAGTCCATATAGCACTAGGAAACCAACTGTCACATCCTCTGCTGATGTTACTGGGAAGGATAGAGTAGATCAAACTCATACAACAGACCCTGTGACACAGGCAGCTCTTTCTCCACACAGTACAAAGAAAATGGACCAAATGCTATCCACAACAAAATTATCTATTCCCTACAGCACTGACAAAGCTTCAGTGTCAAGTAACACAGATGTTGCTGGTATAGAGGGCTCTGGAGTTGAGATATCAGATACCACAACTGCATTACCTGAGACATCTGAGAGCAAAAAGACTGCAGCCACTCCAGTATTCCCTCTGTTCAACACAGAAAACCCCACCACCATTACCCAAGAGGATGAAACTCAAACAAGTGCTATAACCACAGAGGAAGAGAAAGGATCATCGCCGGTTTCATCTTTTACTGACAGAGCAACATCAACTCCAACCCATAAAGAGAGCACAGGGGACCATGCCACCTCTATATCTACAAATGAATCCGTTTCTACATCCACAGTGTCTTCTCTACAAAGCACCTCAAAGCCTGATGTGATGATTCGATTTGTCACCGATTTTGTCCCAGAACCAGATACGACGCCATCTGAAGTGTACCAACAGGTCAGGTCTGAGACCACATTCACTCTTCATCCCCAAACTGACATTTCCTCTGAGAAAACTGTGTTAGCCACAACAAGCCCAATGTTACCCAGTGAGGAGTCCAGCCAGCACTTTGAACCTAGTGATGTAACTCCGCAGACTGGAGTTACAGCTACGTCCCAGGATTATAAGACAGCAGAACCGCCGAGCCAAGCACCTAAGACCGATGAACTTTCAACTGATGATGGAGGTAGCACAGATTCTAAAGAGACTAAAGTAGTAGTCACCACAATGCCAGCTGAACACACTTCAGAATCAGCAACACTACCTGATGATATTATCCAATATGTGGCAACAATTTCCCCTGTACAACACCTAACAACACCTCAGAAGACTGAACAAGCCAGATCAGAGATTGCCCTAACACACCGTCCACTCACTGATCTTTCTTCTCAGGATGTATCAGTGACCACAACTCACCCTGTGTTTGCGAGTCATGAAACAAGCCAGATTACAGAATCACCAACTGTGCCTGCCACCGCTTCTTTGGTGACTAAAGCTTCAGTGGAGGATGGGACAAATGAAACCACTGTTGATCATGTTTCATTTGGTGCAAATATTGAACCATCTCCAGATACAGATTATTATGATACAACACCAGATTATGGAGAACCAGACCCTCACTTTGTTGAAGCACGTCCACCAAAACTTGATACTTCAACACCAAGAGAAATAGTAGTGCTCAGTACTACAGCACCTGTTGAGTCTGTGAGCAGTAGTGAAAGTAGCTCAGAAGAAACCCAGTCACCTGTAGAAGCAGCCGCTATCACTTTCTTGCCTTCTGCGTCAGCTCCCATCAGTGCAACATCCTCCTCTAGTTCTGAGAGTGAATCAAAAGAAGCAACCATATCAGGAAAGCATGAAAGCATGTCCACAGAAAGCCCTGTAAGGCTGCATGGTGATGCTGTTGAGAATATCACCTCTGCGCTCCTATCTGCCACAACTAAGTCACCCTTCATCCTTAGCACTGGGGTTGAAAGCGGGTCAGACAGTTCCAAGAGTGTATCTGAAGACATGACAACTACAACGAAACCAAACATTGACAACAGAGAAAAGCAGTCTCTGTCCCCAGATGAAATTCAGACTGTATTCAAGGTAAATGCTACCACAGCTTCAAAACTGGAGTCCACTAGTGTTGATAGCAACTCTGAGAAAGAGAACACTGTGGACAAAATTGAAGAAGATGTTTCTCCCCAGACTGAAATACCTTCAAGGACCCCAATAGAGTTCACAACGTTGACACCAACTCTAGCGCAGAGCCAGCCAGTGTCAGTTGCTTCTGCAGCCACCACTCCATCATCACCTTTTTCTGAGGTGGATAAGAAACCAAACAGTGATGTTACTGCACTACCGGACACAGGACCTGATTTGGGGCACACTGTCATTGGCGAGACTGTTGACATTCCAGGTGAGTTCCTTTCATTTGATTACAACAAAATATGTAGGCTTAAAAATATTTTCAATTAATAACAACATTTTTCTTTCTTTGTTCTACGTCTAAACAGAAGTTTACTTATGTTCGACAAATATTTGTGTGAATGGAGGATCTTGCTACAAGACTGGCAGCGTCTATACATGTAGCTGTCCTCCTGGTTACAGTGGTGAACGTTGTGAAATAGGTAAGATAACACAATTGTCACAAATTTGTCTCACTTGACTTAACCTTCATCCAAGAAGCATGAAATGAATCCTAAAGATAACATTGTTTGTCTTTTGTTATTCATCATTCAGTCATTCTGTTTCTTGTGTAGATACTGATGAGTGCCAGTCAAACCCCTGCCGCAATGGAGGCACATGTGTTGACAGGCTGGCTTCCTTCACATGTGTGTGTCTCCCAAGCTACTCCGGACTGTATTGTGAGGAGGGTAAGTGTGTTCTTAATTTGATGGATTCTTTCCCACCTTTTTAGTAGAGTATTCTGGTTCAGAGTAATAAAACCATTCATTTCATTAGAGATGTATCTGGTTCCAACCACCAATTTAAACTTACTAGACTCAACTTAAATTATTTTCATATGACATGCAAGAACAATTACTGGTCTGGCATTTGATAATGTGTTAAGACACTTAATATAATCACTCACCTGAGTAATAAAGGAGAAAATACAGTATTGCCAAAAGTTTCTCCCAGACATTAGCTAGGGCTTAGAGTTATAAACACCATATTTATCTCATCACCACTATTACTCTTTACAGTCTATTTGTAGTATTGCCTGAAGGTCTGTGATGTCTAATAATACTTGGTTGACTTCACTCATCCTCAAGTTTTGGTTTCCACAAGTTTCAGACACAGACAGCTGACACATGTTCAATATATTCTATTTCAGACATTAAGGTTCTCAGCGGCACGTCAGATGTGGTTAACATAACAGGTAGACTAGACCTTCAAGGCACTTCTTGATATTTCCATCTAGGACTGGAGATAACACTGAAATTCCTTAGTACTGCTACTGGATAATGAAAATTATCACACAATGCATTGTTTAGTTTAGTTTCCCAGTTTAGTTTAGTTTCCCAGTTGCGCTCACTTTCATCCAAAGTGTGTTAGGGTATCATTTGCTTTGGCTACTTTCTCTTGACAAGTGTCTACACCCTAAATTTTGCCAGGATCGCTCATCAGTGAATCACACCCAGACTGTGTACTCAGATGCAGCTGATGTCTTAGAAAGAAAGTTTTGCCTGAAGAAAGGGAGAAAAAAAAGTAACTTTTAGAGGAACAACCCAGACAACTGCTTTTTTCCACTGAAGTTTGCAAGCTTGGATTGAGGAGGGGATTAAGTTGCTGCAGTATGTTGATATGCGCGTATACACACCATTTCCATTGATCAGATGAAAATAAGGATGGTTAAGGCCTCCGATCTGTTGTGAAATTATGCAGAATGTATACCTGTTTTAATCTTTGACCTGTTTATGACTGCATAGCACATGCTCCATTAATGCAGCATTGCATAAAGATGTGATTTAGTATGCTTCATTCCCTTCACTTTCTGTCCCATCAGATACAGAAACATGTGACTATGGCTGGCATAAGTTTCAGGGCCACTGCTACAAGTACTTCCCCCATAGAAGAAACTGGGACACAGCAGAGAGAGAGTGCCGCATGCAGGGAGCTCATCTGACCAGCGTCCTCTCCCACGAGGAGCAACAGTTTGTCAACCGTAAGTTAAAGATTGCAGTTAAAGACAATTAATCATGAGTACAGAAGCGTGTTCAAATCCTACTTAAGGATAAGACGCAAACAGTGCAAGTTCTACATCAAATACAGAAAAGCGGTTTTACAGTAAATGAAAAAAAAAGCATTACAGTGACGTTGAAAATGCCATTGTTATCTCTCTCTTACTCTTGCCCTTCTGTAACTGAACAGTCCTAAAAAGGACGTACGGCAACAGAAAACATAATCTGTTGTGTCTCACTCTACCCTGTATGGCAGGTCTTGGACAGGATTACCAGTGGATCGGCCTGAATGATAAGATGTTTGACAGTGACTTCCGCTGGACTGACGGCAGCCCTATGGTAAGATAGGTTCCTTTCTCACATATTTTGGTCTCAACAAACATGGCACAGAGACAGTGTAAATATTTGGAAAAAATGCTGATGGCAGATACAGTCATCGAGGCAGAGTCGTTCTTTTCAGGGCTGTGGTGACTTTCTCATGACGTACTCTCCCTTGTCTCATAACGCTACACCCTGGTGTTTGACTTTTCTGGTACAAAAATCTGATGTTGAGGGTTCTGTAAGGCGCCACTGAATCTTTAAATCAGAGCAAGAAACCCAATAGCTGCAACGATGCAAGAAGAAAAAGAAATTCAATGTAAAAGTTGAGGCCAGGGAGAGAAATGCAAGCTGTACATAAATGCAATGTTTATAAAGCATCACATAAGTGGGAGCGTGTTTGCAAACGTTGCTGTAGCTGCTGAAGATCCCCCTCACTAGACAGGAAAGTGGTTAATTACTATGTGCATCCATGTTGTACAGACTGATGTCCTCACTTCAAAGATAAGCCTCCAAGTCCAGAGATAGGGGAAGCAAAGAGACAACCTGGTGGTTAAAAGAAAAGCACAGGCCGCCTATGCTCAGCTGAAAGATTGAGGGGTGATGAGGGTGTGAGTGACGCTGTGTAGAGCGGAGTGGCAGGCGTAGACAGGTATGGTACCCCTACAACCCCCACACATATCAGTAGGCCCAACCAGCAGGCAGCCACCCAGGGGAAGGGCCACCAGGCAGGCAAACACACAGATGGACAGCACCTGTGCTTGGAGAAAAAAAAATGGATATAAGCCCAGGGGGTCTGGGTGGGTGGTCACCCCCAGTGGATTTTAATGGAATAAATAAGAATACCTTTAAACAATGTGGAATATGTACATTGGGAAAAATGTAAAGAAAAACTGATTAATATTGACAATGGGACACTACAACACCCAAGTTGGTTGTTTTGTGTGTGCGTGCCTGTGTGTGTCTGTGTGGGTGGGTGATCAAAGTTTGTTTGATTATTTTGAGGAGGATGCAGGCCTGCTGTGCAGTTGACGGGTCACCCATTTGTTAACTTGAAGTGAGCTAAGCAGGAAGTCAGTGTGTGTTTGCTAACCATAATGACAGAGTAGCAGAGCCTCGGGGCATGATTGGAGGAGTGGTGGGGGTTCACAGCTTTGAAGAGGCTGTTTGAACCTAGAATGCGCTGAAAGACTGCAGGTAGCATCAATTCCTGGTTGGATGCCCTAAGGCGCTACAGCTGTGTGTACACTGTATTAATGTGTAAATGTTCATATGTGTGCAAGTGGATTTTTTTGCCTCCAGAATTACACGTGTAATGCTAGGCATGCAGACTGCATGATGTAATGACATGACATAGTTTTCCATTAGCACCAACCCCTCTAGTCCAGGACATGTAGAATTTAGTGGATACCAATCATGTCTTATATATGAAGTGTGTGATTATTATTGCTCATTATCAATCTTAATAGAAGTTCACTGGACAGTACAGACACGAAAATCTTACCTATTATTGTAGTTGCTCATTCTGTGATTTAATGCGATGTTGGCAGCATAGTAATGGAGCTGACTGTTACCTGGACATCATTTGTGAGCCCATTTCATTAATGCGTTTCTGTGCCTTTGCCTCTTGTTAGTCGTATGGAGCCTACAGGGATCCCACAGAGCTGAACTGAATGATGATGCCACCAAGAAGAGTTTAAATTAGCTGCTAGACACAGTTGCTCCCTCTTGTGGCCCTTTATTAAAATCACAGTGATGGGAAACTGCTGCCAAAACAGCACAGGATCTCTCTTTCTATGACTGCCTCTGTGGAAGAAGATAGATGGTAGTAACAATTTCCCCAGTGTGATGTCATGCACATTATCAGGCTGACTAAATAAACATAGTAGATAACTGTTGTTCCTAAAATCTGTTATAATAATAAAATATATCTAATATATTGAAATATGTTTTTATGTTTGGGTTTGAATGTGTTTGATGACAGATTTAATAATTTACATTTACGTTCAAAGAAAGGTTCTCTGGAGGACGTCAAACCATCATAATGTCTTACACTTTATGATTTGCTCTTATTTCAGCAATATGAAAACTGGAGGCCCAACCAACCTGACAGCTTCTTCACGTCTGGTGAGGACTGTGTTGTGATGATATGGCATGAGGACGGCCAGTGGAATGACGTTCCATGCAACTACCACCTCACATTTACCTGCAAGAAGGGCACAGGTAAAAATACCGGAGAATCAGCACAGGGCTTGTCTTACTTGACTGAAAGCATGGCTGTAGAAAGGAGGGAGGGATACAAATGTTCTGTGACTTTAAATTTCCTCACCTAAATGTTATTGTCCCTTCTGTTTCACAGTGGCCTGTAGCCAGCCCCCTCTGGTGGAGAATGCACGCACCTTTGGTAAGATACGTGAGAGATATGAGATCAACTCGCTGGTGAGGTACCAGTGTCGGACAGGCTTTATTCAGAGGCACGTGCCAACTATCCGTTGTCGTGGGGATGGACGATGGGATAGCCCTAAAATCTCTTGCCTGACTCGTAAGTACAGCAAGTATTGCCCTCAGTTGAATGAAATTGTTCTGGGTTCTGCTATATACTATGTGTCTATTGTTTTAGATCTAATATATGATTTTTCTCTGACAGCATCAAACTATCAGAGGACCTTTATCAGGAGACATCAACACAATAGTCTCTACAGCATCAACAACTTCAAGAGATTCCAGGATGATGCCTTGCACATTCACCAACAACTCTACCGGGGAAGGAGAGACAGGACTGAACATAAGCGCAAGAGACAGTGATTGTCTCGTAACATGGCACAGTTTCGCCAAGACAAAGAATTGCTTGTGTGAAAAGAGCAAAATGATTCTCAAACAAAAAGCACAAAGGATAACTCATCAAAGAAACCAAGAGGATAACCTGCAGTTTTCTTGCATTTTGGATGACGATGGAATTTTATGAAGTGCCTTTTAAGGAGATGTTGATTCATGACTTTTCTTAACAAGGGGCGCTGTTTTTTAACAATGCCAATGTGGATAAATACTTTCAGCTGGCTACTGGAAAAGCAAAACGTACACTCATCATTCTTTTTTTAGACTGCAGAAGACTTTTCTTTGTCCTTAGCTTATCAAATAACGCATTCATGATTGTTGTCTAATACCTTTGTACACCGACTGTGCTATTTGAAATCACCGTAAGTGTTCCTTATTCATAGAAAAGAAGCTGGTGTGAAATTATAGCGCTTACATTATGTAAAGGAATCCTTTATGTTGTCGTGCTGTTTTGAGCTGGACTTCATTTTAACAAGCATGCATGCATATGCATATATAATGAAGTCCTCATGTTTTTAACTATGTTTATTCTATGTCAAGTCAAGTTTGGCTTCTCAAAACACAAATGGAGGCATCATTTGCAATGATTGATGCAATGGACATTATATGACATATTTATAGAACTGCAGACCTTCATAAAGACTCTTTCTCTAGTCATCAAAGCACATTCTGGAACATGGTTTCACATCTTTGCTTGTAGTAGTTATTCAGATTCCCGATTATTAATACACCCAAGATACAAGTCTGGGAAAAATTCACCAAGTCACTCAGTTAACTACTGGAGACCTTCTTTGTAGTGGCAGCTTTTCCAAGTACCAACGCCTTTCATTAGCTTCAGCCTTCACTCGATATCATCAGTGTCTTGTTACGATAAATGTTATGGATGCATTTCTAAAGAGAGATTTAAAAAAAAAATACTGCTATTTTTTTGAATTTTAATATGAGAGAGTGCTTTCTAAGTACTTACCAACAAAGCCTTTATTCACCAATTAAAATCGATCAATCATCATCAACTATTTTAAAATGAAAGAAGGGAAGTGTGGCTCACGTAGCCTGTATTTTCTGGTCATGTGTGTTTGGTGTATAACTTACAAATAGTCGCTACAGCATGTTTACAATAGCTGTTATGCTGTTCATAATTATACACCAAAGAGTCTTGCTTTCATTTGTTGCTCTTGTGCTGTAGCTTGTGTTGGTTTTCTAGGTAACACTCTTCTTCTGCACACTTAACTTTTCTGTTATTGTGGTCAATTGGAATCAGCCATTGAGAGAATGTATTTTGTGAAACACTTAAAAAGACTTGAACGTAACGGCTGTTTTGGCAGAGATGCATATAATTTATTTTCAAGCTGCTCTTGATCTCCTTACTTGTTTTATACTCACAGGTAAAATATGATGCTGTCACCTGGTCCAACAGTGCTCTTCATATATTTTTATTATTTGTACAACAGGAGACCAGCCACGATTACAGACTGTCTAAATGGGATGCAATGAAGATGAAAAATTACTCAACAATACAATGGATTTACACGTCTTTTTACATCTTTAAAGCCAACAGTGGACCAAAGAATATGGAGGGCCCCATCGGCTGCAATAATGTTCTGTAACATTAACAAAATATTTGTACATGTGGATGGTAATGTGTGTCATCAAAAATGAAAAAAAAAAAAAAAAAATGTGCCTGTGACTGTCTGTGTGTGTGTGTGTGTGTGTGTGTGTGTGCGTGTTTGTGTGTGTTCCAGCCTTAATGTGCATATAATATCATTTTATATTTATAACAGTTTGTTTTTTTGTATTTTACAATGTGAATGTCTGGGATGTTTGTGAATTTTTTTTAATGAGATCAAACTGTTTTTTTTCCTGCTTTAAATCACCAAAGAAATAAAATATATGGATATTATATACTAATAATATTTAATTTGGAACTTTTTACAGACATTTCAGGAATATTCTCCTTGTGTTTGTGTAGGTTTTCTCCAGATGTCTAAATTGTACTAGTTATGTAGCACTTTGAGCAGTTCTTGTACTACACTTTTAACAGTGTTTCTGTATTTTACACTTGTCCCTGTTGTTGGAGTAAGTAGTGCAGCAGTTTCACCAGCAGGTAGTGCTATCAGTCTAACATAAACCATGGAGAAGACTGAGGTTCAATTTCCTTCTGTAAAGAACTCTTGGGAAAGTATTGCAGTGCCTTGCACACACAGTGGACACACTAACATACGTGCTCTGCAAGCCTCTTCATATACAGATGGTACATTTAGGGGTTGCAGATAAGAATTGCAAATTATAACAAACATACAGAGGAAGAGCTGAATTAGGGAAAAGTGATGCATATGCTGTAATGGCTGATACTGCAGAACTGCGGGCCTGCACAGCCCTCTACAGACCTTATAATCAATAGCATGGATGTAGGTAGCTCCTCTTGAATGTCAAATACTTCTTATGCCTACATGGCAGTGCACAAAGAGCACAGATGAATTCCCTTAGTGTGAAAACAGAAGCTTTTTGAGTACATTACAATCCACCACTATTCCCAGGGCAGCTCCTCATACAGCAGTGATTTGAAGTTGCCTAATAGCACAGAGCTCCATTATCATGGTAATAATATAACATGGGTCAATGTCATCTTTGTGTAAGTTGGGGTTGTCTGTGGTTTTCACTTTGATTGCCCACTCTGTCATTAGAGAAGACTTGCCTTGTGATTAAAGGCTGCTCCTAGATGCCCCAGCGAGAGTAAAACATGCACTCTTGCCTCATGAAATGCAGATGTCTCATGGATGATCAGCTGAAAATCCAAGACCTCTCCGCCCAGGTCTTTCTGGGATTTAACAAGCTTTCTAAGCTTGTTTTGGAAAGGAAATACACCCTTACTCTTCCTGATAGTTTCTTGGGCTTGACAGACACCCCAGACTCAGTCTAGTCCAATGTAGTCATTGACTCATTACCCTGCAATTCTCCTGGCATGTTACTTAATCTGGATACCTTTGAGTGATTAGGGCTGTAGCAGGCTTTTAAAAAAATAAAATGAAATGTTAAACATTACTCCTGCAAAATCTGTCAACAACGAGACAATGTTTCATCAATTTTCCTGTCTGCTTCCAGTATAAACAAACTCAGAGACAGAGAAAAGCTCACTTCATGCCACAAGTTTGCTGTTTTCTGCATTCACATCGAGTGTGTAACAGTGCACTGTAGTTTTCCCTTCAAATTGTATTTGAGAATTCAACATCATTGTTTCTATCTATCCATTTCTTAGCCTATTTAGCCCAGTTAGCCTAGTTCTATGCTCAAAATAGTATGACAAGTTTTGCACAATCTCTCTTTTTTTCTCTTGCTGTCTGCCCCAGTGTCCACTGAACAAAAAGCTTGCATAAATAGACTTTTCACCATCACACGCATTTACATTTGTCTGGCATTTCACTGCAGAATCAACCTAAATCTGACCCAATTCCCATGCATTCCCACAAGCACTCTTAAAAGACTGTGGTACTGTTCCCTTTGTCTAACGCTGTGGTGGGCTGGCAGCCTGGCACTGAATATAAAATGCCAAAGAATAAATAAATGTGAGGAGAGTCTAATCTTAAGTCTTCTCAGCGACATGGTCTCATGCCAGATACATGGCCCTTGGCCATGGCAGCTTAAACAATACTGTTTAAATCTCTGCTTAAACCTCTGTATCTTCACATAATACATGTTGATTTGGTTCCAGAGGAAATAGAAATGTTCATTGCTGAAAAAGGGACAAGAGTGATTTAAAAGTTGCATTCTTTATTTCAGACTGCTTTGTTGAAAAAGGTACAGGATGATAAGATACAAAAATACCTTCAACCTTTTTTCATGCATGAGTGTACAAGTGTAACAGACACATTTAAGTTTTGCTTTTACAGACAATGCATCACCATATTACCACACGTAACCTGTAGTAAGCTTAGTAGGCTGTAGTGAGCCTTAGGTCAGTCCCAAGGGTTAGAAAAAGTATAAAGGGATAATATAACAAAAAGCAAAAATCTAAATATCAAATTATGTTTTGGAACTGTAAAGGGTGCTATCTTCTGGTTGTGGCACACGTTTAAATTATCAGCTCTGTCTCCAAAACTGTCTTGATTCTTTATTCCCAAACACTTTTTCAGATCCAGTCACTACAGCACGACAATCAATGATTCCTTATTGTGGAATTTGAGTGATTATCAGTATTACTCAGGACTTCAAGAATGGAGCGCCAGTGGAAATGTACCAATTACAGCTCATAACACCAGTAAGACGGGTGGATTTTAGCCCATACAGTTAGTTGTACTTGTAACTAGATGTCTATCTTAGGGAACTGCTACAACTGTTAAATAGTCAGGATCATGTTCGGGGCAAAATGTGTAAATCTGTACTCTGTATTCACTGTCTGGATGGAATTGTGCTATTGTCTAAAATCTACACTTCACAAAAATCTGATTCTGACAGAATGTTAAAAAAAGAACATTATAAACATGTAAAAAAAAACAAAAAAAAAAACAGTGACAATCATTAAAAAAGTGAAACACATTTTGTTAAAATAAACAAACAAAAGGTTACAATAATAAAAATGTCTTTCAAATTGGGAGTCATTGGAGTCGGTCTCATGGTAGCTATCAATGCAAAATAGGTCACAGTCCATCAAGACATTTACATTCATTTCCTTAAAAAGTAAATTTAAGTTGGAAAACCTTTTGACGTGAAAAAAAAAGAGCCTCAACTCTGATTAGAGAGGGATATATCTATCGCTCAGCAGTGGTAACCAAGTTATGTTCATGACTGCAATCAATCTAAGGTCTTTCACTGATGTGATGCATACAATATCACACTATGTTGTTCTTCAGACAAATTTTAAAGCAGCAAATATCATCTGCACAGGAGCACAAACGCTCTAAATCGTAACCTTCACACATCTAATCATTCTGTGGAGGACAAACCAAACTTAGATCATGTTTCACAACCACCAAGTTCTTGTCTCTGTCACATCTCTTGCACTATTGCCTTTTCCACAATAGTCTGTGTAAAATTAATGAATGCACAGTTAGAGAAAAACAAAACTTAACGGCTACAAAATATTTTGTCATTCATTGCGTATAGTGTTAAGATGTATGGTATTTGTTTTTTTAGGCGTTAAAAAAAGGGGTTATCACAGTTTCAGAAGGGTATTGCTTTCATGCTAGTTAAGATCCAAAGCTTGTGTGCTTTATTGTTGATTTTACTGGTTGTGGTTGTTGCTGCTCTTTGGTGGTTATGGCTACCCTACTCTTATCTATCCCCTCAGTTATCAGCCTTGAAGCAGTAAACACCATAAGACTTGTGCATTTTGTCCGGGAATCCAACTAAGCGCACCGCAGCCTCTGTGGGACTGCAGTTCTTGCGGGGCCTGGAGATGGGGTAGCGGACACTTCCATCAGCCAACCAGCCGGCATCGCATCGGTCGTAGCCCTCAAGTTTCCAGGCGGAGAAAATATGGCCCACCTTGGCGATCTCTGCATCATCATCTAAGCATGCCTGCACTGCCTCATCAAAGGACAGCCTTTCGGGTTGGACCAGCCAATAGAACCTCCCTGACAGCAAAGAAAGAGAAACAGGTGGTCAGGAGAAGAATTATATTTTCCTATTGGAAGGATTCAAGCAGTGGTGAGAATTTTCACATGTTTAACAAGGTACTGCAATGTGCTTGTGAGAATAATAAAATAAAATGAATCAAGAAAACATAAACGAGTTTTAAAACTCACCCTTGAGTGCAGTGGCAAAGCAGAATGCGTCAAACTGTGTCTCTCTGTCTTGGCGGCCATAGCTTCTGATGCCAGGCCCGTTGTTGGCACCACCACAAGGCTCTCTGGGGTTTTTGATAGGATACCGCACTGTGCCATCATTCAGCCAGCCAGCGTTGCACCAGTCCAGGCCGTCCTTCCAGGCCTCAAACAGCTGATCATAGCTGGCGACCACGGCAGCCTGGTCCGCACAGGCCTGTACAGCTTCTTCGAACTTCATGTTGTAGCGGCCCGTATTGGGGTGGTATGGGAATACAACACCTGATTGAGGCAGAAAAAAATGAATTAATGTCGTAATATATCAACCTATCAGTCTTATGTTTAGTTTTTTGTCAGTGAATAGTATCCCTTGTAGGCCAGCTTGCAAAATGTCGTCAGTTTGCTTACTCATCTGTTTTGTGCTTGCCCTCAGCATAGCAGAGAAGGTTGGCTTATGCAAACTAGTGAAAACTGATAGTTTACACATTGTGGTTTCTTTAATATACCATATTTTACCTTAATACATTACAAACATAAATAAATATTTCCTTACTCCCAAAAGATTTTGTAAACTTTAACAGCACAAGGTTAATATTATTCTGTTGATGCCAAAATTCCATGTGTGTATTCATCCTCCACCCTAACTAATTCTTCACACATGCGAAAAGCTATCAGCAAAAGCTGTGGTAATTGCAGAAGAGCTCTAACATACTGGAATGACTTAGCGTGTTACCTTGCAAAGTTTCAGGAATGTAGAAATATAAAGTCCAAACTTGCATGAAAAGTTGCATTTTCTCTTTAAATGGATTGAGTCATAATAAAATCTGATGAGTAAATCAGATGTATTAGAAAGATGAAATATGGAAAGGAAAACATGTTTCTGTTTATTTATGTCGAACAGATCAAATCATGACTAAGTCGTCACTGCGGTTTGGACTGATCAGCATAAGCTGTCTGTTCTTTGTTTTTCTCATTTCCACAAGAAAAGAATATGTGGATGTTTTCAATAACCAGAAACAAAAACATTACTGAGGCAGATGATTAATCCTGAATTCATTTTAACAATGAAAAGGCAATTATAAAAAGACTAGTTTAAAGACCCTTAACTTTAAGGCTCAATCAGAGCTGAGTTATAAAATGTCAAACAGCATTTACCATCAACAAGACCACCGTCCACTTCCAAAGAAACCTCTTGCATGGTGTCTGACATTCCGTTGATGACCTCACAGCGGTATGTTCCCACGTCATTCATGGAGACATCAGTTATTACAAGGGAGGCATCTTCATTGTCCAGTTCCTCCAAATAGACACGGTCCAGGAAGTTTCCATAGGTCTTCTTGTGGAATCCCATTGACAGCAGCACATCCTCGTTCAGTGCTTCATCAGCCGCCACCTTGGTCCATTTGACTCGAATGCCACCTAAATGGTCCTTGTGCATGAGCCGGCACGGTAGGGTGACGTTGGCACCTAAGTCAGCGAAAACCTTAACTGCAAAAGAAGGAAAAAATGATATGTTTGATATGAAACGTTTGGTGGCGATTAGGCTCATGACACTTGGAAACAGGAAAATATTATGTGTGCTTCCTGAGAATGATTCTCTTGCACAATTTTGTGCTTGGCATGAACTTTACACAGCAAGAGTCCGTTCGAGATTTTATTCTGTATTTATCATCATGTAAACTCTACTGACATGAATACACACACACACACAACACACACACACACACACACACACACACACACACACACACACACACACACAACACACACACAATAAACACACACAATAAAAATAAGGAGTAAACAGATAATAGTAATTATTTTATTTTTTGTGTGTGTATGTATACATAAACGCTCACTTTCTATCCTCCCTGTCCAAACTAGGCTACTATTTAACTCAAAATGTCAGGTCAGTTTTGTCTCACCGTGGGCTCCCCACAGTCTCCTTGACCTCCATGTTTAGACCTCACAGAGATTGCTTAGTTAAGAAAGACCTCAGCCAGCAAGGGCTGGCCTGTGCCAGGCAAACATAATAAACACCAGATGGGTGAATATACATGGCCCCTGACCCCCACCACCACAGGTACAGCCTTGAAATATCCACCTTGTAAGTGGAGTCAAACTCTGCAGTGCACAGGGCTTGTAAGATAATATGCTAATTACATAACAGAGTAGATCAACCGCGGTTTCAGTGGTCTGTAGACATCAGTATTAATCTTGCCAGCAGTTGAGTTGCTCTACTTTCAGCAGCGATACCTGAGTCATGACTAGAATAGTACAACACTGGCTCTTCAGTGGGAAAACCTTTCCCACATGGGCAATATAGGGAATGACTGGAGCCACTAGATTGCTGCCTTCCGCTCCGATCAACCCATTACCTGCTCCCCAAACCCACATGTACACTGAAACAACGTCTAATTAACCCCATGCCTAAACTGTCCCAATCCCCCATTCTAGCCACACAATAGACGTGTGTCTGGACTTTGTTCAGGGGTGCTCAGATCATTATTATTGAGCTCTCTGGCAGAAGGATTTAATTAGCAGGAGCTCTGCTGACAGAGCTAAGCTACCCTTCAGTCCAACCTTGTGTCACTTTTTTCTTCCATTTTTTTTCCTCATAAGACTGCAAACTTTCTCATAGAAGCTGTTTCTATTACACAGTCACCACACCCAGTAGTCTCCCTTGCTGCTTGCCTGGTCGACAAGATGCCAGATATTTTATGAGCTGGGAAACACCCTTTTGTCACTGCTTAGCACTAATGTCTTCAAAAGCAGCGCAGAGTTTAAAAGCAGTCTGGACATGATTCCACTTTGCCTGTTCTGTCAGTGAGAAATGACTCACAGCTTCGCCGTGCCTCATAAATTCTCTGCATTGGTAGCAGTTACACAAAGTGAATGAAATCTGAGGGATCCAGGATGACTAAACTGCTCATCAAACACACTGGCAAAGGTGAAGGTGATGATGACGTCAATGCCGGCTCACCAGACATGATGCCATTCAACATTTATACCTAAAAATTTCAGGAGATTTCAGGAAATGAGAGTAGACAGAATGAAGGAGTTCATTGTACTGTCTTATGGAAACCAACCACTGGATGTGGTTTGTTATCCTGAGATGGAAAGAGGGGATTGATTAAACATCACAGTGCCAACATAATGCTGCAAAAGCCTATAAATTACTGTATACAAACTAACCTAATGCCTTATGCATCACTAAGTGAAAGCATAATAAAGAACTCTCTGTTTTAGGCATATCATATATTCTGGAACAGCCTTGAAATTAATGGTGCCTGAGAGGCAGTAGTAGCAGACAAGAAGACAGACATGTTGAAAGTAATTCCACACTCTTTCCTGCTCCTGCAGTTACCGGCAGACAAATGTCCCATAGGAGAATGTGGCCCCGACCATGTGGGGCACACAACACTCATAAAACAACAGCCTGTTGTGTGTACTTAGCCGTTCAGGGAGAGAAGAGAGCCTTTCTTTCCTTTGTCACACCACAAACTACATCCTATTTATACAAGACTCCCTGAGGTCAAAGGTGGTGCCAGATTGGCACATTTAACATAAAAATGGGTCGTCAAATAATTCAGAAAGGTTTGTATCCGCGATTTTTTTCTGTGGAGTGCAGCTGGGAATGAAAACACAGCTAAGAACTAAATGAACACATGTGCATGACAATAAAAAAAAGAGAGAAAAAAAAAAAACTGCAGCTGCAGCCAAGACCCACTGCCATTTTATGACCGAGCACAATTCTCTCTCACTCTGTTAAAAGTTGTATTAGCAAGTGATTGGAACCATCTGCTTCTTTGTAACACCGAACTGTAAATTTACAGCAACATTACAGCGGTCCAAGTCTACTCAGTGACCTATATTCTGAGACTACAAGAGTCTAATTATGCTGTTTAAGTCTTCAGCATAATTTGCACTTTCAGTTATTAAATGGGCAAAACATTTAATTGGCCCCTATGAAAGGATGGAAATCACCAGAAAGCAGTAATGGCATGTTTATATCAGTATGTGCACAACATGCCACGCCCTGTGACAGAGCAGCTAGACATGAGATGCTTCACAACATCCCACAGCCCTTTTTCTCTTCTGCTGCTGGCCCGTTTGTGTCAATATGGAGAGAGAATTAACAAGCACAGCTGGGACAAATGCATCCAGATCCTGCACACTAATTCCAATATAATCTTTCCTGTTTTCTGCCATGCAGGCCGAGCACAAACGCAGAGTATGGGTGTGTATCGCTCACAGGGGTACACAGATGTACTGTAATGCACAGCACACATGTACGGTAGGCTGTTGTCAGAGTCCTTTGTGAATTACCACAGATGCAATAGCACCAAATATGGCTCCACTAACATCTCATCTCCAAGCCTGAATACATTTTCAACTTAGCCCCCAGTCTCAGCCCATTTCCAGCCAAGCCCCTTTTCCCACCCAGCCCTTGCGACCGAGCCAAGCCTCAGTAACCAACAACTACAGTACGCATTAGACTTAACAGACTATTACCTCACAGGGAAAAACAGAGTCATTTGGCTGCTGTTCATGGGGCTCTATATGTTTGGCTGCGGGTCGTTAATCTTAACTTCACTCCTGTCAGGGTGCTGTGGCGGATTTCCAAAAGCTCTAAGTGCCAGAGTGAGTCAGTAGGTATAAGGACAGGCAACGCCCCGTGAACAGATAGAGAATACACTGCTCATGTGGCTAATAAAAGCAACACTGTATGGAGATGAGCCAATGCTTTTGCATAATGTAGACAGTGAGGTCATGTATTATCATACATGTGCTGTATATGCACACAGTATCAGTGGCCAAAAAGTGTTCCAATGTTTGGAAGAAAAAGCACACTCTCCACCCAGAATTTAGTAATTATTCTCCCCATAGACAAACCATTTCCTCTGGTCTGGGAAGAGAGAGAGCTGAGACATCCCTAATTTGACATCTACTGAGTCAGCTTCCAGGACCGCTGAAAGCTCATTGAAAATCACTCATGAGCATGACATGAGAGCTTCTACTGTAGCTAGCCTTTTTGTTTTTTTTTTCTTTCACCACAGCGGTAGATCTATTCTGGTATTTCATAGCTTGCGGTTTCAGCAACCATCTCGGTGTGTCATCCTGTTGGCAGGTGTGAATTTGAACTCTAACAGCCTTATGATGGAGTGCAGGTGCTCTCTGATAAGATTTCTTTCTAGGTTTTCATTTTCTGTCTGCCACAGGAAAGAGAAGACAGACAACCGATAAAATGACGGGGAAAAAAATGACCAAAGCTCAAAGACTTCACTGTGGGAAATATCTTGGCTATTTTTGCATTCTAGTGAAATTATTGCATCCAAAAAGGTACAAGAGCTACAAGCCCAGATTTAGCTACTGAGGCATCTGTGACTCATTTTAAGGGTACAACTAGTAGTATTAATGGAATGGTCCTCTTTCAGTAGTACGGGCAGTGAGCCACTGTGAATGACAGAGTGATTTACAATTTTCACCAGCCAGCCCATGGTGTGGTGGTCTGTATGCAGCAAGTCAATGAGTCAATGGTGAGTCACACTGTGTGTGTTACCCCAGTGACGACTCTGTTACCTACTGCTACAATGACCCTGTTGTTACACAAGCCTGAGCTGTGGTACCACTTTGCTCAGGTCCCTTACACAGCTCATCCTCCAGTTTTCCTTGCTCTGCATGCACATTGTAACACTGTTACACACACACACACATGCATTCACAAAAAATAGTAACACACACACACACACTCTCACAATCACTCACAACTTTTTTTACTTACATTTCAGCTTACCTGTTAGTGTTAGTGGTGGTGGTGTTGGTGAGGGAGAGCTCGTCACCTGACTGTATGCACTGGCAGCCAGGGTTAGGGAGATTATTGTGATGCACAGCAGACTCGTCATTTTCTCTTTTTTGTTCACACAATATAAAAAAATATAAATAAAATCTTGAAAAGAAAAAAAAAATGCACCTAGTTAAAATGTTTTAGGAGAGCCGAATGTTAGCCTAAACTATTTTGTTCCTGCTTTTATTTTTTATACATCTAGCTGTCCCCCCTTTCTGTCTGTCTTTGTGTAGCAGCCGCCTGTGGTGCTACTGGAAAGTTTGGGCTCCTCAGAGGTCCAGACAAGTGCCTTTTATTGTAGCATAGCATGGTTGAGACCACTCCCCCTACCCCTCAGCCCATCTCCATGCACAGCTCTGAACTGGCTCCCCTTTGCCACATTATTTAAGGAAAACCCCCTCCTCTCCCTTGGGAGAATGTAGGCTACAGCAAAACCCCAGACGATCAACCTGCAGATAATTATAGAGTCATACAGACTGATAGAAAGTGGAACTACATTGCTTCCTGTGAGGAATGCAATACTGTAAAACATATTTTTGTTAATTTCATTGAAAGATATATCATCACTAAAGTTAAGCATAATCTTAAAATCCAAATTTATCACCTTCATTGTCCCGTGACATCAGCTTTGGTATGTTTTCACTTCATTAAGTGTGATTCTTTCTGATTTTATGTACCCATTTAATTAATTCTGTGTTATGGTCTTTATTTGTCTTCAATTACACAAATCGAAATAATGAATGTTCATAAGTTAAACATTGTTGTCGTGCACTACTCTGACCTCTGTTAATGGCCGAACAACACTTTCCTCCAACCACATGCACGCACACTTGTTACATTGTGATATGTAGTAACTTTGCAGCCTTGTTGGCTTATATGCTCATTTGATGCAAGACCATTAAACGTAAAAGGGCTATAAAAATGATGTACACAGATGTTCTGCCCACACGTCATGCTTTTGCCTCATCCTCCTCTGCTTTTTTTTGTTTTTTTACTACTCTGTCTTCTCCTCCTTTTCTTTCTTTCCCCCATAACATTCGTTATTTGCATACACTCCACTTCTTTTCTCTAACACTTAATACGTATTAAAGTTGTGTTCACATCTGTAACTAAAAGGGTTAAGAGAGCAAGTCAGCTAATTCCCCCCCCCCTCCACATTTAGACCCTTCCACAGTAACTGTAAATTATGTGAGCGTGTTCCTCCCGGTCTCTTCTGATGTTGTAGTAGTGCAGAGACAGCAGAGCAGCTCAGCAGAGGCAGGACATGGATTTGCGAGCAGCCATGAGCAGATGGGGCCTGTGTGGTCTCTTAAACGTTTTTTCAGCCGTCCAGATTGTCTTTGAAAGATGGCAACGCTGGGAGTGGACCACTCCATCACTTGAGGTAACTACAGCTGGGACAACTCAAACTGTTTTCTTTCTCTCCACTGCCCAGTCTGTCAATCCTTCAAACTCAACAGATCCTACAGAGTATATGGTGGGTCCCTGTTGTATATTCTAAAGCCCAGGCTTGCCGTTGGTACATTCTCTCTGCCCCTGCTTTCAATCCCCCAATCCTGTGGAGATCTCAGGAACTGTTACATAAGACGGCTACAGTGTCGGGCTGGAAATTGTGAACATACATGTCCATGGTGTGAGGGCACAGAGACTCTTGACATAGACTGTGAGTTTAAACCAGATCACCTACATCGCCATGGCAACACATACTCTGAGGATATCAAATCCAACGTAGTCTCCTGCAATTATTTCACTGTTGACAGCAAGATTGTTGTGTATAAATGGGCACTTCCTTCCTTCCTTCCTTCCTTCCTTCCTTCCTTCCTTCCTTCCTTTCCAACAAACATTGCAAACATGAAAGAAATGACTTTTGTGTAATAATATTTTAATTCAGTCCAGCTTGACAATGGAACTCAAAGAACAATAGATTTGCTCATCCAGGACTGATGCAGTGTGCATGCATGATAGAGGTGAAAATAAACCTGTACAGGCTTAATATGTATTGCCAACACATCAAACAGATATCTAGGCCACATTATGAAACTGTTAATATTACTTCTGAACAAGCTTGGCAGTCCATATGCTTAAACTTATTGTGGAAAAAAAGTATTCTACCAATGAGACGTGAGTGATTAAATGTTACACAATTACTTTAATACAGATAACCCCTGTACCCTACCCTGGCTATCCTTCTTCCATCTGGATGTTCTGCTTATCTACAGGATGTGCTCTTTGCTTTGCTTGGACATGCTCTTTTTGAACTTCCTTCATCTCTGATGACTTGTCCAGAAGGAGACCTGGACAGCTGAACCTTGACTCATGACAGGTTTTCAGTCAAATGTAGCACACATTTTTATTAAGTATAAGTATTAAAGTATAAGTATCTTATCCACTACTGTAGCTTGAGATAGAGTCGATGGTGCTGATTCTCCAGTCAGGTGTCATTATAGAGGATTATAGAAGCAGAAGAGGATGCAACACGATGACACAATTAAAACAGCGCCAGTCAAACCTCAAATGTGGGTTTGCATTTATATATATTTCTTAATGTGAGTCAGTCTTTTGCATCTGCAAATCTACGTGCACATTTGGGAGTACAGAATGTGCTGGCCTGTATAGATGTATATTGAATGTCTTGAGGTTTGGAGGCGTCCCACCCAGAGACTCCTTCATTTGTCTGCTGCATCAGAGCCAAGTCTCATGGCCATGAGCACATTCACAGCTGGCTCTCTGCAAGCTGAGCTCCCAGCTCTTGAAGGGGCTGGTACGAATCCTGTTAACATACAGCAGTTTTGGATCTTTGGGTTCCACCCATTTG
This sequence comes from Nibea albiflora, assembly GCA_014281875.1. Lineage (NCBI taxonomy): Eukaryota > Metazoa > Chordata > Actinopteri > Sciaenidae > Nibea > Nibea albiflora. The sequence continues at coordinate 19,706,409 of CM024801.1, forward strand.
AGACATACGAGCAAGATGGTGCATAGCATCCGAAGAGTGACAGGTCAGGACCATTGGGAGTCTCTCATGTAAACTTTCCATGAGTTTGGACAAGAAGGTCAAAGATGACTAAGCACTGGTTATTCCACGTTAGCCACATTGGCCACGGCCAAACGTGTTCTTCATTATTTCCACCAATACACGATTAGACTTGAAAACATTTGCGAAGATGACGTAGGGATTGTGCGGTTTGCTCCTGGGAAGAAGGCAGCGATGAAACAAAGGAGTGAGAGGAGTCTGGGGCTTTAAAAGGTCTGGGTGTGATGAGAAAGCAAATGTGTTGAATTGGTAAATACGTGAGCAAAGCGGCTCTGACGCCACACAGCTGGTGTATCATTGTCTCATCCCCTTCATATCAGATCAGGGAGGAACCAAAAGAACACATTTCATTTTCATGTTTTTGTAATGGATATTCTCTGTCATCAGATCCTGATAAGAGACGGCTCCACACAATATCCACACTTGGCTTCCCCGGCTGTTCTGTGTGCCATCTGTGTCCAATGACTAAATGGCGGCCAGGGTGTCAGCGGCAGCAGCGTATGAAACTGTGCCGGCTTTGACACACAAACCACAAGTCGGAGGTTCATCAGATTCTTCACAGCCAAGTTCATCACAAGATCAAAAACCACTGAGATGTAACTTGACATTTATATTAACTTTTAACTTGGGACTGATGTCTGATACATAATATTTCTTTTCTGATTTTCTGTCACATGTTACCTTCTGATATTTTTTTGTATTTTCTATTTCTTTTGTTTTCATTGTCCCCCATCAGATATATCAATGGTGAAATGTAATTAAACACATACTCTAGTAATATATTTTCCTTGAGTGCTTCCAGTGTTTTATACTTCTAGTCCATTACTTGCAGAGGAATTATAGTTAATACACCACTGCCTTTATCTGACAGCTGGAGTTACTATCCCTGCTTACACAGTAATGCATTAGTGTAATCCAATAATGATAACCCTTTGAAAGGAGCCATTCTCCTGCTTTAAGGTCTAGTATGTTACAGTAGGAGCCTCATCTAGCAGTGAGGTTGCAGATGGGAATCCACTAAATCTCTCTAGCCTCACCCTCACCATTCCAAGCTTGCTGAAGAACCTACAGTGGTTGCAAAAATCTCAGGCAATTCAACATGACAGACACCGTAGAGGAGGTCCCACTCCTGATGAAAACCAAGTCACTCAGCGTTAACGTGTTATTCCAGCCTTTCCAGTCAGGATTTGTGAGGTAGTTGTCAGGTAATGTTCAGTTGTTCAATTTGTTTCAATTACTTCAGCTTACTTTTTAGTTTGTCGAGCTTTTCTTATAATGTTACCTGGATGGAGCGCTCTTCTGAAGTCTCTCATCCTCCCTGCATGTTAGCTGCTCAGCAGCAAATCCCTGTGCAAAAAGGGGAACTCTTTTCATTGCAAAAAAGGTACCCTCAAACATTACGATAAACTAAAGCTCGTGGAAATACCACCACACCACCACAGATGACCTGTCTGCAGCCATGGAGGATGGCTGTAATGCTGGAATTGGAAATAATAACAACAATAATAATAAAGCTTGCAGCTAGATATGTGGTAGATGAAATGTGTCCATGATTCATCTTCAGACGGTTCTGTGGAAAATTCTAGTCACAGGCAACAAACAGAAGATCCCCAGGTATAAAATCCTTTGCAAGTAACAGATTGTATCTCATCATCAGTTTGAGCCAGGTGTGCTTTTCATTTAGTCTGTAACTTTTATGGATTCATATGAATTTATAAGCTCCTAGTTTGAAGCCTTAGCTGCGCTTACCAGCCAATTACCCTCCCTGACATCCACGCAGAGGGGCACACGCAAAGTCTCACAATTTCTGTGGGGTGTAATGGAAAATGGATATAATGAGTAGTGTATTGAATACTGCATGCAGGAAGCAATAAGTAAGGTAATAATTATTACTGTTGAAAAGATTATGGAGTTATTAATAATATATCAATTTCTTTGAGTAATGAGCCCAACACTAACTTCCTGCTATTAAACTTGGAAAACATTCATATCAGTCGACACTCTGAACAGATTCAGGTTCAGCCCTGAAAAACTTTTCCAAAGAGTCATATATCTGTCTTGAGATTCCACCCAAGGTTGAGTCATACTTATGCATCACTTCAACGTATATACATTTTTACAGTAGAGCACTATTGTACCGAGAAATTTAATTTAACTATTACTGTTCTGCTGTGTCACAAGAAACCATTTGTTTCATTTTGTTTTTTCTTGCTGTTTCCTTTTTGTCCTGTCTCCATCAAATAGTTTGCTTCCTTCTTGCCAAAGTCTCATCAGGGGGCACGTGGGTGTATGGCTCTCTGTTAGCCACAGCTGCAAACGACTGTGGGAGAGTCACTGCAGTAACACAACTTGAGCAATTAGAACACTTATGTCAGCTAACAGCATTAAATCATGTTGTCAAGGGTGGCTGTTCACCATTGGGTGCCTGGATTTTGGCAGGGAGATTTTACTGTCTGACTTAATAAAATAAATGAATTGCATCAATATGGATGGGCTATGGAGAACACATGATGATTTTTATTAGTGAAAGCACTGACGTTTGAATAATTAAGAGTCACAGAGATGGTCTAGGTTATTTACCACTAATATTTCTTACAGTATCTTTTTTTTTTTTTACAACTAGATTGGTGAGGATGCAGATGGCTTGTAATGGAAATAATTAGTCTTAACTTAACGTCATTGGTTGTAAAAACTTCACAAGTGAGTGTGTGCTGCAGTGGTTGTAGTCTGTTATACAAGTTACTGGCACACACAAACACACACACACATGCACTGTGTAATTGGTACAGAATTCACACCAAAAGTACCCTAGTAGAACATGACTCATGACACGAGCAGCATATGTATATCTGAGTCATGCCTTACAAAACAAACGCCCCATGGTCTACAGGCATACTGTGTTACAACTGGAAGCTGCAGCTGAAGTAATTTGACTTGTGTTTGAGGTGAGCTAATGGAATCCGGATAGACGTCACACAGCGAGTAACACTTGGATGTTGCTATGCTACAGTCATACAGAGAAAGAATATAGGCTCACAGTCTCCGTTATTTACAGGAATTAGGAGAGAGGAAAAGATGAGAAAGTCATCAGTGTACACATGTGGGATGAGGAGCAGCAAACCATACCAGCAACCATATATTTATCACTAATTTGCCTCGAGGGCTTTACGGTCTAGTCAGTCTACAGCAAACACATTTTATTCTTAAAACGTGGACCATTTCCCTTGAACATCATGGCTTCTAAAACAGATCAAAATGTTTTAGCTTTTTAAATCTCATACAAGCAGTGAACAATGAACACGTTCTTGTCAGACTAGCAGTATTATTCTGCGGTAATGCAGTGCAGACAAATAGAATCAATCTGCTCTTACAATCTTACCAAGAAGAAAACCAGTTTTAACCACAATTTTTTAACTTTTTCTATCCAGTTTCTCAATATAACCATTGTGGGACCATAATGTCCAACAAAACCAACCATAAACCTCAAATTTGTATTTATTTCAAAGGCCTACACTATAATTGGTAAAGTTCTTTGTCAACTGAAGCAAGTTCCAATCTATTTTCATCAGAGTTGGTAAATGAGTTGAGTGGAAGACCAGTAAAGTCAGAGAGAAGCACAATTCAACAAATCTTATACAGAACACAAAAATCTTATACAGAACACAGAAACATAATGTCAGCAGTAACACGATCTGTGGTAAAATGGGTTGTAAGATGCAGAACCTCTGGCATGATCCTTTAAAGCAATAACAGTGGGTCTCTTTAAATATTTTGAATGGAAAGTTGTAAATTCCATACTGATGGAGCTGTGTAAAGACAAACAAAAGGCAGCCATGGGAACCTACATGTAATTACAGTATGTTGTCAAAGCCCACACATTTCTCTTTAGGTTTTCTGGGATGCATTCACAGACCACATTGGCGCAATCAGAGAATTTACATTGAGCCCGGGAAATGAGTACATTCATTAGAGACGTTATTTATGGGAAACCAGCCTACACTTAGTTTCCGTCTGGCAAAAGTGCAAAGAAATGTTCATACTAATGTGACCTGTGATGTGTCACCATCTAAATGATTACTGGCTTGCCCCGCAGGCTATGTTCTTCATTATTACTCATCGGTACATTAAATTACTTTCAAGAAGTTAGACTGGTTGAAATATGCAAATAAGGAAGTACTGCAAATAAAGTTGTGCGGCTAAAAAGAATAATTAAAAAAAAAAGTATCTTGCAGGTATAAATTCAAAACTTCACAAAGAAAATGCAGTATTGTTGAGTCTGTAACTCAATTTCCTTTTTTCACTGTGAAATCATTGTAATCCAGTTGATTGTATTTTAAGAGATTTACTCTTGGAGTTGAGATAAAAGAGAAACCTTGAATTTTGAAACGCCTTGAGCCACAGTGAGGCTGGATGCCAGGATGTGGTTGAAAACAGCTTTAGTTATGAGAAAAGTTCAGCATCAGATGACAACAGAGTATACGTAGGTAGATTGTTTGGGTGGATTCAAGGCATTATTGCACCCTTACCAATTTAATGAATAACACAGAGGCCAGCACTACAGCCATGTGTGCTTTTTATTTATGACTGATTTAAGGAGCCATAAAAAGTCATAAAATCCATGTAGATTTCAGGATCCCAAGTGGAGCTCCGGCCAAGGACATGGGTGGGGTCACTCAGCCACCTGGCATGGTGAATAAAAGACAGACATCAGCTTCATTTGGTTCTGTCATGATGTTTACATTGCGTTTGAAACTAAAAAGCTGGCTTTTAGCATCTTTTTGCAGATTGGAAACAGATGGTGTCCAAACTCCAAATGTGCTGCCAGTTAACCAGAAGGTCTTAGGAAAATCATTTCACAGCACAGGAGAGGCGAGTGAGTCTTCAAGTGAAATAGTGTAGATCTCTCTCATGCTGGTAGTATGGTAAAGTTATAGATACCATATGTTGTCAGAGGCTAAACGTTTGGGCGTGAATATCACACATGCACAATGAAAAATGGCCTAAAGATAAATAGTACAATTTGTTTTTAAGGCTTTGTCTCACAAAAAGTTGGGCAGCTCCTTTCCTTATAATTGATTAGACATAAAATTATTTTATTAAGCCAAACACAATAGAAAAAAAAAAAAAACAAGGAGTGCAGTTTCCCAGGTCTGTTCAAGAGTGTCTCTGCAGATGTTTAGAAAAGTCTCTCACTCATTAGAACTCACATAAGGCTTGTATCAAACAACACCAATGCCAAAACACACACATCACAGTATTATAACCCAGAAATAATGACTTGGAATGATAAAACATACAAAACTGTACATGCTTCAATTACCTGATACCGGATGGGAAAATGAGTCGTATAGACAAGAACGTACTGTTTAACATTAAACAACTTCTGCACACAAGGCTGACATGTGTGAAGAGAAACAAAGTAAAATCAGCTTACATGTGTTATTTACTACGGGCAACAAAAGTAAAGTAACACTGTGTTACCACCAGAAACAGTTACAAATATTATCTTAACCATAGCAGTGTTAGTGCAGAAAAACACTTTTCACACACGGATCATTGATATTAGTGTGACAACTGACAATGATGGGTTTGCTTTAAAAACTTACTGAGAAATCTGCATCAAATTTTCTGGAATTTAATCTATAACACAAGGCAAACTCTGACGTACTGCCCCTTTAAATTTTCACCAAATCTCCACTTCTTTTCAGTATACAGCATTACAACCAAGCAGCTTCTGTGATGCCTTACATAGTTTTCTTGTTTGAGCCTTACATCTGCCTGTTGACTTATTTATTTTACATAACTGCTTTTAATGAGGGAATCTGTTAAGTGTGAGAATTGCAGCCGTCCGTATGACTATCTTCACCAAAAGCCTGTTGCTAATTTCTGAGTTACACCATGTAAATATCTATAATATACATTATATATATATAATATATTGCTGCACATATTTCATGATTACAGTATAACAGTATTTGTATTCCTTTGTTTTTGCGCTCAAAGAAAGCTTCAGTAAAATCACACTCAACATGGCGTACAGTCTCTCGCTATACAGAGTGACACATTTGTGAGGACAGAATAGTTATTGATAAATTAAATGTTTAGCCAGCAGTGCAATCCAACACAGTTCTCCCATCGCCTCAAACCGAACCCTCTACTCACCACCCCCCCCTTCTCTCCCCTGCCACACACCATCTCTTCACAGAGGATCCTTTGTATAACAGGAAGCAGTGTGAAAAGAGAGAAGAAATGGGAGAGCACTGAATTCGTTCCATCCTTTTCCTCTTGTCGATCCTGCTGAACAGACCCCTGTTTGACAGGAAATAATACTCGGATGGAGGGATGGTTGTAAACTCTATAAATCCCTTTGCTGGTGTAGCCGTTACAGACCATGTCACTCTCTTTCTCTCTTCTTCTTTTTCCACCTTCGGTCAGACATTGATTTACATTCCCGTGCAATGAAACAGCTTCACGTGCTTAATTCTTTACTCAGACTTTGTGCTTCGATTCAGGAACAAGAACCATCAGGAAAAAAAAGTTCAATACCAAACATTTTTAACACTCCATACTGATCTTTCACTTTCTCTCATTACTGGTTTTATAGTGATGCTGGAGCTTTTCCCAGCATCTTGGGAGGCACATGGCCTGCAGTGCTGCAATGAAATTTGTGTAGCTGTGATCACACTCCAAGGTTGAGCGTGATGGTTAAAGGTCAGTGATTCATAGAGACTTTGACGCACGCTGCACAACATGACAAAGTGTTCATAAACAGTTTTGAAGTATTAACATTCAACAAAAGAGTAATTATTGAACTTTTACAAGGGAGCCTTAACTCTAACACACCCAAAGGAGTGACTCAACAGGAACTGAGGATTACTAGTTTTGTGTTGAATTTACTTTAGTTTGGGTGTATCCATTAAAACTTCCATCTCTGCACTTACCCAACGAGATATATCTTGTTTTCTCTCTTCATGCTGTATATAAACAGAAGAAGTGCCTTTAAGCAGTCCCAGCAGGGAACAGGGGTGGCCTAGGGCATCGAGGTTTGAGGACCACCCTAAAACTCTGAAGTAATAGTATAGACAAGGAGGCCACCCCAAAAACCCAAATGGGTTCAGGGACAGTATTATGGTGTGCCCAGCTGTTTTTACTTTCTGCTGAGGTCTCCTGGATTTGCAACAACTGAAGAAACATGGGTCGAATGGAGACTTTTAAATGGGTTGCAGTTATCTGCTCTCCTCTGTTCTGTCGCAGCGACATCCCACTGCCGAATGTCACTTAAGATCACAGATGTGCAAAACTCAGGATACGCTCTTTACGACAAGAGAGGGACGTTCTCCCCAAGCGTAATGACATCAAGCACAGGAGCAGTGATCCAAAATTTGTTCCACAATCAGAGCCAAGACGTTCAGATTTCAGCCATGGCAGTCCAACACTGGTGTGGCAAAGTAACTGCTCTCTTTTATAGCCGGAGTGTGTAATGCTGTCTTCATGCCCATTACTTTTCCTTCTCCTCACTGTCTGTTTCCCATCCACCTTTGCCCCCTCACCCCTCCTTTCTTCTACCACTGAACATAACACAACACACTACTCCTACTACTTTGCTCAGAAGATGAATATTACTATAAAAGCAGTGTCACAATAATAATAAGTGTGATAGGATATAGTATACAGGATAAGAGTCACAGAGTCTCGATTACAACAGCCTTTTCCTTCACTCCTGTCCTGTCCCTTAAACCGTTTACAGCTTTGTGTATCTGCTCAGAATCAGCCTGTCTGACGGCGCTGCCTTTTTCACTGTGATGTGCAGCTGCCTCAAGCTGCTTCCCTGTTTGCAGGTCTACACTGAAACATGGGAATAGCTTCCACGTGTTCCCCACAGAGGACTGTCATGAGAACGGATGAACTGAGGGAAAGAGATTTTAACAGTTTGATGTCCTAAAATCTTCTTTTGGTCGCTGAATATTGGTGCTATCAATAAACCACATGGTGTGATAACTCTGGCCCCCCACCAAAACCAAATTGATATACCTCAGCGGGGTTTATCATGATATAATGAAATAATCTCCTTCCACCATTGCTAATCAAGTCCCAAATTGACCTCTAATCTGTCTCAGTGTTCAAAATATGGCCAGATGCACGGCTTGCGTCAACTGCTTCAGTTGGCAGCATGCGACAAATGTAAGCAAATGCAGTGACATCACATGTGTGCTAATTATTTACCTAAAAGAGAAAGACTGCATCTGTGAAGCTTGTGTCTCTTAAAAACACATGACAGTGGACCACCATCACTGCTTTTCAGAACACGGCACATACTGCATGCAATGCAAGTTTACACGATTTTTGGAAAAAATAAAAAGATGTTGACAGCAACTATATGTTTACCTCGTATGTAGCAATGACTCAACACTCAAACACACAAAAAAACTACAGAACGAATCAAGAACATGAAGAACCATGTGCGGAACAATGATTTTCTTTGTGTTCTGCTCGTATATACAGTATGCAAGAACCGTGCAGTTCACTTCAAAGAACCGCCATAAAACCGTAACTTTTTTGTGTGTGTAAAGATGGGTGGAGGTCGACTTTGAGCTCACAGAGTTCATATTAACAATCTTTCATCTGCCTTGTAAAATGAACCAGATGCCGCAGCTGAAGAGCAAAAGGCCACTCAAAATGACAATAGGCGGCTTTAGGATGAAGTTACCTCATGAAATTCATTAAGATATCATTCACATGCGACGGGGGAAAGCTGGCCTCTAAACGAACACAAGTAAAAGCCTTCACATTAATATGATTATTCTCCTCCTTGGGGTATATAACATTATTCCCTTGGACTGAACCATGTGCATGCTGTATTCCCTGCTGGGCAATAAAGCTCATTGGCTACTGAACATCAAGCTGTTTTCAATCTATCGCTCTACCTTTCCCACCAGCAGACACTAATGTGACAAAAACACGTAGCCGTGGAAAAAACCTGCAGGTTCAATGTTAAATACATTATTGATGAAATTGCATGAGAGAGACAGAGGAACGGGAAGATAACAGAACCTGCTATTGTCATCTGTCTTGTTTCACTGTTGGTTATGGTAACAGTCAGTGAGCTATACAGAGATGATGTTTCTTTTAGAGTCAGCTGACGCAATGTGGAAACTCTGAATGTGGTTACCATCAGTATGTCAGTGTAAGACATCATGCATCCTAATATTTGAAAGCTGAAATGCCATGAGTCCATTTATGCAACAAAAAATATTATTTCCCTTCCAACACTGGAGTGGTGCATAGTTTTTCCAAGCCAGGCGTGTCAGCGCCTCCACATGCTACCGTTATGTAAGGGTGGTTTAACATGATGTATGTTAAATGGTATGATGTTTGAGCGCGTGAACAGGAACATGGCAGTGGTAACGTGTCACAAACAGCAACGAAAGCATGAACTAATTAACGTCAAGAGCGATTTCCTGTGTCAGCAGGATGTATGAATGCTAAGCTGTCACAGTTAAAATGCGTGTGTGTGTGTGGTCAGACGGAGTCTGCTTTTAAATGACCCCCGTCCTTTTCACCATTCTGTAGTTTCATTTACTCAGTGTGGGAATTCAGTATTCCTCTCCATAGACACTCAACTCCATGGGAAACAGCTAGTCTGGCTGTTCTCTGATCTTTAATCATTCCACCATGCTATATGCACATCCCATCAAATGTAAAAACACACACACAAAACAGCACTTCAACTCAGGTTGAGCAAAAAAAGAAATTCTGCACTCAATCCTACCGATGTTTTGATTGATTGCATATCTACTGGAAAGAGTGAAATGGGACCTGTTTGCACAGCATGCGACAGGAGGAAATGAATCACGGTACCCTACAGTATCTGTAACATATAAAGCTGATTCAGCACAGGCTGAGGTCATAGCTGTGTCACTCTTTTCTGAGTCACTCCTAGCATGAGCTGCTTCGCTTTGAGGGAGGCCCGGATTTACTCTCAGTAAAGAGCGGATCCCGGTGGGTTTCAGGGAGATTACGTAAGCCAGTAGTCAGGCCATCTAATATACCATAAGGGCTATAATGTGTATCTCCTGTTTTGCGGTTAGCAGACGAGGTGCAACTTAAACAGGTAACATATGGACAGCATATACAGTGACATAAGGAACAATCTTTAAAATGTGCTGCCAAGTGAAAATGTAAGCGCATGATAAATATGATGGATATCTTCTGAAAATACAAAGAAAGACAAATAGCCAATGTCTGAAGACTTTAAATCGATGTTACATCTGTTTATAGATTTGGAATGGAATCAATCAATGTGCACAAAAGAAAAAAAAAACTACAGGAATAAATGATTTGTTGAACAGTTTGTGTCTTGCATATGGTTTGAATTGTCTTGAAAGCACACTGATGCCAACTAAGCAACCGCTGCTCTGTTGTGCTGCTTCAAATGATTACGCTCAACACTGACCTATTGTTAGAAGAAACGGGGCGACCACGTTTGGTACCACTTATTTCTGAGAGGTCCCATATGCTTCCTCAAGCATTCAAGGCTGCAAGCAAGGACACCTGAGATCTGCCTTTATCTGATAATGTTCTGTGGGAATATTTATTTGATTTGGTTTTTAGAGCAGAACAGGGCGAGTACAAACAATTTTTTTTTTTACCAATTCATTTTCTTAAATTTGAAACATAAGCAGCCTGGAGTGATGCTTCCTTGTTCCAGCAAATCAAATCTCACAATCCATCAACAGCTTTTCCTGGCCCATCGCCTCTCCCTGCCCGCTAATGGCCTCTGTCCATTGCCAAGGTAACCACGGCTAGCATGCAGTGCTAATTGACAGCAGACTCACTGTATATATCTACATTGTCTCACAGTTTCTGTAGCTTATTTTAATTGTTATAGCTTGACATGTCAGTGCATTTTTTCCCTTTCCTGTAAGCACTTTCATACATGACCCGGACAACATAACTAAACTTGGCATGGTAGCACTTGTGAACATGGAATAATCCAGTCATACAGAGCATACCAGCATGAGTGGTGTGCTGACAATATACAGAATTTGCATGTGACGCGAAAACATCAAACTCACACTGAGTCTGACTCTCCGCGGCATGCACACTGTACACTCAAGTTGGTGAGGGCTGCTGTTTGGTGATTCATTCAGTTAGGAAACTGGTACACATAATGCTCACCTAATGACAGCCTGCAGATATTATGCTGCAGGATTTAGTGCAGGCATATTTTTTTATTCTTCTCTCATAAAATAAACGGAAAAAAGCCGGAGTGGATATTTCTTTACTGGAAAAATAATAAATGTACCATCTATCATCGGAGCCCACTGATCCTGTGCAAGGCCAAATGGGAGCTGAGGCCTCCCCCTCCTCACAGTGGGTGAGAGGTGGGGCACAATGTGGTCAGAAAACTATCCAGTCACATATTCACACCTTTTCATTTAGACTTTCCAGTTCACCTAAAACAACAAAGTCTCTGGGCTACGGGTGGAAGACACTATTGATGTAAGGTGACAGTGCCAATACACAGTCCCAAAATAATTATTATATTCATTATTTATTCATATTTTCACCTAAACATGTAATGAGAGGATAATGAAAAAAAAATCTAATAATGTGCTCTGGCCTCTACTGGTCTAACAGAGACACAACACTTCATTAGCTCAGCTAACTCTTAGGTTGGTCAACAAACTGACATCATTAGTGGATGACTTAATAAATGATCATGAATATGATGGCTGATGGCTGTGTCTATCCGGGTATCCAGGCTCCCACAGAGCAAGACATGCAGTAAATATGTATTCAGCGTAGGTGTGAATGTGAGCATGAATGGTGGTTTGTCTCTATGTGTCAGCCCTGTGATGAACTAGTGACTTGGGCAAGGTGTATCTTGCACAACACCCACCACAACCCTGATAAGGAAATGGATAGATGATGCCTGATGTGCTCGTGGTTTTACAACTCAGTTCTGGATTATATAGATCTACCTTACTAATCCTGTAATATTAACAACGTGTTCCTGTTTTTAAACATAGAGAGAGAAAAAAATCTTTGGACCTCAGATCAGTTTTTCAAACTAGCATGAAGCTTTTCGCAGATCAAACATTTCTTCGATGCAAATAAAACTTAAGAGTCACGCAGATGTTCTGTTGATTGTAAATCCACAAGTAGAGTGGAAATAATAATAAAACCACGGGATACTAATTACTAAATAACTTTCTAAAAGATTGAAAAAAGAAAGCATGTTATTTGCTCCTTGGCTTGGTTGATTCCAGTGCAGACGGGCAGATTAAAGGCACAATCAGTTTGTTGTACACGTTGATAATGAGATTTGACTTGCAAATTTCACAGTTGCTGCCATCAGGCAAATGATGAAATACTTCTGAGAGGCTGGCACGTGGTCACAGCGTTAATGTTACCAAATGTTACGCTGACAAACGTCCACATGTATGATTGATGATTACCAAGTTAGTGGCCCAGGTTAGAGAAGTGAACACATGCTTCATATTCAAAGTACAACATGTATGACATTAATATATGTATATACACGTATACATGTGTACATGTATATACTGTAAATGCTCCATGAAGCCCCTGACTGTAACCAAATCTGATTTCATATATGAAATATCAGAGATAAGAGACATTTAAACCAGCATTATGTAACATTGCTACCTTAAAATAACAACTTTACTATCATTTTGGTGCTACACTGACTTGTAATTTGGTGAATACTGCATCTCATTCCCACTCCGCGCTCTTGTACATCTGTTCTCCACAGCAACTACTGGCTCTTGGTTTGGAAACGTGTGTAATGCTTTACGGCACTAAGTCACGCACTACCAACTCTATCACTGATTTTGGTGAAATTGGATCGTGTTTTATGGAGGAAATGTTTTCTGGTTTTCCCTCTGATGTCCTCCAGCTGCTCCGCCTCGACTCTTTGTGATTTACACACTGAACTGCTGTAGTATATCTGCTGTTAGCTACAGTAGTTAGCTTTGCTCAGTTAGCTGTATTGGCTGGCATGTTGGTGTTTACCCAGCAACTTTGGACCACTGTTAGAAAGACGTTTTTTTTAGGCCTGGGACAATGGGTGTTTTAAAGCCAAACAACTAAACATGACACTATTAAAAACACAGTAATCACCAGAATATGGCATTGTTAAATGGACAGGTATAGTGGATAATATACACTGTAAATTGGAAACTATAAAAGCAACAACCTATTAACTTTCTGGTCTCCTGAGTTACATTTTAGCCAGCATTAATCAGCATTAACCCGTATTTCAGGCATGATTTCCAGAGCTTTGAAATTAATAGTAGTTGTGTTGCCCACACAACTCAATAAAACTTTTTTTTCAGATTCAGATCTATTACCGTGGTGCTGTTCCTCACTTCTTCCACTAAAGTCGCCAAAAAAAATGCTTTTAAAAATGTGATGTAATTCCTTCAAACAGCCTTGCTCAGGGGTTTCTTTATACATATTGCATTGCCTGTGTTGGGTAATTGTCTTGTGAATTATTTATTTTATGTCACTACTATATATACTGTGGTTCTCTAAATGGCCCACATCTAGCAGCCAGGTCAATTTGAGTGTAACAGCCCCAAACACACTGTTTATCATTGAACACATTTAGCTACTGCTCGCTAACAGAACAGTGTCTGAATGCTTTATATTAGCATTATTAAGTTGACAAATGCCGTGCTTAACACAATGACTATCTCCGAGCCTTTATCCCAGTTGTCTGTTGTCTGTCTGAGTGGCCTGTAGCTCTGCGTAATGACTGGGTGATACAGTAATGGCTGATGTCATTAAACACTGTGTGTTAACAGAGCTAACACGGTGTCATACTGATAAAGACCACGCTGATTACTGCAACCTCACAGGGCCTTGTAAGTTGATGTATATATGGTACAGTATAGATGCTGTAATATCATGTAATCACTGCTATGCTCTTCAGAGAGAAGCGTAACTCAAAGTACTGATAGAAAACAGGCATGAGATTAATCCTGGCCGTGGGATTGTGAATGTTTATCTTGACTTTATATAAGATGAGGAAATGATGACGAATAAAATGTACAGTACTGTACATGTTGTTGCTGGTCAGCGGTCACACATGTGCCGTCATACAAGATGCATTTCAAATCTCAGAAGAGCATAAGCGTCATATTGTACAGTTGGCAGTTAAATGCATGCAGCTGTGCTCTTAACAATGTCTTCTTCTGTCCTCTATCTTCCACAATTATGCCGATACGGTAACTTACACAGTAGTTGCCTGCGTTTATAGCTAGTTGCCTTCCTCTGCTGGAAGTTTCGTGTGAATGTATGATGAAATCGAATAAAGACTGACATACACTCGGAAATAAGTAAGGATCCATAAAGAGATAGTAAACGCGAACCGGGGGCATAAAAAGTAGATCGCTTTATTAGCTTTGCGTGGTAATAAAACAACCCTACTGACATTTTTAGTGTTTCTGTGGAGTAAAACCTGCCTCAAACATCATCCAGGGAGAGTAAAGCTACAGTTTGGGAGTAGAAAGGCATGTAACACAGATGGTATGTCAGCACAGTGACCCCGACCCTTTATATTTACCATAGACAATGAATTCAGGAGGGAAAAACCACTGTCAAGCCCAAATATTTCATTATGATATGCTGGTTCTAGCTGTGCTGTCACAGTCTGTTGTCTTTATATCCCTTTTGGAGATCTTTTAAATTCACCTCACAACCCACCAAACTTAGATATTTTTACTACATGCATGGCAGCTGATAATGAGCACACTTCAGACAAAGTTGTTTTTAAATGGTCACAGGAGAACTAACTCGCAATTTTTAATAAATTCATGATGATGACATTAACTAAGCAGTTGCTATATATGTCTTCTGATTTCTGTTTCTTCTAATGTAGATCATTTATCCCGGCAAAAAGATTCAGCACTCTTCACGAAAGCATATTCAGATGACAAAAGTATTAAATGGCCACTGTGCTGCTCAGATGAAATATGGGATTTTTATGTCAGATTCTGGCTTAAACCCCAGTGTAATTCCTTGAGCAAATTCCCCGCGTAGCTTGTGGCACATCAGCAGCTGGGTGAGAAGACAAGACGGATCACTGGAGTGACAGATAGCAAAACACCCACAGAAGAGCTCCGCAAGGCTCCCCGACTTCACAGACAGGCTGGAGCAACATAGTCGTGCACAGTGAGACACAAGCCCGGTAATACGTTCATACACAGTGTGCGCCTGTGATTCATGCATACACGCATGTTTGTATTTTTGTGAGTTCCCCACAGTGAAGACTCATTGGTGTAATGTCCAATTTCACAGCTCGCTTGAATTTCAGTTTAACTTTAACCTGAACACCATTTTTTTTTTTAACTTTCAAACATCCTGTTGAAGAAGTGAGCTGCAAAACAAACACTTACACATTCCTTGAAACCGTGTACACCTCTTCTCTACCATATGCTAGTGAATCAGCGCATATGCATATGCAAATCTATAAGGCTTTCAACACCGTGAACATATATTATGTATATATGCTCTGAGTTTTAACAGAAAAACAAGCTTTCCTTCGCTTCCACACAGATTTATGCACACAGACTGTGCATGCACAGTGCACACGTGAGTGGTGTTTAACGGTGACGCAAGCACGGCCCATAAAGTCTGTGTGGATTCAGCTATTCGCCAAGTCAAGGCAGAAGATATGCAGTGTGGTTTTATTAGCAATGAGAGAATTTGACTTCACAGTAACGCCCATCATGCAGAAATGGCACATATGCGCTTAAGTCGCCAGGCACTAATGTATTAAAATCTGTCTCACTATCAACTGACTACATGAAGGCCACGGGTACATACGTTGAATGTAGAAGAAATGTGCTTTAATCTGATGAAGTTAATAGCACGCATTCACAAAAACAAGCATACAAATAAGTAGCAGAATGCAGTCCAGGACAAATGAGTAACAGCTTTGAAAGTGTGTGTGACATGGTCACATTAAATGCCAAATGTTACCCTGGGGAAGTGACTTAATCATGATAATTGGAAGCAAACTTCAAAACAAATGCGCAGAGTTCAAAAAGAGGAACCTCCCCTGCTTCCTCTGTGAACGTAATGACTCGCCTTCACACTCCTCAGGCACAATGTGACATTCATGCCAGTCAGACTCAGGTCTGCTACGAAAACACTTGAGCTGTCTCGCTTTCCCCCAATTTCTGTCATCCACCCCTTTTTGCAATTTTATTTTGTATTACTTCCAGATTTTTCAAAACAACCTCTTGTAATAATGCAGCACATAAAAGGAGAAAAAAAAAAATCAGCCCTCACAAAAAGGAAATAGTCCATAAGAACATGGATATCCTGTTTGCTGCAAAAGTAAAAAAAAAAAAAAAAAGTACAAAGTTGCAGAGAGAGCTATTTCCAGACCCCGCTAAATTGTTAGTGGAACTGAAAGCATGGAGAAGGATTCTTGGCAAAACAATCCCAAAGGCTACAAGGTTGTTTCTCAATATGACAACGAAAAACAGCATCAGCAACAACAGTTTATAGTGCACCAGGAAAAAAAAAGACATTTCTGTAAGTTGTGTCTGTGCTGTGCAATACAGTCATGACAAATGAGGGGACATTGAGTGGAAATTCAGGTGACACTCTTTGGCTGACTGCCTTTTTTTCTGCCCACCCAGGGGAGTAATTTCACACTGTTGAGAGGCTCCTGCACACATTTTTCAAACAGAGAGAGGGAGCAGCTGGAATGGATGGTAGCGTTTGATTTCCCATGTGTGCACCTGATGATAGGTCCAGTTTTGAGAAGTTTCATGGATTATAGAACTCTGGAGTTTTCTTAAAATGGCTTCGCAAGGTGAAATTAACTCTCTCGCTCTCTCTCCAGGTGGAAAGCAGACAGAAAGCACATCTGGTATGTTAATTTTAAAAATGAAACTGAAAAGCACTTGTCTTTTTGTTTTTGCCCTTTCCTTTTGCTCTTCCACTTCCACTTCTCCTTTTCTCTCCATAGACAGTTTGGGAAAAGCGGCAGGAGATGACAGAATACAAGACAGAGGCCTCTGATACGGGGACGAGACCAACCCTATCTTTTTTTCTGGGTGAATTCTCATAAGGATTATCTATGGTTATGCTTCCATTTTTTGACAGGTCGATTGAAAAGTACTAGTGTGTTTTCTCTCCTAAGATAGGACCCAGAGCAATGGAAAATACTTTGTCTGCTATCATCAAAGGCCATAATAATCCCCTGTGCTGAAATATAATATATAACTGTCATAAGAAAGCAAGAAAAAGTGGACATGAGAGGAATACAAGCACATACAACAACTGAAGTGTTTTCAATGCTTCTTAGACTGGTTTAGTTCTGCCATACCTTTACTATATACACACAACAATCATACAAGAGCTTTCCTATATGATCAAAGCTCAACCATTAACATATATAATGGAGGAACATAATTTTTGCTGACCAAAGAAAATGGTAGTTTGTAGACTGTAAAGCAGTCCCCCAGAGCCTCTTTGGAAAACCACCTTCATATGGAGAAACGCCCTGGGCAGAGAAGCTGCTGCGAAAGAGCCGGTGGTAGAATCCTTTAAACCTCATTTTAACTACCACTAAGGTTTTAGCTCAGTGTGTTTGCTCCCACACTAATTTATATCTGCCAGTGTGCACGGTAACAGAGGGCAGGAGGAATACCAGGGGTACGATGTGGGACAGGTTCAATGAATGAGCCCATTCTGTTCATATTTGTTCAGGGTCAAAAGTCAAACACAAACATTTTGAAGTTGCATCTTGCATGCAAGTAAAACGGTACGGGATAATTAGAAGTAATCAGAATGAGTTGGGGGGGAAATTGTCCCCAATTACTCTTAATAAACAAGGTCAGTACACAGATCCTATCACTGTCACACTGCTGCGAAACAGTAGTCGTGTCATGAGTATAACATTCGTCACAGATTTAAAGCCAGCATGGCAAGATGGTGCGTGCCTCTGTTTTTTTTTTGGACTGTGTCACTGTGACTGATGTGCAGTATGGTGGTGCAGTTGGACTCTCAGTCTAGAACTGCTAGTTCTATGGTTAGTGCCAAAAGAAAAATCCTGTCTGACAGCATGGTAGAGTTGTGAAAATATTCTTAAAATACAGCACATTTGAAGGGATATTATTATTATTATTATTTGATGTGGTTCCTTTTTTCATTTGCCCATAATGCTTTTTTACTGCTGACCCAGTCCACAACAAATAGCTCTGCTTTCTTCAAACTGATGACATGCTGACCGCCACCTTCTCTAGATCACACACTGACTACGGATAATAATACCGTCCTATCATTTATGGTGTTTGCGGACCAGCCCAGTCACGTACAAAGTTAAATTCCACAGTTATCAGAGTTTGTAACCATTGTATGGCAGGTCAAAGGTTGACCTTTGACCTGCCATACACTCAGCCATGCAGTTTCATCCAGTGAAGGTGACAAAGCAGGACACTCAGGTCAATATTGAATCTCTCTGTGTACATACATTCTTTCTACTGGGAGACCTGAGGCACAATACAAGGGCAGCACATTTCCTTGGGCCTTTCATCCTGACATACACTACCAAAAGTATTGATGAAAGGTCTCAGATGACTTCAGCCAAACTACGCTGAAGGTTTCAGAAGAGGTAGAATGAGTAAACCTGCTTTATCCACCACACGGGATGTTTTTTTTTTTTTAAAGCAAAAAGAATCCTTGTCACTCGCTGAAGAATTACTTTGAGGAGAAGGTTGTCACAGTGTAGACACAGGCACTTGTTCCACACAGGAAAACGTTCGGTCCTCGTCTTGCTGGCTGTGATAGGTGTGTTTGAACGGGCAAATGACAGCGCAAGGAAATCACAGACATCCTGTGAGTCGCATGTCACATAACAGCAGGAAGCAGACAGCTGGGTGAATGCAGGTAAGCGTGTTTCATCCCGTCCTCTGCTCAACCACCATGGGCATTAGCTTCCTTCAGTCTTCAGGTGTGATGGTGACACTATTTTCACTTGCTGCACGTCCAAACATGAGAATAACCACAGATAAATTAAACTGTAACACCCTGACAACTTCACTTTTTCACCCGCGTAGGATTAGGCCTCAGACGTTCCTGCTTCGTGTTGGCCTTATTGAGCTATGATTGGCTGGTCACATTGACCTCAGCACATCATCAATCACTGCCGCCTCCAGGTGCCCCAGTTTTATTCTCCCCTTATTAGTCTCTCAAGGGCCAATGCCATGATGGATATCACCATAGGGATATCGTTCATCTCCACAGGGGCTGGTAATGGGCTGGGACCACCCCCACATTCAGGTACTGAGACATAAGATAACATAAAGACCGTGTAGGGAACAGAGAGGGGAGGGAGCGGGGTTAAACAACAGGCTATTTAGGGCTGTATGTGCTATGAGACGTCAGGGACTGTTGATCTCAACTGAGTAAGATGTTTGTCAGCCTGCGCTGCGAGGAGCGTGCTATTCTACTCTGGAGATTATTGCATCCAGCTCCTTTATCGCCTCCCACCAAAAGAACAAACATTTAAAGGCTCTGCAAGAGAGATAGACACGGTAGATTCAGCCAAGACAAGATATCCATCCTGCCCCATTTGCTGTTTAACATGCACCTTAACAGAGCTGCTGCGGGTAATAAATAAAGTCTAAACAGCAGGTGGAGCTGTCTGTACAGTTAATGGACCCAGAACATTTTTTTCTTTTCACCAAGATGAAGAAGATAAGAAATTATGTTTAAATAGATTGCCCTTGTATTAAATTATTGTATAAAAAAACACCTTCTATAGTACATTATACAATATAGATGAGTCAATATGAGTCAATATGCAAAACACCCTGAGAAAAGATGTGTAGTTATGATCCCTGTGTGGAAAATAGGCCTTAACTACAAATAATACACAGATTATACAAAACATTACAAAACATTTCAGCATTGGATCATCTTGTGTACAATCCTTGAATAATGTGACAACAGCTTACATTTGATGGAGATAGAAAATCCATCTGATTCTGGCGTGAAACATATAAACACATTTTGTCAGTGCATGTTCTGTTCCCTTTCCCTCCTACGGGCATTTTAACATCCAAGTGCGCTGATGTAATTAGGTGCAGTGTGACCCAGTAAACAGCAGATAGCAGCATTGGACACATCATGCTCCGCCTGCACTTTTCTCCCCCTCCGTCATACAAATGAGCTTTGTGTGAGGAGGCAGGTTGAAAGAGGCAGCGGGGTGCAATCACTGCTCTCTGCGTTTTACTGCATGCACTAGTCTCTCTCCTGACCTTTTGTACCTTAGCAGAACATTTTCTGTTGTTTAATATTCCCATTTTTAAAGAAAACTTAACACGGTATGTATATTATGAACAGTTCCTTTGATACACGTTTCTCTTCATACCTGAAATGTCCTCACAGGAATACAATTCAGAAAACATCAAAGAAGCAGGAGAGCAACAGAGGGTTGGGTGGAGAGGGGGCATAGATTTATCTCAGGCAGTGTGTTGGAAAACACCCACTATATGTGCTGCATTGCATAATGTTACACCAGGGTGTCTCATTACATAAATAAATGTGTGCTGTAAGAATGCTGCAAGACGGTCAGAGTATGATGGCATACGCGGAAGATGCACGCCAACAGATCTTCATTCTTCAGATTATGATTTTTCTTTTTATGCTAAGTCAATTACAAAACAGTATTATGCTTATAAAACATGCAGTGTATGCAAAACTTAACTCACATTTAGCTTGCCCTCCGCCATATATAACATTAAAGACATGCTTACGTGTTAAATGAGCAGTGTGTAGGATTTAGTGACACTAAGCAGTGCAGATTGCACCCGTCTCACTCTTTCTTTACCAGCATAAATTTTAAACTGAGAAACCCAGAAAAAATGCATAGTTATGCATATTTTATTCTGTCTGGGGAGCACCGTGACCCACACACACACACACACACACACACACTAGACTAGTTAATGTAATGATCTATGGATTAAAACACATCATCCAATCAATATAAGGCAGACACAGGCCATTCTGCATTATCAGTACTTTTAATGTTTGATACTTTCCGTACATTTTGTTGCAAATGGAAGAGTTTTAAATTTACTTGTCATGAATTTTGTGAGATCGTGTTCTTAGAGTTCAGCAGCAATCACATTTAGTCAGCTCTGAATTATCTCTCTCACATTTTTCAGAGAAAAAAAGGTCTTTGGGGAAATATCACAAAGGCTCTTTTTGGCCACTAGAGGGGTGTGTCAGTGTTTGATAGACAGCTGCTTGCAGGCTAAACACTGGAAGAAGAAGACCTAGAGACAAATTCAACAAGCTTGTGCTGTGGCCTGTGAGTCATGGGCAGACAGAGTTTTGTTAGTTGTGGCACTGAGGAGTAAAAGCCACACCAGCGTGGACCAAAGTGACAGTTGCAGGTATGTTTACACGCTGTGTGATGCGACAAAATGTGTGTTCGGGTTTGTAAGTTAGACAAGAAGAAAATGTGGGTTGTTCAAGGCCTGTGGCTCCTGTGCTGTGTGGCAGACTGTTAGTCAGTGCCTGTGATTGAACACTGACATTACTGCTTCATGCAAATCTGGTCTAAAGTGAAGCCGTTTGATTGGCTGTGCGGAAACAAGTTGTCAATCTACACGGACAGAGAATCAACCGACAAATTCATTTTCATGTCTGTTCTTTCCTGAGAATACAGCTGATTCACAGAGCAGATATGTGTGCCGTCATAGACACTTAAAAATGCACTTTAATTTAATTTAGACTTTTTTCTCCACCATTGTTTGCTGGAACATAGATCAATATTTAAAGATACTGAGTGGGAGCCATTTTGTGATAACTTCCTTTGACCACAATCCACACATGAGCTCTTTGAAACCTGATTATATCTAACACTTAGATATAGGACCATCTGTTTTGCCTTCATCTTGCCTTTATTGAATGCAGAGAACTTGGTAAGTAAACCCAGTGATGGATAATAGCTTCATTACTGTCGTGAAAGCGGCGCTGACCCTCACTCTGTCTGCTGAATCGCGTCTGTTTGTCTTGTCTGAGTGCCGCACTGAAGTTTTCTTTTTATTCTTCCATTTGGTAATTTTAGATATTCATCGGGGAAATGATCGCGACACACTTGGGAGTGAAATATTGTGTTGCTCAGTCTGTGGTCCTGAAAGTGCTACAGTGCTGTCTGGAACTGTATCACTGCTTTTATGTCCCCTTCTCTCTCTGGAGACTGCACCACAAAAGATACTGTTAATGATTTTATTTGAAAAGGAAAAAAAAATATGTTTCAGAGTAAATGGACTTAATAACAGTGGATGTATGAATAGGCAAAGGAGCATGAATAGTAGCTTTGGGTACGAGTCATTGGTTTCTCAAAGTAAAAATCATCCTTGGATGGAGCTTTTAAGTTGGATGCTGGACTGACTAAAAGACTGGATTAAAAGTCTGGAGATTTCCACTCTCACAAGAAGGGTGGTGATGTGTTGAGGTGATAGCTGAGGCGTCACTTTTCCTCCCCCCCCAAAAAAGCCATTTTTATCCATCAGACCCTGAAGCAAAACAGCCGTATCCAAACAAACTTGACGATAATGCCTTTGCTGGAGCAAAGCGCTGCTCCTGTCTGATTAAAAATCTGTCCAAAACATCAGTTGTCTCCTGCCACGGCTTTTAAATCAGGTGATTATAATTTTCCATTAATGGATCTTCCGCTGTAAAAAAAAAAATCCCATCTAATGGTGGTGATTAGGCCCAGTGGGTCTTTGGTCAGTTTGGAAAGCATCCGGCTATGCTGAGTGTGTGTACTCTTCCCCTGAAGCCCTCCCATTGCTCAGTCCAGCTGCGAGGTCAGTGAGCTCCAGCTAAACCTCAGATGGTCTGGTAAAAGGAAATTACTTCTTTTTTTTTGACCATGATATTAGATGTACACGGTTGGTTTGATTTTCAAGGCACCCTTTCAGACTCGCCTGTGGACTGTGGAGAAAACACACATGGGAGTAAATTCACTTTTTGGTGGTTTAAGTCAACGTTTTATCAGTTTCATTCCTATGCATATTTGGTGCTCATGCTGTCTTTTGTCTTGAGTTTAAGATGCCCCCCTCCCCTGTTCTGTTCACCTCTTGCTTTGTTTGCTGAAGGAGTAGTGAAGCGGTATTGAGGAACACTCTTAGCTCCCCTCCGCCTCCACCGACACCACCACCACCACCGCTGCTGCTTTAGCCCTGCATTATTGAACATGCTGCAGCACGGTGCAGAAGGCAAGACACCAGGTCAGAGTTAGAGAATCAGGATCAGTTGTAGTGGACAAGCTATATTTAAATCAGGGTCAGGGTGGTTCTGAGACAAGCGTGCAGCATATTACCATTTGTTAATAATCTTTGAGTGGATTCTGTCTGGCTTTTAACATCATCGATGTTGAGTTCAGGGGCCCTAATCCCTATCAACAAGAGTTAATGGGCAAATGAATTGCAAAGCAACGCACCCGGATTAAAGAATGAATGCAACTTGTTTTGTTTTTTTATTAAATCATACACATGGACACCAGTGAGTTTGGTTTCTTTCCCAGCATGAACGGTCATTCTAATGATTGTATTGATTTTTCTCAGTCTTGTATCTTGGGTCAGGGACATTCAACCCTATGAAGAAATATCTGTTTTATCAGTGGTGCTGCCAGGCTAAACTATAGGTCTACACGACGTGGATCATCAAGCATTTCCTCCTAAAGCCCCCTGAGCTCTCCTATACTTTCACACATGAGTAGACAACCCATCCAATATCCTGCATGGGGCAGGACTCCTGAAATATCAGCACGGCACAGGTCATCTAATGTCATACTGTAGCTTTCCTAATATCTAATTTCTCTCAGTTCTTTCTTCCATCTGGGTCTTTTATTCGGAGGACGGCAGTCTTTCCAGACCATGACTTTCCAGTTGGGTGTGTGAGGCCCATACTTAAAGAACTTTAAGGTGGAGGAGGGATCACCAGGAATGCCAAGGCAATTAATCCCATGACCTGCTCTAGGTCATAGGGAGACGTACATGGGCAGAATTTCATAACTCCAAAGAAAAATGGGCACAACAGTAAGAGAAAGCCATAAAGGGACTTTAATCTACACAGTTTTTGTCTTTCACTTGCTTTCATTAATATAATTTGACTCTATTTTGCAATATTTTGTGTAACTTGCATAACCAGCAAATATTTTGGCTTAACTGTAATTTGGATTCAAATGAATGCAAATTAAAACCACTATAACACAATAGATAGCCTAGCATTGTGTACCATTTGTGAAATAAATATAAATGTGCCATCTGCAGAGCTTGGATGACTGGCCTCTATACAAGAGCGGATGCGAAAATGGGTCGCATTGTGTTACGTTGTCCTGGAAACTCTGAGTCTGAGAAGACGGCGTGCAAACTTCTGCCATGCAGTACCTCCTACAATATGAAGAGAAGGGAAAAACTTCAGCCTAAATATTCGAGTATTTACATATGAGTCATTATCCAATCACTGCCACACACCAATGCACGAGATGATGAGGGGTTTAGTGCGGTATACTGGGAAACACTGAGCTGGAAAGTGGGTGAGATAAGTGAGCGGGTGTGTTTCTGTGTGTGTGTTTGTGATGATACCAGCAGCAGTGACTGAGCTGTTCTGTATGACTGGAAGACCAGCTGGAGTTGGAGTTAAGATCGGTTGTTTGGTTTTGCCTCCCTCCCTTTTGACTCCTGTTTTTTTTTTTTTTTGACAGTGATGCTGCCCCACAGCCTGGTTTGCATCTGCCATCTCCAAATAAATGACGAAGAAAGACATGAAAACCAAAACACTTTGTTCATGTGACTGAGACACATACAGAGTTAGCGGCTGGCTGGGTGCAGAAGATTACACGACCGTGATTCAGGCACAGATTTTCATATTGCTCAAAGAAAGTGTTTTGACGGGACGTGCCAGCTCTTTTGTCTTTTATGAGAGTTTTCCAGTGTATTACAGAAGAATTAGGATGTTGGCAAATAGAAACAAGAAAACTTGAATAATGTATTAAAGCCCTGAGCATTATAGCTTTATGGAAAATCCCACCGCAGCCCCCCAGAACATAAAAATAGCAGGGTTTGATGTGTGACAATTGGGCTGAAGTTTTTACAGTCACAGATGCTGAGTGCCATGATAAGGCAGTGTCTTCACAGCCTCATTTGTTGACATACAGAATTCATGGCTGGAGGCTGCGCGAATTTACCAATTATCTGTGTGTGCCGTAGAGCAACACTGTTTGACTTGGATTCGATGCACATGTTTGGCTCCGCGGCACAAACTGAACGAGAAACTCAGACAGTGCAATCAGCACTGTGGATAGCGGGGAACCAACTACTTTAAAGTAGCATGCATGCAACAAACTGTCAGTACTTCCTGTTCACACTAAATAGCATTATATTAATGATCGTTGATTCCCGCTGTATCGCTGCACAGTCGATTCTGTTATTATAATTATATAAAGATGTGTCATGAATTGTTCCTGTCCAAACTAATGAGGAACAGCATGTGCAATGCCGTTTAAAACTTTAATATAGGTTGTTGCCATGCTACGCTGTGCAACTATCATTAAAAGGCTTCATGGAAAAAATCCCCTATTTCGTCTAACATAAGAACAGGTGCTGTGGACTTGTGGGCAGCGTGCTTAATTAACTATATGTATGATTGAGTTATGGCTGACACGGGTAAAGCAAAAAGATGTATATGTTGTCATAACAAAAGGTTGTCTGCAATAACTCAGTGACATAAAGAAAGAGCTGTCCTGCAAGAAGATAACATCGCGAATGAACCGAGGAGAGAAATGTCTACAGAGGCGAGCAGATAACATCTGCATACTAATCAGTCTCAAACAGAAGAATGTAATTGTGTTTTAGCCCTTAAAGGAAAGCTTGATCAGTTCATTGAAACGCTCACACGGATTTCTGCTGTACAGCAGAGACGGCACCACTCTTAAATTTACTCATTAACTTCTTCTTGCATGTTAACTCTCTTTCCTGCTCTTGTTACATGACTTTTTTTCTCCCCATAACAAGACATTTTGTTAAAGTGAGACATTTTTTTTTTCTTGTAACAGTCAGATGATTTCTTCCTCATAACAAAGAAAACTTTGCGTTAAGACAACTGCCATGTTTTCTGGTAATTACGTGTTGCTTTAAATAACCGAACTCCTTTTTAAATAAATGAAATAAAAGAACAATTTGTATTGTATCCAACTCTTGTATGCAAACCACCGTGCTGCAGCTGTAGGTTGAAGTTGGTGTATACGTGTAAGAAAGCCCAGCAGTTACACAGCCTGGGGCTGGGTACTGTATAACAACCAGTGAGATAAAACTCAAACAAAAGGAATAAGAACAACAGCTAGCACAGCCAGCCGAGCAGCAGACTGAGCATCAACTGAAAGTGAAATAAAAATAGAAATTCCTCAAGACAAAATAAAAATGGGATCATTTAGACTAAACTCATCAAACTAGTGTGCAGCATCCACGTGTCTGTGCTGGTGTGCTCGTGTGTCTGCGCTTCCTGATTTGAAGAAAAGTCCTCCGCAGGTCAGGAAATTCTTTGATACAGAGAGTTAGTCGCACAGACAGAGCACAGGTGACAGATATGCATTATGCATGGGAGAGGAAGGGAAGGCTGGATATAAAAAGCACACTAAGATATTCACAGTTACACATACAGTTCAACAGAGCCATACTGTACTCTTGCCTGTGCAACTTTATTAAATAGACCTAGACAGGCCCAGAGTGTAGTCAATACCATTTCAAACACATTACCATGAGAGAATACACGGTTATATAAACAGCATATACAATATAGGATGCACGTATATTCATTTGAGCTTTTGTGTGCATGTATAAACAGCCCTCAGCCTTGCACGCCCCCCCCCACCACAGTTGCTCCCGCTCCCTGAGGCTCCGAAGGCGGTCTGAGGCTGCACTTTAGTGCCTAACGGCAGAGAACAGCTTTAAAAGGAAAGTCTCAGGTCTCTCCATCTGTTGTTCTGTTCTGGGCCAGGCTACAAGAGCTACAGTAAAATCGCTTCAGTGATCAAAAATTACAAACCTGATGTCAGCAGCAGCACAGCAAACCCACCAGTCAGCTGCTTACGTCTTCCAGAGTCCCACAGAGAAGTCCTTGCAAGTCCGCATTTGTCCTCCTTTGTTTTTTGTGATTGATACTGCAGATAGAGAGTGGTAGCTATCCTCGGTTGGTACAGGTGTTGATGGTGTCTCTAATTAGCTGCAGAAGATTAATGATGCAGATTAATTGGCTATAGGAATTTGTATGTACTCCTCTGTGTCAAGATAGTTTTATGGAAATAAGGGCTATCTGGTCACTTGTTCTCTTACATAACTTGATATTTATAAGTTCTAAATTTGTCCCACCATTTAACTCCACGAGTGCTGAAAGACATAAAGCTTAAAAGTGTTACGTTATGTAAATGAGGTCGCTCGTTGTGATGAACCGTCATCAATCTCTGCAGTTACCCTCAGCTCGGAGCACTTTAGCACCTTTGAGCCCATTATTTTTGGTTTGCCACACTTGTGGTTAATCTCCAGTGTTCTCATAAACCCATTTTCAGCCACAGCAGGCACCTGTTTTCAGAGAAGGGAAAAAAAATCTCTGATGAACTACCTGTCCAACACCAAACGGCAGACAGTTAGCGAGTAGCAGATGAACATAGCAAAGCATTTAGCAGCTAAAGAGCCAGATGTTTCCCTCAGGAATAGGAGATAGGATAGGAGAGCAAAAAAGAAGAGAGAGTGAATTTTGAGCTGCTGGATGTGTAGAGTTCCTAACATGCTCCCATTTCAACTTCTATAATAACTTTATGTTTACAGCTTGTTGAATAAATGCAAGTTTAAGGTAAAAAGAAACGTCTCCGGAGGCATACTCCAACTTTGTAATCGCCCTCCTTCAAAATAAAATAAGAAAGAAAGAAATAGTGAACCAAAGTTGGTTGGATCTGGAAAGATATGAAGTGATACGGAAACTTGACTGTCAGCTAAAAAGCAATATGCTGCCTCTAATAGAGGATGAGAGGAGTTGCGTGTGTGAAGCCAGGCAGAGTGGAAATAGCTGACATGTGAAACCTATGAAGAAAGAGGCTTAGCCAAGACTCAGAGGACTCTGAACAGAAGACCAAAGAGAAAACAGGGGGGAGGGGGTGAGTGACACACACACACACACACTTCCACACGTACAAAACACAAGTGGACAAACTCCAGACTGTCTCTAAGAGGAGCTACCTACCGAAGTTAGCAACTGCTTCGAGTGCCTCATAATTAGTCTTTCAACAGGCTGGACATTGTTAATCTTAATCTGTCTCTTATCTCTGGTTCCAGACGAGAGGAATTAGTGGCCTTCACCCTGCCACTTGGCTTCTCTTCACGCCTCAGCCATTTCTCCTCATTACGGCATTACAGGACCATGTGGCTCAACGCGATACCGCAGCACACCAAAGCTAGCTCGTTAGCCCTATTCTCATCTTGCCTGATGAATGATATATGCCCTCCGTGGCATCGGCGTCTCGGCGACATTGATTTTGCAACTCGAAAGGTTCTTTAATCGCGTTAGAATTATAACGGAGTACTCGTTGTTCTCTTCAAGTACACATGGGCATGAATGTATTCCTGCATTCGCGTGGCAAGATAAACACTCACACCCAAACACACAAAGGAGATATTCATTTTCTTATTCTCAAACACATGTCTGTATACCCGACAGCGAGGTGTGCATTTGAAATTGCTCGAGCTTGTTTTCCCTAAGCTACCTCTGGGTTTACCTTGGCACAGTTTAAAACAAAATGATTACTTCCAAATTGCCATTTGCATCTCAAATCCTTTGTAACCAAACAGATAACGCTAATTAATATGTTGCATACTTATAAGCCCATAAACAAACTAATATATTTATCTTCCACTGAGAAGCAATTCCTGCCTGCTCTCTCAACTCTCATGCTGATGCCGGCCTATAGCATTTTGGGAAAAATCTCTCTCAGCCTCAGATAGTTACACAGCAGCTCATAGCCATTCCATTCACAGCACAATAATCCCAGAACAGGCTATGCCAAAAACAAGAGATAAATAAGTAATGAAGAAGTGAGTGCAGAGAAAAACAACAGCAAGAATGGAAGAACAATATGAGAACATTGAGTGAAAAAAAAAAAAAAAAGATGAAAGCGCTTGTGCATCTTATCTATGAAAGGTTTTATCCCCCCCTTTTTTTCAATTAAAGATATAGCCCTGGTCTTGTCTCGGGAGGATGACACTTTCAGCATGGCCCTGCAACATCTGACTCTTTCACTAATGTT
The DNA here is from genome assembly GCA_014281875.1 of Nibea albiflora. Lineage (NCBI taxonomy): Eukaryota > Metazoa > Chordata > Actinopteri > Sciaenidae > Nibea > Nibea albiflora. The sequence continues at coordinate 19,735,849 of CM024801.1, forward strand.
ATTTTTATGCAAATGTGATTTTTCCTTCATCTTCTTTCTCACGTCCTAATGAAGCGTCTGCTTTGCTGGCAGCCTTGCCCTCTCTGGCTGCATGGAGGAAAATCATCAGACAAACGTCTCAGCCCTTCTGAGCATTGTCTTCACTTCCATGATCCTGTAGAGGCAATGAGCTGGATGTGTTCGGGGTAAAGCTGCTCTGATGATACAAGGAAAAGAGGTGATGCCTTTTATAGATATTCACAGTGTAAACATCACAACAAGGGGATTACAGAAAAATCCTACAAGTTGCAATTTCTTTCCATCAGAAAATAACTCGGCTCTCAGTTCATTGATTCAGTGAAAGGGTTTATTGCATTTGCTGATGTGAAAGACGCTTAATACTAAAGACAAATTGCTTGATTGGTGTAATAAACTTAGCTTGTGACGACAATGTCAGCTTGTACGTTGGTATCCGTCCACCACTTTAGTCTGGTCTGAAATGCCTCAACTGGATTGTTATGAAATGCGGTATACGTATACAGTCCATGATGTTTAGATGGTGAAGCAAAAGTAGGTGTAGCACTGTAGTACCTGCCTGTAGCACCACCGATGGATGTTTCACTTACCTGAAGAAATATGTCAGCTTTTACTGGGATACTACTTGGACTGGCAAGTAAAACAGCTTGTATGGACATTCGTGGTTCCTGAAGGATGAAGCTTCTCTCTTTGGTGATCTCTTCATTTTTTTCCCACCTTGGAGTTGAAGTTGTTTTTGTTCTTTTACCTTCTAAAAATTCAGGTTCCCATGACAGATTCGGGATGAACTGCAATCACTTTGTCGGCCCTCTAATCATCTGGTCAAAGCTCTTGTGTGGACCCATATACCTGCAAGACTAAATACTCCCCCATCTGACTCAGTTGCACTTTGTGTTGATTGCAAATGAGCAAATGCTGTGCAGATGCTAAAACACTAAGCTAAGAGAGTAAACATGCATTAACATTATTATTGTGATGCTGACTTAATAGAATCACAAAGATCACAGTGTGTAAATATAGTGACATGAAACCACCATCATTATCAACTTGTTAAAAGCCAGATAACAGTTTGCTATGCTCAACCTTGTTAACACCATTATTGGATCACTTTCGGATTTACCCGAAACACTTGCGATAAAATGGCAATGCAATTAGAAAATTTGAAATAGAAAAATATGAGTATGAGCTGATCTAATACTTGTTTATATTCCCTCTCACTGCTGTGTTGTAAAACACTCAGTTTGGCTTTTTTTAGGGAACAAAGAGACTCAAGAGGCTCAAAGTTAGTGCTAAAAAGCCACGAGGAGAGGATGAAAAACAACAAGGAACCACTTTAGATCTCATACACCGGCCAAAGAGTCCATTTTGTGCTGGCACAGTCATTGCGAAAGGCAAGAAAGAGAAAAGAGAGCTTGGGAGTGGAAAGGATATTCAAAATACTTTATCACAAAGTTGTATGAACACTAAAAAAGACACAGGAGCTGCCTGCAGAAAACAATGAGCCAGCATCTTCAGAGAGAAAGCATACGTTCACAGAGGGCGAAATGACACCCGTCCACAGATATTTCAATTAACATACTGCTGATCATGTTTTTGATGGGTGCCTGTGATACAAAATTAATGTTTTAACTGCAGACTTGTTAGCTGAAATGACTGAATTGCCAGAGAAGCCTGACAGTGTGATGGTGTGAAAGCGCGCGAGGTGTGAAACCAAGTGACAGAATTTTAAAGTTAGCGATGCCGTGATCATAACAAAGGAAAAGGAGATAATGACGGGATACAGAGAGCTGACAATGAGGCTGTCACATGCAGAAAAGGAGGATTGTGCTGTCGCTTTTGTTTTCCGCTTTAACGCTGCTTTCAGTTTGATTGATATTAACATGATACGCTAACATCGCATCCTGCATTGTTGTCTTTTATGGGACAGAGGCGCTGAAAAGATATGGTGAGCCACTGTAAGCATCCTAAAGGTTATTTTACTGCCCTTGTTATAAAACAATGGCAGAGAATCCAAATAGCTCAGTAATTAAAATGTCATTAATTTGTGGTCTCTTATCAGACCTCACAGACAGCTCTTAATGCAGGCCTGTGAGGAAGATAGAGATTGCGTATTTCCGGACAGCACCACATGCTGCTACCCCTCTCTCATCAGTTATCTCAATAATGGGATATATGTGGCTGCAACAGACAGCGCGACATTTTGACAATTAGCCAATTACGTTTCATCTATGTAATACCGGGATTGGTTTGCAGAAATAGTCGCCAAGTGCAAATATCTCATTAAAAAAGTAAATTAGGTTTCATGATCACTAGCTTTGATGATTCATAACCTTTTCACTTCGCATTACTAACACGTGTTCACACATAAACAGAGGCAGGCAACTGTGCTTGTGAACACAAATCTGTACTAACACGCGGACACGTGTATCACCCATCATATGCATAATGAGCGGTCAGGTCAGGATGCTAATTTTCAGTTTTCATTTCAACATCACAATCAGCCCGATGTGCCGTGTTGTTTTCTCTGAATAATTGTGTACATGTAATGTAAAATAATACCGAGCCGCTGTTATCTCAGTTTTCTTGGGCCCCTATTCCACAAAATGCTGTAATGGAACGTTGCATGTAAAATTACAGGCGAGAAATCAAAAGACGTAATGACATTATGAGACGTAACGTGGAGAGACTGGGTGATTTTACAACATTACACTTGTTGTACAGTAACAATACACTCTTTAAAGGTCCCTGTCTGTGTTTCACGCTGCTTTTATCCATCTGAGTCTCAAACGATGACATTCTCACTTTATTTCTTGCAGAAATATTTTGAAGAGTCAGTATATTGACATATTTTTAGAAAACATATTGCACCCGAGGGAACGGCATGTTTTTTTTTTCTATGTAGCCTAGTGGAAGGTGGACATAGAAGTAAGGTTGGTGGAGTTATTGTTATTGTGGTTACACTTAAAACTGTAAACACAACCTTTCCCAAACTATAACCAAGTGCTTTAGTTTCCTTACCATTAGCACACTTTAGCCTTTGACATGACCTTCCTCTTATCTGCACCGTTCCACCGTTCCCATGTCTGGCATATTGTTGAAGAAAGTTTGCACTGACGTCTAGTGCCAATAGGGGTTTCCCAAAATTGTCATCTTAAGTCAAAAATGGACACATCGTTGATGAGTTACTCATCTTATACCCCCGTGCATGAGTTGTCCACTCACTGATCACGAACAGAAGAGATCTCAATGAATCACAAGCTGACAAAGATGAAACATATCCTTGTTTGCCGGGCTGCCAACCTAATCTGCAAAGAGGACAGGCTGTTCTCTAGACCGAATCAATCATCACAATGACCATGTTGGTTATACTTCTGATACCAGGTGATAACAGCTGCATATATTACAGAGCCAGTTTGACATCTAACTAGAAAAAGCCGTACAGCAATCAAAGAGAAATTTGGACAGACTTCCAAGCCAAATGAAAACTGTTAGATAATCGATCTTGTTTGACAAATCAGCCTAATCTGATGAATTTCCTCTATCCATCGCCCCCATCTGTCTGACCCCTGCAAGAGTTTAGCTGCTCGTGCTTGAACCGAGGCCGACTGCTGAGTGGAGCTGGCTGGATGTGCCGTTACACACGGGGCTCATGATGTAGATCAAACAGGCTGAGCGATAGCTGGATGCAGCCAAGGCGGTTCACCTGTCCTGGTAGCTGAACAACTGGCAGCGTGAGTCCTGGAGATGTTTGAGCCCCAAGCCAGCTAAAAGAGGTCGCGGTAGGTGGCCTGACCTGAGCACAGGAGAACACAAACGAGGGACAGCTGGCGGGGACAGATGCCGCCATTTGGAGAGCAATGGTGGATTTTAACTGTCCGTGTTATTAGGCTGAGTTGTCGAGGCAGCCCTTGGAGTGGAGTTGCTGCTCAGGCAACTAGCATACTGCTGTTTTCAAGCCCAGACAATGTCCAAGCAAGCTGCTTTATTAAAACACCATCTACTCTAGAGTGTGGAGGAGGGAGACAAGTGTTGTGCAGTTCCTGTCAATGTTTTTTTTTTTTTTTTTTTTTCCCTTTTCTTGTGCTTATTTAGGGAGATGGTTTCTTTCCCCCAAACACTCGATGCCAACATGCATATATTATGCAGAAGGGAATGTTACTGTAGCCAGCAGGCCGGCTATCGATGTGTTCATCTGGCATGTTTATGAAAAGTGTGAAAACTCCATTTACTCTCAGAATTATTACATTACAGTACATGAGTCTGCACTGTTTGATGAGCTACATACTGCAGTATCACTGTTACCAGACAAAGGATGAGGGTGTTATACAACTGGGTCTCACACATAAGTGATGAATATTATTATCGCCTCTCCTGGGCTGTATGACTGTTACTTTCCTCTGATTCTGGTATTATACCTGTAGGAATATAATCGTTTCTTCTTCTTTTTTTTTAATACTCTTCAATCAGGGTGACTGTGCAGTTTACTCCATCAGAGCACACAGGGCCTCCCTCTCATAGTTGATTTAACTGTCATATCACATCTGCATCAGCGGCAGCGGTGCTGGATCCTGTGTTGAAACCCCTCATTAGTGTTTCGGTGCGCCCTGATTGCTGATTGACCAGATTGAGATTGCAGGCATCAAAGCTATTTCCTCCTCCCAGTCACATCCTGCCCCATATTCCCTTCTTTATCCTCCCCTCTCTCTCCAGATTTAAGGGTGTCTTAGGGTTTGGTTCAGGTCAAACCTGATTGCTTACTTTACTCAGGTCTGCCGTCTTCATCTCTGACTCCAAAGTTTGCTTTCTTTTTCGTGAACTTTAAACAACAGTTAGAGATCACATCAAATGCTGAAACAGCCAAAAAGTTAAACTCTTCCTCGGGCCGATTTGTGATCGTGTGAAATGTTTACACCTGGATTCAGCAAAGCACACGATAGACGGAAAGGAGAGGATTACATTTGTGTTACAGTATATCCCCCAGTATACTTCTGAAATAACATTTCACCGAAGATTAAAAGATACTCTCTTTGGCATTTGGCCTCCTGACACTGTTTCAAATGAAAATCTGCCTTTCTGAAGTTGTCAGAATCACATTTGCCACCCTGGAGAATATTACAATCTACCTGCTGTTTACAACCATTAACCAGCAATCAGCTTTACCTTTCTTTCCCAGGATGAGGATAATATTTCTCGCATGCATATCATAGCTCCATTTAGTTCCTCTGAACCCAATTTCAGCGCTGAATATATTTCATGCAATGAAACATGTATGACTGCTGAGATGATCTCAGTGGTTATTCCTTTTCATTTCCTCTTCATGTCTTCTGCTCCCTCCTGATGTCGAATTTCAAGTCACCATTTTTCACTCTTGATAAAACTACTGAGTCGCTTCCTGTGTTTTGGCATTAAATTTTAATGACATGCAGCATTCATTGGCAGAGATGAGAGGGCGGCCGGTTTGAAAGGCTCTCTGATGTGTAACGCTGCACCCAAATGGCTCATTGGGCTTTCATGGCAATTTGGTATGATCTCTGCTATCTCAAAATGTAAATAAAAAAGCTTATGCAAATGAGATGGATTTTATATTTCTGCAAGGATTTAAATGTTTGTTTACTCATATGACTCTCTGGGAGGATACATGTGTTTTTTTTACATGAAGCTGTTGGGAAAACTGTATGAATATGCAGATAATGTTGGCTTATTTTAGCATTTTTTTGGTTTTGATTATCTTTGTGGACATGGGAAGGGAAACAAAAACAGATATGATTTATTATTATTATTATTATAGTTGTTGTTGTTGTTGTTTATTTTACAAGTGTACAAAGTTAAACAGGTCAGTATAAGAGGCAGATGCCAGACAACACTGGAATATAGTTACAAGTCTGAAGTCCATTTCTTTTGGAACTGATTGACTCATTCTGATATTTTAAAGTCGGCCACAAAATGCTCCAAAACTGTGACACGCCATGTCCAGTTACAGTTTTAACAGTCAACTGTAGACCTATTTATCCAGGCATGCTCTTAGTTAATGTAGTACTTTATCCTTTTTTTGCTGTCATTTTTCGGTGCCTATTTATTGGATCTTTTTTGTATTTTTTTCTCTATTTTTCTCCATTGTGTTTTGTTTTCTGGCCATTTTTCATCTACTATATATTGTGTCTTGTTTAACTACCATCTATTGTTTTGTTTTCATGCCATACTGTAAAGCGCTTTGAGCTGCATTTCCTGTACGGTGCTATAGAAGTAGTACTTATTACAATTTTTGCCGTTAAACTTGATACTGTGCCTTTAAAGTCAAAACACGTTGCTTTCTGCTTGTCACTTGTCTGTAACAGATGCTCCTTTGTTTGGTGATCAACATTTGAAAAACATGAATATTAACACAGACACTGACCTGACACTGAAATGCCACGTTAAATTAGGTTGTGCACATCCGCTGCCATTGTGCAACTGTGTGTTATCAGTGGAAAAGCCAGTGCATCCATCACAGTGACCCAGGCATTCAATCTCCCTCTCTCGTTAAAATGTCCTTGACGTTCTGATCATGAATGAGATAGTATGTTTACCCTCTAGATAACAAAATCACCCTTCAAACATCCTAACAAAGGGCATGCGCTCAGCTGTGATGTTAGAGGACAAGCTCAACATGGCACATTTTACAAGGAAGAGCCTCCAGCTAAACCCGACAATGAAGTGCTCACCTCCTGCAGCTCAGTCAGTTTGTGGAGCTGTTTAGCTGTTATGACACTATTGCGCTTCACTTTGAAGCATTGCATTGCTGAGCAGCTTACACAGTCACATCACTAATGCAGTTCAGTCAATTGGCAAAATAGAACCATACATGGGAATTGATGAGCGCTAGTAGACACTCAATAATAACTCAAACGATAATCAATCGATATTGAATGTCTAGAAAACATTCAGTTGAAAATGCGTTAACATTTAACTAAATCAAACCATGTCATAGTTTTATATTATGTATTACATGTTTGTTTGTGTGGCATTGTAGCTATGAAATTGACATGAATATGTTTTTTTTTGGTGGAAGGCAAACGGGTGTTTAAAAGGGTATTAAGAAGTGATTATGATAATCTAAGTTGTAGCAGACAAATAAAAAAAAAAAGAGGTAACAACATTTGTCCTATGAGCCAGAACCACAGTGAAGGTTTGAATATATTTAATGTTAGTGCTGTTGTGTTGCAGAGTCGGAGGACAATCCCAAATGTAAAGTGATGCAAGGCCAAAGTATTGTTACAGAATATGCAGTGAGAGTGCCGTAGGCTACGATAAAGCACCCGATATCACTGCAGATACAAATATCCAAACCGCACTATTGGTACCTTGAGGGATTTTGTTTGTATTATTTGATTCTAATTGGGTCCACAGAGGGTCTAAACACATGCATATTTGAACTGCCAGACAAAGAAGTAATTTAAACATGTTGGCTGCGTTTCAGAAGCCTACAGGATCAACAAAAGATACGAGCTGATGCACTTTAGTTCTAAAACTGTAAAACATTTTTTCAAAAGTCTAAAAACTTTGTTCAGGAAGTCAGAGATGGCAAAGCTGTGGATCAGTATGTGTGAGAAAATAATTAATCAGATTTTTCGAGATGTCACACCAAAACATGTATTAATAATATTCCCTGTGATGACAGAAATTAGAAATTGTAGACATGAGAAACAAGGCACATGGCAGCGGCGTAGTCTTATCAGACAAACACAAAGCAAGCGTTACATACCCAGACTCTGATTGTGTTTGATAAAATGGTCTCTCATACTGTACCATTTAAATGAATTAATGTCTGTAATATAGGAGAAAATAAAATCTGACCTTCAAGGAGCGGATGCAGTGGGTACTTAGGTGGCAAAGGGCAGTGTTTAAAAGCCTTCTCGTGTTATTATATGTGTTTTTTTTCTGGTAACTGTTTATCTCTTTTCATCTGGGGAAAAATGTGTCTGTTGAAGGACCAGTAAACTAAAGAGCTCTGACTGTAAAAAGTGAAATATAAGTTGACACTGCAGCGTGAAACGCTGACCTAAAGAAGTGCACTGTACACAGGTCTCCAAGGACTATTTGCCCTGATTAAAGCTTCCACTGTGTTTTCAGAGCTTTAAATATTACAGTACATGAGAAGTTTAGACTAGAGTTCTGCTCCGGCGTTGTGCGATTCATTAAAAAAAGTGACTCTCATAGGCCCTAAACTCTCACGCTCCTTTTTGACATGGACTGCAGGCTCATTGGAGCTCGGCTCATGTATCTTTCATAGACTGCTGCAAAGTTCTTGTCACCTACATCAAACAGTCGCATCACGGAGGGACAAAGACTTCAACTTCAGACGTCTCATCTATCTTGCTCTGTCTTGAAACAGGACCCACATTTACCTCTTTGCTCCTTTTTAATATATCATTTTTAAAATGCACCTAGCAAACCACACCTTGCTAATATTTTAGCTTAGCTTAAGAAAAGAAGCTCAAAGACTGCAAATATCAAAAAAGTGCCTAAGTTGTCAGTTTTTTCAGATTGATGTGAAACTAATGCAATGCAGCAGTTCATTTTTCCTTATCACTGAGAATACCTAGTTAAGAAAACTGTCCTGATCAAGTTTAAATGTTCAATAAGTAATTTCAGGCCGTTATTCTCTTCCAACTTCAGCTTTCCTTCAATTTTCTTACCAATTATTTGGGTCCTTCACTGTATTGTCTAATTAATCTTCTCATTAACCTTTCACATTCTGTGGTCAGAGCCCACGCTTGGCTCTTCACCACACACAGGAGAATGAAACATTAAATGTAGCTATGAATGATAATTATATCCAGTCCAGAACCTGCAGATATTCATCGATAAAGCAAAAATGTGTTATTTGATATTCATCAAACGCAATATAACATCTTTCACAGAACATAATATACATCTTATAAACCAAACAAGTTTAATGGTGGATTTTACCAGTCACCACTCTTCTTCACAAGCTCTTGAGCTGTCACACAGTTTCCTTGGAAGTATGATATTGGAATAATTTCTGAAATCTTGAAAATCTCACATTGACTTTGATCTTAAAGTTTGGATAGTGGGTGATGTCAGTTCACCTAACATGACTCATCACGAGAATATTTATTTTATCCAGCTTGCATGCACTGCAGCAAAAATGTGTATACTTAAATACTGAAATATCCTCAGCATGGACACACTGGATCAGTGAACTTTTATCCCATAGTACTCCTGAGAAAGTATTTTATTCCATCAGAACCCCCCCCAAAACTTTGACTCTATCTGGATCCCTTTTTAAGATATATATATATATATATATATATATATATATATATATATATATATATATATATATATATATATATATCACGTCCAAACATCTTTAGCTATGAAATGCTTTACCAGCTAGTTTCTAACTGTCTGCTGTTAGATACTGAGCAGTAGTACCAGACTGTAAAACTAAAACAAAGAGCTGAAAGATGCTAAAATGTTCTGTAGAGTTTCTGTTTTCTACTGGTTCTGCATTACACACAGTCATTTTATCACTTGTTCCAAACATATGTCAATCAAAATGCCTCGAGACATTTTCTGTGTTTGCAAAATCATTACAGGTGAGTTGTTAAACATGGGAAATATGTATATGAAATATGAACTAATAATGTTCAGCGTCTAACAGCTTGTCTAAACAGTCCTAGCCCTTTCTGAATACATTTCCTGTGAGCAGATACTTGCATTGTTACGCTGTAAAATAATGATTTATCCAGGAGTCATCAGGAAAAAACATGTAGTGCAAATTGGCTTGAAGATGTGCGTCTCTGTGAAAAGGTTATACAAAGTAAGGCACACACTCCTGTGACATGGGGTGCAGATTCTGGACAAGATGCCTCTTAATGCATCCGGGTGATATCTGTTTGAATTGGATTAGGCTTTTGTTTGTGCGTTTGCTCTCTGTAGAAGCTGTTTTATCACCTCAGTGAGACTTGCTAGGTATCCAAGTTGACCTCAATATTAAATGATGAGAATTAGTTTGACATTTCTAGAAGCTTTTTAGCAGTAATTTCTGTCCCACTTGAATGTTCTACAGGTAGGAAAAAAAAAAAGAACCCAAAATAACATTTGCATCAGTTTCATTACAGAAGTGAACAGTGCACAAAAGACTGGCCCAGTTCTGCCAAATAAAGTCCCCAAAGACTACACAAACAAGATAACAAGAGAGATATCACAGGGCACTTCGAACACATTTGCCCTGAATACTCATTGTGACAAACAAAGCGTTATGCAGACAAATTTAGTCCATATCATAAGCCACCCTATATATAGCTCAAACATGGGGAGGCGCTGCAGAGTTCCAATTTGTCACCAGACTCTTTACAAATCGGGTAAAAAGGTTGGTCGCATGCCTGCAACAGCAACAAGAGTAGTCATTTTGGCCACCGGCAAAGAAAATTCAAATCAAACAAATTGTATTTGCTTCACACAGGAGGCAGTCCTTATTGGAAAGATGAAAACATGATTATGATCAACTATAATCACACAGCAACAATACATAAATAAATTGTATTTACAAAACTTTACATGTACGATTAGGTCTCCTAGAGGTCCTTACATACATTGAGGGTCGTACAGATGACCTCTTGGCTGGTGGACTTCCATGACTTATATACTGCATACTGCTTAATGATGTTGAATTCCCTTTAAAGGGAATCGTCATCTGTTTGTCTTTCGTTTCCATCTCCAACACTGTCAGGTTGTTTACAGAATTTAATGATGTCAACAGAGAATGGAACCATCACATCAGAAACAGGGCTATACCGCCTGGCTGTCTCCCAGTACGTGAGGACTCCAGACATTTGCATTAGGCCCATCTTCAGGGACGTGCCAATCACTTTCTCAATTTCCTTTGTATTGGTGTTTAGATGTTGCATTCTTTTAAAAAAGCGGCACGTATTTGTGTTTCTGTCAGAGCATGAATCAAATCTTCCGACACAAACTTCTGTCAGATGCTTTCTAATTTTCAGTTTATTGAGCCATCATGGAAAAAGATAATTGGATGGTGAGTCCTATTCCCATACATTGTTTTGGCAACCCATAGCATTGTTTTTGATGACCCGGGAATGAGACAATCATACCATGTTTATGTTTCTTTGTTTTGCAGAACACACTGTATATGTTGGTATTGGTTAGATTATGGTCATGGAAAGGTTATACACTATAAAATAGATTTACATTTGTTGGAGATTTTTGTTCAAATAACTGATTTATAATTTGTATAAGTCGAAATGTTTAATGTTTAATTACAGTAGCAATTTCTAAAACTGGATTAATTAGTTATTTTGCTTATGCCATAAACATAAAGCCACTCATTGTGACTAATGGCTTTTATTAATGGTTGATAAATTATTCACTAATGTTTAACAGAACAGCCGGGTTGTTGATACATTTCAGAATCCCTCTTTCACTTGGATTACCTTCTGGAAAAAAGGCTGCAGGGCAACTGGGCTGAAACCTAGAATCGATGAAGTGACAGTCCTTTGCCAGGGCTTCTGTCTGTTGTTGCTACGCCGTGTGGGTGTTATCTTTCAGTGTTGCAGGTCCTTGGTTGGTTGGAGCCCGAGGCCATAGGAAGTGGAGGCAGCTGGCTAAAGTCTCCAGGTTACATAAGACCTACCCCATCCTGGTAGCAGAGAGGCACCACTTTGTGTTACACTGGGGTTTTCAAGTAATCACACATTAATACTAGCGCACACCACACAAGCCGTCTTGTGAATAGTATTTGTCTTTACAATATTGTTAAATTCATTTTTTAAACACCATTACAGACCATACATTTACCTCATTGGCTTCATTTTTAGACTTGTAATAAACTGAGTGTATCAAATATTTTTAACTTGCCATACTTCCCTTATTTGCTATGACCTCAGAGCCATAACAGTGGTTTATGATAAGGTTAGAGCTATATGCTTCTCACAGGACGGTGTGACTTTTGGACAACTACACAGCAGACTGCCTCGCCTTCCAGTGGATGCGGAATTCAAAAAGGGCTTCATGAATCAAACATGTGCGACTAATTGAGTGAAAGGAGACGCTGATTAAACTTGAATTCATTAAGTTACAGTCCCTGGTAGTCCCCCTCCGTACCAACCTGTCACTTAGCCTTACATTTTGACCCATGTGTCAGAATGATACACGAACATCAGTAATGGAAATGTTTTATGTTGTAACCCCTGCGATGTGAGGCAGGCATCTTCCAGTTGTATAGTTGAGTAGTAAATCTTGTTAAAATAGCTACCTTGACCAAGTGGCTGTATCAGGAAGATAAAATGACCCCACCCGTCCTTACTCTGTACTCTGCACTTATGTTAACACACCTTCAGATAGGAAAGGAACAAGAAATAGTCAGAAGCATCCAAAGCTGGACTGAACATGAACATAACCTATTTGTTATCCATCACCAGACTTGGCTTATTCATCCTTGACAATACATTTGGTTCTGCAGCTGTACTGGATTTTGTCTTGTCATACAAAACATAGTGTTACTATGTACAGTGAATATTTAGAGGAGCTACAGCTTTCAACCATATCCCAGTTGTTAAAACTTTACATTATTTCTTTTATTTCTACTATTTAGTTCAGAATAATGGAAAAATTCCACTGAGTGCATCTCTTCTGCTGAGCTAAGGAGAATAAGCAGAATACGTGGACCTCGACTTGAGTTTGTGTTGTCAAAATAATTATTTTTCTCTTTCCCAAGATAACTTAATAAAAGACAGACACATGTAAAAAAAAAAAAAAAGTAGTTTCAAAACAATTTAATGAGCTTTTTCCTGTACTGTACGAGGCAGCTTCAATTACACTTACTCTTTTCTTCAGTCCCTCTATTCGCCAATCCTGTTTCTTGCCTGTCAGTCAGTCACACATGGGAACAGCGGGAGAGCATTTAATGTAATCCATGTCCTGTCATTTCTGTTCACCTGATAATGTAACATTTTACAGCGCAGGGGTGGACACGCTCCTGATGGGAACAAGACCTTTAATTTCTACACGCTCCTGCAAATGGCTTTTTGCACATACTATGCACAGGCAGTCAGGAAGAAGCCAGATTACATTGCACTCTGTTTGTGTCCATCTTTAACTCGGTGCAACATTTTATTCCGCTGGATCATTGCTACTTTTGAAGGCTGTGCAACATCACTCCTGAAACTTACCTTGAACTTAAACCACTTATGTTTGATTCCACTGATATCTCTGCTTTTTACAGTATATGCAACTTTTTTTTTTACTTTTTCTCAATATACAGTGTTTAAAACAACATTGTGTGCATTTTTGCAGTTTTTTGCCGTTGCAGTACCATGGTTGTAATTGTGTAATTGTTGTGATTACATTACCTATGATCTAAAGCTAGCAAGTCATCTTGGAGTGAAACATAAACCAAGTGCAACAACACAAGGCACAACACTAAGCTAATATTACTGACTAGTCCAAAAGGAAGAAGCCCAGCTCAGTGTCTGCCTTTCAGCCTTTTATTTCAGTCCCAAAAGTCAGTCCTAGATTTACTCTTGTCCAGTGGCCTTTTTGTTTGGCCACTTTCTCATTTTCTTAGCTTCCCCTGTCAATATCTCCTTTGCTCTCTGTCATTATGTCCATAGAGGCTGCTGGGCCCAGTTACATCACCAACTTGCCTAGCCCTGGTTTTGGCATGACACCAGCTCTGCTCCCTATCAGCATTCCCCTGCACCAGCCTGAGAACCTCCTCCAAAACGCCTGAGGTACAAACACTGACACTCCCCCCGGCGCTCTGAGCTCACAGTCCAGGTAGCCCAGCTAACAAAGTGAGCTAACATTAGCTAACAGCAGCTATACATCACAGCAGTTTAATTTACTTCACAGGAATCACCTTCAGTTTCACCACAGTCAGTGAAATAGTTGGTTGTGTGTGATCTTCATCTTTTGTAAATGGACGCGTCTTAACCTCCAGCCACCTTTAGGTTTACACAGCTCAGTGACACTTCAATCTGCTGACTCATTTCATCAGTTTGCAAAACTGAATTTAATCAGTGGGTCACCAGAATAAATACGACTTGCCTTTTGATCACAGTAATAGAATTATGCTCCCTGCATGAGAAAAGATAATGGAAGCGAAATTGGAAGGGGAATAAAAAGGTCAGGTAACAGGTCCAAACAGCTACACACATGTGGAAATTAAGATGGCAAAACATGACTGCTCTTTTACACTGAAAGTTTTTTTTTGCATAAATACAACAGCCTCTTTAAACAAGATGAAGAAACAAGAAATTGTTCACAGATATGCAGGTTGTAGGATGTTGAGAGAACAAAAGTGGGAAGTGAGAAAAGAAGTTAAGAACAGTAATGATGTGCATAGCAATGAAGAGATAAAACTGATATACATGAATACATTTATTGGCCACAGAAGGGAGCTGTACTAGCAAGGGACAACAAACTGTATTCACTATATTACATATATTGGTATTATTTTTTTTCAATATTTAAAGTTGGAGAGTTTGTGTTCTAGCAAACATCTTCTTGCTTCCTGTTTTTCTTTGCTCTGCAGGCTCCACGGAAAGCAACAGAAATCCCGGCACATTTATAATACTAATCACTTCAGTGTAATGGCTTTGAATGCTTTAATACTTTGAATCCTTTAAGTATTCATCATGAGTTCTGTACTTATTCCAGTAACAAACACTCTTTAGGCAACTTCTTGAATCAGACTACATGAGAAGAGCACTTGCATTCACAGTGTTAAGTCCTGTCTGTGTTCTATACCGGTTTGGAAACAGAGGGAACATTTCTCGTCAAGGACCACCAAAAAGTGGCCACTCTCACTTTGAATGTGCAATCTTTACTAATCAAGCTTTAATGGAAAGGACAAACCCACTAAACTGATTGTTTTCTAATAAGCATTTAATTGCCAAGTAGCTTCTCTCACCTGAGTTACGAGGCAATTACCTACCCTTGCACTGACACTCTGATAAGAGAATCATTACTGGATATTTCAGCTTCCACCACTGTGTCGGCCCAGAGACTCACACTTTGATCCCCTGCCACAACTGTGAGAGCTCACCTGAGAGACACTGAAACTGGCAATGGCAGGACGGAGAAAATCAATGAAAGCAGCTTAATGTGGTGAAACCATGTTGACACTGAGACAAGCTTGATGGAGTAGAGGGCCAAACAGTGCAAAGCCAACAGACTCCTTAACAAGAAGATTTGTACTGGATTAATTAAGGATTAAATTAGAAAGCTACAGTATATTCATACTAATTTGTTTGCATAACAGTTTGCAAATGATTTAGTTTTCCAGTTATGTTATGTACATTTAGAGGAGGGTTATGACTGAGTCAGCTATGGCTGGAACATGCAGTCTTTATGTGTCACATGCTGTTATATACTGTGATTATAGACACATCTTGAGGTCACGGTTATCGTCCGATGCTTCCTCAGGTGGCCAGTAAATTCCCTTTATAACTGCAGACTTTTGCCTGTTTCCCTGTCTTTGGTCTTTATGCTAGTAAGCTACTGCAAGCTAACCAGTCTCTAGCTCCAGCTTCATACTGACCAAACAGGCATGAAAGTGGCATCAATCACCCGACTCCCTCAGTAAGAAAGCAAATGGGCTCACTTCCTGAAATGTCTAACTATTCGTTTAATGAGTCATCTTTAGGCAATCAATAAAGTTGAGCACTGGAGCATCAGCAATGCATCATGAGAGCTCAATTTTTCTCCGAGAGTTAGCTGTGAAAATCATCCACTTGAGTCATTTGTCGGGATGCTGCAGAGACAGCGGTCTGTGCGCTGTCAAGACTTAGCATTCATTATTTTTACTTATATATACACACTCAGTTGGCAAGTAAGTGTCTAGCTTTTGCAATTTCATTATTCATTTAAAAGAATAAAACCACAATGTGCACAGCCACAATCTGCCATAACTGTGAAACTTGGTTGTCAGTGTGTGTCCCCCATCCTCTATCCTCGGCGTGAGTATAGCCAAAAATGTGCTTGACTGTGGCTATCAAGAGAATAACAGAAGGGATGGAAAATGTAACTTCAGAACAAAATCAGAAAAAAAGGCAGCAAAAGAACCATGATGCCAACGAAAAAACAAAGATTAATAATAATAATTTCTTTCTGCAACACTTGAGGTACGCCTGACACCTCAGCCTCAGGCTACTGCAGGCGGACCGCTCAGCTCATCAAGATGAGTGACAAGTGCTGAGGTGGGGACTTGACTGACTGAGAATGAGGAAGGTGGGGCAAACATCCTGTACCAGTGTAATGTCTCACACTGAAGGAATAAACAGAAGAGGAGATGTGATATTTAAAGAAGACAAAGCGACGACACTGTTTCACAGATATGTTTTTATTTGTCAAACTGAAAGAGCTTTTTTGTTTGAAGCAACACATTTTTTTTTGACTGTACACAGTTTCTTACTCTCCTCTGCAGGCTTGAACCTAACCAGCATTTTAACAGGTACGTTTTCTAGATAATGATTGACACTCAGACCGAGGAGGTAAGAAAAAAAATACGTGAACAGCGGACACATAAAATACAAAGACAGAATGAGCTCCCACCTCGCTCCTCTTTTGAACTTGTGAGATGAAGTTTTACAATGCACAAGACAATCGATGGTGAGTACAAAGTAAAGGCTATTAGATCTTTATGATATGCAAGAACATAATGTGCCTGTGGACATCTTTGTTATACTGTACTGTTCAAACTCATACATCATGCAAACTTCCTCAAAGCTTTGTAGCAGGCCTGCTGACAGGAAGCGGACTACAAAGACCAATCAGAGCAGATGCTGGCCAAGATATTACGAGTGAAGAATCAAAATGGAAAATAATCAGTGAGAAACAACATGTTAATGCTCATCCTGTCCATGAACCTAAGGAATGACAGTCACTGATTCACACCAATAACAATTTTCACATATTGGTAATCTACAGGAAAGTCTTTCAGTGTAACTTACATCGAAGTACATATCGAGTTTGGCAACATAACAGGAGATATCCCTATCTTCAAACACACCAGAGCCTTTATAGTAGTATCACATACTGTATATCATATTGCAATTTGCCAAACCAGACTACAACTGGATATGTTCAGTTCCAATTATCCAGATAACAATCGAAAATGTTTTTGTTTCATTTTCAGACTTCGTACAGTTACTTGTCAACTACAACGACAGACATGTTGATGGCGTGACGGCTGAGAAAGCCCTGGCACACAACAATATAAAGTAAGCTCCAGAACTTTTTGGACGGTGACGCATCTCTTTGTGGTTTTCTTGCTGTGCTTTTCATCAGTTTTTAGTCATGAATGTTTGATTCCAATGCATGTTTTTTTAAAGTTTTTATCATTCGTTAAATATAAAGTGACGGAAATAACATCTTGTTGGCGAACCAACATTGATTGGAAAGGCTGACGCGTTAAATTAAATAAGGTACTCCTGTAAATGTCTCAATTTCTCTTTAAGCATGGGCTGCAATCTCAGAACAAATACACGGTTCCTACTGTATGAAATAATTGGGTCATTAAGAGACTGAAAGCTGACAAGTCTTAAGTGAAACATGAAGCATAGAAGTAGACGTGGCTCTCTTTAGCTCTTATTGTGGCGCTCGAGAGCTTTAAAAAAAAAAACTAGTCAAGAGTGGAGACCACTGGAGTATTCCAGACCTATTTTTAAGCCGCGTAAAATGGGCTGTAAGGCTCGACACTGCTGCGATACCTCAGGTACTTGTTTGCTTCCATTTATTCAAGCAGCCAAGCATCGGCGTTCATTTACTGCAGGACGCAGCCAACAGCAGGACCCAGTGAAACATACAGTGAAAATTGCATAAACAGAATGTTTTGATGTGATTGGCCTAGCAGCATCTTTATATCCCCCGTTACCTTAATGTGTCTCAGTATTTTTAGCATCCATTTGAACATGCAGACAGCTGCAGTCATGTCATGTGAAAACACCCACATGTTCTTTAACATTTCATTACTATCATCTCTCATCCAGGATTATAATAAAGATCAGAACCCCTGAAATAAAACACTGTCCATATTTAATTTAGAGCTGTGTACTGATGCCACGGGTCATCGCTGTAGGTTCGAGAAAATGACATATATTATATATTATATTATTCATCTTGGACATTTGAGCTCTTTTAAAATTAAAGAAATTAATTTATAATTATTTATCATATCAAAGGGATTAATGAAAATAAAAGACTGCTTTCAGTATTTGAATTATGCATATATGGAGATGATTTAAATAATTGCTCTCATTCATTTGCCATTTTTTAAAAAGTTATAACACACAGAACTCTTTAAATAGGTGGCCAAAAATTCTACACTTGCAGGTTACTGAATGACATCTATCCTGAGCTTTTTAATTGATTCAACTTAGTTCGGCAAGACAACACAAGGACGCATCTGACAGCTGAGACAAATAAACGTAAATAAATACAAAAAAAAAAAAAAACTAAGAAGAAGCACAAACACAAATGTCTTAGAAAAAGTGTAGCGGCAACCAGATACAAACAAAAAAAAGGAAACTCCTTATGAGAGCATTAAGACATTTCAACTAGAGACAGCCTATGAGCCTCAGTGTCAGTGCTGCAGCACCGCGTTTGACTGCAGTCGTCTCACATGTCAGTCATCTTCAGTAAGCTTTTGCAGTGTGTTGTAATGTTTCAGAACTATTTAAAAATGCACATAAAAATAGGTCCCTAAATCAAAGCCGTTGCTTTCAGGGCTGGAGGTTTTAAATGATTTGTCATAATATACATTTATAATTCACGCACCATGCAATTTCTTAGTCTTTTACATATAATACAAGAGCATTAATAGTGTTTTGATTGATGTAGTAATGTCAGTGTCCATTAGGGTAAAAGCATGGCTTGAGGACGTGTAGTAATCAAAGTAAAAATATATTTGATAATGTGATAACGTGTGACCTCTACATGGCATTTCAGACAATTAAGTTATGTTATGGAGTTGGTTAATCATGTCCAATGAAGCACGGCAGACAGATTTCACATCTTTGTTAAAAAGTGACACTGTACAATAGCTTCCATGGCAACAAGTTAAAACCACAGCGAGACCCCCCTTCCAACTCCACCCGCAACCCCAACCCTCCCATCTATATTACAGAAGTTCATTCCAAACAGGATGGCAAATCTTGAGAAGAATAAAAAGACAAAGATCACGCATAAAAGAGGAAACTGAAAGACAAAAGTGGATCAGGGGCAGGTTTTAAATCATTGTACAAAAAAAACAAACAGCAACCCACCACAACCAAACACGTAATCTTGAAAAATCCATTGGAAATTGATTTCTTTTTACAGGTTGCACAGTTTACTTTTGAAATACTGGGTGAGATACTCCAGTATGCCAAGGGACGGGGGGACAATGGCAAGAAAGATGGAGGAAAAGACTTCATTCTTCCTCCTTGCATCCGAGTATCTCTGCGCGCAAAGTGATTCTGCCGTACCATGACCAGGGAAGGATCCGGATGAGCCGAGCGTAGATGGGTGGATCTATCACATTCTTTCTGTGCGTGTCATTGTCAAAGTTCCCTTGGAATACCTATGAAGACAGGAGCATGGAGGAATTATTTGTTTGGCAACTTATTATAACTGCCCTATAGCAAAACCATAAAAAAAACACCAAGAAAAAGAAACTGAAAACCAATTTAGTGCAGCAGCGTGGTAATCAAACGCTTTAGAAGCCGACATGTTGTGGAAGAATCTGTGAAAAACAACAGAAACCAAACGTGATGACTATTTACTGAGAGGCAGGTGCAGAACATTCATGCTGCATTTCTTGCCTGATTTCTCCAGACTGCTAGCTTGAAGGCCTCATGCCTGAGCAGGTACTGAATGAAGTGCAGCCAATCACAGCCTCAGTTCAAACACTGCCAATAACAGTTGCACGTTTTTTCTGAGCTCAGCCCTATCTTTGGTTCTTTTCTTTTTATGCACCACACACACACGTGCGCACATCCTCCGTTTCCCCCTGTGGAAAATTGGGAGTTGTTAGAGCGACACAGCTGGAAGTCCCACCTTCACAATTAGTGGCAGACGTCTTCCGTTACTTCTCCTGCTTACTGAATAGCATTATTAACATGCACCTTATGCTTGCTGGTCTTATTTTCCTTCAGTTTTGTTGTGCATCTTTTTTTATTTATTTGTTTTTTACCTTGGCGATAAAAGAAAGGTGTTGGTGGCTGCCAGACAAGCTGCTATAAAAGAAAAGCCCCGTTTCTTCGGCGCTGGCTCAGAAAAACTCAACATATTGTCCGACAGACTAATACGCATTCTGGATGGAACACACCTAAAGTGTTATTATGTAGCCACTGGAATGTCCTTTACTGCAAGTGCTGAAAATCCAGTTGTCTCCAAGTCCCCAAGAGACATATTGAAGACATTTACGAGCCTTCAGGTACGCCTTGAACTAACAGTTCAAGGGTTAACTAACTACCAGATACAAACAGGATAATTGTCATGGGATATGTGCTCTTTTGTTGATCATTACAAGCTTAATTTTGTTGTGTGCTTAATAGACAGCAGAATGAAGTATATTAGGAAGAAATGTATCTACAGGGACTGCTTCATTGAAGGATATGATCATTTCAATTAAAGAGACACAATTATGCCTGTGTAATTGGGATGTGATGGGATTCAGTGTTGTGTGGAATGGAAAAATCAGTGGGCCAAATCCAAGCAGGTGCTGGAGACAGAGGCTGACCTTTTAAAAGTAAAGCTTCAGCTAATTCTCTTTCAAATAATCATAAGAACTGGTCTGGATTCAGAAAGTCAAACACTAGCTTGAAGGTTTCATTATAGCAAATGCTAAAAAATGGCCATGCACCAGAAATCACATAAAAGACGATGGAGAAAAATAGTTTCAACTTTGTTTGGTTTAACACAATATTCACACATTATTAAATAAATGAAGGCCAGAGAAGAGATTTGAAGATTTCATTTTTTTAGCAGCACAGACTGTGAAGGACAGAAATAAAAACCTTCCAGCCGTGTTTGATGCTACTGATTGTGTCCCTGCCAAGGAAAAGAAACCATTCAAATAAAACCTCCCATGTAATTACAAATAGGATAATGGAAATTGGTCAGACAAATTGAGTTACTGCTAAACTCCCTCCTTCTATTGTCCACTGAACTTTGACAAAACATGCTCACACTGTCCACTGGCTCAAAAGGCATGATGTGGAGAGGGTCCAATTTTACCCAAATGTCCAAACGCAAACTGGAATGCCAACCTGGTGACAAAGGTGCTTGTTAAACAGAGCACATTTCTAAAAGACAACCAGAGTATACTAATAGAATATATATAGGCCTTTAAGCTACAGTAACATGATATAGTTTCTAGCAGGTGAAAAATGCTCTAACGATGCAACTTTAGTTTGATGTTGGTGCTTGTCAAACTAGAAATTCATTTCATTGTGAGCCTGATGCCTCTTAGCAAAGCGAACCTCAGTGAAGCACATTATTGTATAGGTCTCAAGAAGCATATAGTGCATAGAAGCTGTAGCAAGCAGCATATGGTTTACAGATGTAAGAGCCAGTCTCAGGAGAGCACTGCCTATCCAGCAGCTGGACACATAAGATGTAATTGTCTCTGATCAATATGCAATAATGTGACAAAATATGAAACCTCCGCTCTCCTAGCATATGTTTCCATTAATATGACTTCTTTAGCGTAGTTCTTTATTTATTCGTGCTGCAGACTAAAGCTGAAATCATGTGACAGGTGCACACTTTCATTACTTTCTTTATTTCACATGTCTAACACAAACGGGTACGGGTTTCCATCTGCAGATGAGCAAACAGCAAAACAACACTACATCAGGAGGCATTAAGTCCTCTGTCATTTCTCCCTCTTTCTCTATATGTGCTTCTTCCTATAAACGTAAAATCCACATTATTGCCCTTTGAAGTCACATAAAAATATTCAAGCCTTCCTTATCCTGGATGTTATGGTTTCATATTCGAACAATGTTATTGCCTGAGAGGTAATATAGAGTATGTGACTGTGAGTATGTGAATATAATCACTTTTGAGCAAAATTATGAGGTCATTTCTGCATACATGTCTGGATGAACGTAAACAGCATCGTTACTTCAGCGAAGCCTCCAATCGTAACTTGTTAGGGGAGACCAGAAAAATCTTTCCTGAGCGCTGTTTGCAGTCTTCTTGTTAGTGAAGAAGAGAAATACGAGAAATGGTCAGTTTACAGTGAGTATAGATGGAACTATTGACAATCCTTGTCATATTTGTATTTTTAGCGGCTTACTTACTGAAAATGGCCACTGCGTGACGAAGAAAGTATTTTTTTTAATTGAATTGAACTGATATGTATCACGGTGAGCATCAATGAACCTGTGGCATGTAGTGTGGTTTCTCTATGAGGTACACAAACACAGTCTGTTGCGAGCGCAGCAGTCTAGCAACAAAACACAATTGATTTCCGATCTGGGCCAACAAACCCAAACTACAGATACAACATTTCAGAATCAGAATCAGGTTTATTGCCAAATAGGTTTTTCTCACTGCCTTGGTGTTTTGGTGCATAACAAACACAATGTGTTGACTGTGTTCATGCTGTGTTCTGGCTGTAGGGCTACAGCGCTGGCATACAGGCCTGATATTGACGTTTTAATAGAGCTGGATAGTCTGCAGCGCTATCAGTTTCCTGTGTGGCCAACCGCGGTATTACACATCCCTGCCCTTGTCTTTCTAGACCACCATTACACAGTAAGAGGAAGCCCGGAAGCCTCGAATAACGATGAGTTATTACCGCCTGTGTTGTAAATTGTTAAACTGAGATGATTTAATGTTTGTCAAACTTTCTCAGAGGTTGGAAAAACTTATTTTTGGTCCCATTTTTTTAACATCTCAGTCGGCGTTAAATTTATGGTACAGTATGAGCCTCTTATTTCAGAGAGGCTAGAAACTGCAGCGTGCATTAGAACAGCATGGCTTGTCGTTTCACAGCGATAAAGTGGCTGAAACCGTACAATAAAGCAGCAGCATGTGTTGGCCCACACCTGTTTCAGTACATGTTCACAGCATTTCCTAACTGCTTACATTATGCTACATTAATGATATAATAAACCCAACAGTTAAAGCAGTTTCTAAACTATACTGTGTTGACATGTTTTTTCACTTTGTACTGTATTTTAAAACCGCAATATGTCACATTGGAAAGTGTGGAATATGTCACTTCCAGGAGTGTTGCTTGCTATGTGACAACCAGGGCACATGATAGGACAATATAAAAGGCAGGGCAGAAAGCCCATAAAAGCAGCAGCTGATTGAAATATGACGAGAATCTGTTGCAGACTGTCTGGGGAGCTGCACAGTGTCAGAGGCAATGTCTCTAAAATAAACTGTCTGGATATGTGAAGAACCACAATAAAAAGGACAAACACTGTGATGCTCGAGGAGAAAGAGAAGAAGGGGATGAGAAAGGTAATGAAAGCACCCTCAATAACAGCATTCTGGAAAAGAACTCCAAGTTCATAAAATTAATCAGGGGCAGAAATATCAATGATTCACTAATCGCTGATGATACACTTAACAGAGGCAATTACACGCAGCTACCATGAAGAATGGGTGTAATCCAGCATTTTAAACAGTGTTTGCTGCCATATAAGCAAGTTTTACTATAGACCTATAGTGTGTTGTGTATAAACGTCATAATTAATAACTGTGCCTTGGTAGATTTTGGTGGATCTTTCCAAATTTCAGCAGAACTGGATCACTTGTACAGCAGGTTGGAACAGCTTTCCCTACTCTGAGCAGGTTAGTGGATGCGGAACATGATGCATTCATTTTTGAATACGCATATATCTTGGCCACACAGTGATATTTTTTAATTCAAATTTGTTGTCAAAGATACTGTCATGTACAAATGCCAAAACAACTTCTGGACATTTTCCGTGGATCCGGTTTCAACTGATTGTGGCTTGTGGGTACTGAAAATCCACAAAATGATGTATTTGCAAGCAGTCGGTTTCATCACTGAATCATAAATAGCAATACGTAATGTGAAGCTGCGCTTGTTTCGTCCTGCAATACTTTTACTGGGTATCCACATATCTACCCGTTTCTGATCTAGAGAAGAGAGACCAAACCTCCATAGAGCATAGCTTTAACTTGTGACCTAATTGTGGTCTGTGTCCCAATAGAGCAATGAGAAAATAAAATACAGATCCAGCACATTATAAATGTGGGAAGTCCAGCCTGCCTGACAGCAGCAGAATCACCACCCACCAGCTGCTGACTGGTGGAGCCCACTGGTGGAGCCCACTGGTGGAGCCCGCTGGTAGCATTTGTGCTGGACGCAAACAGAAATCATCTGACTTCATCGCCCCCAAGTGTAATTATTTCATCCAGCAATCGAGACACAAGCGTAAATGGTTGTGTGTGTGTGTGTCGAACTGATCCAGGAGCCACAACTCTGCTCCCATCTATTGATTTTTCCATGCAGGTAGAGTCTTGGGTACGCATTACTAAGGGAAGCCTTGTTTGCCACTAGAGATTCAACACTGCCCATTCTGGTGCAGGTCAAGGGAACGGGTCACTCAGATCTCTTTGCTCTCTGCCCTCATGTTGCCACGGCGATACCAGAAAGCTGGGCCACATCTTCATTGAAAGGTTAAGAGTGGCCATCCGGCTTAGAAGAGCCAGTTACACTCAACCAAACCAGAACGCACGGCAGCCTCGTCTAAGAAGACGGCAGTGCATCCTGGTGTTTGTGTTTTTAAATACTGAAGCGCATTAAGGCTTGCAGCTAATGTTATGTAGTCAAGGAAAATATGACTTTTAGTGGTTCATCTCCAGATGATTGTATTCACAGCTATCTAACATTTAGTTACCCTCTGACCTGGAGGGAATTGAAGACTCTAATGGCTAATTAACCCGGTGTCACCTGAGTGAAATACTATTAAACATAAATCAATTACTTTTGTGCTTGATGGCCCCCATCAACGGAGTGTGTAAATATTGACATGCAGGAAAGAGCAGTGGTGCAGGAGTGGGAGAGTAGTGACCCAGGTGTGGAAAGTGTGTCCATGCTGGAAAGCAGCCGAGCCGATATGTATAATTATAGAATGTATCCCGGTTTAATTATGTTTAAACAATGGGCTGTGTTGTTACTTGTCGGTGCACAGGTATTTGGGCTTTGTGTGTAAAGAAAAGGCGACAAGGCACTCTATGGATTTTCTGGAGGGATACTGTTGTGTGTGTGTGTGTGTGTATGCAACTGTGCCCTGCTTTGACAACATCTGTATTCTGACAGAGTCTCCTCTCTCAATCTAGATCTAACTGCCTGCAGCCTCTGCCACACAGGAGCTGGAGGGGGGAGCTGAGGAGAATACTTACAAGCCTCTACCACTGCGCCCGCACCAGACACCCAGACTCATACACATACACACAGTGTATCCCTGCCAAGTCAAGCATTGTGGTGTGGCAGGAGGAGCCTCGGGAGTCCAACAGCCAAATGTGTCCTCTAGCATTAATGGCTGCTTCAGCTGACTGAAGGGGGAAAACACCTTGAAGAATCATACATCTGAACCGCCCCTCGGCTCCGTCTAGGGACGAACTGATTGACATTCTCAGAAGCCTTGCTAAACACGCCTGCCCTCTAATACGGAGCGCACGCTCATACTCTGATTGACTGCCTATCCTTGGTCTTGCTCTGAATTACACAGCAATAACAACACGAGGAAGGCTGCGGACGGTTATAGAAATGTCATAAATTCACGCGGCTCGATGAAAACGTGGACTTTCTTTCTGAAAATGAGATTTTAAAATGTTAAAAAGACAACTTGTTTTTCATATAATTTCGCTCGCCCTCCCTTTGCTATGTAAGATGATGCTTTCCGCGATT
Source organism: Nibea albiflora (assembly GCA_014281875.1). Taxonomy (NCBI): domain Eukaryota; kingdom Metazoa; phylum Chordata; class Actinopteri; family Sciaenidae; genus Nibea; species Nibea albiflora. The sequence goes on from CM024801.1 coordinate 19,761,776, forward strand.
TCAAAACTCATCCAGTGCTCGGCTGTTGAAACTGTCTGAGTGGATATCATGCTGAGCACGCCTTGGCCTGTATTCAAAGATCATCATGAGTGCTGAAATTATGACTCCAACTCCTCAAGCAAGGAATCTGAGCAGCAGATATTGAAAAAATATTTCTGAACATTGGCTGCTGGACTGACTCCGTAACAAGCATGGGGCATACATTGGAATGTGGCCATAGAGGGACATTATTAGTGTGCTATGGATTGCAGCTTTGAGGTCCACCACACTGAGCTAAACGAAACAGAAGTCCTTCTATAAGAAAATTGAGTTTTGAAATGAACTTTACCACATAACCCCTTCAACCTGCTCAGACATAATTACTGATCCTTTTATGCACACAGCCTGAATGTGGTGGCATGTGGTGGAGTTGAACTATGAAATCAGGTATGACGACAAATTAAAGACTCAAGAATTTTCGAAATGTGTGAAATAAATTAGCGTGGACACATGAGAGTGCTGGAGATTGATCTAGCATAATCTAAATCAATATGTTTTCAGTTATTAATCAAATAACACGCCAACTGAGGCTCTAAACTTGCACTTGCACTCTCCCATGTAAATTTCACTCAATGCTGGTTTTGTGTGATTGTTTAATCTCAGCTCAGCTGCACCCAAACATGAAGACATCGTCTCTCCATCTGAAAAAATCAGAAGTACTCAACAACAAATCTTTCGATTAGGAGACGCAACTTTGACAAATTCAAAGAGCGGGAAGTTCCCATTAAATCTTCTATACATATTTACTGACTCTTTATATGGTCGAAAATACTTTAAAATTCAAGACATAGATGACGATTGCACTGCAAGATTAGAACAGAAGAGATTATCCAGTCTATTATACTGTAGATATATCATGATTTCAGTGCACACAGAGTGATTTCAAGCACCTCTACATTATTTACTGCTTTGTGCAATATGTATGTTTGGATTCTACTAGATCTCGGTTTCTTGATTTTTTTTTTTTTTTTTCCATAGTCAACACATCACCAATACATGAGTAAGGAGACGAAGCAGGGCTTATCTTTCAATAAGCACAGCAAGAGAGAGAAAAGTAAACACTGCCTCTCTTGCCACCAGTATGTGAAAGACAAGAGGCTTCAGCTTTGGCTGTAACGCCGTGCCTGCAGCTCTCCTGATATCAGCAGAGAGACGGCTGCAGCCCCACGCCGTCTCTCCTGTCGTGGGCGATTGGAATGGACACGTACTGTTGAAGGGCCGTAAACAAGATTTTCAACGTAGCACTGGCTAGGCCAGGTTGACAGCACGGTCTTATCTGATCCCAAACCAGAGAGTGGCAGTGGAACAAACCAGGCCAACTCAGTTTGAGCCACAGATAAGAAGATGCTAAAGGGAAGTGGGAAGGAGAAGTAGACAGGTCCCGGAATGGACATTTTCACTCTTAATGCTTTTTGACATTTGCTGCTTTGTACTGTAGGTTTCTTGCTTCAGGTTGTGGTCCTTCCTGTGCATTTCAACATGTTAACTCTGTTTTTCTCTACCTTGAATACCCTTTTTCCTTTGCTGTGTGATATATAATTCAAAACTTCAGTACTCGCTGTACCTACAGGCATGCATTTATGATTCCATAGTACTTCAGTTTGTTTGGTGTGGTAGCATGACCAAAAAAGAAAAAATAGACTAAAGTTTTGTCCGTTAATATCTTGTTCAGGCTATGATGTGACGGTCATGGTTATGATGTGCCGTGAAAGCTCCTTACCTTGTCCTTCCCCTGTTTCTCATCTTGATATACATTCCACCGCTCTCCATCGTTACTGTACGCCACTTTGTATGAGCCAACAAACTGGACATGGCCAAAGTCTTTAGCTCCCTGGGTGATGACACCTGTGACCTTGGTGGGAACAAGCAAGTCCACCTGAAAGAGGGAAGAAGCAGAGGGAAAGGGCGATGAAGACAATTAACCTCATTTTTCGAGACAGTTAGAGTGTGGAAAAGTGTCAGAGATGCTACATTTTCTTCAATCTAGTCAGCATCTTTCTTTCTTTTTTTTTATTGATGCCATCAGAGGATTTACAGTAAAAAGACACCAGGCGCAAAAAGTCAGTTTCAATTATTCACAGAATATTGAACAACAAGGCTAAGTCCACAACCTCGCCTCAGCAAAAAAAAAAAAGAAATCGCACGGCGCAGCAGCTTCTGAGACTCAGACTGCTCCATTTGGGTTAATTTTTAATAGCTTCTCATTTGTTGCAAACAATTTAGAGCGCAAGGGTGCTAGGCAGTAAACACAAACTTACTTTCATTCACAGTTTAGTTCATTTGAGTTCAATTATGCTTCATTATTTAGAAAAGAACACAACACTGCTGGGTTGAGATTCAAAACGTAGTTAAATTGAACTCCATATGCATGACAAGAAGAATAAGTGCTGAAGCTTCATAACATTCACCTAACGTTCACGCCACTTCAGAGAAAAGATGGTGCAATTACGTCTAAAACAGGTCAAGCAAGTAAGAGTTTTTCACCACGTTAATTATGTCAAATGAATAATGTATGTGGACAATCTAAAGTAGAAGTTAACAGGGAGGCATTGCTAATGTTGCTACGAACATGGTCAGCGCAGTGCAAAAGTACAGAGCATACTGTAATGGAACATCAAGGGTAGCATAATAAAATAAGTCAGTCCCACTGATCTTTCATAAGCAAACAGCAGAGGGTGTTGAGTGAGGTTAGAGTGCTTTCCACATAATGGGAACTGTACAGAAATACCTGCATCTCGGAAGCACATTAAGCCAAATGCATATTGTTGTTTTGATTCAAACATAAAAACTTTGATACATTAAGCTGACAAATTAAGGGTATGAAATTTCCATAAAGTCCCACGTGATGCTAAATAATTGATAGCACCGCCTTGTGCCTTTCCGATTCTTAAAGCGCTCATAGCCTTAAGTCACCGTGAAGCTGTCCCACTTATCATGTTCATCCACGTAGCATCAATTCACAGTCAATACAGCAGGGAAAAAAACAAGGTGCGACTTGGCATTCTGCTGTCACATGGGAAGATAGTGGCAAAATCTAGATGCACAAGGAGAGCAAGAGAGAGAATCATGTGCATGCAGATTTATTTCTTCTGCTGAATGTACACAGCGGCGAGACAACCATACATCACGCTAATTGGCCTGGTCATAGGCCAACCCATACGCTGACACCCGGCTCCAGCAAAACAAAATACTGCCCCGCGTAGATTAAACAAATAAGCAAACAAACCCAAGTAATACATGAGTTATGACTCAGTTTCATTCCACCTCCTGCTCTCGACACATTGCAGAACACGACTGTGCATCTCGGCACATCACACCACACTTTTATTGCCAGCAATATGTTAGAAACCCTGAAACTATTTTTTTTTTTTTTTTCCTGAGCAGCGATGTGAATGAGCTCACTGAAAGTCTTCATCTCTCATCACTTCTCTTTCCTCCCAGCTACTTTAAGATTGAGGACTGCTTCCTGGGTATTGGAGGGGCTCTCTCGAGTAAATGCGGACCCCTTGCTGTGTACATAAGCAGGCATAGACCTGGATCCTGACACGAATGTAGACAAAGCCATGCCTTAGTGAATACAAAGCCGATTCTTGGTTTTCTAAAAACCATCCAAGCGGATAAACTCACTGTTCTCCATTTATAAGATGTCAGGCTAATGAAAGTAGGACAAAAGCCACTGATGTTTGCACGCAGACATAATTTAACTCTTAGAAATGCTGCGGTTACAGGTATGCAATTATGCAGATGCCACAGTACGTATGCATGCTTCATTTGTTACACTGTGCACTATTTATAAAGTTTCTCCTCGGGGCTGTGGTGGCAGCAGCGTGAAATGTTTCCCTGTAATGTATATGAATACCTTTAAACAACAGCTCTGTTATAATGACAATAATGTCACAACAACCCGCTGGATAAAAGGGGGCCATAAAGAAACAGTGGCAGGGTGTGCTTGGTTGATTTAGAGGGGCACGACACCTTGCATTGTGCGGCTTTGATTATGCTCCAGTTGCAGAACGTTGAGGTAATCTCGTTCTACCAAAGCAGTCAAGTCTGCCACCAAAACAAAGGCGGGCTTGAAGGGGAACCTGTAATTGCTGTCACAGGTAGCAGGTCAAAAAAAAAAATACAACCGCCCCTAGCGACGCCGGCTCTCAACACTTTGATGGCCCAAACTGAATTAGGGAGCAAGATAAGCTTGTTAAAGCAAGGCCTCTCCTCCAGCCTCCACCGTCTGCTCGTTCTTCCATCACACTCTCAACCCCATTCCCTCCTCCGTGAGCTGTTAACCCAGACATACAAGGAGTGTGTTAAGTCTTTGTAGCAATCACTGGATGCTCGTGGCAAAGAAATAAAACACCAGAATCAATTTTAGGACTTTGCTCACTGACATTAAAAAAACATAAATAAAATAAGATTCATGTCGTTCTAATCTCAGCTAACCGACACGACGGCACATGGAAAAGGGAGACAGGGTCAATTACTTATTTGTACTTCTCTTTGATGGCAGCTTGCAAAGGGGCAACATTTCTGCACTTCTGCCAGACAAACACTCATCTCCCCTGCTCATTAAGACAAGACTTGGTGTGTAAATCTCGAGTCCCCATTTGAAGTGGCTTTGCCAATGCAGGATAAAGAGATTAATGCAGTGAGAGGGAGCCTTATGAGGAGCCGAACGAGCCCCAGTTTCCTTTTTTATGAATACAGCACATGCATACATAGCATCCTGCTGACACTCTCCCTCCAGCTGTGCTAATTTAACTATGTGTTGAAGACTCATTTAATCTTCAAAGCCTGCAGGAAAAATGTGAGTGTGTGTGTGTGTAATGCATACTTTCTATATATTCTCCTAGGTCACAGTGCAGAATTCAGGACTGCACGCACACAGCTGACTGAGCCACGAGGAGGACATTGTTATGGTCCATCAACCCCACAACAGGGCAGTTATTACCGAGGTGTAAAGCTGTGGTGAGAGCTTGAATACGCCTCGTTTCATGGCTCTTTTCATTTTCATAAACTGAGAAACCACAATGCTAAGTCTTTACAATGCAAAATTCATGTGATATTGCTTAACCCAACACATATCACCAAAACACGCAGCTAGCCATTATCAGGTCTATTTAAGGCTCCTGAGACACCACGTTCCCGCCAACATTTGCAACGGGTAGGAGATGTGCGGTTAGGAAGAAATGGGCACTTAGAAGGTAGGGATGATCTTATGACAGATGCTATTCAGTTGCTTTATGGGAAATGTATAGGGCTGCTTTCATTTTGTCCTTACTTTATTGACGTGCAAAACTACATTGTTGACGTTAATTCAAAGGAAAATAAGTTACGTAATTAAATCAAATTAGTTTTAAAGCAAAAGAAAAAGCAGACTGAAAGCAACCAAAGAAACGTGGGATGAGTCTGAAGGCAGACAGAGAGCTGACTGAGTAGATCACTTTTCTACTGAGTGCAAAGAAAAGCCTGTTTGTGTCATGACACCTTTCTGGGTTTAAAAATGTGCCATCTTACCCAGAGGTAAGCTGGCTGGATGAGTCAATTCTATGAGATGAACCAGGAGTTCAGAATAGTCTTAGTAGCATGAGAGTGAAAATGAAGAGATATAAAATAGGATGCAGAATACTTACAGCCCTACTCAGTGTTAACATCAGCCCAGACAAATTACTGTAGACTGAAACTCGTATTCATTAATTTTGTTTGTTTTGTTTATGATGGTAGAAAACAAACAGCCCGCAGCCCTTTATAGACTTAGCCTGTTGGACAAAGAAGCCCTAATTACTTATTAAAATGTAAATTCTAGGGTGCTGATTATAAATATCTGCAGGTCAAACTGAAAAAAAAGTGTCACGATAGCTAACAGCTTGCTGATGGCCAGATTTAAATATTCTGAGAAGGTACACCATTTCACCTTCAGGCAGCCTGTGGCGTGAGGCAGACTGTTTGGTAACACCTACAAAAGCAACTGCTTTAGGATGAACATTCACAACTGATTATGTCACATCTGACAGATAGAAAACAATGTCTTTATAATGATAATAAATGATAAGGACGGAGCACAATTAGAGCGTGCTAATTTTCTTCTTCTTTCTTTTTTTTTTTTTTAAACAGCAAACAAATCAGAGGTGTCTGACTTAACACCACACAAGGTTCCCGTGAGCGCCTCAGGTAACAAGTTAATTACATGGAATGAAAAGATTCCCTGTTTGGAAACGTGTAACTTCATTTAAGGACAGCGTTAGAGTTTGACTTTAATATCACTGTCGTACTTTAGGTGTTTAAATTATGACACAATTTAACAAAACACAACCTAAACATCAGGATATTTGCTTTAAAAAAAAAAAAAAGCGGCATAAATAACCGTGCGGCCGCGCTATACGAAGGCTGGCTGGCATTTCTGTTCATGTTCTCTGAGGAGCCAGTCTCAGCCTCCATCACTACATTACTCATTATGACTCATTCTTCTTTTTTGAGATGCACACACACTTTACAACAAAGTGTGCACGTTAGGAGACTGAGTGGCACGCCGTCACATTTCTGTGATTTCATTTAATGTGAAGTCTTTTAAATATCAGTACAGCTTTCGTGAGACGCACACATGCTACGGAGGACAGACGCACAAACACAGCAAATCTATTCTTCATCTATTCTAACACCTTCTGTGACCTGCATTTCCGCATGGGGTGGTTTGATGTCAGAAGGTATAAATGCCTGCTGAGTGCTCGCACGTTGGAATAAAGGTGTGCAGACAGTCTGAGGTGTGACTACAGCCTTGGATAATTCAGGATGGGGTAACACTTTATTTCAACTGTCTAATTACAGAAAGTTATTACAGTATTTGATGAAATGTTCATCAGCTTGTTGGTTGATATTCACAAAGAATACCATTTTCTGATATTACACTCCTGTATTTAAGGTTTGGAAAGAACATCTTGGTTCATGAATTGCCACATATACTCTAAAGATAATCTGTTAAACAACTACAGACAAAGTGAGACAGCTGAATTATTAATATTCTATCCAATTAGACGCCTCAGGCTGGTCAGGGTGGCAGTGACCAGCTTCCGACATAAATTTCCTTTTTTCCCCACCAAACATTTGACTTGAATAGAGTGCGTTATTTGAAAGTGCTAAATGTGGAATGTAAATCAAATGCACTGTGCTGAAAGAATGTGGAATGAGCTGTCCGGACATGAGGATAGATGTCTTTATTGCAACAAGATGACTTGTTTTGGCAGTACATTAAGAGCGTGAGCTGGTTGGCTGGTCAAGGCACATCTTCCAGCCAAAACGCTGGGGATATAAACATGGGGAAAGCGCTATGAAGTGACTCACAGGAAATTGCAAAATGGTAACGAGCTAAACAGTTTTACATGGCGTGGACATGCTATGAATTGAACATCCTCCCCCTTCCTCCTCCTCCTCACTCTAGTCTTCATGCCAGCACACTCATACGCAATAGATGTATATAACCCTAAGCAATCTGCACAGACCAGAATGAATCTCTTTTTTTCAAAATAGAAGATGCTCACAGTGCAATCTATCATTTTTAGCCATGGTAGCAGCGTAGCTCCGGCTACTTTGGCCATGAAATTTTGAATAGATATCAATGGTGTCCAGAGGATGTGAATCATGCTGCTTTTTGGATCCAGTATTTCTCATCTGGCACCATAAGTGGGTCACAATTTTTATTTATTCGGTGAAATATTTTAATATCTGCCAGATGGAATGGCAAAACACTTTGTAGAGACATCCATAGTCCCTTCAGAATGAAGTGTAATATCCTTGGTGATCTCCTAACTGTCAGCAGGTCCAGCATTTTGTTTTCATGTGAAACGAATGACAAATGCATTGTCATTGTGAGCACGCTGACAGTTAGCATGCAGCTAAAAGCACAGCTATGTCTAAACACGGCCGTAAACTCATCGAGCCCTCTCTTAAATGGGGGACATTGCAGCTCAAGTGTGCGGACCATGCTCATCTGTGCAGTCATGGTCGTGCTGGCCTTAAAACGAGGTGTAGTCAGGGGCATCCGCTGCTGCATTGCTGCGCTCTTGAAGCAGCAGGAAGTGATTGATCCACTAACCAGCAAAAACCTGATCTGAAGTCAATGGCACACTATTTTTTATTTTATTTAAAGCACACACTATTCAGATAAGTAAGATGCACCTACATAGACAGGTGCACACTGCCTGCACACAGTAGATTTGCTTATATGCACTCACACAAGTATGTGGATTGGTCAGGTATCTCCGTGCAAATCTGCATCTCGGTGATTTGAGTTCATATTTTTTTATTTTTGCAAGGTATCAAACGTGGAGCTGCAGGGGGAGGACAAGAAATATGGTACTGTACATAACAAGACGCATACAGGTCATGGTTGTATTATAAGATTAGTGAAGTTATTTTTACAGTGAGGGGAGCAGTTTCTGCAGCTGTCTCCAATGTTTCAGGCTTTTCTCCTCCTTTCAGCACAGAAATCGGTCCGTAATCAAAACTGCAGAGACAGCAAACGTCACGGCATGTGTGTGGCTTTCGTTAGCAGAGGTGCGCACACACACGCAGAAATCTCCAACAAATTCAAACTGTGGGTCAGATTCTTTCCTTTGACTTTTCCTGCAGCATCACGCAGCAACAGAAATGATACAGTAAGTGCGTCTAAGTGACGTGCATTTACGCATGTGGCACAGCAGCAGTAGCTTCATTAACACCAGTAAATAGGTGTAAAACACAGACTTTGCTCATCCCTTTTCTAAGTCACATGAGGTCTCCTGGCAATACTAGTTCTGTGTGTAATCACTGTAGCACTGCAGTTCTATTTAAGTGACCAGTTTGAGTTCTGTTAGAGGTCTAGTAGAGGTAAGTGTATATGGAAAGCAGGTATTAGTCACCAAATCATCTGACGGATGCCAGGCAGGATAAGCACACTAGCAGCTCCTCTTCTTTAACGGAAAATCCTTCGGTTCTCCAACTTGCCTAATCGTCCATTTAAATATGCAGGATTCACTGGATTTTAAAGGGAATGGGAGATGATGCTATGATTGGTTTAATTCATTTTATGTCTTGGTTAAAATCGTCTTAGATTAATTCTTCCCAAACGAGATCTGTGATTAATTAGAGATTAAATGCACCTTGCTAACCTTACATTGCACCCAGATTAGAGTTGAACACACCCAACATGCACGTGCACCGCGCACTTCAGACCACGCACTTTTAAACAGAGCCTTTAGTCTTGTTCATCAGTAAAACACGTAGGGAAATGATTATCCTGTGAGCTTCCTGTCTTTACAAAAGAAAATAAAAAATAGATTTAGTCTGTGTCAGGGCTTCATAAATGCTGCTCATTTAACATCATTGTTAAGAGCAAGTGGAATTGAAAGTATTGTTGAGGCTGTGATGAATTGCTGACAGTTTTTAATAAAGTCTGTAAAGAAAAGTGACCCTCTCCTTTAACAGCTTGCACAAACACCTGCGTGGTCAGCTTTTTGTTTGGTCGACGTTTTCTCCATCTATAATTTAACACAATGACTTAAGTGCTTTAAAACAGAAAGTGTGCATTTAGACCATTAAAGTATTATTCAGTTCCCATTCTTTCTGCCAAAACAAAAGCGGCCTTTCGTCAAAGCCGATACATTAAAGCACAAAGATTCCTACCTGAAAATTCTAACAGGGCAGAAGAGAATCTTAGTTAGCATGTCAAGTCTAAATGCTGCATGAAGCGTTGAAAGGAATTGGGCATGGCAAAAGGAACAGAAAGGAAATCAACCATGGTGGTCTGGATCATTTAAAGCTATTACAGCAAGTCTAACGGCATCTGTAGAACTAGCGGGTTGCATAGCGTGTCAGCATGAGTGAAGTGAGGGACTCGGATCCATATGCGTATAAAATGGCCTTGACGCTCTACTTGTAAGGGACTTCAGGGATTTCACACTCTGTTTAATGTTCACTGTGACTAAACATGTGATGGACACTGATAAAATCTAAAGTAGTCTGTCTCCCTGTGTGATCTAGTCTGAAATCAAATTGGTGCTGGAGGGAAAATAAAAACTGTTTTTTTTTTTCTGTTGGAATATTAAGCAAGTGCAAAATGTGAAATGATTTAATGATGTAAAGTACGGTGTTCTCATTCTAACAGTGATGATACAGGTTTTTAAAAGGTCCTGCAAAATAGGTGAGTTAAAAATAAAATCGTTTATGACTGGCTGCTGCACAGCTCATCATACCTCTCCCCTCTCCTGCGTCTCACATGGTGTATAAAATATTCATATCAAATTCTCACACGTGTGCTCACATACACACAAGCACTCTCTCAAAAAAACATGGCGTGCTTCACATGCAATAAAAAAAGGACACAGGTGAAATTACAAAATAGATTACATTCATGGACTTAAGTTCAATACGATACTTATCCTGAAATCAATCACTGCCCAGCTCACTATAAATGAATCATTATGCAATAGCATACATGCAGCATGTGGCAGCGCTGCTTAAGTGCAGTTCAAACTCTCCTGGGTGCGCAACATAAAGATGTCTGATTGAAACGTGGGGAAGTGAGCGGGGGGGATACCCTGCTTGTCGAGGATGGCTCAGAGACACTCTGAGACCGTAAGATACACATGCAGAACACACTCGATCCAATCTCAGCTGCACTGATTTAAGCTGTGGCGCCTTCACTTCTGACAATTCCTGCAGATCCTGCGATTACGGCAGGCGCTACTGCAGACTCATGAATCACTCATCCCAAGATAAAACAGATAAATGCATCCTGCGTTGGCTGAGAGGAAGTGAGAGGGACTGAGAGAGGTAGAGAGGGAGATGAGGATCAGGGCGAGGTGTTGAAGGATAAGATGGCTTCCTTGGTTAATGAAAACAAAGGAGCAACATTACACAGGTTCCATACAGACCTGTATATTTAAGGGTGTAGTTGGAAGGAGGGGACAGTAAAAACCACCCAGCTGAATCAGGGAAGCAGATGGATTTACCATCCCTTCCGTAACTTCATTTGGAAGCTAATTGAATCAGCATACTAGCTGCAGGGAAATTGAATAAAATAGAGCAAGAAAGAGCCGTATTGGACGGGATTAAAATGAGAGTCTGACGATAACGCCTTAATGAAATTTACATCAGGCATGTTTTCAAATGAGCGGGGATCCTTTCTAAGATTCTTCTTGAATTCTAGGGTAATGCTCTCAAGATGATTGAATTAGCAATAGCACGCTGTATTCATGTCTATTCAAATTAGAATATGTTTTGTAATATGCAAGAGTCTTTAACTTGGTAGCCAGTAGTTAGATATCTGGTATCAGACGGGTCCCATCTGACAGGCTTCTCCACAGAAGTCTGATAATGACCGACAACAATCCTGCTTAATATGATCTTCCATATTCGAAACGCTTGCCAAGTCTTATAATCATGCACACGCAGCTATGTGTCGATCTTGCCGTTCTGAAACTGGGCTGGCACATCAGCCAAAGCAAGTGCTAGCTGTGCAATTCGCTGTTATGGTTACATCTGTTATCCTGGCTTCCAAGTGTTGCATCCATAGATAGCGCCATAGCTGAGATCGCGTCTGCAAATTATGGAAAGAAACAAAAGGGAAAAAAAATAGGAAAGCAAATTTACACTGACAACCTGCAACCTGCAAATACAGGTCCAGCTGGATGATTCATACGGTCATGTTAAAGTCCTGTGAAGGTTGAATCAAGGTGACATAGTGCAGACGTGTAGATGCAGGCCGATAGATTAGAAATTATGCTTAAGCAAGTGTTTCATTTCATACCATACTTTGTTTTTCAGCGTCACAGCTGCGTCTAAATGGTTGTGTGCCTCTCACTGATTGCAACAGAAACCACCTGGAGACGTTGTCCCTCTAACATTCTGTTTCTTTAATTAGTTCGGCAAGAAAACTTGGCTGCAGGTGCCGTTTCTATTGATTCAGTTTTGTGTGCAGGGTGGTAGGACAAATAATGTTAAAAAGCCGAGCAGACGGCAGAATAAAGGCTGTAACTAATGTGATCAGAACTCTGAATAGTCAGATCTGCGAAGGCAAGTCTCTTTATCTTGTTTCAATCAGTAATAAAATTGCTTGATTTTAAAGGGACACCTTCTGTATGCGCCCTAACAATTCGAAGCTTGAAGGATGCAGAGGATGGCTCACCCCTGAAAGTTCCTAAGAAATTCTTATGGCCCATTTTCCCGTGCAAATAATTTAAACAAAGTAATAGTCGTCTCTTGTTCTTGAAATAAAGACATGATCATTGCAATTCCAGATGATCAAAATCCCCCTCAAATCCTTTCATGCTACGATGCTTTACTCTCTCTAAGGCAGCTTTTCTGTTTTTAGAAAGGACACGCTTCATCTTTGCTGCATAAACACTCTAGAAGAGATGAGAGTTTCAATGGGACAAATTAAAGCCATTCTCCTCTGTGGACGGATGAAACAAACACCAAACTAATTCTATTGATTAAAAGAAATAGAGTTTGTTGTCGGCGCTGCTGTATTTGAGGTAGCGATTTGATTAGGAAGCTGCACTCGGCAAAATTGGTGTAATGATAATACCCTGTTTGATTGCAGCAAATGCATGCTCACAGGCACTGAGTGGGAATCAATCTTGCATTACGTCTGCTTATTGCTCTTCTAGCTGCTACTCCACACTGGGACAATGCTCTATGTGAAGTGTCAACATGCATTTATGCTTTACAAATCGTTGGTGAATATTTGGGGTAATTTGCTTTGTATGGCAATTTAAGCTATCGTAATTCACAAGGATGTTTTTGAATTGGACTATTAAATAAAACAGACTTTAAAATTATTATAGCGTGATCGGCCCTTTGAAGACAATTAAAACCAATTTCAGAAAAAAGCATTTGAAACATAAAGAGGACACTTCAGCGATTCTGAAACAGGATTCACCATTTTAGTTGTAAATAATCATTTCAAGGACAAGCCCATACTTCAAATGTACCGTGGCTTTGACCTCAAACCTTCCATTAAGGTCATGTAAGGGTTAGAACATTATTCAGGACGTCAGTTCATTTTCATATGACAAAATGCAGTAGTAGTTTATCACGTAAGGCATGTGTACTTTAGTAAAATTAAGACAAACTAAGGTACACTCCACTACAGAACTTGATTTAGCTTATTATTGCTTCATCTTAGGAACTTTAAGCACAATAAAAGCTACACTTAAAAGTGAATCCATTAAAGATGACTCTTTGCCAAATTGATTTCAGGAATATATTTGCTGTCTGCAAAATACATTTCAACTTTGGACTTAAGTGTCCTAAATGTGTCCTCATTTGCCTCTGCTTCTCTTCCTGTCCCTGTTCCACTATCTGACCAACAGAGGAACTCACTGAGGTCCCTACAAGCTTTCAGTGCCTCATCGCTCCCTCCCACTAATTACCCTTACTGTCTGTGTGTATCTAAATCTACAGTTTAGTCTGCAACTGAAAAACAAATGAAATAACTTCCATACATGTATCACACATATACACACAGCCACTGATTCACAAGGCGCACATCTGCTTGACTTAGTTTGGCAATTACAAGTTGCCATGACAGTCTTATTGAGATTAATGAGACAGAAAAGGCTCTGTCACTCACAAGACAAGGAGAAGGTGAAAAGGAGAATGTGACCCGGTGCAGCTGGGCAGTGCAAGATTGATCATCCCGGATCAAGTGTCGGGCTGCATCCATCTGAAGTGCTGCATGTACTGCGCCCAGGCTGAACATGACATGGCTATACTCTGACATTCAGCCTGCTGGCACTCTCCTCTGGCATAACCAGTGCCACCCCCCTCAGTTCTAGTATACTTATGATCCAAGAACTGCCTTATTTATAGAGGTTTGGGCCAAGCATTAAGTGTATCCACTTGACTTTTAGGAATTCAGCCAGTTCCTTGGATAAACAGTGTTTTTGGACGTCTTATCTCCAATAAAGGCCAGTGCTGCTGTGCTAAATGTCTAAGTTATGCTAACGTAGTATCTTTTTCTGACTGCACGACCTTGAGGGATCACACAAACCTTTGTAGTGTTCTTTTAGTATGCAAATCTGTCATTTCAATCAGCACTAAGTGACCATTTTTTCCCGCGAAAGACCGGTACCATTCTGCAAGGCACCACTCCTCCTACGCTATATTATTTAACCCAAATGATACCCATGGAGTAATAGAGTGAGAAGGCACTAGCCACAGATATCACCATTTGCCTCTTATCTCCTTTTGAAGCTTGGCTTTTGCATGCCTATCATCTCATGTTCATTCAGGAAGAAAATGAGTGGAAGATGGCAATTAAACTTCACAGTACCTGGTGACAGCATCTAGTTTAGCCTCCCGCAGCGCTCAAGGCACAAAACAATCTTTGTCATGACGTGTTTGAATACTTCGGCTGTGTCAGGTCCCTTGAAGACCACGGTCAATGCTGTTTCCAAGGTCCGCCAGTTGGGGGTGGATCATTTTTCTGTCATATCCAAAAAGGTGTGACCATCTCTTTGCTGTGTTTCATCATCCTTGGCAATGGTTTTTACCAAAGTCAGGAAACAAATGGCTGCAACCCAATTCTGTCATACAGTTGGAATGTTTTCTGAAGTCTGCCAACTTTGATCACCAAAAGCTACACTCTGTTTATTGTATTATTCACCTAGACTTCTGAGACCAGTACAGTGCTCCGTTCCTTTGCATGCCTCTCAAATCGTCACAAGTAGAGAGAAACAAGAGATGCATGCAGCCAAACTGGTGCTTGAGTAACAACAGTGACAAGCTGCTCAACAGACTTGATACAGCAGCGACTGTGATAGGTCACTTTATTTACGTCTCTTCACTTGTCTTTGTCTTCCCTGTCAGGGTTTATAGTCTCCCACTGTGCTTTCTCCTTGGTCCTGTGCCTTCCAGCTGCGAGACACTTTTCCCTCATGTGCATGCAGTGCATCGCTGCTAAGCTGCCGCTGTTTACCTCATCAGCATCTGCCTATGCAAACCTCCACTCTCACAGCACGGACTTGCTTAATTGTTATGTTTCCTCTGCCCCGCATAGGTTAGTCAATATTTACTTAAATTCGCAGGATACTATGATTTTACTGTTGCTTACTGAAAAACAACTGCAGGACTGGGTGTTTTCTTTTTGGTCCAAGCTTGAGTCAAACTAAACAATGACTGCACTTTTTGGAGAGCTCTGTCTAATAATACATCCTAACCCTTCCCTCTATTTACTGATTTGTTCCTCGCTACAGACGCCCAGAAGTTATGACAGAGAAATCAGCATCAATCCTGTCTCTGATTCCATAAACACACACATGTATGCAAATATATTATATGAAGGCATTTGGTCTGGTTACCTGGTTCGTTGTCATAGTGATGTCATAGCCAAGGTATGCACTGTGACAATGCCTGCACGCTGAATTTTACACTTGCACATTAACAGTGCGGCATTTGCACGTGCTACTGTAGTTGTCTCAAAGTTTTCAGACACAAGTTTGAGCTCACTCTGCATCATCAGAGGCAGAGGTGATTATCAGGGTGCCACAGCCACACACCACACATATTTATCACTTTAAGGAGATAATTGGGTGTGAAAACCTCGGAGACAGGGGATAACAAATGAACAACCGGAATGGAATTACTTTCTTAGCTTCTTTTGTAACCTTTGCAGGCACCAAATACATTTAACACGTCGTTAATGAAGTGACACATTTTGCACAATCTTTTGATAGTTAAGACATTGGCACACTGCATGTTGGGATTTTATGTAAAAGATTAAAATAATGTACGAAGCAAGGCGATTTAATTGGGCTGAATTAAATCGACACGTGTGTCCATGTTACTCTTTAGCAGCTGGCTAGCCTAGTGAGGGAGTGGAGATCCTGTAAGGCAATAACCAAAAGTGGAGTTACTGCTTCCAAAGAGGTGGGCTGAAGCTATGTGGAGCGGCAGTGGTTGTTATGTGGCACCTAATTTTATTATTTGGATGCTGTGTGACAGAAAAGGAGTATTTCTTGATTTTAAAGAAAACAACAGCAAAATATATTTAATGTTAAGTGTTTTAGTGATAAATCTCTTCTGCAGTGAAGTGCCTGCACAACACTACAGTAGCTTAAGGCTATTAGAACCTGCCACTGTACTGTAGCTAAACTAAAGGGTTAGTATTAAGTTTAATCTGGTATACAAAGCTTCTAGATGAAACCTGACCAAAGCAAACTCAAGAATCTCTTCTTATTTCTTCTGCTTTGCCACGGGAGTTTTTAAGCTTATAAGGATGTGAGAAAACAACAAGCTTGAGGAGAAGGTAATTTGAGACCTGTAATCTTTTCAAGCTACTTTGAAAGACAATACTTTGTCGACCAGCCAATATCAAGTTCAACGTGTTGAGTCTATCAATGCTGAATGGAAAATATTTCTAACTCAAATATTACATATGTGCTGAGACTATTTGAGACATTGTCTCAAGTTTTCTGTCTGCAGGTAGGCATCCATTACCTATATAATACTTGAATGTTAGACTGTTAGATGTCTATTAGCTGACAAACCGATGTCCTCAAACTTGATTCAGATTAACGTCAGCATGTCGCTACAAAGTGGGCCCACATTAAACTTATTTAAGATAAAGATATGAATAAGTTAGGTAAAAGAATTCAAAGTTTTACTTCAGATATTTGAAAAAAATGGCTTCAGAGTCTATGTATTGGTGTAACAGCAGGAGGACAAAGACAAAGATGATATTGTCCCAGTGTGTGGAGCATTTCTTCACTTCTTGTCAGTAGAGGTGCCACTTGGAACATGTTTAGTGCTACCCACAACATGAGATGTGATTCAGGATGAATCATCATGATTCAGGAACAGCCCGGTCTCATGCCAATATGAGTAACAGAGCCTCTGATGGTACCGTATCAGTGCCACAGTTTTTCCTACCTTAGGCATGAAAGGTTCATACGTGCTATAAAGGTGCAGTATGGGACGATGATAATGCCACTAAGGACATGATTCGTTTCCTGTCTGAAACTAATAGTAACTGTTGACTCATTTCAACTTCTGCACATAACGCAAGTCATGCCATGTAGGCAAGCTTTCACCCCAAACCATGATCTTTTGCTAAACCACTGCCTGAAATGTTTCTCAGGAAGCTTTATTTTGAAAGTCTAACTTAACATTTCGTGTTTGTTATTGCTAGTTTGACCACGGAATGAGAATGTGTACTTTGGATTCGTAGGCGAGGCAAAATGTGACACTGAGACGGTGGACCGATGGGTCTATTACACATTTCTGCATGATATTGGGTGGTTCAGGAAAGTGAATCTCCATCTAATCATAACAAACCATTTAACAACCACCCTAACCCTACCCTGAGTGACATGTGTCGCCTTGTGCCTTGCCTTTGGATCTGAATCTAAACTGTTTAGAAGTCTGGGTTTCTGCCTGTGTCCCTAACCTACTTATCTACGTCAATTAGATGAACAATGTTTCTGTTGCTATCCTGGGAAAAAAAATAAAAATGTTTCCTGGAACAGTACTTAAGAAAAACTGTAATGTACGTGTTGCATTAAGAGGGACACTGTGAAATTTAAAAGTAGCTACTGTCTCTCTGGCAATTTCTCTTTGCAATGTGGACATGTTAATGTGCATAATTAACTAATCAGCTTATGCCAGCTGGAACACTTGGCAGCTCGGTCTGACAGCCTCAGCTTCTCTCTTGAAAACATCTTGAAAGTTTCTGGTCCTCCCTGTGTAATTTTATCTACTGCCAGGCCAGAATAACTTTAGCACGGGCAGTCCCCAAACATGTCCATTTATTGGTGTTTTTTGTTGAGATTTGACTGTGTTTCGTGGTACAAAACGTCTCTACATCTGCTGAAAACGATGTCCTGAACATGTTAATCGAATAATTACATTCAAATGATCCGCTGCATGTTGGAGTTTTTTATTTCTGTGATTGACAAGACCACTAATTGAAACAATGTGTCAATTTAATACCTTGTCTCAAATGATGAAAAATAATGTGCTGTCAATGTCTTATGTCAAACGTCTTAAATTTAGAGGTTCAGTAAGCGTAGCATGTCATGTCCATGGATACACAAATCCTAAATGAAACTAACAAAAGACCAGCAACTAGAACACACCTGGGATGTGTATTTATATCTGGTTCAAATGCTGTAATAACTGATGAATACATATTCAGAATAATGTAAGAGACAAAATCTGGGTGTCAGCCCACGACTCTGAGGTTTGCTTTCGAAACTGTTCAGTCCTGTGCGTCAAGAAATCCAGTTTGACATTCAGTGTCTGTAAGTTGTAAGTTCCCACTGCTTCCACTGCACACAAGAGCAGTTGTCTTGATTAATAGGAATACTTAATTTGTCATTAGGGCTGATTAATTCCATTAATCTGTAAGGTTTAAAGTCACCGACAATCAATTATCTGCCATGGCAACGAGTATAAAGAAGACACTGACTGTGAAAGTTTAACAAATGCATATAAGATGATCACCTAATGTGGTCAGTTCCAACAGCTGTATCAGTATAAATGTGAAACAGCACTCAACAGTGGATAACTCTTAACGTCTACTTTTTCAGAAGCTAGATATTGTATATGCCAGTGTGCGCAGAAATGGTCCTTGGCAGTGGAAGCCATTGATTTTCTCACTGCGTCTGTATAGCATCTCTCCTTTCTTGCCGGCACAGCATGTAATATGAGACCACAAGTTTTCTTTTACCCACAGCAATCAATTTTGCTTAGCTGAGCTCCCTGGTCTGGATGGGGCCTGCCTAAGTACCTGTCTCCTCCGTCACACAGCCCCGTACGGCCTCACCCTCTGCAAAAAGCCTTTCAGCATAATAAAAAAAAAACATATCTGACTCGAGACCCGGCCAATCTAATAATGGCCAGACAAGTCAGTGTGACTTACAGAGCGCTAACTGTGTCACTGCTAGGGAGGTGGTATGCATGGAGTGAGTGCTGCAGAAAGGCCAAGAAATCAAAGAAATTCCTCTGATCTTCAATTCCCTGAGAAGATGATCCACATCACAGTTTTTTTTCTATACCAGTTTTACAGCTTAAAGTAAGATGTGGTTTCTCACTCTAAAAGCAAAGAACATTTACGGCTTTTATCTTAGAGAAAAAAAAAATCCAATATATAAGGCCATACGTGAGGGCATACTGAGCATGATTGAGTCTGATTGATACGCATCTTAAACGGGCCCGGGCCCTCCATCAATCTTACATATTGTTAAGCAGCAAGACTGGGGGGGTAAACGTTCACTTAGAGACGTGTCTTGTCCCTTTCAGGAGACATTTTCAGCCATCAGTTACTGTAATGAAAACAAATGGATTGGCTGTTTTCATAGAGATAGGATGCCTGGACTGCAGCCAAAGATAACAAGGCTAAACTCTTCCAACACAGGCAGTGTGGGTGTTGGATTCAAAAGGACCGAGATGAAAAAAACAGAAATGACTACCTTTTACTGACTGTTTCTAAGAATAATACTGAAAGCCAGCAAAAAAAAAAGGTAGGATTTCAAGATGTAATTTCCTTCACCACTGACAGTGCATACATCAATGAGGTCTTTCCCTATGAAATATAATTGAATCCATTGGCATGCATTACCATGTACACCATGAATTACTATGCCAGGGTGATCCTGCAGCAGAGTGAAAAGCAGGTATCGGCAAGAACCTGGCTGCATGTTAGTCAGTTTCCTGCTAATAGTGTACACTGACTAATCTCTACACTAATCTCTACAAGAGCTACAGCACAGAACAGATCCAGCTCAGAGAGCTGATCTTACCTGTAGCCACTGTGACTGGTCACTGTGTCCAGCTGTCCAAGCGTTGACCTTTCCCTGTTTGTCCAACCGGGCCTTTCCAGGCTCCCAAGTGAACATATCCATGTTGAGAGTCCTGAAGATGCTGGAGGCCGTGACCTGGTAGTCCTGGATATGGCCTGACTTCATTCCCAGCGGTTCAGAGCAGCCTGGCAACAACAAAAACAAACTCTTTCATTCTAACCTTCCTGACCTTCCAGCACCCACAACCCATCCTCCCCACAATGAGTGTATATTCAGTGTTGTTACCACATGAGAAAAAATGCAGCAGGAGACACAGTGCGGTTGTTGTTGATTTTTTAATTAATTCATGATATACTTGTGTGCACAGTGGGATAGAGCTCGGCTCACTCACCTGTCAGCTCACAGCCAAGCAGCTCCATGCGTAAGGTACAGTGCCTCCTGCAGACTTGGGGGTAAATGCGCACATACTGGGCTTCAATGGGTGGGGTGAAGGAGTTGGCTGACGGAGCGTTGTTATCGACATTTCCTCTGAAAATCTGTTGCAGGGGATGAAATAACAGCAGGTGTGGGCGGGGAGGACGGTAAAGCGGATCAGTTTCGCCGTAATGTGGCTGTCTATCTGGCGCTGTCTCTAGTGTCTACTCTACACTCAACAAATTGCTGTCATTCAAGGTCAATGAGCTAGAATTACGGGGAAAAATAGACAATTTCTCGCACCATTTGAGCCCGTAATTCATAAGAACAGTGGTGTGTTTTAAATTAGTGCTCCAATTATATCGCTATACCTTCTGGAGTGTTTTGTCCAAACGACCTGAGATAGTCTGACAGAAACTCTCTGATTTGAGTGACGCGCTGCATGCGCGAGGCGCAGAGAGAGGGCGCAAGAGAAGGAGAGAGTGAGGGAGCGCGAGAGCAGTGTGTGTTCATGCGATACAGGAAATAGGAGCTGTCACTGGGTGGCAACAGGTCAAAGTGAAGAAAAATCACCAACTTATATTAGGTCAAGGAAGAGGGCATGTAACTACTTCAAACACACTGACAGCTCCTACTGTACAGGTGTTCCCAGTCTGCTCATACGGTTATGACTTACACCTTCGATGCTTTCTGTACAGCAAATTTTGATTGACGGTTAAAAAAGAAAACCATAAAAACAGACTGCGAACAAAACTGAAATCATAGAATATTTAACCCCAGACTCATTGTTCCATGTGATAAATCTGAGAAGATGTTCGGTGGTTTGGGGTCGTTCGGAGCTTGGCCAAATGGAGGACAGCCGTGGTTTGCTGTCAGGAATGATAGAACGCCGTGTGGCCTATTTGGTGGCTGTTCATCCCCAAATAGTATAAAAATTCAATCTAGAAGTCATAAAAGTGGAGGGGGGTAAGGGGCAGCAAGATGGGCCCGGTGTGTGCTAGCTAATTAAAAAGCCATCTCATCATGTCCTCCACCCTGCCCTTGACTGAGTGCACAGTCTCTAGTCGACGTGTGTGCATGTGTGTAAGTGTGGGCATGAGTGGATCTTAGTCTGTGTATTACAGAGTGAGTCTAAAGGGAAAGAGTGGAGAGATGACAACGAGTGTGTACGCCTGTGTTTGTGCGCCCACGTGTGTGTGTGTGTGTGTGTACTCACCATATCCTCATCTTTGCCCTTGACTTTGTACGTTCTCCAGGTCTTCCCGTCATCACTGTAGGCTACTTTGTAAGACTTGAC
Source organism: Nibea albiflora (assembly GCA_014281875.1). Taxonomy (NCBI): domain Eukaryota; kingdom Metazoa; phylum Chordata; class Actinopteri; family Sciaenidae; genus Nibea; species Nibea albiflora. The sequence goes on from CM024801.1 coordinate 19,783,301, forward strand.
GTACTCTGGGCTGCCGATACGCTTTGCACCCTGGGTAATTAGTCCTGTGACTCTCATTCTCCTCTGCAGGTTTATCTGTGGAGTCAAAAAAAGAGGCAGACCGCTTAATTGTGTGCATATGAGACACACGAGCAGTGCGTGCGCGCGAGTCATGGGAATCAATTCACGTCCTTGTATCTTTTCTGTCAGGGCCATCCGTCTTATTCAGAAAGTCTGTGATCAAATGGAACATTTAATCAATCCTCACGCTCCAGATCCAGCCTGTCAACCCCGTGCAGACTGTCAATGTGGTGCCAATGTAAGCCGATGGGGAAAGAGAAAGTTCAGAAAAAAGGGAAAGTGATGAATGTTTTCATAGATCCTGTGTAACGCACACAGGATCATTATTATCTAAGCCCGATGGACACGCTACACATCGGTTAAAGGTTTGCTTTGACATGCTTTCCCACTTCCATAGACTGCATTGATGCAAGATTACACCTATTTCCTCTTACAGATTAACAGCAGCATGTCTGGTAGGTTTGGAGCGTTCGTATATGTAAGTTTAATTGATGTTTTTGTTGGTCCACAAAAATGCAAAGTGCACATATACAGCTGCAATACACACACTCGCATGTTTCATCTCTTTACTTTCTCTCTTTAGATTAAGTGGACATCACACTTGTACGGTCAGAGCTAAAGCCAATGCAACAGGGACCAGCGTCTCTCCCATAAGCCAGTCTACAAAATGTCAAAGGTTGGCTGGCTTTTAGAAAGAAGGCCCTGTAATACTGGAGACAAAAAAAAAAAATGTCTCCAGAGTTTTGTTATTTTTTCATAGCAGCTAATGACACCTGATGACAGCTCACTTTGCTGTGACAATGTGAAGAAGCCTGTGGTGGCTAAGGAGTGGTGCTGTGATGGGTTACTTACACGCTGTCATCAAAGGCGCACACACACACAGCACACAGCCTCATTTTTACAGTGAATATTAATTTTGATTAAAAAAAAAAAGTAGGCAGGGTAGCACAAGCCAATGTCAGTTTTATAATACTGTAACACACTTGTGAGAGTCTGTGACAAACAAGATAAAGTAAATAAACCGTGATGGCAATTATTCATTAATCATTTTGGCACTACGTTCACAGCAAGTTGTTTCATTTTCAGGAGGAAAAAAAAAAGAGACTTTGGCTTGTCTAGCTCTGACAAAATATAAAAACACAGCTGTCAAGTCTAGCTGCAGAACTGAAGGCCGGCAAGAAGTATTAAAGAAAGGAAACCTAAAAATTAAAACGCAGACTAAAAAAAATAATTTTAATTACTCTGATTCTAAGTCAACAAAATCCGTAACTCCTGATACTGCAAACAAACAGTTCAGTTTATGTTTGTGAAGCTGCAGTTTCTATGTCAGAACATGAACCGTTTTGAAGCTAATCCATCCTCACTGACGATGTGACCACATTCAGGATGGTATTCTCGGGGCTTGAGCTCATTTTCCGGTGCAGAAATGTTAGCATTACTATGAAATAAGGCAATTTACAAGTAAAATATTTGAGAGCGAAAGCTCAAACAGACAATCTCAGCCCACTAAGTTATACTCTCCTTTTGAGTTAATGAAAAAAGACTCTAAGCTGTGTCTCCTGAGGACATTAGAGATTAGAATATTGGCTCTTACGGATCGAGTTCAAAAAAAGAACAGTTTACGTTCACCAACCTTGTCTGAACTGTCAAAAACTAATACATTAAAGTATAATAATTATATTGCAGCATGGATTTCTTTTCTAATTTCCATTTGTAGAGGCAAGACTCAATTACACACATTCCTCAACATACTTAAACCAACATATCAAGTTAATTATACATAAGAACCCCACTTACGGCCTCAGAGCTGCACTGCACTGACCTGCATTTTCTCATTTAGCAGCATTTCTTTGCTCTCCTCACTTTTCTACATAGAGATACTCTCACGCTAATTAGGAGTCCTGTCACGAGAGGGACACAGTGGGGGTAATTGGGGTGATCCTTCACATTTTTAATGACCACTCGGAAACATAAGTCTGTCACCTCCGTGCTAATAGTGATGCATTTATTTGTTTGAGTGAGGCATATCCTCCATCAGCAGACCTTTGTCTGCAGACCGTGTCAGCGCCTCAGTGCGAGAGTCACTTGACCTAAAATGCTTGAATTGGCACGGGGAGAAAAATTACGCCGAGAAACACAGATTACATCACAATAAACGTAGTGCATAACAGCGTCCGTGTGACCCAAAAACTGTATGCAATGGAACCCCGATTTAAATGACACACTAAGCAGCCAAGGTCAGCATGACTGTCCTACCACAATATAAATCTGCACCGTGTGGTATAAAAATATCTTTCTAAGGCTTTTTTCTATTTTTCATTCATCCATAATTGCAGAATTGTGTGTCCTTGGCATATGCATGCACTCTCTACATTTGGTTTTGGGACAACGTTTCAAATGAACTCTTACCCTTTCACCAATTCACCCTTTCCTTTTTCCCGAAATACACAGAGTCTGATGCATGAAGTGCTTTGCATAAGCCTCAGGAGAATATATTTTGTTCCCTAACTTTATTTGCAACACAAAGAAAATACCACTTGTTTGCATAGCGTGATGCAACCAGATTTCTCTCTGAAAAACAACATTCACTGCTGTGAGAAAATGTTCAGCATGTAACCTCTGGCAACATCCTCACACGTTACCTTCAACAAACACAATTTTATCAATTACTCCAGGTCATGGGCTCTCTGACAAACGTATCTTTGATTTTCTATCGGCCCTTTGAGATCACAGGTTATACCATGTGTAGCAAAGATATTTATTACGCTTCTAACCGGGTAGATCTTCACTTATAGTGAACAAAGACAGTCTGCGTGAATATGGCAGGAATGCAGTATTATGCAAACAGTATATGTTAACTGACTATTTGGGTGATGCTGAAATGTTGGTTTGACAAGACACATCATTTGAATAGGTCACCTTAGGCTCTGGGGAAGAGTTTCTGACACTCTATAGACAGCACACTTGATTGATTAATCAAGAAAATGATCAATAGTATATTCAATAATAAAAATAGTTATTATAAGCAGCCCTAATTATGACTGAAACTTGAATTCTTAATCTCAAATGCCTGTTTGGTTGTAGTCCTGTTGTGAGGGACTGGAACACTAACATGTAATATAAAAGGCCTCAGCTAAAGCAATGCAGAACAAAAACATATTATAACCTTTTTTAATATACATTGCATTATATTCACCCCGGAGCTCATTAGGCCTTATTTACAGAGGCAAAAACACATTTATTCACAGCTACAGCCTTTAGGGGGAAAATCAAACTGACTTCACAATGGGCTATTGCTTCCGGTCCTTTATATTGTGAAGACCACTAACTATTACTAAATAATCAAACTAACAAGCAAGACCTCGCACAAAGGTCAGCCGCATATACGGTGAAAAAAATAAATATCCACTGTTGATTACACACCGAGATGAAAACTGTTGAGGGAATTGCAGCACTATTGTAACAATTAAACTGGCCTGTGTCCTTGAAACTACCAAAGAGCCCCGTGGCAATGTTGTGTTTTAAAAAAAAAGAAGCATGCGAGCGCATACACATATTCAAACAGGCTTGTTTGTCTATTTTTAATAGAGCACTATAACACACATGTGCACACATTAGGTGCATGCACATGCACATCAGGATATGTTCTTCTTTTTGGTGGATTGATATGATGTATATGATAAAAAAGTTACATGTCAAGAAGAAAGCTTGAGGTACTAGTGACTCATTCTAAGACTGGCAATGCAATCCTCTAAGAGCCCGGTGTAAAAATAACTTTGACTGTGTCGCAGCCTCGCAGTAATAGCCAGTGATGTGCAATCATGTTATCACTGTGATTGGTCATGGGGGCATTGCAGTCGTTTAAAGGATTTGAAATAGCGGGAACAAAGAACTCTGACCTCGAACGTCACCGAGATGTTGTGGCAGGATCCAGAATTTGCAGCCCTGTCACTGTCAGTGATTTGAAGCTGTTCTACCAAAGAAGATTGGTCGTAACTGAGATTAAGTGCTGAAGGTGCCTGTATTAACTTCAAGCTCAAGAATCCTGACTTTACCTAATAATAAGTGTTGGTATGAAAAATTTGATAGCATTCAGTCCATAAATGCATACAGCTGTGTATGCATCCAAAGGCTTTATTCACTTACTAATTATTGAAGTCATGCTGTGATCTTAAAGATGAAAAAGCATTCGTCAGGGTCACATCTTAACCACTGTACAGACACCTGTTATAATACATGAAGTGACAGTGGGATGAAAAGGGAAGAGCTCTCCAGACAGACACAGGATTAGAGTGTAAACAGGTCTGATGTATCGGCACATGCCAGCAAACGTGAACACACCCTGACAGTGATGCGCATCTGAATGTTACATCATTAAGTGTTTATCTTAAATTATGTCTAGCCCCTCTTAGCCTTCACGAGTGATTTGGATTGTTTCATTCCTCCAACGCAGCCGGCTGCAGCCATATTTTGCTGATATTGGTCAGACTGGCAGCATATTTCCCTTGAGTCTTCAAATGCAATTTTATGTGTGAGCTAGTCGTAGCGAGGCTGTGGAAAACTGATATTCTCATACTACACAGATGTGTGAAGAATAGCGCGCTTTCACACACACACAGTTCGCAAGCACACGAGCCAACATAAACACAAACAAACATATACAGTGAATGCTTTGTATGCACTTCTGTGATGTATTATTCAAAGTATGTTATGTTTGATTCATTTGCTGAGGTTTATGGGGAGAGAGCTGGCTGGCTGGCCATCCAAAGGCGCACACTGCACCAGAGAAGAAGAGAAAAAAAACCAACAACTTACAAATAGCCAGACAAATCTGATCCCCATCCTGATAGGGTTGTCATCTGTCACTACAACCTGTTTCACATGACAGACATGCAAACACAGTCACACCACACCGCTCTGCACTCCAAAAGCACGCCACCGACTCCTTAGCATAATCCCAAACCGGCGACACGACTGTACACCTCTGTACTCGCGTCCCAATTATCCCAGTCCTCTGTAGAAACACACAATGCCTACAGCATCCCGTGCAATATCCCGCGTGGCATCATTAAAGTCAAACAAACCGCCTGAATGTTTTATGTGCCATTCTCCTCAGCCTTTCCATGTGCCAGGCTCCCTTTCCCTCACTCATGTCAGCTGGTTCTTTGACTTTGTCTCACACATCCATTTGTGCCCAGTCTTACTATTCGCTCGTTGTTAGGTACAGCTGTGCTTTCTTCATCATGCTGTCACGCTGTGGTATGTTTTTCTATTATATTTTGTTCACGGTTCACTGGCTGTGTATCATGTATCTGATAAAAGCCCACTTCAAGGGTTGCTGTCAGCATTTCTGTCAAGACAACGGTGACTCAAGAATTATTCATACAATACTTAATTCATTAATTAAGCTAAATAATTCATTACTTTTCCTCTTTGTTTTCTTTCTGATTGATGCACCGTCTGTGAGATGAAAGTGTCACCGGGGCTGCAACAAGCCGTCAGACTGGACTTGGAGGTGAAATTTAAACATCACAGCTATGCATCATCGGAGTTGTTTTATATGCCACGGCCGTTTCAGAAGGGAGGCGTGATGTATGACTGTTTACTGAGCATAAATCCAGACAATCAACTTCTACATAGGTCATGTGTTCATAAACTTGACAGCCTTTTATTTCAGGTGGCGGAGCTGCTGCAGCTTCATGCACTAGATTTTAACAGATCGGGAACAGAAACAGAAAGAAAAGTAAAAACCAACTGGCAGGACTGGTGAAGACAGAGGTTTGGGGTAAGATGTGCAGCGCAAATTCAGGACCACCAGGCGATCTTTGCATTGATCGGTGTATGTAGTGCTTTGACAATAAGCACTGACTAACAGCACAGCACAGCACAGATGCTGACTTTAACAAAGCTTAAGTAAGAGGAGACTTGCGTGTATCAGTGCTTTGCTTCTATAAACATCTCATTTCTTTTCATTTTACAATTCAGAGGGCCGTTTTAGTTGAAGGCCCCGCGGTGGTCATAGAAACACAAAAGGACAAAAGGGAGGCGCTGAGTTGTTAACCAGAAAAAAAAGATTGATTTCAGCTTAACAGAAAAAAAAAAAAAAAAAAAGATGGTTAATGTTACTGTTGAGCGTTGTGTAAAATTATACATCAAGTCTCTCTGCAGCGCAGTGATTTGCAGATTGGAATTTACAGAAGATATAACAAAGCATCAGTGCGTTGAATAATTACATCACTGTGCGCTGAAGTCCCGTAACACGGGAACCTCTAATGCCATTTATATGCCAGTTCAGTTACATCTGTGCGTCTGTCGCAACTACAGGTCAAAACAAAAGATGAGAGTTGAGTAACTGTTAGCAAATCACCAGCCATTATCTGACAACAGTTGTGCTTTTTCACATTGTTCATCACACTTGACTACACCTGCATCTGTTCTACCCCAAGCTTGCACTTTTTATTGCTTTTTATTACCGGTAAGTGAGCCATCAATTTTACAATGTCAGTAATTAACTCTAACGTTAAAACTGTTGCATTTCCACCTTCAACAGTTCACACTACCATCAGCTACCACCAAGTGATGTTATACGGCAGGGAAGTTAAAAATATATATATATGAATCAGGCAAATAAAGTGGATCTATAATTAAGGCTGTATCTTGTCTTAATTCATCTGTGTCTGGCCCTGGCTTAGCTTTGTGTGCCTCCTGTCCTGTGACTGTGCTTTACCTGGATCCACGGCCATCTGTCATTTTCGGCAGCAGTCCAGGCATTGACCAGGCCCTTCTTGTTGAGGCGTGCAAAGTACGGGTACCACTTCTGTAAGCCGAACAGAGCGCGGTGGGTGGAAGAGGCTGTTATCTGCTGGTTGGAGATTATACCGCCCTCCATGCCCAGTGGTCCAGAGCATTCTGAGTGAAGAGAGGGAGAAAGAGACGGATGAGCCATATAATTTCAGCAGTCAAAAATAAAGTAAGAGTCAGTCTATGGAATGCATATAGATTTTGGAAAATACCACTAAGATCACATTTTCTAATGTCAGTGATTTTGTCCTCCACGTCTTGTTTTATTTTTTCCCCTCAGCGTATCCACATGAGAGTCGATAACCTTGTTTATCTCAGCCTCCTCTACTTGTACAGAATCAAACGTAGACATTAAAACTGCAACCCATCCTTCAACCTCTGTTGTTGCATCTTTGTTATGGCCTCCTCATCATAGATTTGTTCACCCTGACTCCCGTCTCTCTTACTATAAATATTGCTTTGATTCATCACAAGAATATTTCTAATGTTTCCATGATGCCGGAATCGTTTTGACTCGCAGCGGTCAACACGAGGCTTCAAACTGTCCACATCTGAGGAACGGACAGGTTACCCCTTCATCTCTTCCATCAGTAACAGAGCCCTCCGGCTCCAACCTATGGAGCTGCGGCCACTTTTACGCAGCATCATCCCCAAAGTCAACAAGCTTTTTTTCTAAAGCTTCAAACATCCCCCAGGCTGCAGTATTACAACTACAACTTAAAACTAGTTTTCCCTCTTAATCCTAATTGGTATGTCCAGGCATATCAAGAACATTTTAATACACGTAACTGTGGTGAAATGGATTCCGGCAGAGACTTTATTGTGCTTCAGTACATGTGCTGCTGTGTGTTTCCATTTTAAAAACAGACTACTAGGAAATCAAGTAATCAGACAGAACAAATGAGAAATAAAATATAATGAAGAAACTGTTGCAATCTCTCTATATGGCATGTTGGATAAATATGAGGCACAAATATTATTATTATTATTTTATTGCATGTAAGTCTCCTGCTCCAGACATGAGATTTTCTTAATTGTTCATCTGCCAGCAGAAAAAAAAAAAAAAAAAAAAAAACATAATCTTTTTCTATCAAAGCCCATCAGAGCTTGCAAGCTTCCACCAGCTGAGGATAGATTGATTCGAATTGTCATATGCATACAAATTGTATAGTTTGCCTCTAATTATAAGATGACTCAGCCTGTGGTATCATAACTGAGGACTCAGGTGTGCCAAGGAAACAACCTAAACAGTTCAAATGGGGTTGAATTGTAGCTCCAAACAGCTGCGGCATATTGCCATCAGAAGTGAATCAGACGTGTTTAAAGGTCTTCAGCCTGAATATATTGTGTTACAGAGTTGTGTAAATGAGACTGTTTCTCCATTGGATATCATTCAAATCTTAAGTTGCAATATGCAACTTATTCACTTACAAATAACTTGGAGAAATTGGATTCCCACGCTGTGAGAACAAAACAGCTGAGAGGTGAAACAAACTCGGTTTGAATTCTGCTAAACAGGCAAAATGCAAAGACCCCTGCATCGCTGCATTTCCTCTGGCCCACAGAGTCCCTTAAACGTGGACAGCGGCGCAGCTGTATTCGAGATGTGCTGCACTAGCTGTGACAGATGCTTACGTTTTAATTAGTCTTTAATCCAAGCATACAGTTGACATAAGTGTAAAGACTTCTCGCAGCATTTTTTTTTGTTTGTTTGCTGCAAAATTCTACAGCTACCTCCTTCTCAACTAGTAGATTTTTCACTGTATGTGAAAAAAGTGGCTTGACAGCATGCAGCGGTAATTCATGGTCTGAAAAAAAAAAGTGGCTAAAGAGTCTACAAAGTAGGGGACATTATGAGGAGAGTATAAATGTAGTGGCGGAAAACTATGGAGGAAATTGCAGTGTGGGGCATTTAATTCTCTATCAGAGTTGAAAGTCATGGCGTTGAGCAGAAACCTCAAGTGTGTCGCAAAATGAAATTTATCCCCCACTGATTTTCTTATTGTAATAACAGCAGTAAACAAATAGATGACAGTTTGAGGTAATGCTGTGAACATTTTTCATTTATATTTTGCTCTTCAGATTTATATTCTGAATGGAATAATGGTTTAGTATTGCATGGTAGAAAAATTATTACTGATGCCATATTTAATTTCATTGATACACCGTTGCATCTAGTTTATGATGGATATGATGGGGGAAGGATTCCTCCCACTCCGTCCTTGGTGTTTATCTCTAATGACTGGATGAATAAAATTACTGAAGTAATAAAAGAAGGAACCGGCAGAGTTTATTACTGCTTCTTTTGGTGAGCAGTGGTGAGTCTGATTAAAATGTACACAACTCATTTGATATTTCTTTAGTAAGTCTCTGGTCACAGATGATTAAATGTCTGTGTTTAAGAGCCTAAAACCACAAGTGTTGAGAAAGCTGAGGGAACTTGGAAGTGTCCCAAAAGAATGAGGACATATCATAAGTGTTCAGTTCAGCCAGAGGCACTGCTTGCTCATGCCGGCTGAAGTGTAAGTGTCCGTCTAAACCAGCCTTCAGGGGAAGCCTGGAGCGATGGTCACCGTAAGGCTGTGATGCTGTCTTCGCTATTTAAGCAAAACACCTAAGCATTTCAAACCCGGCACTGACACACATGCCGACAAGGCACACACACACAGAGACCAGCAGACAATGACACTGGCAGCGCTGAGCAAGTGAAGACTTTCATTACAGAAGAAAGCCAAGAGTCAGAGAAGAATGGAACAATGAAAACAACCCCTGCACGACTTATCCAGCTGCTAAAACAGTGGGGTTCTAGGCAACAGGGAGCTCGGGAGACAGTGAGTAATGTCTGAGGACAGTCCGCGGGGATCGACTGGAGGCTAGAAGGAAGCAAAGAGTATATCTGTGTGAGTGTGTGTACTGCCAGAGATGTGTTTATATATTCCACTATGGTGAATTACTCTTGCTTCACTGGTTCTTCCTTATGTGTGACTCATCGTCTCCAGACTGATAGCGTAGGTGGATGAGGTAGCCTACCGCTGAAGCTTCTGATTTTTCCGATATCTGATGGATGAACTTCATTCGGTTCTTTCAAGAAATATTGGAAAGAATAAACAGCTTCCATTTTGAATTCCAGTTCAAACCCATGATGTAGAAAGATGGGTGACTTTTCTTGTCAGATTGAAGGCTGGGACTGTGTTGTACACACGGTAGTCCAAGTCGCATTTGCATTTCAGCACTCTTGGCCTAATCCTTTTAATGGACAGTCAAGGGGCTTTCTGTCTTTAACACAGGCCTCTCTGCCTGCACAAAAGATGCTGAGAAAAAAGATGAAAAACAAGAAGCATCTACAGCAGTGCTAACACTTCTGTAAAAAGCTGTGTGCATCTCTCTCTCCCTCTCCAGTGCTCCTCTGTGCTGAACCTTCAGCCATCTTGGGACCTCCCTCTCAGCAGGTGCCTTCATCCAAACACTTGGATCTGGATCATCACCCCCAGGAGATTTAGCCTCTCCCTCTTGTCTCCCTGGTTTGCTTGTTATCCCGTGCCCCCTCTGTGTATTTGGCCTGCTATAGGTGTAAACGCCGCTGCTCTTCTGTGTTTTATGTGTCCTGTCCTTTTGCCAGGTCTCAACGGTGGACAGGATGTTGTGCAGTAAATAAAAGCTACATGACTACTTAAGCACAGTGGTGCTTCAAGCTGAGTTAGTTTAGAGTATTGGCAAACTAACAGCACACAAAAGACATCTGGATGCAGAGCATTGTCTGGAGACCTCAAATGTAAAATTTTGCGACAATCCTTCCTGCAGATGTTGAGATTTTTGGAGAACTTACAGCGTCACCAGCAGTGCCAAAGGAAAGGTAAGAGGCTCACAGTCATTAGGTAACTTAGGTGACTTAATCCTGAATGAACTGTGAATGTCTGTTGTAGAGAGATTTCAGCATGTTCTCTAAAGACATGTTTCAAACAGTGGCACAGAGGGCAGAATATGATCAAAGTATGCTCTGTCTTCATGAATAATCAGAACAGAATTTCATTTGTGCCATTGTGCATCCATACACATCAGTTTAAAGGATGTTGTTGAGTTGAAGGTGATGTCTCCTTGGATGGGGTTCACATTAATAGTATACAACATTCTTCATGGATCCTGACTTTCCATTTGTTAGGGCCTCTGTGAAATTTCACACATTATTCTGGCACAATCACAATACGGCATATCACCCTGATTTAACTCCTGCAAGTGAAATGGGATCTATTTTTCCTTGTTATGACAGATATTAGAGCTGCGGTGCAATGTAGCGTCAGCGCAGTATCATATTCGTCTAGATGTTGTACCTCTTGGGCAGCTTTCTTGTAAGATATTCTATCTGGGTGTTGTGGCGAGACACTGTTGCAAAGTCGCGGTACTTCTCACCTTGCGGCGATGATGGGCCACTCTTAACGAGCTGCCTGCCAGTCGTCCGTCAGAGCGGCAGAGCCAGCCAGCCCCTGGGCCTTGGCCTGCTGGCCCCTGAGCATACATCAGCCCTGCGACAGCACACATCACTAACACCACCACTACTGTGATGTGACAGCTGAATCCATCTCCCACAAGCCCTACCTACAGCCTAAACAAATTAGAGCTCCACTGAAATTAATGCCAGCACACCAATACTAATGAGCATGCAGCAGAGAGAGGGGATGAGAAAAGAATAATAAACACACAAAGCAGACGCCGGCCATACACCAGAGGTTCCACAGGTGACAAATGAGACTGAATGAAATGCAGCTGCATGTATTATAAGTGTGTCAGCATATGTGCAGTTATGATTCTCACAGTGTGCAGGGCAGCAAGACATATCTGAAGGAAAAATAAGGTCATATATTTAGATTTTAATTAAATAAACAAAAACAACTAATTACTGTGCGACAGATATATGAAATGTACTGATAGGACATCTTACAGTTGAAAAATTAACTCGTCACAGCTCCCTAGTGGAAAAAAGCTAGTGTTAAAACTTTAAATGGCCAAGCGCATATTTAATACAAATGTGACAGATCAAGTTTGTTTGCAATGTCTCTGAGCATTGTACCACCTATGATCCTTTCTGTTGGACAAGTGATGTCGCTACATTCCCAATTCTCTTAGTTGTTTGAGGAGTAAATTACATAAGCTATAGCTAAAAGATGTAGATTCTTTAAAACATAACCTGAGTGGGTTGAAAGAACTGAAATCAGATTTGAAGCTGGCGGCTTCACATGGATAAGGCCTCATCTGGGTACAGTTTTTGTTAAAACACATTGATGCAAACCACATTAGAAATTAAGAATGAATGAAATACAAAGAAAAATGAAACAAACAAGACAATAAAACTATTTACACTTTATTAGCATCGTGAAAATGCGGGCTAATTTGCAGTAAACAGCCAGAGCGTTCAGCTTATATTGCAGTTTATTTGATCCAGGGCTACTGGGTTTTATTTGGTCTCACAGGCTGGATGTAAGTTTGCTTCTGCTCAAGGCAGATGGTTCTACAATCATCTAGCCTTAAGGTGCCTTTTTGGAAAACAGTGCCATGAACAGTCATCAAATTTCCCTCATTGGATCTTTAACCAACCATTTAACCCACATTAATGTCTGAGTGGGAATGTCTCTGGACGATTACAGCAGCATCAATACCAAATTTGCTCCAGCAGAAAGCCAGTGGAAGTTTGTGCCAAGTGTTATCTCACTGTGCTTTATGCCTTCTTGTATATTTTACTGGGCTTCATGTGGCAAATGTTATATAGGATTCTTCTCACTTCCTGCTTTCTACTGAAGCTTATTGAAGGCAATGCAATTATTTCAGCAAAATCAGCTAATCATTGAACAGACAATGACCAAGAGCTCGCTGCTGACGTCACATAATATTCTCATGGTAATTTCTAGTATAGCCAGAAAATGTACAGTGGTTTAATCTTCCAGTGTGTGTGCAGTACCTGCCCACACACACAACGTGGGATGAAAGAAACAAGAAAGTCTTTGCATTCAAGTGCATTCCAGGATATCGACCGCTTTCTTTGTGCGTGATATTCATTGGGGACCTCATCGACTGTACTTCTTATCATAAGACTGCAGCACATTCAATGTTCTGAAGGATTTAGATTGGCTCCCCCATCGCATGGACTACTCTACTCTGGAGAAGCTTTTCAAATATGGAAATATAACTCAAATTATATCACAGTGATGTCGTCGGGGTGTCTCAACTTAAGCTTGAAAGAAGTGGCGACCTCCGAAAAGCCAAAACAAAAGTGCTAAAAACTGCAGTTCCTCAAACAGCCACTTGAGACTGTCTAAAGAAATCTCCACAGGCCACCATTTTAAGATGCCCAACATCACAGCAGAAATAAACATGTTCCTCTATAGCTAATTTCCCCAGGGACACATTCAATTTACCTGAAGGCCTAAGGTCATAGATGGCCACTTTGATTGACAGTCAGGTGTGTCAGAGGAGGCTTGTTTGAGCAACCAAGCTTCATTTAGCTCAGCTCAGCTCTGCATCTTTGCACATTTTTTTGGATAAGTGGGGAGCCAGCGGAGACAGGACTGCCAAGATGGCCGAGCCCAAAGCCACCTCATTTCACAGAGGCTCTTCAGGATGCTGGGGGTGACGTCACAAATTCTACATCCATGTTTTATGCTGCCTAAGGTTTACTGAAAATTTGATGGTCACCAATTCTAGTTGGAGTCTTTGTGATGTTTTCTTTTAAACATTTTTTCACCTTTAATTTTACCTTTGTGTTTCTGGTAATCCAGTCCACTGATTCAGGCAGTTTTTTCTTACATAAAGCAGCTTCATAAGAAAACAGTCCAAAGGCGTTGGCTGCGCTCCAGCACAGTGGATTTCAAACAAAGCAAACATCTATATTGGGTAAACAGTGTAGGACTTATTGCCCCTTCCACCCTTGGGGGAATTTTATAAAAAAGGACTGTGGATGTAGACAGCATCAAATTAAAGCTGAGAGTCAGCACTTTCACCTCATGATCATTGTTTCATTTCAAATGTAATGTGTTGAAGTACAGAGCCAAAGTGAACCTTGCTAAGACTTATGGACTGTGCTAGAACGTTGAAAATAACTGAAGCTGAGTTAATGGTTGTATAATATGCTGTACAAATATTTAATTTATATGGGAAAATGAACATGAGCGTCATTAAACAAACAATGGAGCTTAGCATATGTTAAGTCAGCAAGACTAAATCTTTCTCCTGGAGTTTCTCACTCACTACCCCAAACAAATCAGTCAGACTGTGTCTCTTTTTTTCCTCTCAATTCACAAATTCCCCTTTGCCTTCTGTCATTCAGTCCATAAAAACAACCAGCAACTCGCAAAGTTCTTCCCAGTGCAGACTTGTTCAAAATTCTAGTCTGTTACCGAACAACTGTGCTGCACCTACACCAAGAAAGAAAATCTGATGAATTAATTTGTGTGTAGCAGCACAGGGATGGCCAGGGCTCTGAGTCCACTGATACATTAATCCTAATATGTTCCTAGACTGAGCAGACAAAAATCTCTGTAACAGCATAATAAACACATGTGGCCCCTTGCAAAAAGAAAGTCACTTCAGATAAGATGAAGACGCCCCTCTTTCCACACAGCCACTGGGTAAGAAAAGAATAATAATTAAAAGAAATAAATAAATGAAATGAGGACTCACAAGCACAGAGTGGCCATGACTTCTCTGCATTCAAATGTATCATTATTAGGGTTTGTTGTCTGAACATGCCTCTTAGTTCTTTCGTGTTTTCTGTTAACCTAATGGAAGGAGGTATCTTTATTTTATGATGTTAATGAAAGATAAATACAAGGTCTGTGCATACTTTTGCATATCTCATGTTGCTAAGATCTCATAATGACATTGCAGGTTTGGAACATCAGTTAAAGTTGTTACAGCTGATAGATGTAACTGTCTCAGTGGACGGGTTTATATGGCATATATTGATTGCTGCAATTCATGGTTTGGGGTGTGAGCTAGCCACATTCATAAATGTATAGGAAGGATTTTGGTTTATGTGTGCACCTTCCCTAGAATGTATCCTGTCCAGTATTAGAAAACATCCGCTCACACCCCTGGAGGATTTTCAGAAATAGTTAGGGGGAGAATATTTAATGAAATTCCTATTTTGCTCATGTGTTTTAAAAAGCCCTGAGCCTCAAACGTACTATGAGACTGAATGTGGACTAAAATAAACAGCCACCTTTCAAATGGCATGTTCAAACTTACTGATACTAAATACTGATAATCTATAATAACGATAATGGACAGATTACAAAACAGAACCAAAAGCGAAGACTGAGAAAACTTGAATCACCTCTGAAAAGTTTCCAACAAAGGGTCGGAGCACTTTCCACTGAAGCGCACTTAGATGTTCTTTATGGGAATTACCAACAGGCTGTCTTTGATCGATCAGTTTACTTGGCTGATGCTACTAACTGCAGCAGCTGCAGGTGCGCTATTAAGAATGAATGGGTAGTTGTAAAAGAGTTAAAAGACAAATAAAAGAAAGAAACATGAGCACTTACTGTATTGACAGTTCCTCCCCATGTACTCCCCAGGGCATTCACAGGAATAGTTGGCAACGAGATCTGTGCAAATTCCCCCATTCTTGCACGGGTCCCTTTCACATTCGTTAATATCTGAAAGAGCCGAGAAACAAAACAAAAAGGTGCATTCATTTATTTGAAACAGACACGTTGGCAATTAGCAAGACCTCATCCTCATTAGAATGCATTGGTCGAGAGCATATATTGAATTTTCTCTGTGTTACTTGACTCTGTCTGCCCATAGAAGCGCTCACAAAGACACTGGTTTCTGGAAACTAATAAATCACATCGCTCCTCAAGAGACTGTTAATGCTGGAACACAGGCCCAAGTTTTGAAATGTTAAAAATAATTAACCTAGTGTACTTCCTTTGTAATTGAAATTATTATCATACTTCTCAGCGTACTTGAGTGCCGTACACCGTTATCTTGCTGGGCAAACGATACTTGCTCTATTCTACAAAGCTTTGTAACGTAAGCATCTGTATTATTGTTGAGCAAAGAGCCACTTCAAGGATTTGGACTAGTAAAATGGGAGTGGTAGCGATAAAACTACACATACAATACAGTTACAAACTTCAAATTGGCCTGTTAGAGTTTTATAATGCGCCAAGGCGCTAATATGGATTATTCATAATTTAGAGAGGCATCTGAATGTCAATAATGTCTTCAAGTACAGCCTTTCTTATGTATAAAGAATTGGTTCTGTTCGATATTATTCCAATATCAGCGTCGGAAAATACTTTTCTGTGCTCCATTTCTTTCCAGACATGAGCAAGTCTTAATCAGCCGGCATCGGATTTAATTCGTTTTGTGCAAATTGGTTGAATTACAGCTGGACTCATTCACATCTGTAGTGTTATGAAATGCCTATGCTAAAGGAAAAAAAAAAAAAACACACTGTGCTGCAGTAATTTTGCAGCCGGCTTGCTAAATATCCTCAGACTCACAGAAACACAGAAGAGCAGCACAGACTAAATATGCTAAATTGTCCCACAATTACCATCTACTGTGCAGCCACCTTTACTTTGTGATTGCTCTCTGAAATAGCATTTCTCTGATTGAGTCATCTAACCAATTATATAAGGTGACAGCCCACCCATCACACCCATTTACACTCAGTACTATTATATTTATAGCTAAGGGAGAGGGGATTACAGGGATAGCAGATGAAGAGAGGGGAGGAAGAAAAGGGGTAAACTTTTGAATAAACTTCTAATGATTTCTAAACTTGCCAGTGGCTGCCAGAAGACTTTTAATCCTTTAAAACATCCCATCTGTGACTCCCAGGTACATTTTGGCTTCATAAATATGTAACCAGGCTAGGGATTTGGAAAGCTTAAGAAAGTGAAACATGATTAAAGTGAGTCTGTCATGGTGCTTCATCTCTCTCAGATTTTATCTAATATCTATAATAGTCACTTGGGCACATTTGTAATATCTCACAATATATCTGTTTTTGTTGAAAACCTTATGCTCGGGAGAAATATAGTCATGGTCTTCACACATAATGGTCACTGAGGTACTGTGACTGGAAGTAGTCGCATCTTTAATCTGCAGCAGAGCTGAAAAGTTGAAAAAAAATAAATAAATAAATAAATAAATGAGAGAGGGAGAGAGAAACGTATTGTGATTCACCAGAAAATCCACAGGGGAGCCGCGAGACAACTATATTTGGGTGAGAAGATGTTTGATGATATTGAGCTGTAAAACGTTTCCCAAAAGATGAAAAAAATAGATAAATAAATAAAAGTTGAAGCATATATTATTTTGTTTCTATTCGTCTGGCATGCAATAGGAGGTGCTGTTTGTTATTCATATGGGATAGACATTAAACACCATCTAATACAGTGTTTTTATTCAATGTATTTTTTCATTGTGAGAACACAGCTGGCACATTCAAGACGAGGCCTGCCGTGTCTCTGTAATGTGGCGGCTACATCCTGCATCAGATATAGACAAAGCAGCCCTGCTATCGTATACGGCCATTTAAATAAGATACAGTAGGTGATACATCAAGTATACTGCACATGGGACGAACAGCAAAACACCAATTCTCCAAAAGTGATGTTACTCATCTTGTACATTTTAGTGCATCATTTTCGGGAAGATTGAACAAAGCAGTTTCACTAGCCGGCATTTCATCTTCGGCTGACAGAGCACAAAAGAGCAGGTTCTCACAGTTGGCGCTAGAAACACAACTCTTTAAAAGACAGACTGTATGAGCACGCATCTATGCTGCACACAAAGCAGATCAAGCACAAACTGCACGGTCCACTGAACTTATAAAGTATACTGTAACAGAGAAAAGTGAGACACGTTGTGAAAATGACGTTCATATGACTTTTATTATAAGGGGTGCCTTATTTTTGCACAAGCAGTTTGCGGTTGTCTGTATATTTTTCAGTGTCTACTTCCCAAGACAGTTGGGAAGATATTTAATAATGCCATTAAACCCCCAAATGCACAGTTGGTTTACAGTCCCCCATCTCTCCAAAATTACATCACGGCTGCATCTATGCCATCTACACTCAACTGGGGACCATGTAGTCGTTCAACCAATATGAGACAGCTGGGAAGATGCATTGCATGCAGGATACTGAGTGGAGAATGACAACAATGATGTCATGAGCTTACTTCAGCAATAACAACCTCGTGATATTTGTGCAATCATTGTAAAAACTTTAGGTATCGGTCATGATGTAAATCCAACCTTTCTGCTGCATGTAAGACAGCCAGTTGCTCAATCAAAGACTCAAGATCTCATTCACGGGGCGGATTTTGGTGTTTTTGAGCAACATAAGCAGTTTAAGCAGTTGTCTATAATCAGATGCAAAATATACAGCAATCAGTTGTTATTGTAATTCTCAATAGTTAATCCTGGTACCTGTCATGTGATTCACAAACATGCTTCAGGCCAGTTTCCTTACGCTTGTCTGTGATCTGTGATCATACTCATACTCATACTCCAGCCTCCGCTGTAACTGTGCTTTGATGAGCTATATCACAGGACAATCTGATATAATTACAAATCCAACAACAGCCAGCATGACTAATACAAGACCCTAGCCTCCTACTGACAGTACATTATAAGCATGGAGATGAACAAACAAGCACTTGTTTGAAGGAAACGTCTTGATTATGGGAGGTTATTGCAATCAGCGGGGATTACGCTGTAATTATAATAATAATAATCCAGTCAGAGGGGGTCCCACGATCCTGTTAAGAACTCTTAACCTAAGAAATGCCAACTACAGCTTGCCTTATGGAGAACAACAACGGCCAGTTCCCATTAAACAATTCAGTTTTTAAATGGCTGTAATCCTCAGTAACCACTAATTGTTAGCAGCTGTGACAACAATAATAAAAAATACTAATACAGTTATTAATCAAGGCTACAGCATGGCCGCATGACACGTCATCCATGCAATTTCACGGTAGAATCATTTGTACAGAGAAAATATGTGGTGTTTAGTAATTGCCTTGGTGGAACACTAAAATGGAAATATGATAACCACTTGTGAACATTGAGATATAATGAATTCAATAGATTAGCTGAATGTAGATTCATCTGTGACTAAATGCTGTGGCATTAATGTGAACATCATAACATAAATGACACAAGTGTTGCTGTAGATCTTAACTGAACAAGCTCGAAGTATAACTTGCAAAAGGAAGAAACCAAGAGAAATAATATAGAAACAGGCATGTGCATTCGGACAAACAAACTGTACATTTATTTTTAAGTGCAGGGTTATTGGAGGAAAGCAACTACCCAAGACCTAAGGTGGCCAGTACAGATAGTAGCACAAAACACCACAAACAATCCTCATCTCTTTCTATACACAACACAGTCCAGTGTTTTTTTTTTTTTCCCACCACTGCAATCATGCCACTTAGATAAGTGATTTCGTTGTTAACCTTTAAGTTCATATCCTGCTTTGTTGCCACAAATACTGTAGGTTCAGACACAAAGGTGAGCCAAAATGGGCAAACCTGTAAAACAGCCTGGGGCACAACATACCACAGAGAGAGAGAGAAAAACACAGCAAGCCCATCTTACAATTTGCTTCCATTTTATGAGAGGCCATCAACCCCTGGGAGATCAGCGCAGGGAAAGTGAGACTTAAAAGCGGTGTATTGCCAGTAAATCAGGTGGGAGTAAAGGGATTACTTCAGGGAATGCAGTTAATCCACACGGTAAAAACCAGAGAGCGGAGGTGAGAAGAAGCATGGTGAGGAAGGGAGAGAGAGAAAGTGTGACAGAAAGACAGGAGAGAGTGAACTGAACGTACAGAGGCAAAGATGTGATAGCCGAGTGGTCAGGTAAATAAACTCTGTTTACACAGCTTCTTTAACACGGTAACAGGCATGCATCCAAGGAGTTTCCCTCACCAGTCATAGTCAAAGTCTAACATTGTGCAATCGTCACTAAAGCCTTAAGCATTGTAAAAATTGCAACTGATGTCTTGAGCTTAATGGGAATGGTGCTATCTTGGTTGTAACGATTTAACAAGCCAGTTTGAGTAAAGGTTTCAACAGCGCATCAAGACAATAAAACTACCAGGCGTACAGTTTAATGCAATACAACACACTGGCTCTCCAATAATACTGCTTTAGTGAAGCTTATGTTTTTTTTTTTTTTGTTGTTGAAACTGTGCCAGAATGATGCAGATTCAACTGAGAGTCTAGTTTAGTGGCATCACATTGGATTGTAATTCTCTGTTTATCTTATTTTGTCCAGCACATATTTATTTTTTTCCCCATCCATTGGTTGCTCTTGTGAGAGATGTTTAATTTAAAATTAATAAAAAAGATTTAATATCACAGACTCTGTCATCAGCCTTAATATTATCATCTATAACCTCTACAAAGGCACGGCCACCTCAAACTATGCCACTGAACCCCAAAATATATTTCAGATTCTGGCCATGCTCTCATCGGTCCACTGGAACGTCTCGCTCCCTGGCTTTGCTCCTCTATTGCTCTCTGAAAAGTGTCTCAGTTTGACAATAATGAGAGCAATGAATAGTGCTATGTGTCAGGAACTAACACTGGCTGTGAGCATTAAATTGGCTATAGTCTGTCCAGAGAGCAGGAGCAGGCCTGCATGGGGAGGGGTCACCTGTGCCCTCTCCACTGGGCTGCTCTGACCTCTGCAGTGCCTGCACCTGCTACCGCCACACCAAACACACGGCCCGGTGAATCTGCTTTCCAGTTCATTCAACAGAAAAGCATTGTGTCAAATCTTGCACAAAGGCAAGGAGAGTTATTGAAGACATAAATGTGCCACTAAAAAATAATGAAATTCCATCAAGTGTATTAAACCTTTTGTGCCCGCCTGAGTGGAAATAATTGTGAGGTAATTGGTGTTGGGACTGTTTAAATAAGAGGATGGAGAAATAAGATCAGCCAAAGTTAGAAAACAGACTTTTACAGTCGGAAATATGTAAATATATATATAATACTGAAAACATCTACTCACCCACACTGTCTAATGTGTGATTATACATTTATTTGTGACATGTTGGTGCTAGACCTTCATCAGGCAAATAGTTTATGCAAACAATCACGATCCGCATGTGCAATAGGGAGGCTTAAATTCCAACCATCAATTAACCATACTGATGATAACCATCCAATAACATACACGGTGCCAGAAAAGTAAAGCCTTCGTAGAGTAGAAGTCACAAATATACCCCAGAATTGCAGCATCACATGGGTAGATTCCTCCAAAATCTAAAGGCTAAACTGCAGGTTACAATCGCAGTCGAACGTTCATGGCAAGTGAAAGATCAGCATCAATAAATAAAATGAACCCTTCATAATAAATACAACAGCGCCTGACACAATTACAATAGTCAAAGAGTAGATTAATCAAGTATTTTGTATCTTTTGAACCGCTCGTTCCTCTCCTGTCTCATGAAACAGATCCAGTCCAAAATGTTTTTGTTCCGTTCAGAAATGCCACTGTAACCTCCGAGCTTCTGTCCGACAGCTGATCCAGCAAGGCCAATGAGACAGAATGTGACTGTGGCTTACAAACAAACACGACACGTTCAGGCAGTGCAATGTTAAAAGTGGTATTAAAGAAGTGACCACCGTTGGCATTTTGTAGGTGTCCAAAATGCTAGAGCTGACAAGCTAGCAGTTAAATATAGCCTGCAGAATGACGCCGGCGTGTACACGTCTCCCGTGTGGATGACGCCTGCGTGTTCAACAAACCAATGTGCAAGACGAGACGTGCTTGAAAAAGATTTCACAGCTAAAACAACGCTTCTTTGTCTGTGTACAGGCCACTGTTTAAACAATGATGTTATTCAGATTAACTGGCTATATGCAGATTCCCCATCAATGCTAGGAGTTTCCCACAGTAGAAGATTGAGGGAATTGAATTTACAGAGCGAATTTATACTATTTACATTTTTTGGACTTAAATATATATGCAGTAGCATCCGAAAACCTAAACTGGCTCCAAACAACAACATAAATCACATAAATGACTGAAATAAATGCCTGCTAATAGCTTGTAATCCTCTCACACTTGTAAAGCCCCAAGTCTTAATTAGCCGAATGAAAGGTAATGTCCCAGCAGTATTGCCCCTACATCTCACCCACTTCCTTCATTAAATTACAGTCAGATGTTGGTTAAAACTGAGTAAAGCCTTCTTTCTGCCAAGACACTGTAAGCCACACAATTGGAGGTTAGTCAAGACTTTGCTTTCATGTGGAGCTGTCTCATCGTGTTACATCTCTGCATCTGGACTCAGTTTAGCTCGCATACACATTTTTCCTTGGGGAAGTTTCATCTTATCTCATCTGTTTTTATGTCACAAAGCCGGTGGATCCATAGATGTTTGGTAAGTGAAGTGATCCTCTTGACCTCTTTATCTAGACAGGAATCCATGGTTCGGTCTCTACGGCCAGTGATCGACAGGAATGAAGTGGGCAACGGCTTGTTTTTGCCTTCCACATAATTAACCCCTGACCTTGAACACTCGTACTTCCTTGGAAGTAATCATCCCATTTTTTTTAATAGCGGTTACGGTTTCCCACGGGACAGGCTGCTGCTGATGCCCCGTGATTCATGGTGGTAGTGCAGATGTTGGATTTGAGACTGAGGAAAAGATTGCAATCTGTGGCCACGTCGAACATATTCATCAGGGGGAAACACACCGTCGGCGATTAACATTACTCGGATGTTGGTCTGAGTTGGAATGGTATGAAGGTGTGTTATTCTCTTAGTTATGTGAAAGAGAAATTTATTATGAAAACAAAACTGTATGAAAATGTCTGAGGACATAGATCATTTGATCTAATTATATAGGTTCCACCTTAAGGAAGTAATATACAGCGCTAGATTCAGGCTTAAGCACATTTATGGCTTTACTCATTGTCCACCCAGACACATCTAAGGGAGAAGACCGTGACGTATGACTGAACATGCTTAGAAACAGCATGAAAACAGCGCAGTGCAGCATGTTCTGCCTCCCACGACATGTTATAAACATGACACACTGCATGAACATGCAATGCAAACACATGTTCAGCCAATAATTCAGTTGCAGTTCTGATAAGAAAACAACACATCTTGAGCTGTCACATCTTCCATTCCCTCTGTGAATAGTTTGCTCATTATCGATGGTGCAATCCTCACTTTATTACTTATTTACTTCTTTGGCGAATCCTTTTTGCCAGTTTTGATGTAACGCGCCACACGCTCGAGAGGCGGAGATAAAACAGCTACGTGCTCACGTCTCAGCTGGGAAGACAGGACACCTCGGTCGGCTGTGAGTACGGATTGAGGGCTTTATTAGCAGTAAAAATCACATTCATGCAATGTTTTTCCACCTGCTTTTCATCACGTCATATGTGATCTCAGCTATTTCACAGTATCTATGTTGAATAGATTATTCCTGGCCCATGTGAATTCCAGTCCAGATAGTTCTATAATGTTACTGTACTTCAGGAAGCGCTGACGTGTCCTCAGAGCTGCATCTTCGTATATGGGCGATCAGCCTTGGATGTTGTGTTTGACAGGTCCTGGTGCAGTGAAATATGTCTAGTCCACACTTCACAAGGCCAAGACAAGCCCTGTCTCTCCAAGTTGAGTCAGAGATAGAAGATGGAACATGGAAGTGCCTGTCTCCACTGTCAATCTATCCTGTCAATCTATCCTTCCCTTACTGATGCCACTGAAGTGACTATCACCGCATAAGACGGGATTTCTATTTGGACCCTGATGAAGTCACACAACCAGTTGAAAGAGACATTTAAAATCGCCAGATGTATCCTTGAAATGTGTTTTCACAGTGATAGCGCTCAACCTCGCTCATAAGCATCTAGGCTTTTCATGAGTATTGATTTTATTGATCCTCATACAGAAATCTCTCATCCTGGATGAAGGTTGGCTTGCACAGTCGCACACGCTATATGTTTCAAGGGATATGATCATGCATGAAGCTGTGGATTCAGAATTAAGACTAGAGCATTCCCTGGACTGGCTTTTTGAAGCGGGATTAGCCCACTGAGAAGTTATTCAGAGCAGCACTCCACGAGCCCTTGAAAAGGTATCTTAGGATGCATTGCAGAGAGGTTCTGAGAAGCAAAACACTCATCATTTTGAAGACATGCAGACCGGGGGGCTCCTCCGAAGCTGCGGTGTGCAGAATTTGAAGAGCCCTCAGCTCGGAGACAGAATGACACTCAGAGGAAAGCCTTAAGTGTCATTTTAAGCTTACAGATGGAGGTGCCACAGCAGGTGTGTGAGGGGAATACTGATCTCTCTTAGAACACCACTGTGTTCCACAAGCCCTTTAACATCACAGAGGTACACTTACTAGAAGTGAAGTTTAGGAACCAGTGAAATGACAGGAGATATCATATGATGTAAGGACAAAGAGCAGATATACTACAACCCTATTTTAGTGACAAATCTCAAAAGGGCTTTAGAAACAATACATCACTGTATGATGAACATGAATTAATACTGATGTCTCTATGTGATGTACTGTACATAAACAATAAAGACCATCAGCAAGAAGACTGGCTATTTCTATATAGTGATACTGGGTCTGTATCAGTCAGACTCCCCTTGAAATCAAACAAATAAAGCTGATGAAATGCTACCACTCTTGCCCACAGGGGGCGCCAGCATCAGCACAAAACAAAGTTCCTTGTAGCGTCTTGAAAAAAAAAAAAAAAATAAAATAAATAAATAAAAAACGCCAACCTCATGGTAGTGCTGGAGGAACAGTCAGGCAATCATCAAAGCCCGTGGATTGACATGCTGGTGGTGATACAGGAAAAGTCAGAGGATCATGACAGGCATTAAAATTTGTCCTCCAGAGACCTTGGATATTTTTAGCAAATTCCATGGTTATATATTCAAGATTACTGAAATATTTTAGTCTGGACCAAAGTGGTTGACAACTAACCCACTGAACAACACTGTCATCCATGCCGCTAGCATGGCTAAAAACTTTCTCACAATCCAAAAAAAAAAGAAAAGAAACGCAATATTAAAAGATAAGAAGACACATGATTGACATAAAGAGAAGTGCTGCAGGCCTAAATGATTGAATGCATTAAGTTTTAAAATGTAACGTCTGAAGAAAAAAGTTGCATCAGGACTATGTAATGTTTAAAATTAATATCCACTAAGAGCTTTGATAAGGGTCGGATTCTGAATTGCTTATGCAGGCTTTAATATTGATAATGCTGCCAGCTACTTCAGAGTGTAATTTCAGAGTAATTCCACACCGTTTTTATTAATTCATTTCCTTGCTGACCCTCCCTGAATTATCATTTTCTGTGTCTAATGAACACAACAGGAGGATTCATGAATGTTTTGGTATAAAGTATCATCCCATAGCCGCCATTCACACATATTTCCTTGCATGATTAAATCAAAGGTGGGATAATAACAATGATAATAACAACAATAACAATAATAATCAGAATAATGCGATCTCCCTGTTAGGCACCAGCCAAACAGGTTTTGCTAAGTGCACATTTTCGACCTTAATCTGTTTTTTCAGTCACATTGAATGAACTCAGTCTGTGGTAAAACAACACTGATACTAATTTGGCCACACACTGACCATCCTGAATTAATGTAGCTCTGTGAAGTCAAGCTGAACATTTATCAGTGCTCTGTTTTGGCTTGCAGTTCCAGCCAAAAGCCCTGGGCAGGACTGAGTCTAACTCTTTTCCAACACCTGGGATTTGGAAATGCATCTCTATTTATGCTTTGGCCATCTGCCAACAGCTCCATCCTTACAGCAGAGGCTAGGAGGTGACAGCGCAGCTCAAGTGTCCGAGGGGGCCTTACACAATTAGGCCCTGGTAACAGCTCGTTCCCAACAACTCCACCACGGGAAGGATAAACCAGGTGAATGGGTGCTCAGGGACAGGGAACAAGGAAGAGGGGGGAAAAAAAACTCCACTGCATTGACTACATTTTTGGCAATCCTCATCTCATTATTGTTCTTCTGCATCCAAAGTACACATTTTAAGGCATTTGTCGTGTTCTCTTTGAATCTTTACATTCCTAACTGAAGAAATCTAGGCTTTAAAAGGACCTCAAACTGAACCTCTCCTGAAACACTTCAACACATCCACATTCTTTCAAAAGAGCTGCCCTTTTCCCTGGAAGACTATGCATTGCTAACAAGGACTTCGCACTTCGAGCCACCGGTCTGGCCATTTAATATAGCTTCAACTTCCTGAAGGCATTCTGTCCCATTATATTTGGTTTTAACTGCAAAGTTGCATTGTGGAAAAAGCCTGTCAGACTTGTAATTTTGCTAGCAAAGCATCACCTTGCCAAAGAAGAAAGGTCATCTTTCTCAAAGTATGTTTCAACAGCAGTTTTTATTTGGCAGCATTTGCAGAAACTAGTGCTTACTGAAGGAATACGGAAAAGGTGACATATCACTTTTATATTACCAATGATGGGTCAGAGCAGTGACAGATGAGGGTGTAAGAACACGCATAAGGCTAACGCCGACAGGAGCAGAGCTCACCGCGGATATATGCCGGTAAACAGTGTCTGGTGCCATTCTTTATATTCAATAAACTTGAGGAAAAAAGGGGTCAGCTTTGATCTGTCAAGCTAAAGGCTCCATCTGGAAAGCTAAATAAAATATATATGTCGGTGGCAGAGAAAACGTGGCCCTAAACACCTTGATTCCAGCTCGTTTCCTCAGCTTGTTATCCAAAAAATGCCTTCTGACAGAGGCGAGATAGGGTCAGCTCCTCCTGGGATGGAGGAAGGGGCAGCAGGATACAAAATAAGACATTTGAAGTACATCACTGATCTTTGACCGGGTCTCCTTCACAAATACACAAACAGATACACACAGAAAGCAACCCGAACACACAGTGGTATTACAGTACACATTTCCATACTATAAACTGTATTTAAGTAGGTACAAGTATATTTAATGAGACTGCCCTAAACTGACTGTTTTTATATTTATATTTTATTTTTGTTACACAAATAGGATACAAACTAAGCATTAAAATTATAATAATAAATGATTCAAAAATGAATTAACAGACAATACAAAAATACACAACAAAAAACGACAGGTTAGCTTTAACAACGATAGAATGGCCACGCAGATTCTCATTCAATCATGTGAGATGGGAGTTCCCATGTAGTTGATAATATAGTTTCTATATTTCAGAGGAAGTAATTATCTTATTCCTTAGTGAGTATGTTATGTTTTCCAGAGGTATGCAGCTGTCTGATTTCAGTACAGTTTTTGGCAATGGCCAGTAGGATTTCTGTCTTGATAAAGTGATTATGTGCAAGGTTAGAATTTGAGAGGTCACCGCCTTAAAACCAAACAGACAAGTAGAGTAAGAACAATATCACTATATATATATGTCACATATAAGCAAGAGATATGGCCCCGTTTCTTTGAGCTTTATCTTAGAGTTGATTAAAAGCAGATGTCTTTACTGTGCACCCAGTACAGGTCAAGGCTCAGTTGTTGAGAATCACTGCAAAACCATCGTTTCACCCACCTACACCATACACACACACGTTCCATATGTATGGAGGCTCTGTGAGACACACTGCAAGGAGACAATGTCGTCAGTCAGCAAAGTACAATGATGTAACTTTTAAATAAGATGGTGCCACCATCAGCACTCCAACAGAAGAAGAAAATTAACTGTTTAGAAATATATGTACACACACATCTGTGTGTGTGTGTGTGTGTGTGTGTGTGTGTGTGTACTGTATATACATACACAAACTCACCAGATAGCAAGCACTGCCAGACATGCTGTTACTAAGCCAAAGTACCCAATGTGCCAGACGCTCCCACAATCTTGCCAATCTTGCCAGCATGACACTAAGACTGAATCAAAGTGTCATGTCAACCCAGCAGATGCTGCTGACTGGAGAAAGGTAGGTGGTCATCCTTTGTCTGCTGTATTTACTAATGGAAACACAGAGCACACACTCCCAAAGGTGGATTCTTGTAGCTTCATTAGACAGTAGAAAAGAAGAGACACTTACCTCATGTCAGAGTGGCACATCAACACAATGCTCATGATGCTAACAAGCCAGGTAAGGTAAAAAATACTAAATACAAAAATCACTTCTAGGTTGTTTGAAAGCTTTCAAATAGGAGTGAGGCTAGTTACATCAATGAGGCTTTTAGCATCAATAGGAAAGGAAAGTATTCATGGGATACGTAACCAAACCATTTATTCTTGTCTATTTTACTTTCTCCTTCATTCATTCTTTTCCTTGCTGAAATATATTGAGGAAGGAAATATCTGTGTGCACAGAGCAAAGTTGGATGCTGATGCTGTGTTTTAAGATATGACATCAGCAGTGATGCATCTGTTTTAGACATTTGTCTGAATTTATTCACAGAGTCGTCTGAAGGTCATTTTTCACTGACCACATTATGATCGAACCACCGTACACATGAAGACGTGCTCTGCTGTTTCCCTTCCAGTGACACAAACATGCAGTGCTTTTAACAAAGAAAGACCAAATGTGCTGTGAGCTAAAACAACAGGATTGCTGGCTCAAAACCATTATCCATCTTTCCATTTTGATCTGCAGAGACTCGTGCCAGACCCAAAGACAGCGCACAGACACACTCGCCGCCTCTCCACGAGTAGACGATCATTGGCGTCTGACAGTTTGGCTGTGGTCGCATCTTTCGGATGTTTGGTGGACTACGGACCCCTTCCCTCAGGACTCCCTACACTTATTTCTTCCTGTAAATGCAGCTTTCTAGCCACAGACTGAGAGCAGTGGGTGGGCTGTGGGATTGTCAGTGCACTATAGAGAGGGTTTCTGAAAATGGCCGTGTCCTCCACACAGCTCTACATCACGGTAATGGAGTGTGGGGAAAGCCTTGAGGCTCCCAGTGTTCACAATGGTTCTGAGACCGCTTCTTTTAGATCTGCGATACAATGATGACCTTGGGAAACTCTAGAGATAAACAAAGGGATTTTTTTGAAGGATTTCACGCACAAAAAAAGCGCCGAAGTAGAATACATTTTAAGCTCTTTGAATGAACAACCTAAGCTAACCTAAATAAAAGCTATGAAATGGTGCTGCACTGATACGAGGCCACTACAGACCGACTACAGAATAACACAACAAACTCGCCCGCTACGTGTTCGTGACCCAAAGAAGAAGAGCAGAAATTCTACATTTTAGAACATATAAGTTATTCTGAGAAAACAAACTAGTGTTAAAAGTTATTCATGCTAATTTATGCATATAAAAACTGTTGTGCAGATTAGCATAATTTCAGTAAAACTTCCCAACTCTTGAGAGCCGGGGGCCGTGAAAACAAGACAGATTTGTACCTACAAGAACAGACCTCAGGCACTATGACTAAACCGATGCCTCTGTTTATTTTGAAAATGGGTTCACTTTTTCTGTGGTACTCTTCCAGCCTGTTTACCGAGGATTTTTTTTTTCTTCTATTCTTTAACAAACTTTTTCACTAACTTCGAGTTGTACTTAAATCAATCTTAATCCAGTTAGCTAAGCCTGCCCCGAAAACGTAATTTTTTAAAACTCAAAGTGAAAATCCGCCCTAAAACTAAATTCAGCTGTATTGCTCATATGATCTAGGACAGTTAGTAGATTTCCACACATGAACAAGTTTCTCCCCGAGCCATGAACAAAACAGCGACTGCACTTTGTGGAGCTAAACCGCCGAGATGAATAAGAGGCTGGCTTTGTGGACACAGTAGCAAACTGAAGCATCGTTTGTTGGATATAGGGGACTGATCTCCAGTTCAAACCGTTAGTGTTTCTACAAAATAACTATGAACAGAATGAACAAAGACTTGTTTAGTCAGGAGTGATGGTGCTAACACTGTTTATGAGGTGGGAACCTCCTGTACACTTTTAACTTAGCAAAGAACCGATCTTAATAAACACTTAAAAAACTATCTTGAGATCACTATTAATAAACGTTTAAAGCATATAAAAATACACTTCTTTAAACAGTATATCATCTGTTAGAAAAAATCATTTCTGGTTACCACCTGAAAGGATTTGGGATTTTTAAGGCCCGGTGAGACGCCATTAACATTTAAGAAAATGAGCGGGACATTTTCATGCTTCATTGTGATCTTTGCCGGAGTGACTTGAACGGCGCAGCCTCACAGTTAGAAAGAGATAACAACTGCCTCAATCGCGGCGAGAGGGGAGAAAAAACCACGAGCCCAATCTCTCTCCACCCCACCTGCTGCTCTTTCTCAGCGGCCCCTTTTGGTGGAGCGGAAGGCATGCCTGTTAAAAAGAGCGTCCTCCCTTCCACCGCGCCCCTCCCGCCCCCCGCCATCACAACATTACTGTGAACCCGACCACTACAAAGTCACCTCCTGTGAGGCAGAGGCAGGTTTGAGAAGGGCAAGTCATTTTTTTTTTGCTACAAGAGGCTCAGGTAACCACTCGGAGGTGTGCTACTAAAGTGAAGTGGTGGGTGTTCACGGATAGCTCGGATGAAACTGCGTGCTCATGTGCCTGACAAACGCAGTCTATGGTTGCCGTCAAATCTTTAAGGGTTAAGATGAGCGTAACTTGTCTATGTAAGCAGATGAAGGCAGAAAATAAGTCAGATCTTTGTTTCTACTATCCATAAAAATCCACGTGAAGGCGTGGAGTCACAGGATCTGGTGAAACATTAGAGAGGAAGAATATAGGCAAAAAAAGGAAATATAAGCGCCAATGGATACGTCCTCACCGGCTAGAAAACACACGAAAGAGGTCACTAATGCAGTCCTAAATGTGGTACCAAAGAGTAAGCACAGAGCAAGTCCTTTCTTTCTCTTGTGCTGATGAAAGGCAGTCTGTGATCTGTCCCAGGTGAACAGTAATGGCTCCTTGGTGGTTTTACAATCGGCCACAGCCATAAACACTGGCTGATAATGCTGTGGCAAGAAGCTGTGGAGGCAGCAGAGCTAATACAGCATGATAGCAGCTGTCAATACATGATCAAATACAGCGCCACACTTTAAAAAAAAATCTCACACATCCTACATTTAGCCTCAATCAATCCTGCCCTGCTGGTGCGCTTCAGAAAGGAAGGCAGGGACATGTATTGATCAAAGAGCGAGATGGAATCAGCTCAAAGGACCTGCCATGGAAGGGTGGGAAGAGAAGCAGAGAGAACACAAAGACCAGGCATCGCAGAGACAGTTTAGCTAAATTAACTTGTTAACTCATTTTCTTCATTTTACAGCGTCTGTATACATTTCTGCATCACTAACCACCAGCCCCGGCGCTCTGACTCACGCTGTCGCGAAACACTTTCTCTATTAGCTTTAATTTTCTCTGGGATTTGCAGTGACTTCCACATACAGCGAGTAAGAGCTTAAAGGAATATGACAAAACCAACATCTTTCAGAGAGAGTAAAGAAGAAGGAGCGATCAAGCTCCGCTTCTCCAAGGGAAAAGAGGGCAACATGTCTTCATCTGATCTGCCAACTTTTTAAAGATGTGACTCGGCGTTGCCGGGTCGGATGAAAGCTCACCACGAGGCACGCTGGTCTGTTTACGGTGAAACATTACAGCAGATTTCTGTAGAAAAGAAACATAAAAAAACACCACTCTATCTCCGATAAAAATCCCAACAGTTTATACTTCATTTGTCCTTGATAGACTGGGGAACGCGTGCCCTAAAAATGATCTGCAACCTCATGCCGACGCATGCAATCAGTCCCAATCTCCCACACTGTGACAGTTTATTACAATGTTTGGCTACTTGCCCAATGACATGGCACTTGTTCTGTCAGGGACACGACGCCACACTATTGGAGAGATGAATGACTTAGTGCTAATAAGGGCACTAATAATAAAAGAAGTGACACTAACACAATGTTAACCCCGGTTTTCTCAGGTGGTATTGAAAACCGTATCCAGCAAATTTAACATGTTTTATTAGCTCAGAAACAAAACGAGGCAGTGAGGTTTAACTGCATACGAGGCGGCTGAGTGAAAGTCAATTTCCACTTTAACACCTGCTGCGGCTTCACACTGCCATCACCTTCAGCTGTGAATGTCTGACGCCCGCCCCTTAATATGGAAAAATCTCAAAACCCCAATTCCGCTCGCTGATGGCCGTGATCTGTAAAAGGACAGAGCTGTGTACATACAGTACGCTATCTCCCCATCAAAAGAGGGCTGACATAGCTGGCACTTATCCTAGCTGTCCATGTGTGACATCAGTCCTGGTCGTGCTTCATAAAACTTGGTCTAACTAGCAGGATATGTAGCGTAGTGCATGTGTTTAGGATAACGTTCAAAGGTGTGAAATTGGATCTGGCTCTGACAGAGCAAGGCAAAGTAAAAACGCAGGGCTGACCTACACATACAGTATATTATAATACATTTTATTCAAAGCTATACACTGATCCGGCCCAGAACTGCTTTAAAACACTTGATTACTTTAGATATTGCCTGAGATCATCCTGAACCAAACCCTTCTCTAAACACTGCACCCTGACTAAAACTATCTGTCTCATTAAGGATTTGGTTTAATATCATTTCATGCTTTTCCAAGCAGCACGTGTCATTCTGATGCATCGAGAGCTGCTAGTTTGAACTGTCGTCAGCGGTGAAAAGGGGGCGCGTCATAAATTGGTTGATATTTGTTAAAAATCACACAAACGAAAAGGCAGATTTTCAGCAAGACGAAGAAGAATTCTGCGTTGTTCCTTGTAGCCAACATTTTTTTTTTTTTTTTTATCCTTTTAATGAAGCTTTTCATCCATTATAAGCCAACAGCATACCATAACAACAACAGCTAAGCTGTCATTCTAAAGGGAGAATTATTTATGCGCCTTTATCTTTTAATTGCAGGAATTATCCAGACGCTAGATTTGATTATTAATGTCGACAGATACAAAAGTGTTCCTCTCTTTCCCTCTTTTGCTCTCTCACACACTCGCTTCCATTCAACTGTAATGACCGTGAGGAAAATTGGCAGACATTAATGTGTATTCAGTCCATATCGAATCAGTTTCTCACCGCCCTAAGGGCTTAATAGGAAACAATAACTGAATTATGACATGAATGCTAGCCAATTGCTCACACTTCTGGCTGGAAACAAACTCAATGAGATACCATTGATGTAGTGGCTCGCTCCATTTCCTTTTGCATTTTTATAAAATAAGGGGGGGGGACAACGACGTGGAAGCAAATAATGACTGACACTGACAATAAAAGCCCCTTTCTCCTCTGCAGCTTACCTCTGAATTGCTGTCTTTGTTTAACCTTGGTGTAACCGTGGCAGAATTATGAGACACGTATAAATGGTTTCTACAAGTATTGGCCAACGTCTCTCTTCCTCTCCGAGTTTCTGTCCCTCTATCTCGTCCAATAATGATCCATCTTACCACACAGTTTGCAACACGATACATTAAATCCATTACTTACAAGCACACCTGCGATGAAGGACAACTGTGTTGTGCAGGATAATGCAACCCTCTGCCAAGCACACACACAGGCAGGGTAGCCACAGGACTTGGCCTATATATCATACTGCAGGATTTAGCTAGATTTAGCACTTACAGACAAAGCTACTTGCTATTCCAAATCCTTGGATCTACTCAAAATGTACAAGGCTTTTAAGGCCAATATATCAATGTATAGATCCGATGCAGTGCTTGTGTATTTCTCTTGTTGGCTGGCTGATTTTAATTCTCTTTATTTATACTGTCTTCTTTAAAAACGGGACGTTAACAGGGTTTTACTTTCTCACGTTAAATAACAAGGGTCTGCAAGAAATATTGACACAAGAAAGCCATGACACATCTAATACTTGTGTTGTGAAATTGATTTTCAACCCACTGAGAATAGTAACTACTGTTGAGAATACTTAAATGTGAAAACAACTGCAACAGGAAAAATAAATAAATAAATAAATGAAATAAAAAAGCAACTTGACTTTTGGAAATGTCAAAACACCTCACTCCCTCACTCTGACTGCTCCTCGCTGTTGCCGTGAACAGTTATCAAGCAGCTCAGATGTGTGTTGTGGGATTTTTTTTTTTTTTTTGAGAGAAAGGCTGGAGGATGCTTTTGCAACAATAATCAATACAGGTTTGTTTTGATTCAAGAAAAGAAATGCTGCTGATTTCTGATTGCTGCTCAAATTACACCATGGTGCAAAGCCAGCAATGCATCCTGAGCCTTTGACAGTACGTGTTCGTAGATTTACATCGCCTTGTGTTTGTTGCAACCACTTATATGCTTGCATTTTATGTTTGCGTTAGCGTTTAGCCCCCGTGGCCAGTTTCAGGGCATTACAGGTTTAAGAGTTCAAAAAGTGTGTTTAGGACGGAGCATAAATTGTTCTGAGGTTGAGAACAATGCTCCGGGTCTAACTACAGTATTATCTCATAGGCAGCAAAAACCTTCTGACACTAACCTTTATTAAGAGCATGCTCAACAAAAGAAAGCGAGTTCAGCATTTCTTTTCTGTACCAAACCCACTACTATCATTTTGCTGAACTCGTCTTTTCAACAGCGATTTACTTCCTGTCAGCTGAACATTTATTCGCTGCTCAAGGTCATTATTTGTGTTGGAAAACCTTTGAGATAAAAACAGACAAATTACATTTCATGGAAATGTGTAAAAGGAGACAGAGAGGTTTTCCACAACCTCACGCTGTCTTTGATTTAATATTCTCTGTTCGAGGTGAAATTAAATGTGTCAAGGTGCTTTAGAGAAACAAGAAAGGCAGTGGTCCAGCTTACTGTGTTGGCAGTGAACTCCGCTGAAGCCCGGTGGACACTTGCAGACGTAACCGATGAAGGTGTCGCCCCTGTAGGTCTCACTGATCTCGCAAATTCCTCTGTTGTGGCAAGGGTTTGGATGGCAAGGACCTGTGTGGAAAAAGAGTGGTAAGAAGTGAGTTTGTGTTAAGACATTGAGACACTGATAATGAGCTGCATCTCCACTGTCTCTTTCACTGTGAATAAGTACACGATGTTCTAGGTAATTCTTTCGTTCTGGTCTCGCACGCCGCTTTTCAGTGTGTTCATGAATAAAATGACTATTGCCATGCCAACAGTGACAAAACACGTTCTTACACCATCTACCCAGCCGATGATTTAAGAACTAAATGAATCAAATGTGTATTTTAGCACTTTTGCAGTGACAAGGTGTAAATGAATAAATTACATAGCTGGATCTTATGAGACAGCGTATAAGTAAAACTGTTTGACAGGCGAAACTGAGGATGACGGGAGAGCCGGGTGAAACTTCAACTCTCAGTGACTGCAGCTGGTCTCTGTGGTCTGGAAGGCAGCCCAAGGCACCGTCTAAAAATCACTGAATATGTCCCCTCCAGGAAGGCAGCACTTCATCCTCATAACGCCAAGAGGAGAGCACAAACTAGCCGCAAGGTAGAGCACCAACACCGATATGCACAGATCAGCATGCATGCTAACACACACACGAGAGTGCGGGGTGAGTAAACTGTTCAACCACATATGGATTGGCTGAACATCGAGTGGAATAACTTGAAGGTAGTTAGTAAGTTATTTGTTCTACAAGGAAATGAACCGAGTGTAACCAAATGATAAGTCGACCCCGTTATGCACAATTCAAATGTTAAACAGGCCAAATAGCTCATTTTTGCTCTTTACATCCCCCAGTATGGCCTATTTACGTCCACGGTGCAAAACAATGCTCGCTTGAGTGACTGCATAGATGTTTCCTGCTCCGCTGGGTATTATGCACAGGCTTGCAGGATAATTAATAACTGACCTTCTGCCACTGTTGATTCTATTTATTCTTTCGTAACAGAAGGTGCAGTATAGCGGCCAGTGCTGGCTGGGGACACTGCAGACAGCTACCGCATATCAGTAGCTTACTTTACACTAATATTCAACGTAAGGTTTGTTTGAAATAAAAATAACAAAAATTGCACCTCTGTGTGTATTACACACATTTAGAGATTGTGTTTATCTGCATAACATGACATCAAGCTCGAGTCATCAACTCATTGGACTCGAGTCGACTCGAGGCACTACTACTTGGCTTGACAGGAAATGAATGATTTCAGACCCGACTTACTCATGACTTGATTCGGGACACTTGCACAATCTCTTTGTTAATTTCATGCTTTCAGTTTAAATATCAAAAATGTTCAACGTTGTCAATGTTGACATTACATTATTCTGTGTAATCTTGCTAAAAGAGCGCACCCTGGCAAATGGGCGTTGTTACAATTAGATGACTACCATGTTAGTCAAGCTCCTCGTGGCGTGGTTTATGAATCAGATCAACATCATCATGTCTGTCCCAAGAGTCATCGTGCCTGAATTCAAGAGTTTTCCGTGAGAGGAGTGTTGAATGCAAAATATAATCATCACAGATTTGTGACAGCCAGACTGCAACATCAAACTTTAATGAGAAAGTCCATAAAGTAGCAAAATATTAACGTCTGAATATCCCAAGTTGAACCTCCAAAAGAACTTGACCTTTAAAAAGATGGAGGACTGCTTTCAGTATGTGTGTCAGGTTTGCATAGTTTGTGTTAATATGCTGCATATTTGCTGGTGATTTTGTTGCTCTCTTGTTGTAAAATGTTTGGCTGGAATTATACTTCCTGACTGCTTAAACATTCGAGGCAAAATCTGTCTGGGTTCATAGCACTGTAAGGTTAGTAAGTGGGTGCATCAGTCACGGTTCTTCATGCAGATGAACACTAATCCTCCCTAAGGTTGTATTGTAACCATTTGGCATAACTCTTACGAAGGTTTGCAACACCTTTGAGTACAGTGCAAGGTTTATTACACGTGTTGAACTGTAAACAATCTTAAACAGCGTCACTGCATCAGGGGTGGGAGGGCGTAAAGAGGAAACACTACCCCCATTTTTATTTTTTTAGAGAACGCGGCCAGGAATTACAAATTGCTCCTTTAAGTGTACTCAATGACTCTGATCACTTTGAAAACGGGCCTGCTCTGTAAAAGTTTCCACATGTTGCTGTTCCACGCCACACTCATTACAACAGCCCAGCATTCCCACTGAAAATCAAATCTCATACTGCGCCATGCGCTCGGGTCAATACAGAGAAGGCTCTTGTGCACCACACACTAATTTGCAAGGGAATTCATATTCATTGCCACGAAGCACATGCGTTCTTGCTGTGTTTGCAGCGCCCCATTCATCATAACCACTGTTGCTCTGTAATATCTGGGTGGAGTGAACACTGGGAAGCTTTGCAGCTCTTAGTGAATTTGCACTTTGGGGATTTAACAAAGAAAAGAAAGAAGTTCAGTAAAAAAAAAAAAAAGAACCCTGAAAATTACGCTAGTCATGGTTGATAATTCAGCTGGAGCATTTTTTTAAAGTGTTTTTTTTTCTACTCATAATTTATCTCCCCCGGACCAATGATGATAACCGCAGCCTTGATTCAAAGTTATTACGATCAAATGTATATGATACAGTAATGCATTACTTCACTGGCAGCTCCCACAACACCGTGCCATTTGAAATCTTTCTAACCTGCAGCATGGGGCCAAATGTAAATGACAAGGCCTTGACGCAGGGTTATTGGTTTCATAACTCAGGGGCCTGCCAATAGCTGTCTCATCTTTTAAACATCAAGTTGTACAACTGTGCCGAGGCTGTCAAAACTTTGTGGATTGAGATTGGATGAGAAAACTTTAGAGGCCTCCCATTGGATATTAATGCGAACTTGGCTGGAGCGCAGTACATGTTGAACATTAAAACAGCAATGTTTAAAAGGACGCCTGCTAGTTTATGCGATAACTTACAGCCAGTTTGAAGCTTGTAAAAGTCTTTCGACGGGAGAAGCAAAACAAATTTGCTTCCATGAGGCCACTTTTTAAGGTTCCTGTCTGTTGATGCAATTTCTATTCTAGTCTTTTTACAGTCATATCTTACCGTTGACAGGTAAACTGTGCTTTGACAGGTCTCTTATTTCATTCTAAGTGATAAGCAGCAAGAAGAAGTCTCAAGGGTGAGACTATCATGCCCTCTTAAGTCAATTTGACAAATGAACAGCCACGGGCACAAAATTTGACAATGTCAAGTAAACGGGCGCAGCCTTGGATTGTATACTACATCATCTGCTCAACCGTTTAAGGCTATCCCCAGCACAGAAGACGTGCAGGCTGAAAATGAACTCAGTGAAGAAAATATATAAATAAACACCACTGGCAATCTTATTGTTCTCTTGTTGAAATTAGTAGGCCTCTGGATGTGAATTACAAAGGAGTTAATCCTACGTAAGTCATGCCATTTCAAAGCCAGGACCTGTATCAGTAATAACGAGAGCGGTGGCTAATCAGTTCAACAGAGAAACGTATAATAGCTTTCACAGAGGCCCTGCTCTCTGAGAGAGGGAGAGAGAGGGAGGGAGGGGTGACAGGTTTCAGGGCTGCTTTGACGTGACGATCTATAGTTGCAGCAAAGCGTACTGACAGCCTCCCTAATGGAGAGCAGAAAAAAGCAGAGAGGGAAAGAGGTAGAGGGAGAGCCAAATAAGTGTGTGAGAGAGATACAGAGGGAGTGTATTCTGTGTGACAGCTATTTTTTTTTTAGATATAAAAGGCTCCAAAACATTACAAACCAATATTTCTTTCTTTTTGGGTTAAGATTTTTTTTATTTTTTGGCTTTTTCAAGCTTTATTTGGATGGAGACAGCTGAAGAGTGACAGGAACGCAGGGAGAGAGAGAGACGGGGAAGGACATGCGGGAAGGAGCCACAGGTCAGATTCGAATCCTGGGCTTCCGCAGCGAGGACTGAGCCTTCATACGTGAGGCGGCTGCTCTACCAACTGAGCTGAACGCCGCCCAACACAAACCAACATTTCTAAAAGAGGTTTACGGATGTTTTCACTTGCTGAATGAGAATTGTAAACATACTTGAAGGTGAAGGAAACCACTAATGGACTGCAACAACGCTGTCAGTCAGGTGCCACAAACACATTAACATACATGCAAACACAAAAAATTCTGACATTCACTCTGCATATTATATTAATAACCGATAAGACCACATCTAATTGTCCTGATTGTGTTTGGGATGTACAAAACTCTCATTAAACCTCCTAAATGTACGATTTAGGAGTTTTTCTTAGAATGAGCCTTTGGTGTCTGCCGACACCATCAGTCCACTTCCACTGAGTCCGTTAGCCCTGGAACTGACAGGCTCAACACTGACTCGATAGGGCTGCGTGTTTAGTGGTACAGTAACTGTACTTTCTCCTTCATGCTAGAAAGGATGAGTGTGAGGAGAAGGGGGTTCAATCAGTAGCTAGACTGTTATATGACACTAAATCCAACACACCGATCCTTTAAGACCTACTGGAAAATTAACAAAAATGACAAAAATATGTAGAAAACTTCCAAACTAGTTGATGCAACATGATTCATTCATGTATTTCCGCTGAAGATCAAGATGGAGCTAAGAACTTCTCCAGGAAAGGTGAGGAGGTGGACGCTGCGTGTCATCTAAGGGAGATCTCATCGGTCTGTCAGTGGATGCTCTCTTCGCGAGTCGTGTGATGTGTGTCTGCGTGATGCATGTCTGGGGGAAACTTTGGCAGCTTTTCTTGTGTGAACGTCAGCTGCTGCTCTGCTGTACAAGCCAACGTTCACTCAGTGATTGATGTGAGCCTGTGTTGTGTCCAGCACTAGCGCTGTGATTTCTTTTCTGGCTGCAAAGAGAGACCAATCAATCAGCTGTGAAAACCTGACCAATGGTTAAACACGGGAAAGCATCCTTTGTTTCCCGGCAGATCAATCACCGAGGCCTGACATTTTCAGGGTTAAGTCCATATCTGTGCTCTTACATCTTAGCTGACAGCTGTCACAAACATTAGCTTGTTCCAAATGTATGAGCAAATTCTAATTTTATTATACTGCACCTTATAACATAGGCCCTTATAAATGATATGCACCACTGAAGCAGAGAGGCTTTAGGTCTTAAGACACACTTGATTTCATAAGAGGGATATCATTAAGTACTGAGCCTCTTGTTAACATTTTTTTATTCTATTACAAGGACTCAGAGACAACATTCCTCTTTTTCCATTCTATAAAAACTGAACTGTGCCGTATTACAGATATTACACCAACCCAAATGTTGTGGTTATGAGAAGGGCTGACAGAGAATTTCTGTTGATCCCAATGAAGTGGATCAGGCTGTAGGGCCAACTGACCATCGGCAGCAACCATGGAGGAAGTGGCTTCATATACTCCAACTAACCACAAACAAGCATCTGCACATGACTCCATGTCCTCCATTGACAGCTGCACTGAGCAGCAACAGTCACACCCGCTACCTTCATTGAAAAAGAAAAAACTAGATAGATAATGAAATGACACGACTGTCAATGAAAAACTCCCCTGAAAATGAAACCGTCGACTGAATTTCAGTTCCAATTTCTCCGTCTTACACGGCGCTGAGTTAACAGGGACAAGCAGGCCCATCAACCACCTTGTTAACCTTTTATAAGATCCTTTTTTTTAAAAAAAAGACACATTTTACCTGCCGAGTCGAGGCTGAAATTTGCATTAAAGCTCCTCAGCTCTGAATGTGCACCCAGCCACATCATAGAGATATCTGACATGGCCTAATTGTGTCAAATCTATTTTAACCCATCCTCTTTTTTCTATGATGGCCTCACTGGTTCACAGGCTCATGGTCACTGCACCTACCCTTCACCTCGACTGATGAAAGTTGGCACTGTACCACAGAGATTACACCAGTGCTCTCAGCATCAAACCACCATACATTCATGCTTTTAGTGAATCTTTACCCTCCGGTTCTCCTGTGACCTTGCCGCGCTGCCTTTTCAGCACATAAGCGCTTGACAACGTCGGGCAAATGCACTTAGAATTGAAAGCAGTCAGACATGCGCCGAAACAAAATGGTTTGTGATATGTCAAATAAATATCCAAATGGAGAGGTCACACTGAAGATCGGCATCATTCTTTGAAGATCCAGAGGAAGGAAGAAATGGAGGTCATCCTGTCACAGACTAAATGCCATGCAAATGTCAGAGCGCTGTCCCTGTCTACCAAAGGTCTTTTCTAACAAAGGCATTTGCCTGGTTCTAATGTTTGTGAGCGATGCAAAATTATAAATTATGCTAAAGAAATTAGCTGTAACCTAATAAGATTTGAGATTATCAGAGAGGCTGGCACCAAACTCTCCAGTAGAAGACTACTGTCCCGTGTTCTGCAAAGAGGCTGTTAGTTATCCACTTCACTTTGTTAAGTTTCTTGACGTCTCAGTGGCATCTCTGATACTATTTGTTGGGGCACTTGCAGCAATATGAAGAATTTAATTCAGGTTACACCATCCACAACCTTTTGCAGTGGGATGGCACAGCACATATGTATATCCTGCTGCCCTTGCAATGGGCTTTGCAAAATTTCAATTAGCGGCTGGTGCAAAGAAGCCAGAGCGTACCCATCATGGAGCCTCTGCAGAGCACCCTGCATACCACAGAGGACACTGCGAGCATGAAATTAAGTTTGCTTTATCAATACCAGGAATACTGTGGCTCTGAAGAACTCATGTTGGGCCAAATATCTAATAAAATGCAAGACTCTACAGCCCATGAAACACAAATTGTCAGACCCAGACAGAAAACCAAAACCCAGTTTCCTAGAATTTTATGCTACTGCTCGCAGACTATTAAGCAGCCAAGATTTTTTTTTTCTAAACCAAAAACTATAAGTTGAGTCTCACAGCACCTCTTATCATACTTAATATATGATATGTAATATATGCATTAGGGACGTGCATGAGTAATCTGGGAATGCTGAGCCACATATTACACTGTCAATCACACATACTCATGTAATGTTACAGGCAGAATGGTGACCAGGCTTAAAACTAATGTTTGGCAGTACTAAAAACTATATGAAGTCAAAAACAATGGAAGCTATGTAGCATGTAGAACAGCCAGCCAAGATGGACAACATCTGCTAACGTTAGCAGTGTTAGCAAGGGCCGAGGTGACGCTCTCAAGCTAGAGAAGATTAGCTGGCTCATAAGGAAAATGATAACTGTAGACTAGCATCCACAAGATGATGGCATTTGTTGAGCTGGTAGCAACTATTGCAGTGAGCAAGTGCTAGAGCGGTGGAGATGTGTGAGGTGTGGTGAAATCAAGGGCTGAATTTTCTTTCTGTCTATAATTACGGTCTACACTGAGATACTTAATGTAGAAAATTTGGAATAAATGAATTTTGTACTTAAGATGCACACTGTGAGTTCATATATAAGTGCTAAAAGCCACTGATTTGGAGCATGTGACTTAGAGGATGGATGCTGAAGAGGATCATGTTTCTTAATGGCTATTTGAGTATTGGAGTCTCTAGATATATAATAAAAGTGCCCATTTAAATCATACAAACCCTTCAAATGTACTTCAACTAATCAGATTTTGCGATTATACGTATACGCATGTGACTGATCAGACCTGATTAAGAAATACGCTCATTTAACACATTAGCACTCCAGAACACACTTAAGAATTTATTTAATCAAAGTGGCAATGTGACTAATTTACACATATGCACCATTAAGATGACAGGCTCTGACAGCATCATGGAGAACAGTAGAGACAGTAGAGGTGAGGCTCTTAGGGGTCACTGTGCTGTGCAGTTTCTTTGTGGGATTCTTTGCAGTAAATGCAGTGAAGGCACAAAAAGAGATTTCTATTTTTTATTGCTTTCAATAGTAATTTTCCATTTCTTACATTATGAAAAGACTTCCCTGGATGTAAAGGAATAATCCTACCTCATGTAGATAAAATGTAGCCAATTTCCTCATTTTATTATTCCATCAGGATGGAGGACAAAATGAAATCCAATATATATTCTGTCATGTTTAACACAC
Organism: Nibea albiflora; assembly: GCA_014281875.1. NCBI lineage: Eukaryota > Metazoa > Chordata > Actinopteri > Sciaenidae > Nibea > Nibea albiflora. Next base: position 19,826,111 of record CM024801.1, read on the forward strand.
TAAGCAGATTTTCTTTCTCAACGTCCAACTTCCAATTTTAACAGCAGCTTCAAAATGCCATGTAGACTGTGGATCAGTGTGCATAAACTACAATCAAATCTTCATGGAGATACACACAGGACCTACAGAAATACAGACCAAATGTGCTGAGGAGTACTCCCCTCTACGTGCACAGACAAAGGGTGTGAATATGTAGATTAAAGATATGAACGCTGTGAAATAGCAGCTGATACAGTGAATTCACCAAACCTGTCATGAGTAATTTAGCCTTCCACATCACCCTGTCCTATTTTCTCTCTAAGTCCGGTTCCAGGTCAGTGGTCACACCTAATTCGGGTCATATTCAGATCAGATAATTATTTATTTTGCTTTTTGCTGCATTCTGTCTGTCTGAATACACAGTAGAAAGAAAAAATAGAGCTCTGATAACATGATTTATTCCAGTTGTTACTGCAGGCAGATTTAGATTTATAGTGGCTAAGTATGCATTATAACCAACTGTACGTCATTTACAGTGTGTGCATGGTTGGCATTAAAATATGATAAGTGGTGATAAGTAAGAGTGACATCCTGCATTGTCTCTGTGCCGCATATTGAACTCCATTGCCATATGTCGTCTGCTCTGCAGTCTGTTGTGACATGAGTTACTGTACATGTGTATTCAGATAATGCATGTATGTGCGTGGATGTGTTTGTGCTTCTATCAACTGACTGGTTAGAGTCTGAGGTGCCACTGAAAGTAGCATTGGAACAACGAGACGCCTTTGATTTTTGTGGTATCATGTCGTATGTAAATAAATCAGTCTCGTTTTAACCCATTTGATCTCAAATAAACAAGAAGCAAGCAGTGATTAATATTAATGAACGAGACATAGACAAAGACAATTAGACGCTGAGGATGCACGTAGAACTGGGAAGTTTGCATTCAGTTGCAGTCCTTCCATTTTAATTATATCACTGATGAAGATAAATCAGGTTCTTGTTTACTGTTGTCCTCTGTGGTCTTGCTTTTGTAATGAAACTCTCGTTACAGAAGTTCTTTCAATAATGAGAAGCGGTACTTCTGAATACAGAATATGGTCTGAAGAAATTGATTTTAAAAGGACATTTCTGTATGACAATTAATAGACCCGATTTACTGCAGATTACATGCAAACGCTAAGAACAGCACAAAGCACACTAAACAAACTGTAGGGACTGTAGCGACTGATGCTAATGGCGTGCATATAAGAATACAATGCGTTGCACTTAAATGACATTCAGCGTTTGGAAGTATTCAAAGTGCTGTGTATTAATGCTGCTCTTCAGATAATGGATTATAAAGTCTCACTTATAAAGACTCACGTGTGCTAGGAATGATTTTCCAAAATAGCCCAAGAAATTATCCTCAGTACTCAAGTAGAAAATTTCACTGGTGATGGAAAAACAATCAAGCTAAAGCAATCAATGGGCTGAAGTGGACTGTGAAGTTCTGAAAACAATCTCAAAACGCTGTACCAGACAAAGATGAAGACATTTCTCTTGAGTCGCACTATTAGAGAAGGTTTAAACAGGGCTGCCTTATGAACTGAACTACCAAATGATATAATCATGAGTGCTGCCGACCGGGCGTGATCAGCCAGTCGATACAGGAATTAGAGTCTGTGGTAATGAAGGAAGGAAGGGGCTTGGCCAAGATTTAGAAACTCTCTGCCTCCTTCTCTCTGTCTCACACACACAGTCGTGTACACGCACGCACACATGCAGATATACACAAATGAAGGGAGATCACGTTACCAAGCATAAAAATTTCCCACCTGCTGAAGTTGGTTCCTCACCATCTGCTGCTGTCGGGACACAGAGGAAGAGAAGAGGGAGGAGGGGAAGAGAGAAAAATTATATTAGCTTTATCACAACTATGTCACAGTATTCAGTGCTGCAGCTGCACAAAACACTGCTGATTCAACTATAGCATTAATCGCACTGTGCATTACCATATGTGCAGTAACATTTGACATGTAATCCAAGGGAGCATACAGTATGTAAAGCCAGATACACCTGCTACCTGTAGGGCACAACACCCTGCCAGCAGAAATACTTCACACTGGTGCCGCGGAGCATAACCTGGCTCTGTGTCACAGCCCATCCCCCATTTATACACTCTTACCATGCCATGTCCTGGTCGGTGGCCTTTGACTAATATGTGCTCATCATTCTGGACCAGTGTAGGATTAGCCCCTGTGGCATACATACTTGTTTGCTGCATCCCTGGCTCCTAAAGCCCCCGATCCAGCTCCATAGCCGAGATTTGGCCCGTCTACAATCATTATCACAACCCTCTATCTCCATCATCACTTGTAAAATTGCTCTGAGAATGTGCCCAAAAGCTGGACACAGTTACAGAGGCAGAAAACCAAGGGCATCAGATGCATGGCATGACAAATAAAATTGCTATTACTGCTGGGGATGATCATTAATGTGTTACATGATGAAACAATTCCCTTGGAAGAGCTCAGTGCCTGGATGGATAGATGGATGTACATGAATGGACTGGGATTTGGGGCTCTGACGACCACATTAAATATGCATGTCTGTTATTTTTCAATAGCTAATGATACTGGCTACCAATGAGCTACTTTAATTAAAGTATGATTCAATGTCATGTACATGTTTTCATCCACAGACTTGAATACTAATTATGCATTAGCATATGGAGAGGGTTAAGGCCACATAGATCATGAGGCTGACAGGGAGACAGTTATGGATGCCAGCATTTGGTGCATCTGCAGAGGCATCCAACACATTTCAGAATCAAGTCATTTCCAATCATAACACAGAGGAACATGCAGAGAGTCAATTTTTCTCAAACATTGGTGCTCTGGAAGTGTGCGGTCCCTGTGGTTTTGTTGGATGTGGAAATAAAATCACTTTGCAAAGTGCTCTCAGAGGGTTTTAAAAAACTTTCATATTGCCAATCTAATTTAATGTGGTGCTCTATTTCTGGGGATGAGAAGGTATTCAGTGTTTCTGGCGAAGAACAAGCTGAGCTTGATTGTTTTGACAAAGTCAGGACACCGCCGGAACAAATGATTTCAACTCAAACAGAAGCCACGAATCTTTTCCCAGCATCTGCGAACTGAAGGAGAAAATGATTCACTTAGACACCGTTTTGATAAACAGACAGAATTAAACAGTGAACCGCGGAGCCTTGAACGCCGCTTTGAATGCGAGCGGCCGCTTAAATTAAAGTCACAAGGAGCCAAAGCCAAACACTTTCGCAACCTCTCATCTGTCTGGCCTGTAGAAGCTCATCTTTGTGTTTTCCCATGCACATGGGCCAGTGTAATCCCAGAACCGAGCACATTCCACGCTTCACTTACTGTAGCGCAGTTTCCTTTCTGCCATTTCCTCTCCTCTCTCACCATCGAGGTCAGGACGCACACAGACAGATACTGTACTATAGCGTGCGTGCACACACACACACACCACAATTACACACCCACAAATAAAACAAGAAGAAGAAAGAAAAAAAACCCTTCTGAGTGCAGACAACTATTCACACCCACACATAAATACACATGCCGAGAAGTTTTTTTTCTGTTCATCCAAGTGTTGAAGTGGTGAATCATAAGAGTGCATACAGAGAGTCAGGATACAATACGCTGGGCTGGCAAAACGTGTCTTCAGTTGTTGGTGTTCCATATAAATGAGTAAAAAAGACACCCCATGCGAGTTGCGTCACATGGCTTATTTCCCATGGAAATGAACATCGGTGTTTATTTATTGTCGTCTGACAAGAGAAAATGTTCTCCCCTTTCAATAAACAGATTAGAAGATGAGAAGAGTGTCTGCCGCTGCTGTGAGAGTGAAGCAGCAGACATGGAACGACTCAGCTGGTCACAAACACTGAGGAAATGCCTCTGTGGTACACCGTTGCAGAGACAAACTGGCTCACGCGATGTGCAGGAGAGAAATCAGAAGTGTTAGGACTATGAGAGGATGCGTGTTTACACTTCACAGACAAGCAATGGAACATTGTTATAGTCTTAATGGGATGATGGGTTAACAAGGTGTGAGGCTATGACACAACTTGTACATCAAATACCGGTTGTTGTTTCTCTAATAAAAGCAGCTCCCTAATCTCATGCAGACTTGAACCATTAAGCAGGCATGAGCAGTTTTTAGAACAACCATATGGCTTGTTTTTGGAATACACAAGTAATGACCTATTTTATCATGGAAGTATGAAGATTTTCAAAGTTTTTTCAAGTTTTGTTGCAGTCAAAGTTTAGATTTGTCTATTATAAAACTATTTCATTTGGCTCTCTATATTATCATTCAGTGATATAAATATTATTATGCCAGGGAGGATGATAGTATGCAGTGAATCCACAAATGGCTTCACAGGCTGGGTTGTGAACAATTGCCGTCTTTGTGTGTCTCGCCCTGCTGTTGAAGTCGTTGGAAGCCACAATCATTCTGGTGGAAATGCTTCTAATATTGTACAAAATCACAAAGCCACAAAGGAAACAAAAAACATCAAATGGCACGCTACCGGGATAGAGGGAAGGCTGTACAATGCTGTTACTTATACTCAGTAATGATAAGGAATGAAAAAGAAGTTTGTTTTAGTCATATTCCAGCAACACGGCTGACAACACGCGCCGCTCTTTGAGCACTGAAATGTTTCTGTTCTTAAAATCCTGTAAATCAAACATCTTTCAGTTCCCCTCCCCGTAAAAGTCGTCATCAAAGCCAAAGCAGCAGATTTCTCTCAGCAATGGGGCCATAAACAGATATATAATGAATCTTGAAACAATCAGGATTTACCACTCGTGTGTGCTCGCTACGTACTCTAAAAAGCGCCGCAATATAAACACGAATATTGAACAATCGGTTCAGTTTAATGTCTTTCAACCCCCGTCTGCACATTAGAGCCATGAGATGCATACGATCGAACAACAATGAAAGCTTTTAACACACACGACATAAAAATGACTTCATATAATCAAGTTAATGTGTTACACGGGAATACTGCAGGCATATTTTCTCATGTTTTTCCTACAGTAGTTAAGCCGAGGTGCCAAGAGATGCACTTCTTGTGGTTATACTTCTAACATTATATATTTATCATAATCATATTAGGACTATAACCACAAGAATGCATAATACAGTAGACAGAGGGAGAGGCTGACAAACAAGGGCATTACCTAACATATTGTTAGTGCAACAAATACTTGACACATGGCTACAACTCAACACTGCGCTAATACATCTGTAAAACATGGAAGGTTCTGGAGATGACTTATTTAAATTGCCCCCTCCTCCTCCCAAGGAGGAGGTCCTCTCTGTTGCACCATGAGCCTCCATGCTGGGACATATTGGTTTAATCTGACTGACAGCCGGGAGGCAGTAATAACCATCCATAATCTAAATGGGAACCAGCCAGCCTGTCCAGCATAGGGCCGATATGACCTCAAGGTGTTCAGTGGAGATAGAGGGGCTGGTGTACAGGATGAACAAATACGAAATCCTATAGAAAACACACACGCGCACGCACACACACGCACACACATCTATATATAGGAAGGAGGATACACATGCATAGATCAGAACACACAAATTAAGCTGTTCACACATATAGATGTGACACGGCAGGTTTAGTTTGACACTGTCGCTTATCTTGGAAAAATATTTTATTTAAACAAGCTTCAATGACTGGGCGTGTTTCCTGGACAGCAACAACTTGTTTTAAATGCACACACTGAGTCGTGCAGAATAAATGACATGAATTCAATACAAAACATGGATCAACAGTACATTTAAACAAGTAGCACGTGAGAATACGCATTTCTTCTGTGCTAGTGCGCATCTATACATTTCTGATCTATTTGACCTCGCGTGGACTGCTTTTATCAGTCACAGCGGATGTGAAAACACACAAAGGTGAGCTTGTTCGCTCAATTTCACAGAGTGGTGTTGCTAAAGTTGAGGTCACTCGGCCGGCATTGTTTGTCGGTGATAGTTTTGGTGTCACAACTAAGTGAAAACTGGCACATCAGGCAGCAGAGGCATGCAACAGATTGCTCCTGTCCATTAAAGACAGGGATCATTGGGGAGCCTTGTTTTGAGCCTTGCGGTTGTTGATAACTTGCAGCTGCTATCGGGAGAGACTTGATATGATTCATAGATGATCGGCGATGTCACATGTCACACTTCCGTACGACATTTTAAGACGTGAATGGCGAGACATTTGTTACTGCATCATCTGTGATGTGGAGATTCGTATAGACGGTGGCGTGATATATTTCTGAAGCGCCAAGAAGAAAGTGGCACGCGTGAAACGCATTTGGCTCACCACTGATGAAAGCATGTGATCACAGCATCAAAAGGAATCAGAGGAGGTGAGAGAAAAGACAGAAAACACTACAGAAACCTGCAGGGGTGTCATCCTATTAGTTAACCACATGAACTAAAAATAACAGCCCGTTCTGTACAGTGAAAACATGGTCAGATTATATTTGAATAAATAATCAGTTGGTACGACATGAGGACAAAAGAAGAGAGGCATCGTGCGTAAAATGTTTAATCTGCTCTGCGGTCTTGTTCAGATTTCTTCTCTTTAATGTGGCCGCTTTAAATTTAAACAAGCGAAAGCTTAACCCGACTTAAATTATTGACAGCTGTGAGTGTCTTAACAAATGATGAAAGTGATTTTGACGCCAGTGGATACAGACAGTAAAATGTTTACTGACGTGAAGAGCACGGGGAGTTGATGGGATACTCGTCACATTCCTAAACTACCAACATCACCGATAAGAGCTCGTACTGTAAAGATTTAATGAAGCAGATGTGAGTTTAGCGCTGTGCTTAATTTATCAATTTTAATGGAAGTAAAAAATACATATACAGTATGTGTGGTGTGGGATGAAAATTAAATATTGTGCTTTATCAGTGTTGCTTCCTTAGCATTAACACCATAACCCTTCAACACGTTCATAATAAAGATGAAAGCATTGTTTTGTTGTATTCACATTTATCTGAGCAAGAGGTCAACGCAATGGTTAGAGATATTGCAATTATGACAGCGCTCTATTGCACAGTCGTGGGAGCTGGTGGATGTTTTGTACGTTGGAAAGGTTGCGTAGGAACTTCAATTTAATGCTTAGTTAACATGTTTTTGTTTTTTTTGGACGTGAGTGGATTTTTACATTTAAATATGAAATATGAGCAGCAAAAGTCAAATAGTTTGTTGTCGGAGTGTTTTCAGAAATAACCTTATAGCCAAGATTGGTTTGGAGGATAATTCAGAGAGATAATTATATATACATGCTCTACTGAAGAGAATAATGACCCTGTTTCAATAACCCGTCAAACTGCTCGCACACAGCACATCTTAATAAATTACAATCCAAAGTATCGACTGAATATTGTGAACCACAATTATAGGTAATAGCTGCAGTAAACTTCTTTGTATTGATTATGTTGCCAAACATTAGTGATGCGCTAATCCCAACAAGGATGCCGGGGACAGCGGTAATATTGAGCTCCATCTGACATGATGGCTCTGTAAAGCTTATCACTTTTACCTTCATGGCCACTCAGCCCAAGACAAAGTCAGAAACAATCCGGGTAATGGATCGCATTTCCATTTAGCACCTTAGCATCAGGAGTGACAGGCAGCTGTCACTGTTAATGCTGGCAGCCCAGACACCACTCGCCGGGGCTGACAAATCCTGTTTGCGTCTGTCAAGTGTCTCATGTTATGACTCAAGCAGTGAAACTTTTTGTTGGGAGTTTTCATTTTGCTTCCCAGCGTTTGGCAGTGAATAGGAGATACGAGCCGTTTTAATCATGATACCGTAGTTAAAAGAAGAAGAAGACAGATCCATAAAATTATCACACGAGCCAGTTTAATTTGCCACAGGACTGCATTTAATTACTGCATGACTCAAGTCGCAGTTTAAAACGTTCCATGTTTTTTTTTAGCCATAAACGAGCCGTATTAATTATCACAATCAACTTGACAGGCAGCTGCAGAGTAAGAAATGACATAAATTGTTATAGACTTGTTCAAATGGTAATTCCAGGTAAGTGAGTTAAGTGGCACAATTCAGAAAATCAGCATTTACACTCACTAAGTGTTAATGCCACTCACATTACAGTACATGGTCAGAGTATGTGGAGAGGCGGACAGAGACTTCATTGTTTTGTTAACAGAATTTATATTATATATTAATTATATGATCTATTTTTGCCTTTTCTGACAGAATATATATATATAAATAGAAAGCAAAGTGTTTTTTGCAAACGAGAATTTAGTTAGCTGCACTGTGGCACATATGGCAATCAATATACATGTGCTACATTAGCACTACAGACTTCACCTTTCCTTGTACCCCCTACCCACACACACACACATTCACACACACACACACACTCTCCAATCCCCAGCAGATGCTCACTGCACATTTATCTCCCACATACCATCACCCTTAAAAGTGTTTGTTCCATCATAGCAGAGCTTATTAACATTAAATCATCTTGCTATGGAGTGGGTGGATAACTATGAAATGACTCACAGACACAATACCAACAATAATTAGGGAGGCATTGTTGATGTTCTTCCAACTAATGACAAGGAAGTGCAGTCCTTTATATATCAAGTAGAGCGGTAAACACTATCTCTGTGTAAGTAAATAACCCATCCATCCTCATTTTATTTTTTTTGTCAGAGGAGCAGGAGTGCAGAGTCAAGTCCTCCATTAACGAAGGCCTCTTTGACATGTGGTCTTAGAGGGAAAAAATAATAATACGCCACAGTCACAGGATGATGGATTTTTTCCTTAGAGCTCCTCTGGCTTCTCGGGATGTTTTACATGACACATTCAACCTCTTTTAATAAGGTAATAATACATGAAAGCACACACACACACACATATATATATATATACACTTTGACTGTGGATTACAATGTATGTTTGCTTTGGAGCTATATTATAGCGATGAAACTATATTATGTGAATACATGCGCTGCTCAATAAAGCTGCGATGGATGATCCGTGTATCAATTTTCTAATATTAGTTTATTCTACTTTAAAAAACGTCTGTGGTGCAGTCAGCCTAACAAAGAGCACGACAATGGAGGAGACGCTGAATAATCCCAAACCACATTAGTTTCTCAAACGCTGTAAACTGCAAATATGATTGTATACTTCTTTATGCACGCGGTAAATAGAAGAAACATGAGCAAAATGCATTTGCTGTTTGCGACATTTGGAATATATTTAAAACTAAAACAGTTAACTCTGTGAATAAATACAACATGCTACTTTCATGAGCTGCTAATCTAACATTGAACAGGAAGACTAAATCAGTACAGCCTGCGAGTCTTTGTTAGCAATTAAAACAAACAGTAACATATCAACAGTAAAGCCAGAAAATAGCATTTTTGATGGACATATTGTGCTGTTGAGGCATGGTATCAATATCGATCTAACATATTGATCCTGCTCTGAACAAAACAGTGATCTTAGACACACTTGTCAAAGGAAAATGAGTCTGAGTCGCATGAAAGAAACCATAAAACTGTTTAAAAATCCATAAATCATAGACTGTACTGCATGTGATTGCTTGTAGATGGGATGTTCAGTCAAATAGAGCGCTGAATTGCTATTCCAAGCATAACAGAGTAAAAAGAAAAAAAAAAGTACATTGGGTCTGACTGTCTACAGGAAAAGTGTTTTTGTAATGAGGTCAATACATAGCGCAGACATGTCCAAAACCTGATTCACACCATGTTTCTGACATGCAATCAATATGTGTTTTTTTTAAAGTCTGCCCTCTCAGTGTCAGTGTACAAATAATATGTGTGTTCTATAGTACTCTGCTCAGTGTTGATTGTCAATATCCTATAGGAGGCTTCCTCGGAATTACACACGTTTCTCTGACAGTCCTTGATCAAATAAACGCCTGGTGCTGGTAACTGTAGTTTGAAATTTGATGAACTCCTCAGGCAACAGATAGAAAATACAAGCGTGCCGCATGCCATCCGGTTTGATAGCTAAACTATTAATTTACAGATTAATTATTGCCGTTCTTCCAGAGACAATTCCAAACTGAATAACGGTTGTTGCACTGTTTAATGAGCAACAGCCAGATGCCTTGGCACGGAGGCTGATATGCATGGCAGTGCAGTGCAAGTGTTCCTTTTCAGCAGAGATGTTGTTTTTTGCATCTTGTGTGTCCCACTCTGCATAAAAAAAAAAAACAACCTTACGCCCAAAACATCTATGCTAGATGACATTTATAAAAATAATACTAACCTGGGTGGTGAGGGTTCAAATCTGTCAAGTTAGAAATTACCCCAGGAGAACTTGATGGGACAAAGAAATCGCAACCCGCTTTAAATGTTTTGTGGTTGTATTTGGAAAGAGGAAACCTGCATAAACAGTACGCTATAGTATTGCTGCTTCTGTTGCAAAAGTTAAATATACAAATGCCACAACAACACCTGCAGCATGAACATGTGGGCAGATCAAAGCCCCTGCGTCTCTGGTTTCACTTTCTGTGGCATTAAAAAACTGCAAGTAAAACAGTACAGTAGATATACTGTATACAGAGAAGCCCCCCCCCACCCCTTTCCAGGATGAATGTACATATACATTTATTTGATCTGTGTATCGAGATGAATAATGCAAATAAAGATTAGAACCGCAACAGTGCCAAGAAGAAGAAAAATGGAGCAGGGAGGAAGGGAGGTAAGGGAGGGAAGCAGAAACAGCAGACTATGGCAGTGCAAGCCAAGGAGCTAATGCCTCCATGTGAGACGGCACGCCGCCGTCTTAAAGGGACAGTTCAGACCAAAACAGTTGCCGTCACCCTCATGTATGCAAGTATGTAAGATAAGTTCCACCAAAGTGTGTACAAACAATAAACAAAAGCAAGTAAGCTCCCCAGCTAAAAGCACGCCGACCTCATTATGTTGCTCAAGCTGTTTTCAGAGATTTTATGGTAATTTTCCGCCCCCTTTTGGATCACGAACCGTTGTTTACTTCAATTATCTGAGATGGAACTCTAAAGGTTAACCCCCATCGTCTTAGAAAAGAGAGTTATGTACAGCTTTAACCGATATGCTGAGGATTTTTATTATTAATATTATTCATTTATCGTAGAAATGTAAACACAGGCGATATACTGTGCAAACGTTTTTCAGTTGTGGCACAGAAAGCTGCTGTCATGGGCTCTGGATGCACTTAACGCAAACACCTACCAGAGCTGCCATCTGTTTTGGAGGATTTGGTTTCTCAGTACTTGACACCTACAGTACAAAACACAATGATGCACAATCCTGGAGGCAAAAAGATTAAACAAAACTATGTTTTCATTCCACTCCTTTCATTAATATGGGCTGTAATGACAGTGCTGATGAGGGCTGCATAGCTTTTATGCACTGAAGTGCTCTTTAAATAGTTGGAGGCCGTGGATTTTGCAAAAAAAGAACGTGCTTAAAGGTCATCTTGAATACGCTTCTCATGCAGCACTGCTTAAAATTCAACTGAAGGGCCTCTGCAAGTAGAATTGTCCATGCAGAGATTTGTCTTGTGCTGTGTAGAAAGACAAATAAGCGGTGGAGCCGCATCGCTCCAAGTCAGCATAACTGACATGAATACTATCAGAACAACTGACAGCATTCAAGGAAAAGCATGTGCTTCAGGGAGAGGGCTTACCGATGCGATGATCATAGTCTGTGACCAGTTATACTCTTATTATCCAAATCCAATTTTAAGTAAGATTTCTTTTTTTTTTTTTAGTTGAAAGAGAATAGCTGAAATAAAAGAAGCGTCAATCCACACCAACCGAACGCTCCATCCATTGTGTATCTTGTTGTTCGGCAAATGACAAAGAATCCAAACTTGAAAGCACAGACTGGATCTTTGTTCCCTTGCCAAGTGCGTATCTGAAGTGTGATTTGTTCACATCAAACAGGAGAAGAGAAAACCCTGACTCATTCCACCGTATTCCACATTGTGAGTGTAGTAAAGGAGGAGGGGGTGAAACTCGCACTCCTCCTAATTGGATGTAATAGCTAGAGGGAATAAGCTCGCTTTGGCCTCGGGGAGGAGAGAGGCAGAAGAGAGAGGAGATGTTTAGGGAGGGCTGAAAATGCTAAACATCCATTGGAGAGTAGAAAGATAGGCGATGTGGGGCTAGGAAGTTGAACACACATAACAGGCTGTGTACTGTTCAGAGACAGCTCCACACAGATAGCACACCGAGGAATCAACACGTAGGATTGTGGACTTGGAATTAGAAGGCGCCAGAGAGCGATAGAAGAGAGAGAGATTTTTTTTTTTTTTTTTTAAAGCAGCACATCAAACACATGAACTTGGTATTGATAACAGAGAGCATACTGGCCCGCTAACTCTGTGAAAGCTTTTGGGAGAACCTGATCCACAGAGGAGAGATCTAGGTCTTCATTGCAGGGACATTTTGATGATGAGAGAAACCTTAGGGGCACCCTGTGAAGTCAGTCAATGGCTGAGGGCAGTACTTTAAACTTCCCCCCTCATTGGGTTCAACTGATTCATGCAGCTAGCGGAACTGAGGCAGAATGGGCCAGTGTTAGTATTTAGAGAGGTCCAATCAGTGGTTTCCTCATTTCAAACAAGTAAAAATCTAAGGGCTCATTCAGACTGGGAAATTTCAGATTGGAGATATCCGCCTCTGATGGAAACTGCAGTGATCAGTGGTTTTGCTCTTGGCTGCAGAGTCAATCTGTGCAGAGCTTTTGTGCAACTTTGACATGCAAATCTGAGCTGTTGACTGACTTCACAGTGCTGACCTGAGACCAGACAGTACAAAACAGGCTGATGTAACTGCGTAGTATCATCTAATTTTATTCAGTTAACTGTGAGGCATGGCAAATATGTTCTGTTGGCCATTTAGCTTAGCACAAACACCAGACTAGTGATATGTTAATCTTGTTCCGTCATGTTGCATGAAACAAACGTTTGTTTCCACTCCATGAAATGATGATGTAAGCTCTGTGCTAACCAAAACCTACAGCAGTCATGGCCCAGAATCAGCACCCATAATAAGCATGGTGTGGTGGAGTGTTGGTCACTGTGAGGTTAGAGGCTTCACCCAATATAATCATCACCTCAAAGGCTTGCACACATAAAGTCTCTTCTTGGAGTCCTTGTCATAAAAAAAAAACTTCAGCTGCCACAAAAGCCTCCGACCAGAAGCATTTAGCGCATTGGGGATCTTTCCTCCCCGCAAGAGGTATCCTGCCCTCTTAGGTCAGGATAATCTCACAGCACTCTTTCTGAGAAATGCTTTTAATCGTTTAAGACCACCTCCACTGGTCCTCTAACTTCATACTGGGAGTAAACCAGATTTACTTTTCAGACAGTCTGTGCTGAGATATGTTCCCAGAGGAGTGCTAAATTCCAGATAAGGCCATCAAGGCTATCCTGCATGGTGCGGTTAAGACCTAAACTGTGTCTCAGAGAAAGAAGGGACAGAGTTCAATGGAAACTAAACTAAACTAAAATAAACTAAAATAAAATAAATGGCCACCTAGCTTCTTTCTTTTCTTTAGTGTAAAGGTCCCCATCCTTGTTAGGAATAAGCTGGTCCCCCCCATTCTGCCCTCTATTGCTCTCATTACTGTGTATCCTGCTTCAGCCAACTCTAAGCCCCGCAGAGGTGCGCAGAGGGCTTTTGTCTGAGGATAAGATCGATACCTGTCCTCATCATAGGCCAGGGGCAGCGATGATGCACTCAGCACAGGGTCTGGAGGGTTCACAGGATTTTGCAGCAACCTGACACACAAGATTCTAGCTTTCCTGAGGTGAAACTGTTACCCATGTACAGTATGAAACATGAAGTCACTGCGGAATACGAATGTGCCGAGGCTTTAAAACTAGGGTGATGTTTTAGATGCAAAGTTTTATTCCGCCATACTGCCACTATAAATCACTATAAAACATGAAATGATGCAGTGGCACCTAACACCTAATATAAATGCCAACAGGGTTAATTATTCACTGCTGGTGTCGTGCCCCTTTCATGAATGTATAATTTGTCTAGCGGTTAAAAAGTGGATATAGGAACCTTCAGCACTCAACTTCCACAGGGCAGAGCCCAGGTGGTCCAACCCACCAGTCATTGTACCTGCACATTTTCTTTTATACACAGTACCCTCCATCCTCTCGTGACACTGCGGGACTCAATAAAATATAAATTCAGACCACAATAGTAAGTTGAGCCATATGTGAGCTAATCTCTGACCGCCCCTCGCTGGTCTTACATTGTAAGGTGATTTATTGTGTGTGATAGCCTCAGCAGGTAGCTGATAAAAACTGCTGACATGTCAGTTAATTGCTGGGACAGTATTTTTTTTAGGTTTACTACCGCTTTAGGGATAACGAATAATGATCATGCCACTTGTACTATTGCTACATGGTTTATTTATGTGTTGTAAGGTTTGGCAGGACTACTGAAGCGACTGATATGACTCCTCTAATTTTCTACATGAGCGAAAAAATAAAGTATGACCATCCCAAACTATGAAATCTGCAGTGTAAAAGGTAGAAAGGTTTAAAACATGCCTTCAAATTCCCATTAACTGTTAAGCCAGGAGTTTCTGGGACACACACACAGTAGGTCTGAAGAGGAATGGTGATTATCGAATGTATTCAGTATCTCCTGTTGACTGGGAGCTACAGTATGACCGACTGGACAGCTGATGTTACAGTTTGTGGCTCAATTCAGGTTTGCAACCTGCCCCCCCTCCCTCCCTCTCTCTTCTCCCTGCCCCCACCACCTCGTTTCTGTGCACGCTCATTACAGATGCCCTAGTTTGCTTGTGAGCCAGGAGAGCCATGCTAGCCTCATTACAAACTTGGAAACCTCCCATCTTTTGTACCTTTTTTTTTTCTCCTTCTTCCCAGACAAGATCTCCCACGTTCATGATTGTAGCCCAGAAGCAGTATAAAAAGACTCATCAAACATGTATAAAGAAGTGGAGCTCACATCTCATCTGAACCTTCACAGTAACTGCCGAACAGGAAGGTGTCGGTGATGGGAAGCGCCAGTGCCGATTAACAGGCGAGGAAAGAAAAAGGTGGTGAGGGGAAAATGCATTTTACTCCAAAACTGTGTCACTAATTCGCGGGATTAATGCATATTCAACAGCACATGCAGGCAATTCTGTGACCCTGTTCGTTAAATGTTTACCTCATTAGCTCTCTTGTTGTCATGATTTTTTCCATGTGGCATTTTGGATGAAAGGGAAATTATGCCACACAAATACACTTTGACTGAGCAACCCACTGATTTCAATTTCACAAAGGATGACGGGAGTACGGCAAATTAAAAAGGTTTAATCTTTTCTCTAGGTTTTCCCTCGTGTTTAAAGGAACGGGGAGACGCAGAGAGCCTTAAAGAGCGAATCCACTTTGGTGGTATTACATGCATCTTTATTTGCTTTCAAGGAAACATTTTGGGAAATATACTTATTTGTGTAGGAGACTGATGACTTGATGATTAACAATCTTATGTCTGCTTGATCAACACGTAGCTGGAGCCAGTAGCTAGCTTAGCTTAGCAAACCACTAGCTAACAAGGATAAATCTAGTCCGGCACTGCCTGGAGGGATCGAATATGCCTCTAAAGCTCACAAACTATCATGTTATATCTTGTTTGTTTAATCTGTACAAATAAATAAATAAAACATAGTTTGTTGGGGGTTATCTGCCAGACTATTTCTTGGCTTGGAGTTGTGACTTCCTGGCATCTCCGCTATTTTTTTTGGCAGAGTCATGGTGACAGCAAGACGTCATGAAATAACCCTGAGCGTAACAGCCTGTAAAGCGGCAAAACATTTTCAACCTTTGGTTTTTGTTTGGATTAAACAAATGAGATATGAAATAAGCTAAAAGTTTGCTGGCTCCAGCTACACACTGAACAAAAAAACAGGGAAATGATATTGACCTTCTCGTCTAATGCTTGTCAACAAAGTGAATAAGCGCATTTCCCCAAAATGTCAAACTATTCCTTAAAATTCTCTTTTGAATGTCAACTCTCACAACACATGGTCCTTAAATATGCTTCATCACTGCTTTATCACAGGTAATTTAAGCCACATTGATTTTAAAAAGGAGAACATATGGGTCATATAGTCGCCTTTACGGGGGACTTAAATTGGGCCTTAGTGGCATCAAATAAGCCTACGCTCTTCTGCTATGCTGCAGAGCCTGACGGGGCTATGCGCTCCCCCACACCCTCCTTGTGTTAAAGCAGATGCCAATGCTAACGACTACAATGAGAGTGAGATACGACTACTCATTAAGTTGCATGAATGCCAGTGGGCAACAGTATTTGTAAACAGCACTGCACACGCATAAGCAAAAAGATTATCTGGTTTAAGTCAGGTCTAAGATTTAGTTGCAAAGCTGGGCTAACGCAACGATGGAAAGCAACGGACAGTTTTGTGCGCTCCCATCCGGATTATCGCTTTAGTGTTCAGAGCAGAGGGTTTTCTCGCCGTGTTATATTTTATTTACAGTTTGTCGAATGATATCAGTCAGATATGTGCATATGGCGGCCCTGAAACCGCAGAGCCTTCCCGCTCAACAAACCCCAATTTAACCCCTGACTATACAGCTAACAAACTGCACCACTTCTCCCTGCATAGCGGGCCTTTCACACTTTCTTTGGTGAAGGTCATACTGGTAATTTAAACTGTGAAAAATGTTACAGGGGAAGCCGCATGTGGTGTTGCTCTGTTACGGCGTATGCATGTTAGGACATGAAGAAGTAGTTACAAAATATCTTCTGAGCCTTGCTCAATTCATACTTCACACTCACTGGCCTAAGCTGTGCATTGTGTGCCCTGAAAAGGGCAGGCCTTGACAAATTGAATTGTTTCATCCTGCTTAGCCCTTGGTCAGTAAATTTCATGTAGCAGGCAGTACTAAAGAGCCCCAGTGTTGAGCAAGACAAGGCTGCAGCACAGCAGCTTTATGAGTGATAAGGTTGGTCACGGGAGATGACTTGATAACATAAAACAGAAATAAATGAATATTATTCTGTAGCTTCATATCTGTTCACGGTTCATTTTTAATGTGCATATTGCTTTAAATGCAGACTGTGAATTAATTAACTGCAGATACAAATCATCATCAGACAGACACAGAACTGAAATAATCACATTCCACAATGAGTCAACACAGTCCAACACATCTATCCGGGAGTTTTGCTCGACATCAAACCAAATCCTCGCCCAGCTCTGGAAGCCACCAAAGAACCGTGGTCTGATGTGTTATAATTATAACTTCTAGAGTTTGTCAGTATGTGAGAATGAGGAGGACAGACAGAGAGAGAGAGAGCGAGCGAGCGAGGTATCCCACAAAGA